>CM035118.1:82787865-83987865 GCA_020205555.1 Panax stipuleanatus
TACAGCCAATCATGTATGATGATAAAGCACGTACTTTGTAAACAATCTTTTTTATTAATAAAAATATCATTTATTAAAGGCATTTTATCTACATGGTGCTGTTTTTATAATATGTAAATAACCCATAGTTTTAAGCAATGCTTTTAGAATCATGATGATGATCATGCTAATGAGATTTAAATTCTTAGAAAGCTCAAAACTAAAATAGTTCCCAATCGTGGGATTACTAAAAAGAGGATTAGTAAATTCGGATAGATTGGTACATATGTTGCTTGCTCATTGGATGAGGATGATTGATCTCATGATCATTTGTGTGGAGACACTAAAACAAGTATGTAGGTGCTTATTGGAGAATAAGTTCACTGAACGTGACTAGCTATGGAATACCTAATGGAGTTTTACTCGCCTGTCAACAGGAATTCCTAATGTGATAGTAGTACAAGTGATCCTTGGACTTGAGATCATCATAGTATCTTGTATGTAATGAATTATACTTTGACTTATTTCTTAAAGTCCTTTAGGGTATATAAAAGAGTATGCTTGGGTAATGAGTTACATATGAGATAATGAATGATCAATAAAGAATCTACCACCTCTAGTAAAAGAGGAGATATGTCCTATGTGATTCGTTAAATGACAACCCAGGAATCCTTGGCCAATGTAAAATGAAATTAGAAAGGAGTTTCTAATTTAAATTATTTGGAGTTGTACATTTTCTAATCAAAATACTAATTAAATAAAATAAGACTTGACAGTAAATTCATGTCTTATATTTAATTGGGACATTGTATGGTGGAAGGATTGAATTGTATGGTAACTTTACTCACAGGTTCTTTTATGATTAATGTTGAAATCTATATTATCTGGAAAGTCGTTGATGCTAGGGAGGCTTATCTATTGTAGAATAAATATTATTTATTTAAATAGATTATTAGTTTAATTATTTATTTAAATAAGATTAGAATTGTTCTAATTGATTTATTCACAATCGGTTTAATATAGAGAACCTAAAGGGTCACACATAAAAGGAAGAATAATTATTTAAGAAGGTAATGGCATAATCGTAATAATGCATTAAGTGTAATTAATTTAATCTATAGTGATAGAATAAATTAAATAGCTTAATTTTTATATTAATATTTTGGAAATATTAAATATAAATTAATAAGAGGAGTCTTATTAATATTATTACAATTATTATTATTTATTTTCTAAAGGAGTTTAGTAATTAATTTAATATTAGTACTCTCATTATTCCTAATAAGATTAGGAGACAAATTAATTAAATGAATTTAATTAATTATTCCCTATGTGGTGGGAAGCCTAAATTAATTAAAGGAGTTTAATTAATTAAAAGAATCCCATGTCTAATAGGATTAGAAGGGTTGATCATATCTATATAAGATGAGTCTTATAATAGATATTAGTAGAGGCAATTCCAATTGTTGGAGAGTACTCCTTTTCTATAGAGGATAGAATACTAAGACAACAACCCTCCTTCTTGATAATTCATCTTCCTTGGTGGATCACCTCTAGAGGCCAACACTTGGGTGGCTAACGTTGATCAAAGGAAGGAATCTAACCCAGAAATTTATGGGGATCACGAAGAACAAGGAGTTGAATCGTACCGTGGAAGCTTCGTTTTACAAGGGTATGATTCCATAACTTCTTATTTATCGTTTTAAATTAATAATTTGCATAAAGGATGATCCGGGTAATGGTTTTGTAGAATTTTTTTAAACTCTGATATACCATGCTTCTGCTAATTTTTACAATTTGATTGCATCACGATTTCGTACAAACCCAACAGTGGCATCAGAGCCAAACCTTTATGCAATTATTAATTTATTTTTGATTTCATATACATATGGGTATGTATTTAAAATAATTTATTGGGCATAATTTTATTGTATAAAATTATTTTTTTAAGAAAAAAAATGACGTTTTTTTTGGACGAATCACAATTTTTTGTTGGGGTGCTAATCTTGAATTCTGCAAAGAAAAGGTGTTGTCTCTTTCTTACTCCAAAAAGAAGGTGACCCATCAGGAAAGGACTCTTTTAATAAACCTGTAGGACTCTTTTAATAAAAGAAGGTGACTTCTTTTTAAAAAATAAATGTGAATTATATTATATTATATATTATATATATATATATATATATATATATATATATATATATAACCTGATTCGTTATATATAATATATAATATACGGTAATATCAAATATATATATATATATATGATATATATATATATATATATAATATATATATATTATATATTATTATATTCTAAATAATTTTATAATTAAAGAAAGAGTTTATTTAATCTTGAAATTGGATTTCATGCAATTTAAAATTGCCCATTAAATGATATATATATATGGAATGTTTTAATTCATGAGATGAATATTTATTTATTGATATATATGGTGATATGTATGATAATAAATGGGGATTGATTATGGACTATTTGACCAATGTGATTGGATTTTATTTTAGTTGAATGCTTGAATGAATGGTTTATTAAATGGGGTCGGTATACCTCATCTTCTCTAATTTTTTTTCTTGATGTAAAATTCTATCTCCCTCCTACGTACTTCCCCTTGACTGCTGATCAAGGTTTCTATTTAAATTAAATAGTTTAATGTAATAGAAATAGTTAGAATTATCTTTAAAAATTGGAGACCAAGGAGCAAGGAGCGCGTGAAGACCCGTTTGTATGTAGCCCGGGTTTAAATGTAATAGCTATATTTAAATTTAAATTCTTGCACTCCTAGGTTTGACCTTTTGGTTCACTTGGTGGCTCTAGTGAACCAAACTAGAATAAAAGTCCATAATCAATCTGGGTAGAATATAATATTCTATATTGCATGCTAAATATTATATATATATTTTATGCAAATATGCTTCGCATGTTTAATAAAATGACGCGTATTTTATATATATGTGCATGCGCGCTAAACAGATGAGACAAATAATAACAAACCCCTCAAAAAAATAATATTAAGTCCGAAGCGTTCAAATGATATTTAGAATATCGAACGTCGCCTTCTAGCATGATAAATTAATAGAGTATTAAATATTAATATGAGCTTGTTGTGCTATCCACAAGGCGAGTATTGCGTATTAAGATGTTAATTAATCACATTTGATGCTTATCAAGAAAATTGAACGATCTAGTCTTGTTGTGCTATCCACAAGGACGAACATTTTTTTTTTGAATTTATAGAAGTGCTAGGCTGGACTTAACTTAAATATTTTAGTTCGGATGTGCACACACTTGACTATTATGATTTAAGAGGCAAAATAAAAGGAGTTATATAGTGATGTAATTGACAAGAGTTGTCTACAATTTATTTGTATATCGCTTATTGTGCTATCCACAAGGTTATATACATTTGAAATGGGATCCTTATTCTCACTAGCAAATCTTTAATTAGATGTTGCCGAACTATATAAGTGAGGGTAATATAGTTTGATAAAAATAGTGGGAGATACCAATTTAAAATAAAGACCTAAATTTATTTTGGTATGCAAAATTAATAAAATGAAAGTTTGCTAAAATGTTGTTTTTCACATGCAGAATTTTAAAAATGTCAAAATCACTAATTTCACTGCGAAGCATACTTGATGCTAATAAGCTTACCGGGCCGAATTATACGGACTGGCTAAGAAATCTGAGAATAGTTCTCACTGCTGAAAAGATTTCTTATGTCCTAAACTCACCTGTCCCTAGAACTGTTCTAGAAACAGCCTCTGAGGAAGAGATTGCCACCATTGTAAAGTGGCAAGATGATGCATCTGTGGCTTAATGCATCATGCTCGCATCCATGAATAACGAGCTTCAGCGTTAGCACGAAAACATGGATGCTCCTACTATGTTGATTCACCTCAAGGAGTTGTATGGTGAACAAAGTAGGACTACTAGATATGAGATATCTAAGGAGCTCTTCCGATCTCGAATGACCAAGGGCAAAGTGAACATAAAGGAACAAAAGAAATCTGATCCAGCTAGCAAAGGAATGTGCTTCCATTGCAACGAGCCGGGTCATTGGAAGAGGAACTGCGTTTCTGGCAAAGAAGAAGCTTGGAGAAGCTTCGACTTCCAATCAAGGTTTGTTCATGATTGAAATTTATTTTTCAGAAAGTTAAAATTCTACTTGGGTATTGGATACCGGCTGTGGTTCTCACATATGTAATAATGTGAAGGGACTGGTCAGAAGTAGAAAGCTGAACAATGATGAGGTGATCCTACGAGTGGGGAATGGAGCAAAGGTTGCTGCATTAGCTGTAGGAACTTATTATTTAGCAATGCCTTCGGGCAAGTCCATTTATCTTAATAATTGTTATTATGTTCCGAATATTATTAAAACATTATTTCAATTTCTGTATTGGATATGGAAGGATTTAACGTTGTTATAAAGAACAATAGTTGTCTATTTATAAAGACTGTGACACCCCCAAATTCCAGGACCGCCACTTGGTCTCTCGAATTCGGTTCATCACGTGCTCATGGTAATACATCACAATAATAATAATTAAATATCATACGATCACAGCGGAAAATCTATTCTAGAATAATTTACAATGATTTATTATAATTATTCCCCCAAGTCTCGCAACCTACAGTACTTAATAGATTACATAATAATATCAGTTAACGACTTATTACATAATCTAACTTAAGCTTAAACATAATCAAATCCAGTCTTACTACATCATCTTCATACAATATTTAAAACATAACAGACATAAGCTAGTTGGTAGCTTTGCCCTTGCCCTTATCAACGCCCGAAGGTTCACCATGCTCTGCCTTAACTGAAATGTTTTAGGGAAAGCAAGAATGAGCACAAATTGCCCAGCAAGTAATATACAATAAGGGTGAGTAATAAGATTCTCAATTCTCGAAAGGGTATAACAAGATTTGATAGTTCAAGAATAACAAGAATATCAACAGTTCCCAATATCAGTCGCTAAGGACAGGATAATATCAATATGATTCAATAATAAGTCAATTCAAGATTTCAAATAATTGAATACTGAGTAGTCACTACGGACTATGAACTTCTACTAGAATTGTCAGTAATAAACTGAAAATCCAACAAAAACAGGTACAACAGGTGATCAGCCTAAAGTACCCTTGTTATGCATAACAATCAACCATACTCAAGTGTGCACGTCGGTTCTCCGACAATTATATATTCCCTTCAAAGAAGGTTGTTCTTCTCAGTCACATACAAGATCCCGCACCAATCAATTAGTTTGGGTCGCTTTTCAATAATATAAGTCTAGCCGAATCAAATGGCATAGACACTTTCACAATATTCAAGAACAATACTAAGTTCAACATGAATACTAGCTTTAATGAAATAAGAGTTCAAGTATGCTAATTCAATTCAACTGATTAAATAGAAAACTTGTTCGCAATACACAAGATAGGATACTTGCATAGTAAAAGAGTATAAGTTAGGAAACTTTCACAATCATAGATTTCCTTGCATAAAGTAAATGCGTCGGTTAGGATACTTGCACTTTAAAAGAGTGTAAGTAAGAGAACTTGCCTTTAGCGTAGTTTATCCATGAAAAGCAAATCAACACTTTCGAATTCCTATCGTAATACAGTTACGTATATATATGATATTCATTAGTCATATAATTTAACTTCACATTTTCTCTTTGAATATACGATCAACACATAAGCTAAGTTTTACCTAGCTACACAGTTATATAGAATATAATTTCTATCCTTAACGTTCCTTCTTTAGAGTTTAAACGCATTCTCATATTATATAAGATCTCAACAATTAGCAAACATGCTTGCATATTATTAATATCACATAAGACCACAATCAATACTAAATATATTTCATTTTAGCAAGTTACGGCATCTCCTTAAGTTAACCGTCAAAAATCGGTTCAAGTAACATCATATAATATCGCGTAGCATTTATTCATATTTAAAGGATACTTTCGTGCTTGTATAACTTTTCCAAATCCAATCGTACATGGTATAGGTTCTTAAGTTAATACTTAAAGCCATTCAAGGACACGAACTCATATGGTCTAACATGGTCGCTTTTAAACACATAAGATATTCATATAACTTGTATTAGTCATGCTCATGAGTACTCGTATTGCATATATGTAGCTAGCATTGTTATTATCTTGAAAACATGCTTTGTTCATGCTAAACTTTAATCATGGCAACTAATCATGGTATATATATATATATATGCATGACACATGAATGAGTCTAAGAGTACTATCACATGTGTCCATAAATGTCAAATTCTAATTCTCGTCATAACATACCAACGTTCACGTTCAAAGCTTATACTTTGTTAGTATAGTTCATTAATAAGGTCTATCATGTTCATGCTTCCTTATGAAACCTATATATGTAAGTTAACATGCTTTTCATGTATTTCAAGGCTATCTAAACATGCTCATAACATCAAAATGACTATATAGCATTTACATGATCATATCCACCTTCAAACTTCTATTCTTGTTAGGAATGAGCACTAGTTAGGTTCACATGTTCATATTTTATTACGGAACTAATATAGATAAGCTAACATGCACTTCATGTGTCTCTAGGTGGTACTAACGTGCTTGCAAGGTCAGTATGTAAACATGCTTCATATATGTTAACGTCGTTTATGAAACTTTAAATTCGTTTCCAAACTATATGTCGTTTGGTTAATCATGCATGCTAATATACTAAAACATGCTTACATTGCCTCATTAGGTTTATATATATGTATTAATCATGCTCCCAGGCTTGTTTAAACAAAAATCAAACAATTAGTTCATAACAGTTTTGTTGCAGAATACAAAAAAATTGAACACAGAGGCTGGCGCTGCGGCGCGGCACAGCAGCTCACTACTGGCGCTGCGGCGCGAGTGGCGCTGCGTGCGGCGCTGCGGCGCAGGCTGCGGCGCGTGTGGCGCTGCGGCGCGGGCTGCGGCGTCGAGGCAGTTTTCTGCAGTTCAGACTGCAGCAAAATCCGACCAAAAACCTCCCATTTCATCGATTTCAACATACCCAAATGCTATTAGACTTGTTTAACTTACTAACACATACATATATGCTTATATAACAGTCAATAGCAATTATCAATTCCCAATTTCATGAACTCTAACTAATTTACGAATTTCATGTATTCACAGAAATTAAAGAGGAACAATGGAAATGAAAGACTATTCAGTGGTTCTATCATGTGTGTATGTTCATATAACAACAATATAAGGGTTCTACAAACCAATCATGATCCAATTTAGCATTATCAAGAATTTCAGGGAAACTTCGGAAACAGAAAACGGAAATGAAGAACACAGGAAGAGGAATTATACCTCTGTAAATGATTTAAGCTTGCTGCTATCTCAATAACACTGATATATATATATATATATATATATATATGCTCTCTAGTCTCACTTAGCCAAAATGCTCAGCAAAAGAACTGAAGAAGGAGGAGAGCTTATTTATAGAGAAATTCATGACCAGACAAAGCCTTTTCCTTCCAAATCAAAACAACGGATTGAAGGATTGCATGCTAGATAAGAAGGAGTTAGTAAATAGTTGGTGATTTCCACTATTCTGCCCACTCCCTTCATGATGGCTAGAATGCTGAGTTTGAGAGAAGAGAGTAGGCTAGCTTCATGAGTGTTCACGTGTGAAGAGATAGTGACTATCATTTAGGGACAAGCCAAACAAACCTCAGCATTCTTACAAATGGACTATATGCTACACTTGTATATATATATATATATATACACCATATACTTATGTTATATATTATATGTACTCTTAGGTTATAATTACAATGTTCTCCCCATAATGTAATAAATGCAATTTGAATACATATAATCTATGTACATTTTATCTTACCGATATAATACAATCGGATACTACCACATTACATTATATCATATATTATTAAATTGTATTACTCAACAATTATTTATAATAGATCCATGATACATTATTTTAATGTATATCCACACATCATTTGTCACCTACACATATTATAATATATAGTTACTATACATTTAATTCGCATGCTTGCACATATAATTTCTCATCTTATAAATTGAATATTAATTAATAATATACACATATCCTACATCAATCAATATAATTGTTAACCTCCATAACAATTTAATTAACCCTTATATGATTAATTATCACTTTGATATAAATCTTATTGTATTTATAAACACGTTGCTCATTATTATTATGTTTCTTGCAATAATAATAATCACATATTATTAATCAATCCTCATTAGTATTTTATAAAAGTTAATTAATATTCTTCGATTAACAATTAATATAGATTAATTGTTCGCTTAAATTAATATAATCATTCTTATATTACGTCACTGTGCCACACAAGGCAATCAACGAGTTTATCACAAACTCCACCAATTTCTCAATTATTATAATTATTCAATTATATATAATTGAATTAATTCATCTCATAACACAAAATCATTTATATTCAAATAAATTCTCATTTCCATTAATATATTTATTTAATAATATATGGAAATTCTCGGGTATTACAAAGACGATGTTTTATATGGTGTTGGAAATTTGCGAAATGGACTTTATACACTTGACTTACAAGAAAATATTTGTCACATTAAACAAACTAAGAAAAGAAAAGAGATGATATTAATTATACCTACATGTGGCACTGTAGACTCGGTCATATCAATGAAACAAGATTATCCAAGTTGCATAAAGATGGGCTCCTTGAGTTATCTGATTATGAATCATATCCAACTTGTGAATCTTGTCTCATGGGTAAAATGACTAAATCTCCTTTTAGTGGAAAAAGGAGAAAGAGGTACAGAGTTGTTGGCATTGATTCACACAGACGTTTGTGGACCTATGACAACAAGTGCACGAGGTGGGTATTCTTATTTTATTACTTTCACTGATGATCACTCAAGATTTAGATATATGTATTTAATGAAATACAAGTCAGAATCATTTGAAAAGTTCAAAGAGTTCAGAAGTGAAGTAGAGAAACAAACGGGCAAGAGTATAAAGATACTTCGAGCAGATCGAGGTGGAGAATACTTAAGCGGTGAGTTCTCAATTGTCTCAAAGAAAATGGTATAATCTCACAATGGACTCCTCCAGGTACACCACAGTTAAATGGAGTGTCTGAAAGGAGAAATCGAACACTGTTGGACATGGTTCGATCCATGATGAGTTTTACTGACCTTCTAATTTCTTTCTGGGGATATGCCCTAGAAACGGCTGCATACCTACTTAACAAGGTACCTACCAAATCCGCCCCAAAGACTCCATATGAGATGTGTAATGGGAGGAAACCAAATCTTAAGCATGTTAAGACTTGGGGTTGCCCAGCTTATGTCAAAAAGTTTGAAAATGATAAGCTACAGACTAAATCCGATAAGTGTAGATTTGTGGGATACCCTAAAGAAACTTTAGGGTATTATTTCTATCATCCAACTGATCAAAAGGTGTTTGTTGCGAAACATGCTGCCTTCTTGGAAAAGGAGTTTATCCATGAAGGGGTCAGTGAGAGTAAGATAAATCTTGAAGAAGTTTAAGAACCACAAATTACCACGGATCAAAGTCAGGTACCTGACCAAGTAGAAGAACCAACTATACCACACCCTGTTCGTAAATCTGGAAGAGTACCGAAGATACTTGAGAGGTATGGATTCGTTATAGAGGATGACGATGAGGTACACATCATGAATGATGATGATCCATTGAATTACGAACAGGCTATGAGTAATAAAGACTCAGGAAAATGGCTTGAAGCTATGAAATCCGAAATAGACTCCATATACGAAAACAAAGTATGGACTTTGGTTTCACCACCTGAAGGCATTAAGCCTATTGGGTGTAAATGGGTCTTTAAAAGAAAGACTGGAGTGGACGGCAAGGTAGAGACCTATAAGGCCCAACTGGTTGCAAAAGGTTTCAAACAAAGATAAGGAGTTGACTATGATGAAACCTTCTCACCAGTAGCTATGCTCAAGTCCATTCGGATTTTGCTTGCGATTGCAGCTTATAACGACAATGAGATCTGGCAGATGGACGTGAAAGCGGCCTTCCTCAATGGAAAACTTGAGGAGGATGTGTTTATGACACAGCTAGAGGGATTTGTTTCAAAGGTTGGAACAAATCAAGTCTGTAAGCTGCAACGATCCATTTATGGATTGAAGCAAGCTTCTCGTAGATGGAACATTCGTTTTGATGAGACAATCAAAGAGTTTGATTTTATCAAAAACGACGATGAACCATGTGTGTACAAGAAGGTTAGTGGGAGCGCAGTTTTATTTCTTGTATTATATGTTGATGATATATTACTGATAGGGAATGACATTCCTATGCTACAATCGATTAAAATCTGGTTATCTAAACACTTCTCCATGAAGAACTTGGGAGAAGCATCCTATATTTTGGGGATAAAGATCTATAGAGATAGATCTAAAAGGATGCTTGGTTTATCCCAAGGAACGTACATTGATACAATGCTAAAGAGATTTAGCATGGAAGATTCCAAAAGAGGTCTCATGCCGATGAGCCATGGAATACATCTCTCCAAGAAACAGGCCTCAAAGACACCTGAGGAGAGAGCCTGTATGAGTAAGATCCGTTATGCTTCTGCAATAGGATCTATCATGTACGGTATGATATGTACTAGACCGGATGCTGCTCATGCACTTAGTGTAACGAGCAGATACCAGTCGAATCCAGGAGAAGAGCACTGGAAGGCAGTGAAGAATATCCTAAAATACTTGAGAAGGACTAAGGATATTTTTCTTGTCTACGGTGGGTCTGAATTAAAACTCGAAGGCTTCACAGACTCAAGTTTTCAAATGGACCAAGATGACAGTAAATCTATTTCGGGGTATGTTTTTACCTTGAACGGAGGCGCAGTGAGTTGGAAGAGTTCCAAGCAGCAAACAGTTGCTGATTCAGTGACAGAGGCAGAGTATATAGCTGCAAGTGAAGCTGCAAAGGAAGCTAGTTGGATGAAGAAGTTCATAACTAAACTTGGTATGGTTTCTAGCATTGGAGAAGCAGTTCCCGTTTACTGTGACAACACAGGAGCAGTTGCACAGGCTAAGGAACCAAGGTCTCATCAAAAATCTAAACACGTGTTGTGGCGATTTCACTTGATCAATGAGATGATTTAAAGAGGAGACATCACCTTGGAGCATGTAGACTCTCAAGACAACATTGCAGATCCATTTACTAAACCTTTAACATAACAGCAGTTTGATCGTCACTTAGAGAAGATGGGTATGAGATACCATGGCGATTGGCTTTAGTGCAAGTGGGAGATTGATAGTAGTGTGCATACAAGCCAATCATGTATGATGATAAAGCACGTACTTTGTAAACAATCTTATTTATTTATTAATAAAATATTCATTTATTAAAGGAATTTAATTATCTACATGGTGCTGTTTTTATAATATGTAAATAACCCATAGTTTTAAGCAATGCTTTTAGAATTATGATGATGATCATGCTAATGAGATCTAAATTCTTAGAAAGCTCTAAAACTAAAATAGTTCCTAATCGTGGGATTACTAAAAAGGGGATTAGTAAATCCGGATAGATTGGTACATATGTTGCTTGCTCATTGGATGAGGATGATTGATCTCATGATCATTTGTGTGGAGACACTAAAACAAGTATGTAGGTGCTTATTGGAGAATAAGTTCACTGAACGTGACTCGCTATGGAATACCTAATGGAGTTTTACTCGCCTGTCAATAGGAATTCCTAATGTGATAGTAGTACAAGTGATCCTTGGACTTGAGATCATCATAGTATCTTGTATGTAATGAATTATACTTTGACTTATTTCTTAAAGTCCTTTAGGGTATATAAAAGAGTATGCTTGGGTATAATGAGTTACATATGGAGATAATGAATGATCAATAAAGAATCTACCACCTCTAGTAAAAGAGGAGATATGTCCTATGTGATTCGTTAAATGACAACCCAGGAATCATTGGCCAATGTAAAATGAAATTAGAAAGGAGTTTCTAATTTGCATTATTTGGAGTTGTACATTTTCTAATCAAAATACATATAATTAAATAAAATAAGACTTGACAGTAAATTCATGTCTTATATTTAATTGGGACATTGTATGGTGGAAGGATTGAATTGTATGGTAACTATTTACTCACAGGTTCTTTTATGATTAATGTTGAAATCTATATTATCTGGAAAGTCGTTGATTGCTAGGGAGGCTTATCTCTATTGTAGAATAAATATTATTTATTTAAATAGATTATTAGTTTAATTTATTTATTTAAATAAGATTAGAATTGTTCTAATTGATTTATTCACAATCGGTTTAATATAGAGAACCTAAAGGGTCACACCATAAAAGGAAGAATAATTATTTAAGAAGGTAATGGCATAATCGTAATAATGCATTAAGTGTAATTAATTTAATCTATAGTGATAGAATAAATTAAATAGCTTAATGTTTATTATTTAATATTTTGGAAATATTAAATATAAATTAATAAGAGGAGTCTTATTAATATTATTACAATTATTATTATTTTATTTTCTAAAGGAGTTTAGTAATTAATTTAATATTAGTACTCTCATTTATTCCTAATAAGATTAGGAGATAAATTAATTAAATGAATTTAATTAATTATTCCCTATGTGGTGGGAAGCCTAAATTAATTAAAGGAGTTTAATTAATTAAAAGAAATCCCATGTCTAATAGGATTAGAAGGGTTGATCAATATCTATATAAGATGAGTCTTATAATAGATATTAGTAGAGGCAATTCCAATTGTTGGAGAGTACTCCTTTTCTATAGAGGATAGAATACTAAGACAACAACCCTCCTTCTTGATAATTCATCTTCCTTGGTGGATCACCTCTAGAGGCCAAACACTTGGGTGGCTAACGTTGATCAAAGGAAGGAATCTAACCCAGAAATTTATGGGGATCACGAAGAACAAGGAGTTGAACTCGTACCTGTGGAAGCTTCGTTTTACAAGGGTATGATTCCATAACTTCTTATTTATCGTTTTAAATTAATAATTTGCATAAAGAATGATCCGGGTAATGGTTTTGTAGAATTTTTTTAAACTCTGATATACCATGCTTCCGCTAATTTTTACAATTTGATTGCATCACGATTTCGTACAAACCCAACAATATTACTAAACAATAAACGAATTGAATAAAATTTCACAATATAAAAATAATTTCATAGACGAGTCATGGATATCATTATGGATATGAATAATTGACAATAATTATTCATGAACATGCTTTTCGCTTACTGGGATCCATCGCATAAAATAAATGCAAAGAGTAAAGATATTTGCTCAATAAGAAATTGAGTTAAGAAACTTGCCTTGATCGTTGTTTACTGCTACGTAGTATAGCTTAAGCTTTTATCTTTAATACGAAGTCCTATCATCAATAGAATTATTCTTTTAATTAGAATAATACAACTTAACACATAATACTACTTAATCATGTTGTCTCATATTCATATCAGTCATTAAAACACAGAAGAACGTATACCTAGTCAAACTATATCGGTTTGGTTTGAGTTCGATATTGCTTCGGCATCCCGATTGCATTATCGGATAATTAACGATTTTTTTTCAATGAAACTTTGTTCAAGAACTTAAATATTATATTAGATAATTTAATTATCATTTATAATATT
Organism: Panax stipuleanatus; assembly: GCA_020205555.1. Lineage (NCBI taxonomy): Eukaryota > Viridiplantae > Streptophyta > Magnoliopsida > Apiales > Araliaceae > Panax > Panax stipuleanatus. The sequence continues at coordinate 82,801,590 of CM035118.1, forward strand.
TTTCTAAACATTAAAATCATTTATAATGATTTTTCAAACACCCATATCATTTTTAATGATTGAATTGCTAAATAATTTCATTATCATTAATATTTAAATAATATAAAATATTAATTAACTTCATGTCAACACCTTAAAAGTTTTTATTATAACCTAAAAATATTTTTAAAACCTTAATATTACCTTTAAATAATTTTTAAGATATTAAAATTATTTTTAAATAATTATCATTAATATTTAAGTATTAATGTTATTTATATCAAAATATTAAAAGTTATTTATTATAACTAAAAATATTTTTAAAACATTTATTTCACCTTTCAATGATTTATAAAATATTAAAATCATTTTTAAATAATTTATTTAATACAATTATTAAATAAATTTATTATCATTAATATTACAATATTAATTAAATTCTTATTAAAATATTAAAAATTATTTATTATAACTTAAAATACTTTTTAAAACTTTAATATCATTTTTAAAATATTAAAACCATTTTTAACTAATTTATTTAATATAATTATTAAATAAATTTATTATCATTAATATTAAATTATTAATGGAACTTATCTCAAAATATTAAAAGTCATTTATTATAACTTAAAATATTTTTTAACACTTTAATATCATTTAAAATGATTTTTAATATATTAGAATCATTTTTAACTAATTTATTTAATATAATTATTAAATAAATTTAATATCATTATTATTTAATTAAATTAAAATATTAACGAAATTTATGTCAAAATATTAAAAGTTAATTTTTATAACTTAAAATAATTTTTTGAATTTTTAATAATTAATTTCTATTTATTTTAATTAATATAATTATTTTTTTCATTTAAACCGTCGCTAAAGGGCTTTAGTGACGAAATCTGTCGCGATACGTGTTCTTCATCAATGAAGAACAGTATTGGTTAATGCCTTGGGGGCTAGTTTAACCATTAATAATTTTGATCTGATGATGTTCCTTGACATGAGAGTGCTTCAATGGTATTCTACTAGTGTAATACTACAAATCTATATCAATTTTTGGGTGTAACTATACTATATAAAGAAGTTATAAAGAATCAAAAATGATGTCAGACATGTTCTTAATTTTCTGAAATTTCCAAAAAGTAAAAACAGCGCGAGGGGTCAATTTGTGGCTTTAATAACATGGGTTCTGGGTAAGTTTTAGGTAATCCAGTGTCACACTTTTGTAGTATACATGTCAGGCTACAAACGTGATACATTGACTTAGCCTAACAACATCATATAAGCAAGATCTAGCTTGGTCAAACGTCCTGTCAGAACTTGTTCTTTAATTTTCTAGAATTTCCAGAAAATTGAATTTTTAGTTTGGTTAACCCATATTTGACCATTAATAACTTGGATCCTGATTATTATTTAGGTGTTTTGATGTCATGGATTTGTAATACATATGTCAGGGTACAAAAGTGATGCACTCTAACATCCTAACAACATCAGAAATGGAAGATCTAAGCTCTACAAAATCTTGTCAGACCACTATTTGGATTTTCTTGGTTTTCCAGAAAATTTTTCGTGACTGGTCAACGAGTTTTGACCGTGAATAACTTGAAATCTAGACATGCTATGGTCATGATTTCACTTCAAGTTTACTCTACTCATGTCATACTACAACAAGGATACACTTAACAGATCTAAAAATTAACATATCAAGATCTACAGGCCCTAACATTTGACGGTCAGGCCACATTTTTAGGTTATCCAGATTTCTTAAATCTCCATTTTCATGCATTTAAATGTTATAGATCCATGATCTAAGAACCCAGATCACTAAATAACATATTATAGCACATATATAAACACTTAAACACAAAATTTTTCTAAGCATACAAGATCTAGCTTAGGGTTAGGGTTTTATACCTTTATTGAATAAATTTTGCTTTCTACTTTTTGATTCTGATCTTGACTTGCTATGGGGTGTTTTGGGCTTAGCTTGTGTCTGAGTTTGAGAGAAAAATCCGTGGGTTTAGAGAGAGAGAGACTTGGCTTGTGTTTGTGAACAAAATAAAAGCTTTCTTTACTTTTCTCATTCTTTAATTCTTATCCATTTGATTCAATGAACCAAGGATTGTTAGGTGTCAATTTTTAGCTGATTAGAGGAGATATGTGCATGTGGGAGTATCCTAGCATTAATGAATCATATCTTTTGTAAAGATTTGCAAGTTAACCAAATTAAGTAACTCTAAAAAGGGTATTTTAGTAAACTAATAAATAATTTTAAGGGTATTCTTATCATCCCAAATATTTCTAGGGTTTAACTATTAGGTTTTAACCCTAGGGTTTGCCAAACAATTATAGGATTTGTAAACTTAAGTTTAAGGTTTAATAAAAATTTAATTAAAATGTCCTAATTTAAAATTAGGGTTTTCAAAAAAATAGTTAGGATTTTTTATTTGAAAATTAGGGTTTCTTGATATTATTAGGGTTCCCAAATTATGAATTAGGGTTTTCTAATCATTATCATTAATCACATAATATACACACTTTCATTTAAATACAAATAGAATCAATTACTATGTTTAATATTTAAATTTTAAAAAATAAATAAATTCTTAACAAATATTCATATAATTATGTCAATTATCATAATTATAATTAAAATCCATAATCATAAATCGAATTAATATACTTACATATATTTGAATACAAATATAATTAATAATCATATTTAATATTCAAATTCCTTAAGAAAATAATTTCTTATTATTCATAACATAAATATAGTTCCTTTTAAATACAATTATACAATAATTGTATAAATCATGAAATTTCATAACATAGATCAAAAATTAGGGTTTTAATCTATAGTCACACTTTACCTTATATACCATTCTTAATTAAGTAAAAATAATTAACTTAACTAATCTTGATAAATTCATATAATAAAATAATAATTATTATAATTCTAATAATCATTTCATATATTATTTAAATAATACATTAATCATATTTTTATGGAAAAATACATAATAAAATATTTTTACTACAAAATTAATTTATTATAAGAATATAATTTATAATAATCAACAATTCCTTTCTTAAAAAAATTAATTAAAATTATACATGCAATAAATAAATATATATTTATCACATATTCCCATATGCTTTACCTTGTACATATTCCCACCTATTATTTTTGATAACCATAATATATATATAATAAAATTTATACGCAAAATTTCTTATTTAATTATATAAAAATCTTGGGTTATTACATTCATCCTCCCTTTATAAGGATTCCGTCCACGGAATCACCGTTTCAAAACTTATACAAACAAGGATAAATAATATACACATTCATTGCAAGTAGATCTCGATCAGATCCGATCGAACTGATCTTTAACTTATTCAGCATAAAGCTTATCTATCCAATTAAATGAAAATTTGATTTCTAATAGAATTCAAATTCCTCCTTCAAAATTTCTTAATAAAACGATTTATTATTTATAAGAAAACAATATATAACAAAATAAAATTTATTCGAATAATACCTGAAATTCCATCCCCGACTGCTACCGTATCTTGAACCGTCATATTGAAGGTCCTCACAGTTGGCTTGCTTGTCGGAGTTGAATAAGTGATTGCCAGCTTTCCACTACTTTTCCCAGCATTCGCATTTCCCCCATTGGCGTTTCTTTTCGGACAATCCTTTGCCATATGATTAGTTGATCCGCAGATGAAAAAACCACTATTCTTTCTTGGATTGGGACAATTAGGAGAGATGTGTCCCTCCTGCCCGCACTTGTAGCACACAAATTTTCCTTTAAGACACTCACCGGAGTGATTCTCCCGCAATTTCCACACGGTTCAACCTTTTTCCTTATTTTTCCTTGACTATTACCAGTACTTCCAGAATTTATCCACTTTATTTTTCCACTTGCACTTACTTTGTTTCCTTCCATCTTTACTTTTCCTTCGACCTTACAATTATTATTCTTTTCCTTGTTATAGAGGCTCATGGCCTCACTTCCTCCTTCGGCAATGATAGCCTTTTCTAATAACGATCCAAATGAGTTAATCTGCAGCACTGCAACCTTATTGTAAATCCAGGGCTTTAGGCCATATTCAAACCTTCGTGCCTTCCTTGCTTTCGTATTCACTTATTGTGGAGCGAACCTAGCTAATTCGTTAAACTTTGCAGCGTATTATGAAACGGTCATATTTTCTTGTTTCAATTCAAGAAATTTAACCTCCATCCTTTCTTGCATACTAAACGAGAAGTAATTCTCGAAGAATAGTTCCTTAAACTTTATCCATGTCACCAATTCTGCTCCGGCTCGAGTTTGATTAGCCTCCCACCAGAAGTTTGCTTCCCCTTTTAACATGTAGGTAGCAAAAGCTGCCTTTTATTCCTCCGCTACCCTAGCAATAACAAACGCTTTTTCTATTTCCTTTACCCAAGTTTGGACTTCTATAGGGTCATTCGTTCCTTTGAATTCAGGCAGTCCTACGGCCTTGAAGTCTTTGAAGTTCGCTAATTGATGATTTGACCAATTTCTGGCTGCTGGTGCTCTATTTTGCATGGCTTGTGCCAACATATTCGCAAGGTTCTGCATCGAGTAATCTTGACCTTTTGCGTTATTAATAGATTCTTCTGCCCTTTGGTTTCGGTTTCGCCTTCTTGGTGGCATTATCTGTTTAAACAAAACCTTAAAATTATTATCTTATCATATATATACCATTATTAATGATATCATAAAAGATAGAATATAAAATTATAAATTTAGACCAATTCAGCTTGCTGGATTCCCAAATTCAGCTTGCTGAATTAACAAATTATCATTTAATCAACATATTCTCTTGACATATAATAATATCATAACATTGATATTCATATTTAAAAAGAACATAGTACTTTTCATTACACAATCCAGACTGCCCTAGTTACTTACTATCCCTTAGTGACAACAAAAGTCGGCATTCAACATGATACTTATGCAAAAGTAATACATTTCACACTTATACATACCATATCACATTCCATACATAATCATATTCTACTTATTCTATTCATTTCCTACGCCTTCCCTAGATCTTGAACAAGCCTTTGCCTGATGACCTATCAACCCACTTACAAAACATACGCATTAATTCAGATCAGGGCAATGAGATGAGATATGTCCTTCACGTCCACAATTATAGCATACATTCTATCCTTTCATACATACGCCTTCATGCTTCCGATGAGTATTAAATAAACAATTGTTACTTAATGATTATTTCAATAGATTAATATAATTGGAAATAATAGAGTTGTAATGATATTATGTGACAACATATATGTATGGATACATTAGAGGTGTACCTTATAGATTATTAAGTTGAACTAAGTGTATATTTAAATACATGAGAGGAAATAATAAATGATTAGCTATTTTAATATTTATGTGGAATGAAAATAATAAGTATTTCAATGATTATAAATAATTAAAATAATATGGTTCATGGTAATGTGGAAAGATAATATCCAATTGGATTATGTTCAGTATTATAAATATATTAAGAGATATACATGTACCCCAAACTTACTACATTGTAACATTGTTTCCTTATTTGAAACCACATTGTGATTCTAATTAGATATATAACCTAAGTATGCTATGTGTATATGTAAATAAGTCTATAGTATATGGTATTAGTTCACTTCCTATTTGCAAGTTGCTGAGCTCTTATAAGCCTTGTCCCACATTCATTGTCATTTCTTCTTCACGTGTACAACTCAAGCCTAAGCCTATTACTTGCACAATTGAAAACACAGCTTCATAGCATATCATCACAAGGGGAGTGGGCTTAATAATGGGATTCACCAACTACTAAACCACCCTCCCTTAACCACTGAGTTCTTGCTATTTTCGTTGGTTGAAATTGGTGGACAAAGATATTATCTATACAAATCATTCTCTATAAATGAAGCTCCCTCCTTCTATTTTTCACTTGCTGAGTTTTTGATTGAGAATTAAGAGGGAATATATCATTGTGGTGAGAGTCTGAGGATTGAGGAAAAATAATTTAGCAGCAAGCTCTTATCAAGCTCACTAACGGAGGTGTATCTCCCCATGTTCTTCTTTTCGAAAATTACTAACTTCTTGAATTAAGCATGAATTATATGATAATCTGATTAGGAAACGTTTGTTAGTTGTTATATAAGTTAGTGATCATGTTAGTATACAATGTGGCTTCTTTAGAATGAAATTCGTAGAGAAATTCTGCATTTGGCTTTGCCTTCTGCCGAAGCAGAAGCCTTTCTGGTGCTGGCCGAGACACGGCGCAGCTGTGCCCATTTAGTGCTTGGGTGCAGCGAAGCTGCGCTAGTACCTGATTTCAGTTTCTATTTCTGATTAATTCTGCTAAGTGCTAACTTGTGGTATTACCTTAAGGATGCATGAAGGACTGGTTTAACATATGTTTATATATTCTTTATATAACATGTATGTCCATAGCTATGATAGTATACACAATTGATGGAAAATTTATAGTTTATAAATGAAAGTTAGAGTTTTTAAAACAAACTTGACATATGCATATGAGGATTCACATTCTAACTTTTAAGCATGTTTGTATGGTTTAGAAATGCACGAAGAATATGTTAACATGTGCACATATATTTCATAATGTAGTATGAACGTGTTTGACCTTGTTAGGGAACATTTACTAAAGAAAGTTATAGTTTTTGATATAAAGTTTGACATATACGTATAAGGTATATAATCTGACTTTTTGAACATGATCGTATAGTCTAGATATGCATGAAATGCAAGTCTAAATATGTTAGGTTTACACTAGCATACATGGGTTAAGTCGAAACAATTTCAAAGGCAAAGTTCGGACTTTTTGCAAACTAAGTTGCATGATCATACTGTAATAGCATTATGATATTTTTAACATGCTTGATAGTGCTTTTAACATCGCCAAGATATCATGCATGTGCAAACACTTGTTAGATACAATGCAAAGTTGATCAAGTATGAGTTTGATTAAGTTTTCAAACAAATAACGATGCTAGTTATACGTATAGGATGTAAGAACATGTGAGCATGCTTATTGATAGATTATATGACCACCTCGCATATATGAATGTCAAATATGATAGCCTTGATGATTCAATGGCGTTATTTAGCCATAAGCCGATGGAACTCTAACTAAGATATAACATGTAAGATTGGACTTAGAAAGGTTATGTAAGCATCTAAGACCCTTTAACATATGAATATACTATGTGTTGATGTATGGTTACGTGTTAGTCAGAAGTAGTGAGGCAAAAGCTCAACCCTGGTCTGGCCAGGGGACAGCACAGCTGCACCGTCCCTAGGCTTAACAGGGGCGTAGCTGCACCAGCCTAGAATGTAATCTTGACAGTTTTGCGTATTCTGATTTTTGCCAGTTCATTTATTATGATGCTTTAATCTGTTAAGAAGGTTATGATTGATACTGACATATGTTTATATGAGATGATGAAGTAACATGATGACATTTAACTTATAAAAAGGGATTCTAAAGTTAGTGAAGATGATGTGATTTGGTGTTATGATTTACTATAATGCCATACATAATATAACTATGTTACTTGATTTCCAGACGTTTTATAATCTGATTTCGTACCACATGTGTGTAAGTACGTAATGACATACTATGAAGATGTTTAACTTGAGAGAGGGAATTCCATAGATAATCTGTGAAGCGTTATGATTTAATACAATGCTATATATGGTATAACTGTTCAGTAAGGTTAAAACCTAACTTATGTGTTGATTGTATATACAAGATAAGGTAATGATGTTAAACTATATGACTAATGAATATCCTATACATGTAAATATATATTACGATAGGAATTTAAAGTGTTGATAAGCTATAAGTGGTAATCTACGCTTAAGGCAAGTATCCTAGACCCTTGCATTACTTTATTCAATGAATCTTGTAAGCAAGTCTCCTAACTTACACAACTTTGGATTTTGTGCGAGTATCTAAACCCTATCTCTTTAATGCAAGTTCTTACCATACTTTTATCGAGCAAGTTTTCTAACATCATTCCATTTATATATTGAATGCAAGTATCTGGACTACTCTTTTTATTGAGCAAATATTCGATTCATACTCTTTATTGAACACGTATTTGAGCTTGTACTATTATTGATCGTATGAGTAAATAAGTGCTAGAATAATTCTTATCTTATAAATTTATATTCCATAGCTTGATTTAAATCACGATTATATTCTTCGAATTATGTTGCGAGTATTGAACTCATAAATAGTTCTGATATACATTGTTGAAATTGTCTACACCATTTGAGTCGGCTAGACCAATATCATGAATTAGAAAACGACCCACACCAATTGCCTTGGTACGGACTCTTCTAAATTGACTGAGATGAACAACCCTCATAAAAAGGGGAACTATATAGTCGGGGTGCCGACAATAGTAGGATAGGTTATGCATAACACTAGGTACGGTAGGCTGATCCCCTAATAGTACTTGTTTGGGTTACCAGAAATATTTTTGGTAATTCTAGTAGAAGTTCGTGGTTCTTAGCAACCACTCAGTATCCAGTATTTATTAACTTGAAACTTTGAATTCCTTGGATTCTTCTATTAATTTTTGGTCCACAGTGACACTCAGTGATATCTATTCATTCACCTGAAATTGTTGAAACCTTTGAATCCTTTAATAACTTCTCGACCCGTAGTGGTTCTTATTTAACTTCACAGAATAGATTTGGAAGTCATTGATATTTATTTTGTTTCCAACATTCTTATTTGATTTCCTGAGCTATTAATTACTATTTTACCTTTGAGATTAAGAACCATATATACACCTGTTCACATTTATTGGCATATTACTTGCTGGACAAATTTGATGCTCACTCTTGCTTCCCATAAATATTTTAATTATGGCAGAGTAAGGTGGAAACCCAGGATAGGACAAGAGCGAAGGCAAGGCTATGAAGTAGCTATGCTGTTTTTTATTAGGATGTTTCCTTTATGATGTATTAAGACTTAATTAAGGTTATGTATTAAGATATGTTTGGATTAAGTTATGAAGTGTATTAGTGATAGTTTCGAGACTTGGGACGAGAATATTTATGTTATATCAATGTAAAATATTATGTTATTCCATTGGTTGAGATTTTAGTTGTTATTAGAATTAGCACGTGACGAACCGAATTCGAGAGCCTTGACGTTCTAAATTTGGGGGCGTCACAGTTTTGCATCACTCCTAAGCTTTTCTTTCTTAGATTTAGAAAATTCGCTTGGCAAATACTTACTTACCAGAAAATTCACAATATCGGCATACCATGGAGTTGTGTTGCCAATGGACAGTAGATGCTCGCCCGGGAATATGTCATGTAAAGGTAGTGCTTCCTCCTCCTTGAGAATTCTGCTCAAGTGGTCCGCCACCAAGTTGTTTGCACCCTTCTTATCTTTGATTTCCAAGTTGAATTCTTGCAGCAGCAAGATCCACCGTATGATTCGAGGTTTGGACTCCTTCTTGGTCAGCAAGTACCTAAGAGCAGCATGGTCAGAATAGACTATTACTTTAGTACCAAGTAAATATGATCTGAATTTTTCTAAAGCAAATACAACAGATAAAAGTTCTTTTTCCGTTGTTGAATAGTTTATCTGAGCCGCGTTCAACGTTCTTGAAGCATAGTAGATGACATGAACAGCTTTGCCAATCCTTTGGCCCAAGACGGCGCCGACAGCATAGTTGCTTGCATCACACATTATCTCGAACGGGAGCTTCCAATTGGGTGCTTGAATGATAGGGGCTGACGTTAATAACTTCTTCAAGGTATCAAAAGCCAACTTGCATTCTTCACTAAACTGGAACTCCTCATCTTTTTGAGGCAACTTGCATAAGGGCAAAGCTATCTTGGCGAAGTCTTTTATAAACCTGTAATAAAATACTGTAATAAAATCCTGTATGTCTAAGAAAAGAACGTATCTCCCGTACACTGACGGCGTAAGGCAATGCAGAAATAATATCAATCTTAGCTTTATCAACTTCTAACCCATTAACTGAAACTACATGACCAAGCACAATTCCTTGTTTTACCATAAAGTGACATTTTTCCCAATTTAGCACAAGGTTTGTTTCTAAACATCTATCTAGTACACGTGTCAGATTATCTAAGAAGGCATCTAATGAATCACCATGAATTGTGAAATCATCCATAAAAACTTCAATGCATTCTTCTAAAAGATCTGAAAAGATACTTACCATGTATCTTTGAAAAGTGCCTAGGGCATTGCATAATCCAAAGGACATTCGCTGATAAGCAAATATACCGAATGGACATGTGAATGTGGTCTTTTCCTGGTCTTCTGGGGCGATCACAATCTAGTTATTACCTGAAAAACCATCTAGAAAGCAATAATAATAATGCCCGCTAAATGTTCTTACATCTGATCAATAAAAGGAAGGGAGAAGTGATCTTTTCTAGTTACGGTGTTCAACCTCCTATAGTCGATACACACACTCCATCCTGTTTGCATTCGTGTGGGCACTAACTCATTATTGTCATTCTTGACAACCGTGATACCAAATTTCTTAGGAACTACCAACTCCGGACTTACCCATTGATTATCAAAGATGGGGTAGATGATTCCTGCATCAAGCAATTTAATTACCACTTTCTTTACTACCTCCATCATCGGTGGGTTCAGTCGTCGCTGTGCATCTCTCGTTGGTTTAGCTCCTTCCTCTAACAAGATCCGATGCATGCACATCGCATGACTAATACCCTTGGTGTCTGCTATAGTCCAACCAAACACTGTGATGTGATCCCTAAGGACTCTCAACAATATTTCTTCCTGCACTTTGGTTAGATTACTAGCAATTATCACATGTAAAGTCTCATTAGCCCCTAAATATGCATATTTCAAGTGTGCCGGTAATTGTTTCAATTCAAGAGTTGGAGCTTGCTCCACAGATGGTAATAATTTTTGTTGAGTTACAGGTAATTGAATTAATTGGACTACATACTTATCTGTGTGTTTAGGCAATGAATGTAGTGCATCCACAATTTCCTTCAATTCCTGACTATGCTCAAGTTCATATGTCCCATCCAGGTCCAAACTGCTGGAAATAGCCACCTCCAAGTTATCCCTTTGAATTTGTTCAAAAGTCTTTTGCATGAGAGAGCCACACACATCAATTACAAAAACTTAACAAATATCACTAGGGTACCTCATGGCGTCATATATGCTGAATTGGATCTTCTCTCCATCAAACTCCATTGTCAACGTCCCATTGAACACATCGATCATAGTCCTTGCTATCATTAGGAAGGGTCTTCATAGCAAGATGTGAGAAGGGTTCGGGGATGTATCATCTTCCATATCGACAATGTAAAAATCTGCAGGAAAGATTAGCTCGTTCACCTGCACCAAAACATCTTCAACTACCCCTCGGGGGTAGGTGTTAGTACAATCAGCCAATTGAATAACAACACTAGTGTTTTTCAAAGGTCCAAGATTTAGAGACTTATAAACAAATAATGGCATAACATTAATTGAAGCACCTAAATCTAGCATGGCCTTTTTAAATATAGTGTTTCCTATTTTACATGGGATCGTAAACATGCCTGGATCTATACATTTAGGTGGCATTTTTCTTTGTAAAACTACTGATACATTCTCCCCAACTGTGACTTTCTCATCATTTTCCAATTTACGTTTATTAATGCACAACTCTTTCAAAAAATTAGCATACCGTGGCACTTGTTTAATCGCATCAAGTAGTGGAATATTTACTTCTACTTTCCTAATGGTTTCTATAATTTCCTTATCTTGTTCATCATTCATTGATTTTCTAGAATTTCTATGAGGAAAGGGAAGTGGAATATCATTAATTTGACAAGGAAGGTTAGGGTTTACCTTAGGTGTCTCCTGTTCCTCCTTTGTTTGCTCTTTCTCATACTCAACTGTTGCTGTTGGTGTATCCATCTGTTTTTCGCTCCGCAGTGTTATGGCACTGGCATTCTCCTTTGGGTTCACAACAGTCTGCGATGGAAGCTTCCCTAAACCTTGAGAGTCCAACCGACCTACAATAGTGGCTAATTGGCTCATTTGGCTCTCCAAGCTGTGGATGGAAGACTTCGTCTCTTATTAGAATTGTTGTGTCTATTGCATGAACGCCTTGAACATGTCCTCCAAGGATGTTCCAGGATTGGCTGGTGCTGCTGGTCTGGGTTGGTACTATGGCTGATTTGGCTGAAACTGTGGTTTAACTGGGTAAAACCCTTGCGCCTGTGGCCTAGCACCCCCATAACTGAAGTTAGGATGATCCCTCCATCCTGGATTTTATGTGTTGGAGAAAGGATCATATTTCCTCTGCGGCTGAGCTTGGTAGTTTCCCACTACATTAGCTTGCTGTGTGCTATCTTCCTCTTGTAATGTTGGGCATGCATCTGTAGGGTGCCCCGCCAATAACAAATCTGGCAAGCTTGTGCAACCGGTACGTTACATGTAGCTAATTATTTCACCAAAGCAGTTAAGTCAGAAATCTGTTGCTCTACATTCGTTGTGCTTACCTCACTTACCCTTTGTGCTGGATGATAATTCCTAGTTCCATATTGTTGTGCGTTAGCCGCCATGTTTGTAATCAGATTCTTTGCAGCCTCTGGTGTTTTATCCACTAATGCTCCTCCGCTAGCAACGTCGATCATATTCTTATCCATCGGTATGAGTCCTTTGTAAAAGTAGATGATGAGGTGTTGATCGTCGATCTGGTGGGGTGGATAGCTGGAGCAAAGCTTCTTGAATCTCTCCCAGTATTCATGCAGTGTCTCACCACTGAATTGTCGGACTCTACAAATTTCCTTCCTGATGTTGGCTACTCTTGAAGCAGGAAAGTACTTCTCTAAAAATAGCCTCTTCATGTCGTTCTATGATTGAATTGATCCCTCGGAGAGATAAAATAACCAATCTTTTCTAAGTCTCCCAGTGAGAATGGTAAAGCTCTCAGCTTAATCTGATCCTCCGTGACATTGTGTGGCTTCATAGTGGAGCACACAACATGGAATTCCTGCAAATATTTATACGGATCGTCACCTGTAAGACCACGAAAAGTAGGCAAAAGGTGAATTAGTCCAGATTTTAGCTCAAACGAAACATTTAAAGCAGGATATTCAATACAAAGAGGTTGTTGAGTAAGATTAGGAGTTGACAACTCCTTCAAAGTCCTGTTATTTGGCACCTCCATCTCCTCTTCTGATTTGCTTGAAGAAGATTGGTCTGAAAGTAGTGTGAGTGCGATGTTGAGGCCCGGTGATGGAGCTTCTTCGGAATCTGTAGGTAAACCTTGGTTTTTTCGAGCTTCCGTCCTAAGCCTTCTTGCGGTTCTCTCTATTTCTGAATCAAATTTCAAATCAAGAGAGTGAGGATTGAGGCATAAAAAATTAAAAAAAATGAAAACAATTGAATAAATAAAAACAAATAACACTCCCCGGCAACGGCGCTAAAATTTGGTAGTTGTCGTCTAGCACTACAAAATTTGCCTTACTCAGGTTCTACTAACTAAAGAATCAGTATAACAATAAGCAAGAATCGATCCCACAAAGAGTGAATTGTATTTTAATTATCCAATGATTTCCAAGGAATTGGGGGGTTTTAGTTTGAAAAACTATAATTAACAAAAGTAAGTTTAAAGAAAATATCAATAAGTAAAAAGATCAATTCTTCAGTTCAGTATCCCTTTTTACAATTATGATTTAACCAAGTGTTTACACTATTTATCTTCCACTGAGATTAATAACCCTAGATAATCGCGATCGTAAATTACCCAAAATTCTCCTTAAGTGTAGATCTAATGCGACGATCGCCAACAAGAGATTCTAACTAACAGACAACCTAGAACTATCAGCCTAGATTTAATATGATAGAAGCATTAAGCATGAGAATTAGATTATTCCAAGCAATAATTATACAATCAGGAATTATATAACTTGTCTTCTGAAAACCTTAACAATATTTCAAAGCTTGACCACAATAAAATACTATTAATTTCTACTTAGATTAGACACACTTCGTTTGCTTAAAATCTGTCTTAATCTAGTAGATGATATCAATTTACTAATTTAATCTTGCAGAAAAAAAATTAGTCAATTAGATAACATATATGAAAGTTCATGTAGATAATCAGAATAAATCTCAAGATGGAAAAATAAATAGAATAATTTGATAAAATCATTAATTTTTAAATGAGTTCAACATCCCTTCAAAATTGAAATAAAGAACTTAGCATGACATGCTTGAATCTCCAAAACAAAGGTGTGTAGCCTCCAAGCAATCTAAGAGCATATAGAGATTAAAAGATCAAAGGATATCTTAAACCTAGGAAAACAACTCCTATTTATAGCCTAAACAAACCCTAATCAAATAAGGTAAGTTTACGATTCTTTTTCATATCAACTTATGATTAAATACCCTAATCCTATATAGAAAACCATAATTATTAATTATAAACCCTAATTTTAAATTAACAAACCTTAATGGTTCAATTTTATTTTTAAATTTCTAGAGAGACTATGAAATGACTAATTTACCCTTGGATTTAAGTAGAAAATTACCAAAATACCCTTAGTGTTTGTTAAATGACAAAAATACCCTAAATCTTCTCTTTTTGAAAGAGATAAAACAAAATCTCTAACTCAATCAAGCAAAAGATTTCTCACATGCTGAGAACAGCTTCCACTAGACCCTATCTTGACAATATAACACAATACAAAATTAATGAATTAGGCTTAGTTGTCAAACAAGAGAGAGAACTTAAGTTTTTTTTACCCACTTGAGGTTTTGACATAAGGCTAGATGGTGAGGACTTAGGGCCACGAAATCTCCACTTGTTATACACCACAAACTAAACCCAAAACACTTCTTAGCAAGGCTGGATCAGAATCAGAAAGGAGAAAAGAAATTTTTGCTCAAAAGGTTAAAAACCTAACCCTAGCTTTAGATCTTAGATTCTGAAATTTTATTGTTGTTATTATTGTTTAAGTATGTTTAGAAGTATGTTATTTAGTGATCTGGGTTGCTAAAACATGAATCTATTGTCGACGTTGGAAAATTTAAAAATCCCGCGGGTTGGTTCATAACCCGGTTTTCCTCAAATCGATCTTCCGAAGTTCTCTCTACCCTTATTCTTTTTATTTTGGAAAAAGATTTTGAAGCGTTTTTTAGGAAAGAGACCAACATGTGTTTATGTCGACAATTTGATTTGATTTAACAGAGTCGCCAGTTGGTAGATTTGAAAATGGTTGTACTAACTCAACCGAGTTTGATATAAAAAGAGGCCCAATTGCTGGACACTGTTTAAACTTGATCTTTGAAATCAGAGTTTTGAGTTCGGGGGCTTGGTTAAGTGTGAGGAAGGTGTTAGGCACCCCACAACTCCCGTGTAAATACGGTACCGCATCTTTTCAATATTCTCCATAAAACTATGAATGCGTGAGTGAATGCTTTTTAAAATTGGGCTTATTGATTTGATTGATTGAAAGTAGTGCTTTTCTTCGTTGAACCTATATACGAAGGGTTTGATTTTGATTTGAAAATCAGTCTTTGATTTGATTTGCAAAAGCATTTAATTTGATTTTCTTGACAAATCTTTTCTTTTAATTTGAATTGAAAATGATGTTTTAAAAGCTGGTTTATCAAACCCTTACGCTGCCATAGCAATTGAAGCCTTTTGATACTTCCAATTTATCTTTATAACCTTAAGACTGCATGTGAATGGTGATTTGTCGGGCTGCGAAGCATCCTCGACCACAGAAATATATAAGTGTCGGTCTCCTCATGGGTATGAAAACCATCGGAGGGATGCTGACACGACAATCCATATTTTCACTAGATTGAGACCTTAAATCCGGATAACCATTTTAAAGTTTGTTTACATGTACATTTTTACAAAAAAAAACTGGAAGGGTACATTTGTAAATCAAAGTTTGTCCATCGTGGGAATCAGATTCCAATCGATTTGATCGTGAATCCCACGATTCCTAGGCTCACATATGAGTAGCCAAAACCTGCACAGTTCAAATTTGTACAGAAACAGATATATATATATCCTCACGTCACAATGGAACCAAAGATTCATCGGTAAATCCTGGCTACGCGTGACCAAAGTGTCTTGTTCCCACTAGATAGCGATCTAAGGGACATGAGGTTGCTTTTGAAGCTGAAACTAGAAAGAAAGCTAGATTTAAAGAAATCTTAGCCATTCTAGTTTCCCGGTTCAGTCTGAAGGTTTTGAACCGTTTGAAAACTAGAATTGGCGAGATTTAAATAAATCTAGTCCGCCCACATATATGTCAGTGAAGATTCATATACAAATGAATGTTAAATGCAGTAGTTGAATAAATTGAGTAAAACAATATATATAATTCTATATATATATATAAAAGCTGTAAAAGAGTGATGGGTTTTCACTCGCAAGCTCTGACTAGAATTAAAATATATATATATATATATATATATATATATATATATATATATATATATATATATATATATATATATATATATATATATATATATATATATACATAAACTATAAATAGCCACGAAATAATCCAGGCTGTGACAGAAATTAAATATATATATATATATATATAAACAGTAATAAGGGTGATGGGTTTTCACGCCGATGCCCGTACTAGAATTGAAATTGACATAAAGTAGTCACCCAGTGACTGGGAAGAGCACCCAGTATAGGAAAGTGTGCAAAAGCAGTAATAAGGCCACGAAGTAATCTTGGCCGGACTAAAAATATATCAATATATATATATATATATATATATATTGACAAAAATGTAAATTTGTAGAAAAGTAGTTAACTAGTGACTGGGGAGAGCACCCAGTGTGGCGAAGAGTGCGAAAATAGTAAAAAGGGCGATGGGTTTTCACGCCTGTGCCCGAACTGAATTGAAATATATATATATATATATATATATATATATATATATATATATATTGACAGAAATGTAGTCAACCAATACTGGTGAGAAAACTAGTTATGGTGAAAATTGCTTATATATGTGTAAATATATATAAAAGCAGTAAACTATCTAGGATTCGACATCCGGGCTTCACATAATAGAAATGTTAGTATATATACAGTGAAATATATACAAAAAAGGGCCAAACCCAGAATGCGAAGATAACCCAGTCCGACGAAGTTGCCAGAACGTGTGTGCTAGTACATTGAAGCTGCTGGAGCTGACGGATCGTTAATCCGAGTTGTAGAAATACAAAAATTTGAGTTTATGTACAGAAATGTACCAAATTTTGACGAAAATGGCCACGGAACTAAGTTCCGGGCATATTTAGAAGATAAAACTTCGTGTGCAAGTGGAAAACAGTGCAAAGTAGTAGTATTGACTTTCTGATCGTAAAAATACTTATAATAAACTGCAATACGGGCTTTTTGCCAAATTGTAGGCTCTATACGTCCAAATCTATAGGTTATTTTCTAATATGTGGTAGTATATGGGTATATCTACGTGTTAGAGTGAAAATATTTGGGTTTGGAAGAGATGCAAAAGTCGAGAATTTGAACTGGCATGGCTTCGATGCGTTTCTTAGTTATAAAAATGAGAGGGAGGTGACCCTCAATTTATAGAAGGAAGAGCCGCAGCTCTACCTAGGGCAACCGCAGATAGAGGTTCGGTTCCCCTGGTGGGGCCCGCGGTGCCGGGTTCCGTTGTCTCGAAATACGTGCACTTCGGACAATGCACAGTCGTAGTCGAAACTTTCTAACTTTTGATCGGAGCATCCGTTCGAGGCGTGCGATACCTTTTCAAAAAGCTCTCACCGAGAGTGTTGCAATGACATGGGATAAAACATTTTCCAGATCCAAGAAGACGGGTTCATAACCAGGTCTTCGATTCCCCGCAGTTTATCCGTTGAGCTGTCTTGCGTCGTTGGGACTGGGGATCGTCATTATGGTTCATTCTTACTTCGATGGCATCAATTCGGGTTGAGTTTGACTGAATTGGTTGAAGTTTGATAAAATAACCATTTTACCCCTCTTGGAGTGGTCCTTGAATGATCTGGCTTCCCAGGGTTGTGTTTGGGGCTGAACTGCACTTCCCGGATTGATGTTGGGGATGATTTGAACTTTCCTGGTTGAGACCAAGGATGACTTGACATGTCCTCGGTTGATGTCGAGGTTGACCTGTACCTCCAGGGTTAATACCGGGGTTGAATGGACTTCCCGGGTTGAAACCGAAGTTGATCAGAACCTCCCGGGTTGTTGTCGGGGCTGAATTAACCTCTCGGGTTGTTGTCGAGGCTGATTCGAAGGCCTGATATTTGAGATCGGGATTTGAACTGATGGCCAGATTAGACATCGGAGCTGGATTGACAGTCCGATTGGAGATCGGAGCTAAGATTACCGACATTAGTGGTCGAATTTAGGATTACCGACATTGGTGGTCGAATTTAGGTTTACCGACATTGGTGGTCGAATTTAGGTTTATCGACATTGGTGGTCGGATTTGAGTTTAAGGACCGGCATTTGTGGTCAAATTTGAGTTGATTGACAGTTTTGCCCTCCTACAGTGTTAGTATTTGGGCAAGAAAAATTTCGAGTGTCTACAGATGCCCTTCTTTATCATGTCCATGCAATATAATAGAATGGATAGGATAAAGATTAGTAGATACTGGAAATAAAAAGTGCCATCACTGCTTTGAAGTCTGGACGTCTTTGAGTGGAATGGGGCTTCTGCTAGCTGCCTACGTTATTACTCTGCTTGGGGATAACGTTGTCCTGTATAGCCATTGATATTTGTTGGGAAGCTATCACGAACTAATTTTATCATTTTCTGCTGGGGATGACGTTCTCTGCGATAGCTTCGTAGATTCTAATTAAGGCTGATATGATTGACATTACCTCAATGATCCCTTGAGGATGTGTATAACAGATTCCATCCTTTGAGATGGATTATCATAATTGCTTCCGCCACTGGATCCCTTTCTATATTTGTCGGGGGGTTAAGTCGACGGTTGAAGTGTCATTGGGGTTGAGCCAATGGCTGGACTGGATTTTGGGCTGTACCCGAACTTCACTGGGGCTGAGCCAACGGCTGAAAACTGCTTCGGTCAGTACCCGAACTTCGTTGGGGTTAAGCAAACGGCTGAAAAGTGCTTCGGTCAATACTCAAACTTCGCTGGGGTTGAGCCAACGGATGAAAAGTGCTTCGGTCAGTACCCAAACTTCGCTGGGGTTGAGCCAACGGCTGAAAAGTGCTTCGGTAATTACCCGAACTTTGCTGGGGTTGAGCCAACGGCTGCAAAGTGCTCCAGTCATTACCCGAACTCTGCTGGGGTTGAGCCAACAGCTAAAAATTGCTTCGATCAGTACCCAAACTTTGCTAGGGTTGAGTTAACGGCTGAAAACTGCTTCGGTTAGTATCCGAACTTCGCTGGGGTTGAGCCAACGGCTGATAAGTGCTTCGGTCAGTACCCGAACTTTGTTGGGGTTGAGCCAACGGCTGAAAATTGATTTGGTCAGTACCCGAACTTCGCTGGGGTTGAGCCAACGGCTGAAAACTGCTTTGGTCAGTATCTGAACTTCGCTGGGGTTGAGCCAACGACTTAAAAGTGCTTCGATCAGTACCCGAACTTCGCTGGGGTTGAGCCAATGGCTTAAATCTTCTTTGATCAATATCCGAACATCGCCAGGGTTGAGCCAACGGCTGAAAACTGCTTCGTCCAGTAGCCGAACTTTGTTGGGGTTGAGCCAACGGCTGAAAATTGCTTTGGTCAGTACCCGAACTTCTTGGGGTAGAGCCAACGGCTGAAATTTGTTTCAGTCAGTACCCGAACTTCGCTGGGGTTGAGCCAACGATGGAAATCTGCTTCGGTCAGTATTCGAACTTCATTGGGGTTGAGCCAATGGCTGAAAACTTCTTCAGTCAGTAGCCGAACTTCGCTGGGTTGAGCCAACGGCTGAAAATTGCTTCGGTCAGTACCCGAACTTCGCTTGGGTTGAGCCAGTGACTGAAATCTGCTTTGGTCAGTACTCGAACTTCGTTGGGGTTGAGCCAATGTCTGGAATTTGCTTCGGTCAGTATCAAAACTTCGCTGGGGTTGAGCCAAGGGCTGAAAACTATTTCGGTCAGTAGCCGAACTTCGCTGGGGTTGAGCAAACGGCTAAAAATTGATTCGGTCAGTACCTGAACTTTAAAAAACGACCGTTTTTAACAGTTTTGCTTAATTTTTATGTAGTTTTTTCCATAATTTAATTTGTTGATCCCCGAACATGGCTCCGGGATGAATACCAAGGGCATCAGGATTACGCTGCTTAAACGCAAGATTTTTGGCCAAACCGCTCAATCACGTAGCGAGTTCTCTTCAGATTTGACTCGGCAGCCCGTTTAAACTCTATTTTAACTCAAACCGAATCGAGCTCGGGGGGAGTGGGACCCACCTGGGCTACCGCAGATGGAGGTGCGACAGCCGCAGGTAGAGGTGCGGCTACCTGGGCTTTAAATGGAGCTCGGGAGTTTTCATTTTTCAAGTTTCCCATTTGAGCAGCGAAAGGATTTTTGATCTTCTTTTTCAGATCTACGGAGTTCTGGCAGTCAGATTCTGATTTCGTCAGTTCCTACGCGTTCAGCGCAGTGCAGGTAATGTTTTACATGCTTTTTTCGCTGTTTTTGATCGTTAAAAGCATGAGAACCACTTAGGGTGCTTTTAGAGGCAATATATGAAAAGTGTATGCCTATATGACGTGTAAAAAATTTTCTAACTACATATGTATGCATATCTTACTATAATGCACGTTTGGATGTAAGAAAATTCAGGTTCTGAGACATTCAATTTTTCCACTTTTTGATCAGTTTACTCATCCTTTATGAGGCCTAGTGAGCCTGGATTTTCAACTAAAGTGTCTCAGGTAATTTGGCTACCATATAAGTTTGATTTTTTGATTTTTCTAGTAAATATGAGCTATTTCTATTGTTGGCTAGGTGTGCTACTGAATGGCCACCTAGACATGCCTGTGTGCATGTGGACAGTCCATTTTACAAAGGAGACTCTGGCAAAAAATTTCCAAAATCTTAAGTTTTGAAAAACATGCATATTTGACTATGTGGGGAATTTTTTACTGACTCATGCAGGTTTTGAGTTTTTATGTTTTGAAAACATGTAACTTTGACTTTATTAGGTATTTTTGACGGACCCATGCATGTATTAGGACCTAGAGATATATGTTAGATTGATTGAAAATGATAAGCCACAGGTTTTAGGCTTACCGTACCCTGTCTGAGGTGATTTGGAGACTTATTGCCATTGATTGATCGTGATAGACCCTGCCGTTTTAGCAGGGTCTCCTCGGGTATTAGACGTAGGAGGGCTTCTGTTGTGCCACAGCCACGTCCGGCTAGGACGCCTCGGAGATTGGTAGAGGGCAGGATTCGTCCAGCACAGGACGAGCAGCCACTAGACATTGATGATGAGGAGGCTCCTTTCGGTGCTACTGTTACTACTCATGCTCCATGTACGGAAATCCCTGACATTATTGTGCAGACGCAGGAGTTGCATCCTTCGAGATATCTTCACGCCAATGAGGTGACTTGAAGTCTTTCTTCTCTTTGGATTCTTTTGTTCCATTTTTGCCATTCTCGGGCACATATTTTTGACTTGGGTTGGTTTTTGATGCAGGTCCTTGGCTTCACACAGCCTCGAGGAAAATGGTTTAGCGTGCACTCCCTGTATCACACTTTGCATGAGGATTACAGGGAGATTATAGATTGCTGTGGATTTTAGGCCTTCTTCTCGATCCTTCCCCGTCGTTGCCCCTGGGGTTATATGAGGGTTTTGTCTGAGCGCTGGTTCCACCAGACTCAATCCCTTTATTTGCTGGATTACGAGGTGATGATGACTCCTATGGATTGGAGATTTATCACCGACATTGTGTTTGAGGGAGAGTCAGTGCCTGTCATGACTGACATTTCGCCCGCTGTCATTTGATCACTGCTGGGAGTCCCGACGATGGCATTCAAGGTTCTGGCAGTCCGTTCTGATCCCTTGAGTATAGATGCCCAGGATGGGACTTTACAGTTGCCTCCGCCTGATGACTAGAGGGCTAGAGATCGCATTCTGAGGCGATTATTTTTGTCGATCATTAGGGGTTATTTCGTGATGAACAACTCATCTACTGTGTCCTTCGCTTTGATCAGCGCCACTCGACATGTAGAGCGCCTCAGTGACTATGATTGGGGCTCCTATACCTTTGCCTATTTTCTCCCGGGCATGCACGTGCTTTCGGAGGGTGTGACGGAGGCCTGGTTATGATTTTACCCATTCTTGCTAGTGAGTACATTTTTCTGTACCTTTTTGATTTCAGCATTTTTTGTCAGTCTTGATCACTGAGGACTTTCGATATTTATGATCAGCTTTGGGCATTCAAGAGGCTTCCTTGCTTACAGCCCGCTACTACTTTAGGTCTGGAGACCTATCCTCGAGGACAGAGATGGCATCACTCCACTTTAACGGAGGTCCCTATTGCTGAGGGATTTACTCATGCCCGTCTACAGTTAAAGCTTTTAATAATGGATTTGATCACCTGGACTCCATACACATCCGAGTACTTGACCATTGAATTTGAGGGAGGAGTCCCTACTGGCCGAGAGTTTGAGTTATCGACCAGCAGGGTACCGTTATTGATGAAGGGAGGCTGGGAGCTCTATCTTGGAGAGCGTGCTATTAGGAGCATCACGGGAGAGATCCGTATTCCCATTAGTCCTCCAGCTTGGCATCATTGGCCATTGACTGTGCCTTTAATAGACATCCCTTTGGAGGGCATTGATGGCTTTACCCTATCAGAGGGTCTGTACAGCCAGGAGGCAATTAGCAGTTGATGGAGTCCTTGCACTATTGGAGCTCAGACTCGTGCTGCCCAGTTTATGGAAGACATGGTACCAGGATCCGTGATGATGACGAATTGGATAGCTTGCCTCAGGAAGCCGACTCATGCAGACCAGATAGCAGATCTGACTAGGGAGTTGGAGCAGGCTCATTTCTTTATCAGGAACCTTGGCTGAGATCCATCAGAGGCATCTTCATTTTACCCGTCCAGCTCAGGAGCAGGTCCCTCCTCAGGTCCATTTAGAAGCAGTTTTGCAGGGGCAGATCCTTCCTTATACCACCCAGATATGCCTGATCCCAGCAGCTTTGTGCAGACAGAGGATCTGGAGCAGGTCGATCGGTTTGATACTTAGGTCTTTGACTTCCTGTGATAGCTATTGGAGCTATACTTTTGTTCGGCCACTATTTTGGCTATTCGGCGTTTGTGCCATCATTTTGATAGACCACTTGTATTATTTGGGTGGTGGTGTCCCATTTTCCCTGTATTCTTCCTTTCACTTTGTAGCAAGATACAAGGATGTTGTATGCAGTAGATAACTTGTTGTAGATATTCTTGCCATATCTTATCTTCTGCATCATGTTTATATTACTGTCATCATGCATGTATATTGTCATTTGTATGCATTCAAATAGCTACAATTTGACTTAACCTCTGGATGGTCTTGTGGTACGGTGCTACAGATGACGTCGTCTGCAGTCAGCCGCATTGAGCATTTACCACCATCTGCAATGGCAGCATTATTGAGGTCCTGGTATGATAGTCTGCCCTTTCCTACTAAGGGGACTATGGACCAGTTGTTTGGGCATTCATTGGCCCTTGCGAATTTTTGGGTTCTAGTCGAATTTGTTGGGGGCCTTCTATCCTGCTAGATTACCGATAGACAGGTGTTCTGCTTTGGATGGCGTGAGCTGACGCCGACTCTGGAGGAGTACCAGAGATTTACTTGATTGGACTTAAAGTTGTTGTGCGCTCGAACGACGATGAGTGACATGAGGAGACCATTCATTAGGATTTTCGGTCTTTGTTAGAGTGTAGTCATAGATGAGATCGTTTCTGGGCATGTGATCTCTATGGACTTTTTAACTGAGCGCTTTGGCGAGCCTGATAGCTATGATCGCCACGTCGAAGATTTCTTCTATTTAGCAGAGGCATGGCATACAGCCAGGATAGATATGTTGCTGATGTGTGTTGTGACATATGTGGACATGCTGTTGCGATTAGATCATCTAGATGTGGGATTGGTAGTAGTGGTTAGAGCCCTTAGACAGGGTAGCACCATTATCTCGATGATATTGGCTGAGACATTTAGATCCACCACGTATTGTAGTACCCATCCAGTGGGGTTTTTTTTGGGGCAGCTTGGTCTTGCTGTATATATGGCTGATGTCCCATGTACGACCGATTGGATCCTTCAGGCCCAGGGGTTTTTTCCTTTACTCACGAGACATACAGAGCTTTCTCTTTTCAGCATGCGGAGTGCATTGATGCAGAGTCTTGGTTAGCATTTCTATTAGATATTGAGCATCCGTTTGTGATTTTGCTATGCTTAGGGCTAGCGTCCCCATATAGCTTTATTACTCATGCATCTGGCCTGGATTATTTACCCCTAGCTAGTTTGAGAGGAGTGATTACCTATCATCCTTTGGCAGTCATGTGTTAGTTTGATCAGCTGCAGAGTTTGCACCATTTCGAGGGGTCTGCTGATCAAAGGATGTCAGCTTCTTCCATGTTATCCGCCGACTTCGTTAGAGTATATGAGTGTTGGACTCATCGGGAGAGGGTTGATTTCTCTAGTAGACATCCGGGCTGTTCTCCGGAGTATTCTGCATGGTTGGAGGCAGAGATAGGAGTGGTAGCAGAGGCTTTTTCATCTCCTAGTGTGGACTCTGACGAGGAGGAGCCCATAGAGGATCCAGATTCTCCTACCGAGGATGAGATGTTCATGGGCTTGATCGCTACTCTGGTTAGCGATTCCCCAACCATTCCTGTGGGGATAGATCTGGCTTTAGCAGACTGACTATTTAGGATGACCTTTGAACGAGACTCGTCTAGAGCACAGATGTTTGCTGCCTTGTCTGGCAGAGATTTAGCTTTTGCTAAGAGGGATGGTCTCAGGGCTGCTTTAGATGCTGGATTGATTGAGCAGGAGGAGCTCCGCTCTACTCTAGATATTATAGTTGTAGAGCGAGATGAGATTCGCTCAGCTAGGGATGCAACATATGTTGAGATCGAGGAGACTTTGATTGCTCGAGACGCAACTTTTACGGAGAGGGATGAGGCTATAGCTTCCCGAGATTTCCACATTGCTGATAGTACTGCTCTTCGATCTTACACCCACTGTTTAGTCACCGAGATGAGTGCTTATTGATGCCCATAGTGCCACCTTGCAGATAACTGTAGATGTTCTGAGCCATACGAAGGCTGAGCAGACTGCACTTATGACTGCTCCACCATATTCAGAGAGAGATGTCATGCTGGCATTGCTGACCCGTTTGTCTTTGGGTCCATAGACTAGCTTTATTTTTCCTGCACAGACTAGATCAGCCATTTTTATCATGTACAAGGCATTATGTATATATCAAACAGTTTTATATATCAGAGAAATATATTTTTGATGCACTTCCCTGATTGGAGATATATTGTCGTCGCTGAGTGATTACCACTTCTTTCACGACTCGCAGTTGTAGATATATCCTGAGCTCCTCCTTGATGGACTGATAGTTAAGATGTCAGGGAGTATCTTAGATGGGCCTGTTGACCAGGGTAGCTTGGTAGAATTTAGCTTATATTTGTCTTTGGTGTCTTGGAAATGGTCTTTTATTATTTTCTTGAAGGTTAAACCGCGCCGTAGATGGCTGCCTACGTACTCCCTGGTTGAGGGAGGTCATTCGTAGTTCTGGCTAGTGCCGGGATGATTTGATGTTTTGGATTTTTTAATTTTTTGTTTTGTTTGACCGCACCAGAAATAGCTGCCTACGTACTCCCGGGTTGAGGGAGATAAGGTCATTCGTAGTTCCGGCTAGTGCCGGGATGATTTGATGTTTGGATTTTTGGATTTTTTATTTAGTTTGACCGCACTAGAAACGGCTGCCTACGTACTCCTGGGTTGAGGGAGATCAGGTCATTCGTAGTTTTGGCTAGTGCTGGGATGATTTGATGTTTTGGATTTTTGAATTTTTTATTTAGTTTGACCGCACCAGAAATGACTGCCTATGTACTCCCGGGTTAAGGGAGATCAGGTCATTCGTAGTTCCGGCTTTCTAATGAAAAACTGAACCTGATTTGATTTGTAGGACCCGGGTGCGGGCATGCATGTGTCTCAGACGTAATACCTTTTCACGGTGTCTGAATTGATGAGTTGGGGAAATTCGGTCCCATCCATCTCTTGCAGTTTGATAGCGCCCCCCAGCCAACACTTCTTTGACAATGAAAGGGCCTTGCCAGTTTGCGGCAAATTTTCTTTAGGCTTCATCTTAGTTGGCCAGGATTTTCTTTACCACCAAGTCATTTTCTTTGAATTGCCGGATTCGGACCTTCTTGTTGTATGATCTGGCAATCCTTTGCTGGTATAACTGTCCGTGGAAAATGGCCATAGCTCTCTTTTCATCTATCAGAGACAGCTGATGATATTGGTTTTGCAACCATTGATCTTCATCTATTTGAGCGTCGATCAACACTCGCAAAGATTCCATCTCTACCTCTATGGGAAGGACTGCCTCCATGTCATAGACCAACGAATATGGAATAGCCCCAGTAGAGGTGCGCATTGAAGTCCTGTACGCTAACAGGGTTAAAGTCAGCAGGTCAGGCCAGTCCTTGTGATTGGTAGACATTTTTTGCATGATCTTTTTGATATTTTTATTGGCCCCTTTGACAGCGCCGTTCATCTTGGCCGATAGATGACGGAATTAAGATGCTTGATGTGGAACTTACTGCACAGATCCATCATCATTTGATTGCTCAGGTTTTTTTGCGTTGTCTGCTACGATCACCTCCGGTTGTTCATATCGACGGACGACATTATTTCTGATGAAACTGATGATGACCTCTTTTGTGACCTTGGGAAAAGAGGCTGCTTCAACCCATTTGGTGAAGTAATCAATCACGGTGAAGATGAATCGATGACTGTTACTGGCTTTGGGTTCCACTGGACCTATCACATCCATTCCCCACATAGAGAAAGGCTATAGTGAACTCATGTTATGCAACTCATTTGGTGGAGCATGAATGGCATTTCCATGTATTTGGCATTGAAAGCATCTTTTGACGTGATCATCGCAATCAGCATTGAGCGAGATCCAGTAATGTCCTGTTCTGATTATCTTCTTGGCTAGCAGATGGCCGCTCATGTGTGGACCACAGACTCACCATCTTCAACCTTCTTACTCACCATGTATCCTATCAGTTTGTCTGCTTTGACACCAAAAGCGCATTTGGCGGGATTTAGCTTGAGGTTGTACTTACATAACCTGTTGAATAGCTTCCTGAGATGGTCTATGTGATCATCCTCACTTCGGGATTTGATGATGATGTCGTCGACATGGACCTCTATTTCTTTGTGCATCATGTCATGAAAGAGAGCCATCATGGCTTCGCTGATACGTGGCTTCGGCATTGATGAGGCCGAAGGATAGTCGTCAGTAGCAGAAAGTTCCCCAGGGAGTGATAAAAGCTATTT
This sequence comes from Panax stipuleanatus, assembly GCA_020205555.1. Classification (NCBI taxonomy): domain Eukaryota; kingdom Viridiplantae; phylum Streptophyta; class Magnoliopsida; order Apiales; family Araliaceae; genus Panax; species Panax stipuleanatus. The sequence continues at coordinate 82,829,177 of CM035118.1, forward strand.
TCTCTTGGTCTTCTTCAGCAACCATGATTTGATGGTAACCATCAAAGCAATCCACTAATGAATACATGCCATACTACGCAGTGTTGTCAAATAGGATGTGGATGAAAGGTACCGAGAAATTATCCTTTGGACAGGCTTTATTCAAATCCTGGTAATCCACGCAGACTCGTACCTTCCCTCTGGGTTTAGGTACAGGGACTATACTTGATAGCCATTCGGGGTATGTTGATACTATGATGATTCCGGCTTTTAATTGCTTAATGATTTCTTCTTTGACTTTGAGACTCCACTCAGGTTTCAATCGCCCTGAGTTTTTATTTGACTAGTTTGAACCCTTCTTTAATGGGCATTCGATGGATGACAATGTCTATAGATAGACCGATCATGTCTTCATGTGACCATGCAAACACATCCTGGTACTGTGTTAGGATTTTGATCAGGTCGACTTTTTGATTTGTTGTGAGGTCTGAGCCTATTTGGATTTCTTTGATGTTTTCAGAGGTTCCTATGTTGATGGTGGAGGTTTGGTCGAGGTTTGGTTTGGGATTGTCTTCGACCCATTCCTTGATCTCCTCTGGCACCTCATAGTCATCTTCCACCTCTTGATCGATATCCATCAAGTCGAAGCTCAATTCTACATCCAAGTTGGAGTCATTTTGACAGGTTGGCATCTCATCAGCAGAGACACACACATCCAATGCTTGGGTCCTGAAAATAAAAATGCTTTCATTAATATACACAACTACTTAAACATACATAGCATTCTGTAAAGCATGATAAAGTTGCTGTTATAGCTATGCAATCAAAAGTAAGTAGTAAATGAAAGCATGATTAAGGGCAGATGTACTCTCTGCCCCTTTACCCTTTTTGACTTAGGCAAGGGAATCTGTTCTAATTGTTCAGTGTCAGATTCTCATAAATTGGGAGAATTAAGGCATTTTGCTCGTCCGCCTAGTCCTGGATGATGACCAAGACATCCTTGAGAATAAGGCCAAGGCTTTTCTGTGGATCATTCCTCTTCTTGATGTGAGGAATTTGGACATGATCATCATTGTCACTGTCAAGGAGTTCGTCATTCATACCGTCATAATTGAGAATGATTCTCATGTTAACGAATGGGTCTCATCCTTCGTACATGATTTTTGCTTTTCCCTTTTCGTTGTTGGCCTCAGGCTTGAGGGCTTTTCTTTCATGGACATGTATGATTGGGGGAAATAACATGGCCGATACTGCAATCGGAATTTTCCTCATAGGTTTCACCCATCCGGCATTTGTAAGGTTCGGGAAAAGAATTGTGGAGGCATGAGCTTTGGAATGTTTGTGTGGATTCTGGTGGTTTGACCAGGATGAATATCCCAATCCTGCTCTTCCCATCTGACTTGGGATTTGGATTGGCATCTTAATGCCTTGCTTATCCTTTCCCAACCTTTCTCTAGGTTGGAAACCCGAAGACACCATTTCTTGGTCTACAATCATTACTTCAGTGGAGACTTTAGGCCTTAAGGCTGGTGCCCCAATAGGTAGATACTGAGTATCGCTCACCTCAAGAGCTTGAAAACTTGCAGGTTCAATCCCTGCATTCAGGATAATCACTAGCATGTCCCCATGTATGTAGGTAGGGTATTCTGGCTCAGCATTGACCGTGATGAGGCTGCCGTTGATGATGTACTACAGTTGCTGATGGAGGGTGGATGGCACTGCCCCCGCCATGTGGATCCATGGTCTGCCCAATAGCAAATTGTATTCAGTGGCAATATTCAGCACTTGGAAGGATACGTAGAAGGTGTGTGGACTAATCTCTAATGGAGGCTCAATTTCCCCCATAGCTTGGCGACGAGATCCATCAAAAGTCCGTATAACGTTATGACTGGTTTTGATCCGGTTTGGATTGATCTTCATTCTTTCTAACGTGTCGTATGGACAAATATTAAGGGAAGATCCTCCATCAATAAGTACTCCTCCGATCACATATCCGGAGGATATTACGGCTATATGCAGGGACTTATGGTGGCTAGTTCCCTCGGCCGGATATCATCGTCTGTGAAGGAAATCACATTGTTGTTAAAGATGTGTTCTATCACATAACGGAATTTCTCTATGTCTACCGTGTGTGGTAGATGGGCTTCCTCTAGTACCTTCACTAGGATGTTGCGATGGTCTTCTGATGATAAGACCAGGTCGAGGATAGACATTTTTTTGGGTGCATCTTTCAAGCTTTGCACTATCTTGATTTCATTGTGTCCCATTTTGTTGAGGATCTCTTTGATCTTTTCTTCAGCCACCTTTTCTTTTGCTTTGATAATTAGTTTAATCACCCGCTGAGGCAGGTACAATGGATTATCCTTTGACAGGATGGAAATGTTGTTTGAAGTAGAGCTTTCAATGTTCCTGTAGTTCCATGATACCTTCTTCAGACTGATGATTGGATAATGATGTCTGAAAGGCAAGATTAGAGGCTGAAGTGCAGCCACCTTCACAGGATTTTGGACTTCTTGGACCCCTTTACCTGTCAGTACCAGGGGTGTGATGATTGATTCTTTATCGCAGGATATGACAGCCATTGTGTCCTGATACCATGCATTGGGGATCCAGAGGCTATTTTTATCTGTAATGTCAAGGATTTGATCTCCTCTGATTAGGTCACCTTTCTCAATCAGGTATTGAATTAGGTTATGAAGTGCCCAGCATTCTTCTGTATCATGGCCGGGAGAGTTGGAATGGTACTGACATATTTAGTTAGGTTTGAATTTTCTGGATTGAGGGTTCAGCGGAGGTAGCAAGTCTGCAACCATTCCCTCATTGATCAGCAATTGGAGGATTTCTCCCATTGGCTAGTTCAGATTGGTGAAATTACTTGGAAACAGGAATTTCCCTTTTGCTCAGAAATTCTCTTCTTTGACCATCTGTTCGGTCCAGGGCTCTTGTTCGTGAGACTGGTAATGATCCCTATTGGGGTCGGAATTAACTTTCGCCGGAAGAGAATGACTGCCAATAGATTGATAAATTTGCTTCAGCATCTTCCTAGTGAGCTGATGCTGGTAGACGACCAGTTCAGCCAACTGCTCAATTTGTTCCTTAAGAGACTTAATATCTTGCTCCATCAGGAATCGCTTCTCAAAAGTTTCCCAACTCTCTGGGCTACTGAGAATGGATTGACTTGGTTCCCCAATGTAGCAGAGGTATTTAGATCCTTCTCTAATTGAGGTACTGATCATGTTGACATTTTCCTCTTTGTGTTGTGGGATAGGATTGTGTTGGACATGGGGTTGGTTAGGCTTTGTTACCACAATTTCCCCGCTGTCAATCAAATCTTGAATCTTGTGCTTGAGAGACCAATAGTCTTGGGTAACATGGCCTGGAGACCCAGAATGATAAGCACATTTCTTGTTAGGGTCGAAGTTCCTTCCGTTAGTGTTGGTTGGTGGAAGAAGTTGAACAATCTTCTTCTGAGCTGTTAGAAGTTTGAACACATTTTCGAGTGAATCCCTTAGTGGGGTGAAATTTCTCTGATGCCTGACTTCCACATTTTTATGGAATTGAGGGTTTCCAGGCTGTGCTGAAGCTTGGAAAGAAGTATACTTCCTCTTTTGAATGGGCGTGTGATTTGAATCGCCTTTGAATTTTGTCCTTGTGAAACTAAGGAGACTTCTTCGTCTTTTTTTTATGGACCCTCCGTGGATTACTCCCTTAATTTTTGGATTGGATATGTTCGGCAACAGCTTCAAGGGCGGGTAGATCTTTTATCTTCCTAGATTTGAGCCCCATTTCCGCCATCTCGCCATGCTTGATCATTTCAGAGAATGGTTTCCCTATTCCCGCTAGGACCATCTCATAATAAGGCGCTTCTTGGATATCGATGAAGGTCATGACTATTTCAAATTCAGTCATGGCAGGGGTGACTTGTGCTGCGACCCGTCTCCATCGCTGGGCATATTCTCTAAATGATTTAGTGTTCTTTTTCTTGATTTTGCTTATTTGATATCTGTCTAGAGCCAGCTGTGATTGAAAACTATACTGGCTGAGGAAGGCATGGGCTAGCTCTTCCCAGCTATGAATTTTGGAGTTGTCCAATCGGGCATACCATGCTCTGGCTTCTGTGGTTAGACTCTTTTGGAATAGTGACATTCGAAGCTTCTCATCCTCTGCATAGGATCCGAGTTCTCCGATGAAGACTTTCAGGTGTCTGTATGGATCTCCCAACCCATCATATTTCTCGGACTCGGGGGTTCTGAATTTCTCAGGATAACGAGCCCTGAGAAATATACAGAGGTCAGAATAATTAACACTGCCAAATGCCTCAGTCCTTTTCATAGGCCGGAAGAGTTTATTCCATTTGTAGCATTTTCTTGAGAAGGTCACCAGCTTCCTGTTCTTTGCTGAGGGAGGTGATTTCAGGAGTTTTGTTAGTTGGGTCCTGCTTTTGTGGTCCAGGAATTTGAGTTTCGGCCTTTTCAGTATCTTGACCGCTAGCACCACTACCAGATGCTCCTAGTACTGGATGAGTTTGAGATTATTTTCCTTTAAGGGCCTTGCTTTGTTCTCGCAGAAAACCGGCTAGCTACGGCTATCTGATTTTTCAGTCCTTCGAACTCTTCCTTGGAGACAGGGGTGGATTCTGGTGGAGCACTTGAAGCTATGTCAGCGAATGGACTAAGTGCTTTCTTGAATTTAGATATGGTGCCAGGACCAATTTTTCACCTACAACAAAATGTAGGCGTGTCAATTTCCTGATGTAGGTAAGGATCGGATGCATGATGTGTTTTTTAGTGGTTATCCTGCAAAACCGAGGTTAGTTGTTTTGATGGCAGGATGACAGGATAATTGATAGGAAAGTAAATCATTCATTATTGTCATTTACATTGTGCTCCTCAGTAATTGGAGACTTGACATGGAATTGAAAGAGGAAGGCATGAAGAAGCTTCCCTTCAGATTTGGTTAATTAGAGGCTGACCTATCTTAGGTTTACTCTCGCGGCTTTTGGTTCGGCATGAGGGCTCCTATATCATCGCAATCAACTAGAAAGGAGGTTAATCCTATCGTTCAACTGGAGCAAATCTGAGTGGTGTATTATCATTAGGCACCCCCAGAGACTTAATCGTCCCTAGAGTCATTACTTAACACCGACCGGGTTATCCTCCTTGTGAGAGGGACACACAACATACATTCTCATACATCGTAGCTCACCGTTTATGCATATGATGACAGTTGGGTGCGAAGCACTGAATAAGGGTGCAAAGCACTAAGAAGCAGGAAATCATTCATTCACATTCATTCAATGTAAAGACGTAGCATTCACTCATCCATTGACTGTGGAGACGCAGGATTTCATGCATTCAATAGTTTTGAAAGGGAAATATTTGAAAAGATTTGAAAGCGGCCTAAGCCCTCTACTGTCCCCAGCAGAGTTGCCACCTGTCGACGTTGGAAAATTTAAGAATCCCGCGGGTCGGTTCGTAACCCTATTTTCCTCAAATAGATCTTCCTAAGTTCTCTACCCTTATTCTTTTTATTTTGGAAAAAGATTTTGAAGGGTTTTTTAGGAAAGAGGCCAACATGTGTTTATGTCGACAATTTGATTTGATTTAACAGAGTCGCCAGTTGGTAGATTTGAAAATGGTTGTACCAACTCAACCGAGTTTGATTTTGAAACAGGCCCAATTGCTGGACACTGTTTAAACTTGATCTTTGATATCGGAGTTTTGAGTTCGGGGGCTTGGTTAAGTCAGGGGAAGGTGTTAGGCACCCCACAACTCTCGTGTAAATACGGTACCGCATCTTTTCAATATTTTCCTTAAAACTGTGAATGCGTAAGTGAATGCTGTTTGAAAATTGGGCCTATTGATTTGATTAATTGAAAGTAGTGCTTTGCTTCGTTGAACCTATATACGAAGGGTTTGATTTTGATTTAAAAATCAGTCTTTGATTTGATTTGCAAAAGCATTTAATTTGATTTTCTTGAAAAAAAAATTCTTTTGATTTGAATTGAAAATATTGTTTTAAAAGCTGGTTTATCAAACCCTTACGCTGCCATAAGAATTGAAGCCTTTTGATACTTCCAATTTATCTTTATAGCCTTAAGGCTGCATGTGAATGGTGATTTGTCGGGCTGCGAAGCATCCTCGACCACAGAAATATATAAGTGTCGGTCTCCTCATGGGTATGAAAACCATCGGAGGGACGCTGACACGACAATAAATATTTTCACTAGATTGAGACCTTAAATCCGGATAACCGTTTTAAGGTCTGTTTACATGTACATTTCTACAGAAAAATTGGTAGGGTACATTTGTAAATCGGAGTTTATCCATCGTGGAAATCAGATTCCGATCGATTTGATAGTGAATCCCACGATTCCTAGGCTCACATATGAGTAGCCAAAACCTGCACAGTTCAAATTTGTACAGAAACAGATATATATACATCCTCACGTCGCAATGGAACCAAAGATTCATTAGTAAATACTGGCTGCGCATGACCAAAGCTTCTCGTTTCCACTAGATAACGATCGAAGGGACGCGAGGTTGCTTTTGAAGCTTAAACTAGAAAGAAAGCTAGATTTAAAGAAATCTTATCCATTCTAGTTTCCCGGTTCAGTCTGAAGGTTTTGAACCGTTTGAAAACTAGAATTGACGAGATTTAAATAAATCTAGTCCGCCCACAGATATGTCAGTGCAGATTCATATACAAATGAATGTTAAATGCAGTAGTTGAATAAATTGAGTAAAGTAATATATATAATTCTATATATATATATATATAAAAGCTGTAAAAGGGCGATGGGTTTTCACTCGCAAGCCCGGACTGGAATTGAAATATATATATATATATATAAACTATAAATAGCCACGAAATAATCCAGGCTGTGACAGAAATAATATATATATATATAAACAGTAATAAGGGCGATGGGTTTTCACGCCGGTGCCCGTACTAGAATTGAAATTGACATAAAGTAGTCGCCTAGTGACTGGGGGGAGCACCCAGTATAGGAAAGTGTGCAAAAGAAGTAATAAGGCCACGAAGTAGGCTGAGTCAACCAGTGACTGGGGAGAGCACCCAGTATGGCGGAGAGTGCGAAAATAGTAAAAAGGGCGATGGGATTTCACGTCTGTGCCCGAACTGAATTGAAATATATATATTGACAGAAATGTAGTCAACCAATACTGGTGAGAAAACCAGTTATGGTGAAAGTCGCTTATATATGCGTAAATATGTATAAAAGCGGTAAACTACCTTGGATTTGACATCCGGGCTTGACAGAATTGAAATGTTAGTATATATATAGTGAAATATATACAAAAAAGGGCCAAACCCGGACTGGGAAGATAACCCAGTTCGGCGAAGTTGCCCGAACGTGTATGCTAGTGCATTGAAGCTGCTGGAGCTGACGGATCGTCAATCCGAGTTATAAAAATGCAAAAAATTGAGTTTATGTACATAAATGTACCAAATTTTGACGAAAACGGCTACGGAACTAAGTTCCAGACATATTTAGAAGATAAAACTTCGTGTGCAAGTGAAAAACAGTGCAATGTAGTAGTATTGACTTTCTGATCGTAAAAATATTTACAATAGACTGCAATACGGGCTTTTTGCCAAATCGTAGGCTCTATACGTCCAAATCTACCGGTTATTTTCTGATGTGGTAGTATATGAGAATATCTACGTGTTAGAGTGAAAATATTTGGGTTTGGAAGAGGCGTAAAAGTCGAGAATTTGAATTGGCAGAGTTTCGCAGCGTTTCTTGCTTATTAAAATGAGAGGGGGGTGCCCCTCTATTTATAGAGGGAAGAGCCGCAGCTCTACCTAGGGCAGCCGCAGGTATAGGTACGGCTCCCATGGTGGGGCCCGCGGTGATAGTAGTGTGCATACAAGCCAATCATGTATGATGATAAAGCACATACTTTGTAAACAATCTTATTTATTTATTAATAAAATATTTATTTAAGGCATATAATTATCTACATGGTGCTGTTTTTATAATATGTAAATAACCCATAGTTTTAAGCAATGCTTTTAGAATCATGATGAGATCATGATAATGAGATCTAAAATCTTAAAAAGTTTAAAAACTAAAATAGTTCCCAATTGTGGGATTACTAAAATGGGGATTAGTAAATCCGGATAGATTGGTACATATGTTGCTTGCTCATTGGATGAGGATGACTGATCTCATGGTCATTTGTGTGGAGACACTAAAGCAAGTATGTAGGTGCTTATTGGAGAATAAGTTCACTAAACGTGACTCGCTATGGAATACCTAATGGAGTTTTACTCGCCTGTCAATAGGAATTACTAATGTGATAGTAGTACAAGTGATCCTTGGACTTGATATCATCATAGTATCTTGTATGTAACAAATTATACTTTGACTTATTCCTTAAGGCCTTTTAAGGCATATATAGGGTATGCTTGGGTATAATGAGTTGCATATGGAGATAATGTATGATCAATAAAGAATCTACCACCTCTAGTAAAATAGGAGATATGTCCTATGTGATTCGTTAAATGACAACCCAGGAATCCTTGGCCAAGGTAGAATGAAATTAGAAAGAGGTTTCTAATTTGCATTATTTGGAGTTGTGCATTTTCTAATCGAAATACATATGATTAAATAAATTAAGACTTGACAGTAAATCTATGTCTTATATTTAATTGGGACATTGTATGGTGGAAGGATTTAATTGTACGGTAACTATTAACTCACAGGTTCTTTTATGATTAATGTTGAAATCTATATTATCTAGAAAGTCGTTGATCGCTAGGGAGGCTTATCCCTATTGTAGAATAAATATTATTTATTTAAATAAATTATTAGTTTAATTTATTTATTTACATAAGATTAGAATTGTTCTAATTGATTTATTCACAACCGGTTTAATATGGAGAACCTAAAGGGTCACACCATAAAAGGAAGAAAAATTATTTAAGAAGAAAATGGCATGATAGTAATAATGCATTAATTATAATTAATTTAATCTATGGTGATAGAATAAATTAAATAGCTTAATATTTATTATTTAATATTTTAGAAATATTAAATATAAATTAATAAGAGGAGTCTTATTAATATTATTATTATTATTATTATTTTAATTCTAAAGGAGTTTAGGAATTAATATAATAGCAGCACTCTCTCTCTCTCAATCCTAATAAGATTAGGATATAAATTAATTAAAAGTTTTTAATTAATTAATTAAATAAAATCCTATTCTAATTAGATTAGGAGGGTTAACCTAATATCTATATAAGAGAGTCTTATATCAGAAATAAGGTACGTGAATTTTTCCAAGAGTTAGGAGTACACATATTCTATAGAGATAGAAACAAGGGTTAAGCCAATAACCCATCTTCTTGAGTTCTTCATCTTCCTTGGTGGATCACCGTTAGAGGCCAAACATTTGGGTGGCTGACATTGATCAAGGGAAGGAGCCACTACAGAGGAATCAAAGGAATCAAAGGAGTAGAACTTATACCTGAGGAAGCTTGGATCTTCAAAGGTATAATTCTATTTTTCTCCTTCTATATTCACTGATAATTGATGCACAAGAATGATCATGGTTATGGGTTTGTATAAATTTTTGAAAACCTAGTTTTTGCGCTTCCGCCCTATTTATGTGATTTGATTGTATGATTGCGTTATGTACAAACCCAACAGTGGTATGAGAGCCAATCTTGTGCTAATTATCAGTCTATGTGATTCCATACATGTATGATATGCGATTGGATCGAGTTCTGGGCAACAAAAGTTTTTCAAATTCTGCGAAGCTGCACAGCTGCGCCGGTACAAGGCAATATTGCTGCGCAGCTGCGCCGGTTACTGTTCCTGGTTTTCATGCTGCGCAGCTGCGCCGGTTCCCTTTACATTCTTGGCGCAGCTGCGCCACTGGATAGGAACTGAAATTTTTTTTGTTTTATTTAATTAAATGAATGGTTTATTTAATTAATAAAGGTTTAAAATAAAGATGTTTATTTTATATGAAATGAGATTTCAGAATTGCTAAAATTAAAGAGTTTAATTTGGAATTGTTTTTGAATGTAATAAAGGAGTTTATTTTTTCAAAAACAAAGTTTAGCAAACTTTTGCCCATTAACTGATATTAATACATATATGGAATGAATTTATTTTCATGAGATGAATAAGTTTTATTGATACGTATGATGATATGTATGGTAATAAAAGGGATTGATTATGGACTATGACCAATGTGATTGGATTTTATTTTGGTTGAATGCTTGAATGAATGGATTTTATAAAATGGGATCTGCGTACCTCGTCTTCTCTAGTTTTATTCTCGATGTAAATTCTATCTCCTTTCTATGTACTCCCCCTTGACTACTGATCAAGGTTTCTATTTAATTTTAAATAGTTAATGTAATAGAGATAGTTAGAATTATTTTGAAGAAATTGGAGACCAAGGAACAAGAAGCGCGTGAAGACCCGTTTGTATGGAGCCCGGGTTTAAATGTAATAGTTACATTTAAAATTTAAATTCTTGCACTCCTAGGTTTAACCTTTTGGTTCACTTGGTGGCTCTAGTGAACCAAACTAGAATAAAAATCCATAATCAATCCGGGTAGAATATAGTATTCTATATTGCATGCTAAATATTATATATATTATATTTTATGCAAACATGCTTCGCATGTTTAATAAAATGATGCGTATTTTATATATATATATATATATATATATATATGTGTGTGTGTGTGTGTGTGTGTGTGTGTGCATGCGCGCTAAACAAGATAAGACAAATAATAACAAACCCCTCAAAGAAATAATATTAAGTCCGAAGCGTTCAAATGATATTTGGAATATCGAACGTCGCCTTCTAGCATGATAAATTAATAGAGTATTAAATATTTAATATGAGTTTGTTGTGCTATCCACAAGGCGAGTATTGCGTATTTAAGATGTTAATTAATCACATTTGATGCTTATCAAGAAAATTGAACAATCTAGTCTTGTTGTGCTATCCACAAGGACGAACATTTATCTTTTTTGAATTTATGGAAGTGCTAGGCTGGACTTAACTTAAATTATTTTAGTTCGGATGTGCACACACTTGACCATTATGATTTAAGAGGCAAAATAAAAGGAATTACATGGTGATGTAATTGACAAGAGTTGTCTACCTATTTATTTGTATATCGCTTGTTGTGCTATCCACAAGGTTATATACATTTAAAATGGGATCCTTAATCTCACTAGCAAATCTTTAATTAGATATTGCCAAACTATATAAGTGAGGGTAATATAGTTTGATGAAAATAGTGGGAGATACCAATTTAAAATAAAGACCTAAATTTATTTTGGTGTGCAAAGTTAATAAAATGAATGTTTGCTAAAATGTTGTCTTTTCACATGCAGAATTTTAAAAATGTCAAAATCACTAATCTCACTACGAAGCATACTTGATGCAAATAAGCTTACCGGCTCGAATTATGAGGACTGGCGAAGAAATCTGAGAATTGTTCTCACTGCTGAAAAGATTTCTTATGTACTAAATTCCACTATCCCTGAATCTGTTTCAGAAATAGCCTTTGAGAAAGAGATTGCCACTTTCAATAAGTGGCAAGATGATGCATATGTGGCTCAATGCATCATGCTCGCATCCATGAATAACGAGCTTCAGCGTCAGCACGAAAAAAATGGATGCTCCTGCTATGCTGCTTCACCTCAAGGAGTTGTATGGTGAACGGAGTAGGACTGCTAGATATGAGATATCTAAGGAGCTCTTTCGATCTCGGATGACCGAGGGCACTGTCGTCGAGACTCACGTTCTGAAGGTAATCAATTTGATTGAACGCCTTGGACAGCTTGGGTTCGTCATGGATGGGGAGTTGAATCAAGACTTGGTCTTGCAGTCACTCCCTGAGACCTTCTCGCAGTTTGTGGTTAATTTTCACATGAATAATCTAGATGTCAGCTTACCTGAGCTGCTTAACATGCTGAAAACTGCAGAAGGTCACTTCTCATCCAAGAAGAACAATGTCTTGATGGTGGATTCTTCCAATAAAAGGAAGAGGCCCGAGGTGTCTTCTGAAAAGAAGAAATCTAAGAAGGCTAAGGGAAAAGGGAAAGATAAGGAGCAAAAGAAACCTGTACCAGCTAAAGGAATGTGCTTTCATTGCAATGAGCCGGGACATTGGAAGAGGAACTGCAAAAAGTTTCTAGCAGAGAAGAAGCTTGGAGAAGCTTCGACTTCCAATCAAGGTTTGTTTATTATTGAAATTAATTTTTCTGAAAGTCAGCTGAACAAAGATGAGGTGATCCTACGAGTGGGAAATGGAGCAAAAGTTGATGCATTAGCTGTAGGAACTTATTGTTTAGCAATGCCTTTGAGCAAATCCATTTATCTTAATAACTGTTATTATGTTCCGAATATTATTAAAAATATTATTTCAATTTCTGTATTGGATATAGAAGGTTTTGACGTTATTATAAAGAACAATGGTTGTTCTATTTATAAAGACGATGTTTTATATGGTATTGGAAATTTGCGAAATGGACTTTATACACTTGACTTACAAGAAAATATATTTCAAATTGAACAAATTAAGAAAAGGAAAAGAGATGATATTAATTATACCTACATGTGGCACTGTAGACTCGGTCATATCAATGAAAAAAAATTATCCAAGTTGCATAAAGATGGGCTCCTCGAGCTATCCGATTATGAATCATATCCAACTTGTGAATCTTGTTTCATGGGTAAAATGACTAAATCTCCTTTTAGTGGAAAAGGAGAAAGAGTTACAGAGTTGTTGGCATTGATTCACACAGACGTTTGTGGGCCTATGACAACAAGTGCACGGGGTGGGTATTCTTATTTTATTACTTTCACTGATGATCACTCAAGATTTGGATATGTGTATTTAATGAAATATAAGTCAGAATCATTTGAAAAGTTCAAAGAGTTTAGAAGTGAAGTAGAGAAACAAACGGGCAAGAGTATTAAGATACTTCGATCAGATCGGGGTGGAGAATACTTAAGTAGTGAGTTTCTCAATTGTCTCAGAGAAAATGGTATAATCTCACAATGGACTACTCCAGGTACACCACAGTTAAATGGAGTACCTGAAAGGAGAAATCAAACACTGTTGGACATGGTTCGATCCATGATGAGTTTTACCGAGCTTCCAATTTCCTTCTGGGGATATGCCCTAGAAACGGCTGCATACCTACTTAACAAGGTACCTACCAAATCCGCCCCAAAGACTCCATATGAGATGTGGAAAGGGAGGAAACCAAATCTTAAGCATGTTAAGACTTGGGGTTGTCCAGCTTATGTCAAAAAGTTTAAAAATGATAAGCTACAGACTAAATTCAATAAGTGTAGATTTGTGGGATACCCTAAAGAAACCGTAGGGTATTATTTCTATCATCCAACTGATCAAAAGGTGTTTGTTGAGAAACATGCTACCTTCTTGGAGAAAGAGTTTATCCATGAAGGGGTCAGTGGGAGTAAGATATATCTTGAAGAAATTTAAGAACCACAAGTTACCACGGACCAAAGTCAAGTACCTAACCAAGTAGAAGAACCTACTTTACCACACCCTGTTCGTAAATCTGGAAGAGTACCGCAGATACCTGAGAGGTATGGATTCGTTATAGAGGATGACGATGAGGTACACATCATGAATAATGATGCATTGAATTGCGAACAGGCTATGAGTAATAAAGACTCAGGTAAATGGCTTGAAGCCATGAAATCCGAAATGGACTCCATGTATGAAAACAAAGTATGGACTTTGGTTTCACCACCTGAAGGTATTAAACCTATTGGGTGTAAATGGGTTTTTAAGAAAAAGACTAGAGCAGACGGAAAGGTAGAGACCTATAAGGCCCGACTGGTTGCAAAAGGTTTCAAACAAAGACAAGGAGTTGACTATGATGAAACCTTCTCACCAGTAGCTATGCTCAAGTCCATTCAGATTTTGCTTGCGATTGCAGCTTACAACGACTATGAGATCTGGTAGATGGACGTGAAAACGGCCTTCCTCAATGGGAAACTTGAGGAGGATGTGTATATGACACAGCCAGAGGGATTTATCTTAAAAGTTGGAACAAATCAAGTCTGTAAGCTACAACGATCCATTTATGGGTTGAAGCAAGCTTCTCGTAGATGGAACATTCGTTTTGATGAGACAATCAAAGAGTTTGATTTTATCAAAAACGAGGATGAACCTTGTGTATACAAGAAGGTTAGTGGGAGCGCAATATCATTCCTTGTATTATATATTGATGATATATTACTGATAGGGAATGACATTCCTATGTTACAATCCATTAAAATCTGGTTATCTAAAAACTTCTCCATGAAGGACTTGGGTGAAGCATCCTATATTTTGGGGATAAAGATCTATAGAGATAGATCTAAAAGGATGCTCGGCTTATCCCAAGGAACGTACATTGATACGATGCTAAAGAGGTTTAGCATGGAAGATTCCAAAAGAGATCTCATGCAGATGAGCCATGGAATAAATCTCTCCAAGAAACAGGCCCCAAAGACACCTGAGGAGAGAGACCGTATGAGTAAGATCCCTTATGCTTCTGCAATAGGATCTATCATGTACGGTATGATATGTACTAGACCGGATGTTGCTCACGCACTTAGTGTAACAAGCAGATACCAGTCGAATCCAGGAGAAGAGCACTGGAAGGCAGTGAAAAATATCCTAAAGTACTTGAGAAGGACTAAAGATATTTTTCTTGTCTACGGTGGGTCTGAATTGAAACTCGAGGGATTCACGGACTCAAGTTTTCAAACAGACCAAGATGACAGTAAATCTGTTTCAGGGTATGTGTTTACCTTGAACGGAGGTGCAGTGAGTTGGAAGAGTTCCAAGCAGCAAACAGTTGCTGATTCAGTGATAGAGGCAGAGTATATAGCTGCAAGTGAAGTTGCAAAGGAAGCTGTTTGGATGAAGAAGTTCATAACTGAACTTGGTGTGGTTCCTAGCATCGGAGAAGCAGTTCCCGTATACTGTGACAACACCGGAGCGGTTGCACAGGCTAAAGAACCCAGGTCTCATCAGAAATCTAAACACGTGTTGTGGCGATTTCATTTGATCAGGGAGATCATTGAAAGAGGAGACGTCACCTTGGAGTGTGTGGACTCTCAAGACAACATTGCAGATCCATTTACAAAAACTCTAACACAACAGTAGTTTGATCGTCACTTAGAGAAGATGGGTATGAGATACCATGGCGATTGGCTTTAGTGCAAGTGGGAGATTGATAGTAGTGTGCATACAAGCCAATCATGTATGATGATAAAGCACATACTTTGTAAACAATCTTATTTATTTATTAATAAAATATTCATTTAAAGCATATAATTATCTACATGGTGTTGTTTTTATAATATGTAAATAACCCATAGTTTTAAGCAATGCTTTTAGAATCATGATGAGATCATGATAATGAGATCTAAATTCTTAGAAAGCTTAAAAACTAAAATAGTTCCCAATTGTGGGATTACTAAAATGGGGATTAGTAAATCCGGATAGATTGGTACATATGTTCCTTACTCATTGGATGAGGATGACTGATCTCATGGTCATTTGTGTGGAGACACTAAAGCAAGTATGTAGGTGCTTATTGGAGAATAAGTTCACTGAACGTGACTCGCTATGGAATACCTAATGGAGTTTTACTCGCGTGTCAATAGGAATTCCTAATGTGATAGTAGTACAAGTGATACTTGGACTTGAGATCATCATAGTATCTTGTATGTAACAAATTATACTTTGACTAATTCCTTAAGGCCTTTTAAGGCATATATAGGGTATGCTTGGGTATAATGAGTTGCATATGGAGATAATGTATGATCAATAAAGAATCTACCACCTCTAGTAAAAAAGGAGATATGTCCTATGTGATTCGTTAAATGACAACCTAGGAATCCTTGGCCAAGGTAGAATGAAATTAGAAAGAGGTTTCTAATTTGCATTATTTGGAGTTGTGCATTTTCTAATCGAAATACATATGATTAAATAAATTAAGACTTGACAGTAGATCCATGTCTTATATTTAATTGGGACATTGTATGGTGGAAGGATTTAATTGTACGGTAACTATTAACTCACATGTTCTTTTATGATTAATGTTGAAATCTATATTATCTGGAAAGTCGTTGATCGCTAGGGAGGCTTATCCCTATTGTAGAATAAATATTATTTATTTAAATAAATTATTAGTTTAATTTATTTATTTAAATAAGATTAGAATTGTTCTAATTGATTTATTCACAACCGATTTAATATGGAGAACCTAAAGGGTCACACCATAAAAGTAAGAAAAATTATTTAAGAAGAAAATGGCATGATAGTAATAATGCATTAATTATAATTAATTTAATCTATGGTGATAGAATAAATTAAATAGCTTAATGTTTATTATTTAATATTTTAGAAATATTAAATATAAATTAATAAGAGGAGTCTTATTAATATTATTATTATTATTATTATTTTAATTCTAAAGGAGTTTAGGAATTAATATAATATCAGTACTCTCTCTCTCAATCCTAAAAAGATTAGGATATAAATTAATTAAAAGTGTTTCATTAATTTTTTAAATAAAATCCTATTCTAATTAGATTAGGAGGGTTAACCTAATATCTATATAAGAGAGTCTTTTATCAGAAATAAGGTACGTGAATTTTTTCAAGAGTTGGGAGTACACATATTCTATAGAGATAGAAACAAGGGTTAAGCCAATAACACATCTTCTTGAGTTCTTCATCTTCCTTAGTGGATCACCGTTAGAGGCCAAACATTTGGGTGGCTGACATTGATCAAGGGAAGGAGCCACTACAGAGGAATCAAAGGAATCAAAGGAATCAAAGGAGTAGAACTTGTACCTGAGGAAGCTTGGATCTTCAAAGGTATAATTCTATTTTTCTCCTTCTATATTCACTGATAATTGATGCACAAGAATGATCATGTTTATGGGTTTGTATAAATTTTTGAAAACCTAGTTTTTGCGCTTCCGCCCTATTTATGTGATTTGATTACATGATTGCGTTACGTACAAACCCAACACGCGGTGCAGGGTTCTGTCGTCTCAAAGTACGTGCACTCCGGACAACGCGCAGTCGAAGTTGAAACTTTCTAACTGTTGATCAGAGCGTCCGTTCGAGGCGTGTGATACCTTTTTGGAAAGCTCTCGCCGAGAGTGTTGCAATGACATGAGATAAAACATTTTTCGCATCCAAGAAGATGGATTCATAACCAGGTGTTCGATTCCCCGTAGTTTATCCGTTGAGCTGTCTTGCATCGTTGGCACTCAGGGATCGTCGTTATGGTTCATTCTGACTTCGATGGCATCAATTCGGGTTGAGTTTGACCGAATTGGTTGAAGTTTGATAAAATGACCCCTCCCGGAGTGGTCCTTGATTGATCTGGCTTCCCAGGGTTGTCTCTGGGGTAGAACTGCACTTCCCGGATTTATGCCGGGGACGATTTGAACTTCCCTGGTTGAGAATGTCGAGGTTGACCTGTACCTCCAGGGTTGATGACGGGGTTGAATGGACTTCCCGGGTTGAAATCGGGGTTGATCAGAACCTCCCGGGTTGTTGCCGGGGCTGAATTGACCTCTCGGGTTGTTGCCGAGGCTGATTCGAAGACCTGATATTTGAGATCGGGATTTGAATTGATGGCCCGATTGGAGATCGGAGCTGGCTTGACGGTCCATTTGGAGATCGGAGCTAGGATTACCGACATTGGATGTCGGATCTAGGATTACCGACATTGGTGGTCGGATTTAGGATTACCGACATTGGTGGTCGGACTTAGGTTTACCGACATTGGTGGTCAGATTTAGGTTTACCAACATTGGTGGTCGGATTTAAGTTTACCAACATTGGTGGTCGGATTTGAGTTTAAGGACTGGTATTGGTGGCCAAATTTGAGTTGATTGACTGTTTTGCCCTCCTACAGTGTTAGTATTGGGGCAAGAAAAATTTCGAGTGTCTACATCTATAACATCTAAATGCATAAAAATGAATATTTAAGAAAACTATCAAAACTTAGAAATATGGCCTAAAAATCGAATGTCAGGGCTTATAGATTTTGCTCTGTTAATTTTCTGACATGTGTAAGCCTTTAGACTTGTAGTATGACACGAGGTTAACAATCTGCAAGAGGAATCAGGTCCATCGGATCAGTAGATTAGAAGTTATTCATGGTTAAATAGCGTGATCGATCACGAACTTCAGTTTTCTGGAAAAACCCAGAAAACTTAAGAACGCGACCTGACAGCCGTTTGACAGGCTAGAATCTCTTAACTGACAGACTGTTAGGATGTTAGGTTGTGTTTAGATTATAGCCTGGGATATGGACTACACCCCTAGAGCACTTTAACACATTGAAAACGTATGGATCAAATGTTATTAACGGTGAAACTAGGTTGACTGACCACAAACGATTTCTGGGTAACCCAGAAAATCAAAACAGGGGTCTGACAGGTTTTTTGAATGCTCAGATCTCTCTCCAGTTATGTTTTTAGACCCTCTAAGTGCTACCTTAAGGTACCCTGCTAGTTAGTGTATAACACACGATCACTAGAACACCTAAACTACAAACACACTGCAAGATATAAGGCTTGAATAAACGTTGACCGACATTGACTTCCATTTCTGGGCAGCCCAGAAATGAAGAACAACCCTTGGTTGGTTGGTTTGACCGGCCATTGAATCCTTTATAGATGTTTTTATGTACTGAAATGACCATAAGGGTATAGTATTACACTTACACTACAAGTTCATCACACATGTTTACCCAGAAACCAAACAGGTTGACAGCAAGATCAGGTCAAACAAGGCCCAAAAGCGTTAACCGACCTGTTCTTGAGTTGGCCAAGAACAGCTAAGGCGACAGATCCGTCGCTATAGACCTTTAGCAACGGATTAAAATTGAAAAATAATAAAATAAATAGAAATAAATACTAAATAATTAATAAAAAATTTAAAAAATCATTTTTAATTATAATAAATAATTTTTAATATGTTGACATAAAATTTTATTAATATTTAATTTATTTAAATATTAATGATAATAAAAGTATTCAATAATTGTATTCAATAAATTATTTAAAAATAATATTAATGGTTTAAAAATCATTTTAAATAATAATAAATTATTTACAAATGATATTAATGATTTAAAAATAATTATTAATAAAAATAAATTATTTAAAAATATTATTAATAATTTAAAAATCATTTTAAGTTGTTATTAATTATTTAAAAATAATATTAATTATTTAAAAATCATTTTGAATAATAATAAATTATTTAAAAATGATATTAATGATTTAAAAATCATTATTGCTAAAAATAAATTATTTGAAAATAATATTGATGATTTAGAAATCATTATAAATTGTTATTAAATATTTAAAAATCATTATAAGTGATATTAAATTATTTACAAATTATTTCGAATCTTTGGAAATTATTATAAATAATAACTAAATTATCTAACAAGGTATCGAAACTTTTAAATAAAGTTTATTGAAAAACCAATTCGATAATTATTTAATAAAGAAATAAAATATCGAACGGACTCCGAAATCAACCCAGACACTAATAGTTTGACTAGTTATTAGTTGTTATTGTTTCTAATGACTGTTATAAGTATATATAGGTTGCGTAAACACTTTCAAATAGTTTAAGTAGCTGATCTTGATAAAGGCAAGTTTTTCTAACTTCATTTAATTTCTATATTAAATGTAAATCTTGTAGATTGACATAAGAACTTGTTATACAAATTATTCGTGATATCTAAGATTTGAAGAAGGTTATAACTTATTGTTCAAGCATAACCAAGACATATGAACTGTTATTTGCGTAAAATGTTTTTGATTTGATATCAAAGCTTAAACTATGGTAAAACCAATGTTGTTGGTACATATATATACTGATACTGTTTTAGTCCAAAAATTATATTGGTAGTCATAACACTGACCCTGGATTACATTTACAGGCAGTTATAGTACTGACCTTGTTATGTTGGTAGGATGAATGCATACTCCAAGGATATGATTAGGCTGATCCCCTATGAGATATCTGAACCGAGCTTTTATACGTCTTTGTGACTG
The DNA here is from genome assembly GCA_020205555.1 of Panax stipuleanatus. NCBI lineage: Eukaryota > Viridiplantae > Streptophyta > Magnoliopsida > Apiales > Araliaceae > Panax > Panax stipuleanatus. The sequence goes on from CM035118.1 coordinate 82,849,287, forward strand.
TAGGAGTGTAGAGTGGTTGACAGAATCAACTCAGATTGCTAAGTTTATATGACTGACAGTACCTCGTCAGAAGTGTGGTTGAACAGATCAACCCAGGTGGCTAAGTCTATATGACTGACAGTAACTCGTAATGTATGGGGTTTGGCAGATCAAACCTCAGTATATATATGTGGAAAATCTCTGAACTATATGTTCATTCAATTCAGATTCAGTGTGAGTAAAATATATAACTTGTTTAAAACTTGTTGAGCTTTCTGTAGCTCATCCTTGCAATTATTCTTTTCCTTTGTAGCTTTAGCTGACCTATCCAAAGTTCCAGAGTTTAATAATGCAGATGGAACAACTCGGTTAATATAAATTTTGGTTATATCCTTGGGAACTCTGATGTAATAGTAAGTTTGGATTTATTGTAAACCAATTTAATAATATGTAATATATTATTATCTTTTTTTAATTGCTTAGTTTTTACTTTTCTAGAACACAGGAAGAAGTACAATATCTATATGAACTATACATTTGAATGAGGGTATTGAATGATCTTGGAAGTTCTGTAAGCACTGAATTTTCTACTCAGTTCCAAGAACAATCTTATCATTTGTATTGTGAATGTCAGATAGATAGGAATTATTGATATGCAAAAAATATCTGTAAGATCATAAATCTATACATCCAAGTGAAGTTATTCAGATATGATAAATGTTCTGACGAGAACTCTTAACCGATTGGGATACTATGAATTTTAGATTTATAGAAGTTATTATCTTATAGAATATTTTTGTGAGCACTAAATCTGCTACAGGAAAGGTAGAGAATTTGGGGGTGTCACAATTTGGTATCAGAGCAGTAGGTTACAAACCTTATGTAGGGTTACCTTAGGCTATAACCTTAGAAGAATAAGAGTAATAGAAAAGTTAGTGAAAACATAAACTCAAAAAGAGTTTATAGGATATGAATTGAGGAAATTCATCATAAAATATGATAAAAACATACTTAAAGAAAACTATTATTTGCTATGTGTATATGATAAGTAGGTTATAAACCTAATTATTGGACGCCAACTTGCTATGATTATGGCTTAAACTCAAGTACTTTAGTGTCTTTTAATGCGTTTTATCTTTGTTTTGCATATTTTAGGCAGGAAACTCCAAAGAGCAAGAAATGGCATGAAAATGAGCAATATGGCATGAGCTTGGCAACAAGGCAGGTGGGATGGCATTAAGTGTTGGGTTTGTACGTAACGCAATCATGCAATCAAATCACATAAATAGGGCGGAAGCGTAAAAAACTAGGTTTTCAAAAATTAATACAAACCCATTACCATGATCATTCTTGTGCATCAATTATCAGTGAATGAAGAAGGAGAAAAACATAATTATACCTTTGAAGATCCAAGCTTCCTCAGGTACAAGTTCTACTCATTTGATTCCTTTGATTCCTCTGTAGTGGCTCCTTCCCTTAATCAATGTAAGCCACCCAAATGTTTGGCCTCTAACGGTGATCCACCAAGGAAGATGAAGAACTCAGTAAGATGGGTTATTGGCTTAACCCTTGTTTCTATCTCTATAGAATATGTGTACTCCCAACTCTTGAAAAATTCACGTCCCTTATTTCTGATATAAGACTCTCTTATATAGATATTAGGTTAACCCTCCTAATACAATTAGAATAGGGTTTTATTTATTTAATTAATTAAATACTTTTAATTAATTTATATCCTAATCTTTATTAGGATTGAGAGAGAGTACTGATATTATATTAATTCCTAAACTCCTTTAGAATTAAAATAATAATAATAATAATAATATTAATAAGACTCCTCTTATTAATTTATATATAATATTTCTAAAATATTAAATAATAAACATTAAGCTATTTAATTTATTCTATCATCATAGATTAAATTAATTATACTTAATGCATTATTACTATCATGCCATTTTCTTCTTAAATAATTCTTCTTCCTTTTATGGTGTGACCCTTTAGGTTCTCCATATTAAACCGGTTGTGAATAAATCAATTAGAACAATTCTAATCTTATTTAAATAAACAAATTAAACTAATAATCTATTTAAATAAATAACATTTATTCTACAATAGGGATAAGCCTCCCTAGCGATCAACGACTTTCCAAATAATATAGATTTCAACATTAATCATAAAAGAACCTGTGAGTTAATAGTTACCGTACAATTCAATCCTTTCACCATACAATGTCCCAATTAAATATAAGACATGGATTTACTGTCAAGTCTTAATTTATTTAATCATATGTATTTCGATTAGAAAATGCACAACTCCAAATAATGCAAATTAGAAACCTCTTTCTAATTTCATTCCACCTTGGCCAAGGATTCCTGGGTTGTTATTTAACGAATCACATAGGACATATCTCCTCTTTTACTAGAGGTGGTAGATTCTTTATTGATCATTCATTATCTCCATATGTAACTCATTACACCCAAGCATACTGTTGTCCGGAAAACCGATCACTAAACACACGCAAGTATACGCGGTCTAACAAGTAATACAGTGATAAGAAAAGTGTCGTACCCACGAGGAACTATCACTAATATTTACCAAATACCAACTTTGTATCGCTAAAGTCTTATTCGAACAGTAAACTAATAAGAGTGTGGTTAAACTAGTTATAACTAATTATTAAAGCAAGTAAATGGATAACGAATGGTAAACGAAGGAATTACAAGCTAAGGTTACAACTTCACCCCACACAGGCATTCCGTCGAACATCTGTCGTGCTAAGCTTCATCAAACTTCCTATCCTTCTCTCCTTGGTCTTAATGGTCACGACAGTTTGTCGACCGAGAACACACAGGTGTTCATACACCTCTGTCGAGGTATGCATAAACGTAACCTCTCCAGATCCACCCGATAGGGAATAGAACAGAAAGGAACGTCCAAGCTAGGTGATAATCCTACACATATCTATGCGAATTAACCTAACAAGGATTAAAGCATAAGTTCTCAATTAGGTCACACGTGGCACACAGATATATGTCTATTCTACGCACAACTTATGCAGTCAAAACCCATAATCACATGCCAATATATTTAGGTGTAAATCTACAATTCTTCTTTCGATATCATATAGATTACCAAAATCATCACTAATGTCTTAGTGAGAATCGTTAAGCATGAATATATTAAACCAAACCATATGGTGCCAACCAAAGAGATAAGACAGTCAATTTAACTAACAAAGGGTTCCATTATAACCTTAGAGCCAATACTTAGTTCATAGCTATTGAACAAAATATAAGTAGCAATAAAGACAACATTTATGGATTACAAAATTAGAGGAAATAAATGGATAAGAATAAACTCTGTCAAGGCTCTTCAGTCTCCAAGCATTCCGCTTCTTTCGAGCTCTCCAATCCGTGTAGCTCACTGCTCTTGTTGCTCCAAGGAAATCCCAGACTTCACCCTAATCTACCTAATCTATATTTACAAACATTACCTAATAACTAGAGAGAGAAAGTACCACAGAGATCTAATCTATCCTAAGCTAAGCTAACCGATTCTCTATCCCAGTCTTCTCCTCTTTTTTTTCTTTTTTTTTTCCTTCCTTTTCTAGGTCAAAAGCAAGCCTTCTCTGTCTGGGCACCGGAGGTTGCGCTGCGGCGCGGGCAATAGACTTATAAGTGGCGCTGCGGCGCCACGTTAAACTCAAAAGACCGGCTTCCACGCTGCAGCCTGAGTTTATAAAGGCTCAGGGGCGCTGCAGCGCCATGGTGACGTCAGGCTGAATAGGTATGCGGCGCTGCGGTGCGAGATGGAGGCATAGCATTGGCGCTGCGGCGCCAGTGTATGTAAATTGCCCATTTTACCTAGAAAAGTCCTGTAGAGCCTGCAACACAACGGTTAAGCATACTAATACTAAAATAATATAAAACTATATAAACATAGCGAAGATCAGGCAACTATTTAAGCCATAAAGTATCCGATTCGCGGGTATAAATCCCACTCATCAAATACCCCCAAACTTAAGTCTTTGCTTGTCCTTGAGCAAACTATCTAACACAAACTCACACAGTAAAACACACGCAAAAGAACAATAAAACTGTACTAGAATCATGGCTTCTAAGCTCGAACATAGCTATTCCCAGAGAACAGGGCAAACATAGATATTAGCAAGAGTTCATTCAGCTTCAAGCATAAGACTGTATTCGATCCATTCTATGTGTGTGTGTGTGGGGACAAACCATCCTAACTAATCATTGCTCAAATAAGATCGCACAGTCGATTGTTAATACCAATATGCACACTCCGTAACTTAGACATTCAACAAGCATTAAGGATAAGATGCAAGTACAGAAAAGGATCAAAAGGCTCTAGCATAAAGAAAGTAAAATCTGACTCGGACAGTACTCAATTACCTCAGGCTAAACAGAGCTACACATTAACGAGCTTTTGATCAGCGACTCCCAAGCCAGAAGACTTTAGGGCACTAGGTGTGGAACACCCCTATGAATCTAATAACTCGAGCAGCAAAGGCCACGTAATCAACATAAGCCAAATTAGACTTTACGAAATCTGAAGATTATTTGGCGAGTGCATTTTATGCTCCATCTCAACATCGGTCCTGCGTTTATGGGTGAGTGCGTTTTACGCTCCATCTCGACCCACCGCAAGACTTTCGATATTCAATCTTCTTTTCAAATTTTATTTATTTATTTATTTTTTTATATTATAAAACATGCCAGAATCCAAGATCCAAAACTGTATATGCGTCGAAGTCTTTTATTACCATGTAAAAATGAAAGTTTATAAAAGTGAACAAAATCCCAAAGAAATAAACAGGCGAACTAAATTTGAAAAATAACTAGCTAGCACAGTTGGTCGGTGCTTGCTAAAAAGGACGGATCAATAACAGTCTCAACTTATCGATTGAACAACCCCTAGCTCATACATGCTTGACACGACTCTAAGAAATAGACATAACTACATGACGCCTGTCATTAGCCACGATCAAAAATCAGTGAAAAAAAAATAAAAAAATACCACCCTTGCATAAAAGCAGCTCAAAATAGGGTAATAAAACCATTAACATGGCACAAGCATATAAATCTGTAAAAAAAAAACCCAAAAAGATGGCTATAAACCACAAACATGCTAAAAATAATCAAAGCGTTAATAAATAACCAAAACTGTTCATGGCATCCATCATAATAAACCCAAAACATAATACCGCTGTTCAAAACGACTGCACTACAATCCTGATAAAAACCTAAGCAAAGTACTAAAATAGCAACCTATCATGGCAATAGACAGAAATAAAACAGATAATAAACCATAACACCCCCAAACTTAAGGTGAGCAATGCCCTCATTGCTAAACATATATCACTCTAAACAAGAGAGCTTCCCTGAAGTCTGGTCACTCGGCAGCAGGCTGCGTCCTCGTCAGCTTCGGCGGGTGGTGATGGTGGAGGGTATGGCGGGAAGACAGGAGGCTCCGGGAACTGGAATGGCGTGAACTCAGAATCCTCGCCACTATACACAGTGTATATGCTCTGCATCGTGTTGACCAGCTCAGCCTGATACTGCATCGCTATGTCTTGCCTCAAGGCCACCGCTGCTATATGCCTCTGCTGCCTCTGAGCATTAGCATCCTGGTTCTGATGTAGTAGAGTGAGGGATGCCATGATTTCTGCCAGTAATCCCTGTGACGCTGGGCCTGCGTCTGGTGGTTGCGAAGGCTCTGCTGTAGGAGGTGGCTCAGTAGGTGGCCCGAATCCTTCGCCTCTAGCATGAGAAATAGCCCCATCCCACACATCGAAGCGTGAAATGGTCTGATGGTCAATGACTGACATGGGCGGCAAAGCTATCTCTTCTGGCCCCCAATGGATACCTGCCCTCTTGCACAGCCGGGTGATCAAGGATGGATGTGGAAGTCCCGTAGATATATTGCTCTTGATTGCCTTTATGATGGACTCATGGATGAGAACTCCGATGTCCACGTTCAGACCCGTGACAATGGCAAATAATAGGATCGCTCTATCCTTAGTCACGTTGCTCAGGTGACGAGTCGGGATCATGTTGGCACAAATAAAACTGAACTATGCCTTCCCATAGCGACTGAGTGCAGCATGTGGGAAACTGGTCCTCTCACCCGTGAAGTCATTTGTCTTCCATGTAGTCCCGGGCTTGCAGAGCCTCCTAACAATCTCCTCGAGGTCATAGCTACGGAGTCCCGGCCCCATATAATCCTTACCCTCGAAACCGGGCGTCGCGAACAGTGCATTGATGGCTTGGCTTCCAAACGCCACTGACCGCCCCCTGACTTGGACAACAGCAGGACCCTCGGCACTAGCATTAGCGTAGAACTCACGAACCACAGAAACAATGGCCGATTCGGGTGGTTTTGTGAAGTGCACCCACTGGCGACCCGCAATCATGGCTTACAACTCGCCATCCTTTGTTTTGTCAGGCCTCAAACCCCGTTCAGGAATCAAATTTCGTGCGGCAAAGGAGCTTTTGTATCGTTTCCATGCCTCTTCGTTAACAAATTTGGTGTTGTCCCATGCCGTTGGTGCTGCGGACGAGGAACCGCCGACGCTCAGGCGTTGCCTTTTTGAAGCCATGTCAGAATTTGTAGCAATTGGCTTGAACACAAGCAGGGCTCGATTCCAAACTTTGCCAAACTTAGGCTAGAATAATTCCCAATGCAACTTCAATGTCAAACAATCCCAAACAGTCAAATTATCTCTCAGTCAATTTATCAAACACCTTGTGCGCGCTCTCAAAACCCAATTTGGACAGCCCTTGCTTGACACTGCTCTGTCCCAATTTCCGTCAGTGGAAATCACCCCAATCAACAGAGTAAAACCAACCCAAATATCAAAATCAAATAGTAAATGAATGACTAAAATACCCCAAATACCTTCACCCTAGATTGACTCTGATCTCCTCTTGCTGCGTGCACTGGCTTGGGGTTTTGTGAAAGAATGAATGGATTGCTCTCTTGTGGTAGATTGATCAAAGGTTCGGGGGTGGAGAAAGGCACGTTTTTGTTTTGGGTCTCTTAGGTTCTTTGTGCTTGCCGATACTGTCGAGAGAATTGGGAAGGAATGGGCACAACTGCCGGCTTCAGCTGTGCTTTTAAAAACAAAAATTCGCTACCGGCGCTGCGGCGCGAGTATTCCTTCTTTGCTTGGCGCCGCGGCGCGACTTGGCAGTAGCTTTGCCTGCTTTTGGCGCTGCGGCGCGAGTCCCCTTTGTTCCTGGGCGCTGCGGCGTGAAGCAGAGAATTTGAATAAATGGCATGGCGCTGCGGCGCGAAGTTCAGTGCATCTTCTGGCGCTGCGGCGCCAGACTTGTATCTGAGTTTTTTTTTTTTTTTTTTTTTTTTTTTTTTTCCTGCACAAAAACAATGTATTAGACAACATATATTACACAGATATCATGCTAAGTAAATAACTTGCTATATACTAAATTCTAACTAAGATATACACTAGCAACATACTAAATAACATGCTGCCTGCATCCTATAATCACAAAAACATACGCATTGGCAACGATATTTACATGGTAAAAAGAAAGGACACAATTTAAACTAGACATAAGTAAAGAAAAATAGAGAAAATTTATCCTGAGATGGGGTTGCCTCCCCACCAAGCGCTTGTTTTAAAGTCGTCGGCTTGACTATACCGATGCCGCTCAATCCGGCTCATAAGCAAAAATGACCATTTCGTGCCGCCTATTTGTCAATTCCTTTAAATTTTTGGCGGACATGGATGATTGATCATCCTCTTTTTCTTCACCCATTGGCACGAAGAATCTTTCGTCACTGGAATTATCCACTAATTCGCCTTTTTCATCAAGTTGAAAGCGTCCTTTGTGCACTAGCGGGCCCTCCAGGGTTTCCACAATCGTGAGCGTGGTTTTCGGTTGTTGATTAGTCTTGACAATACAACCACTCTTTATCATCTTCTCTCCAACTTCAGGCTCCACCTGTTGGACAATATGCACCATGACATCTCCCTCAACAACTTTGTGAGACTCATCGCCTTCTCCTTGCGTATCCACCGTGCAATGCTCTACTGCTTCACTATTGAGATCGGTTATGATAGGTAGATTGCCCTGCGGTAGATTTATGATGGCATTGACTGAGTTGTCCCAATTGATTTTCGAGGCCTTGCAATGCGGCGTCTTGGCTTGCCATTCGAACCTCATTTCTTTCTATAAAGTTGGTGAGGAGCTCTTCAAGCCTTTTATCTTCTGTTAAGTCTGCCGAAAAGCTCTCATTGGGTTGGAATGTCACCTTATACTGCGGAGTAGATGGACATTCAAATTGATTTGGAAAGGAGTAATTCGGATCATGATATTGCTCTTGACTATAGTCCCAAGAGTTTGGATAACCCTGACAGTTTGGATGATAGGAAATCGGTTCAATGTCAGCTCGTTCCTGACAGTAGGCGGTCTGAGTGGATTGACAGTCAAGATTATCAGAAAACCTCAAGACATTTGCAATTTGATCTCGCAATTGCTCGAGTCCTTCTTCCGAGCTTGGTTGTGTAGTCCTCTCATAAGGCCATTGATAATATTGATCGTCCATAACCTGTAAACTTAAAAACACAACGGAAGATCAAACAAATAATAGAAATATATACACGTTCAAATTAAGACTAAATTGATTTAAATCAATATTGGACAATATTAGAATAATAGCTCCCCGGCAACGGCGCCAAAAACTTGTTGTCCGGAAAACCGATCACTAAACACACGCAAGTATACGCGGTCTAACAAGTAATACAGTGATAAGAAAAGTGTCGTACCCACGAGGAACTATCACTAATATTTACCAAATACCAACTTTGTATCGCTAAAGTCTTATTCGAACAGTAAACTAATAAGAGTGTGGTTAAACTAGTTATAACTAATTATTAAAGCAAGTAAATGGATAACGAATGGTAAACGAAGGAATTACAAGCTAAGGTTACAACTTCACCCCACACAGGCATTCCGTCGAACACCTGGCGTGCTAAGCTTCATCAAACTTCCTATCCTTCTCTCCTTGGTCTTAATGGTCACGACAGTTTGTCGACCGAGAACACACAGGTGTTCATACACCTCTGTCGAGGTATGCACAAACGTAACCTCTCCAGATCCACCCGATAGGGAATAGAACAGAAAGGAACGTCCAAGCTAGGTGATAATCCTACACATATCTATGCGAATTAACCTAACAAGGATTAAAGCATAAGTTCTCAATTAGGTCACACGTGGCACACAGATATATGTCTATTCTACGCACAACTTATGCAGTCAAAACCCATAATCACATGCCAATATATTTAGGTGTAAATGTACAATTCTTCTTTCGATATCATATAGATTACCAAAATCATCACTAATGTCTTAGTGAGAATCGTTAAGCATGAATATATTAAACCAAACCATATGGTGCCAACCAAAGAGATAAGACAGTCAATTTAACTAACAAAGGGTTCCATTATAACCTTAGAGCCAATACTTAGTTCATAGCTATTGAACAAAATATAAGTAGCAATAAAGACAACATTTATGGATTACAAAATTAGAGGAAATAAATGGATAAGAATAAACTCTGTCAAGGCTCTTCAGTCTCCAAGCATTCCGCTTCTTTCGAGCTCTCCAATCAGTGTAGCTCACTGCTCTTGTTGCTCCAAGGAAATCCCAGACTTCACCCTAATCTACCTAATCTATATTTACAAACATTACCTAATAACTAGAGAGAGAAAGTACCACAGAGATCTAATCTATCCTAAGCTAAGCTAACCGATTCTCTATCCCAGTCTTCTCCTCTTTTTTTTTTTTTTTTTCCTTCCTTTTCTAGGTCAAAAGCAAGCCTTCTCTGTCTGGGCACCGGAGGTTGCGCTGCGGCGCGGGCAATAGACTTATAAGTGGCGCTGCGGCGCCACGTTAAACTCAAAAGACCGGCTTCCACGCTGCAACCTGAGTTTATAAAGGCTCAGGGGCGCTGCAGCGCCATGGTGACGTCAGGCTGAATAGGTATGCGGCGCTGCGGCGCGAGATGGAGGCATAGCATTGGCGCTGCGGCGCCAGTGTATGTAAATTGCCCATTTTGCCTAGAAAAGTCCTGTAGAGCCTGCAACACAACGGTTAAGCATACTAATACTAAAATAATATAAAACTATATAAACATAGCGAAGATCAGGCAACTATTTAAGCCATAAAGTATCCGATTCGCTGGTATAAATCCCACTCATCACATACCCTATATATGCCTTAAAAGGCCTTAAGGAATTAGTCAAAGTATAATTTGTTACATACAAGATACTATGATGATCTCAAGTCCAAGGATCACATGTACTACTATCACATTAGGAATTCCTATTGACAGGCGAGTAAAACTCCATTAGGTATTCCATAGCGAGTCACGTTCAGTGAACTTATTCTCCAATAAGCACCTACATACTTGCTTTAGTGTCTCCACACAAATGACCATGAGATCAGTCATCCTCATCCAATGAGCAAGCAACATATGTACCAATCTATCCGAATTTACTAATCCCCATTTTAGTAATCCCACAATTGGGAATTATTTTAGTTTTTAAGCTTTCTAAGAATTTAGATCTCATTATCATGATCTCATCATGATTCTAAAAGCATTGCTTAAAACTATGGGTTATTTACATATTATAAAAACAGCACCATGTAGATAATTAAATGCCTTTAATAAATGAATATTTTATTAATAAATAAATAAGATTGTTTACAAAGTATGTGCTTTATCATCATATATGATTGGCTTGTATGCACACTACTATCAATCTCCCACTTGTACTAAAGCCAATCGCCATGGTATCTCATACCCATCTTCTCTAAGTGACGATCAAACTGCTGTTGTGTTAAAGCTTTAGTAAATGGATTTGCAATGTTGTCTTGAGATTCTACACGCTCCAAGGTGACGTCTCCTCTTTCAATGATCTCCCTGATCAAGTGAAATCGCCGCAACACGTGTTTAGATTTCTGATGAGACCTGGGTTCCTTAGCCTGTGCAACCGCTCCGGTGTTGTCACAGTATACGGGAACTGCTTCTCCAATGCTAGGAACCACACCAAGTTCAGTTATGAACTTCTTCATCCAAACAGCTTCCTTTGCAGCTTCACTTGCAGCTATATACTCTCTGCCTCTATCACTGAATCAGCAACCGTTTGCTGCTTGGAACTCTTCCGACTCACTGCACCTCCGTTCAAGGTAAACACATACCCTGAAATAGATTTACTGTCATCTTGGTCTGTTTGAAAACTTGAGTCCGTGAATCCCTCGAGTTTTAATTCAGACCCACTGTAGACAAGAAAAATATCTTTAGTCCTTCTCAAGTACTTTAGGATATTTTTCACTGCCTTCCAGTGCTCTTCTCCTGGATTCGACTGGTATCTGCTTGTTACACTAAGTGCGTGAGCAACATCCGATCTAGTACATATCATACCGTACATGATAGATCCTATTGCAGAAGCATAAGGGATCTTACTCATACGGTCTCTCTCCTCAGGTGTCTTTGGGGCCTGTTTCTTGGAGAGATTTATTCCATGGCTCATCGGCATGAGACCTCTTTTGGAATCTTCCATGCTAAACCTCTTTAGCATCGTATCAATGTACGTTCCTTGGGATAAGCCGAGCATCCTTTTAGATTTATCTCTATAGATCTTTATCCCCAAATATAGGATGCTTCACCCAAGTCCTTCATGGAGAAGTTTTTAGATAACCAGATTTTAATGGATTGTAACATAGGAATGTCATTCCCTATCAGTAATATATCATCAACATATAATACAAGGAATGATACTGCGCTCCCACTAACCTTCTTGTATACACATGGTTCATCCTCGTTTTTGATAAAATCAAACTCTTTGATTGTCTCATCAAAACGAATGTTCCATCTACGAGAAGCTAGCTTCAACCGATAAATGGATCGTTGTAGCTTACAGACTTGATTTGTTCCAACTTTTGAAATAAATCCCTCTGGCTGTGTCATATACACATCCTCCTCAAGTTTCCATTTGAGGAAGGCCGTTTTCACGTCCATCTGCCAGATCTCATAGTCGTTGTAAGCTGCAATCGCAAGCAAAATCCGAATGGACTTGAGCATGGCTACTGGTGAGAAGGTTTCATCATAGTCAACTCCTTGTCTTTGTTTGAAACCTTTTGCAACCAGTCGGGCCTTATAGGTCTCAACCTTTCCGTCTGCTCCAGTCTTTTTCTTAAAAACCCATTTACACCCAATAGGTTTAATACCTTTAAGTGGTGAAACCAAAGACCATACTTTGTTTTCATACATGGAGTCCATTTCGGATTTCATGGCTTCAAGCCATTTACCTGAGTCTTTATTACTCATAGCCTGTTCGTAATTCAATGGATCATCATCATTCATGATGTGTACCTCATCGTTATCCTCTATAACGAATCCATACCTCTCAGGTATCTTCGGTACTCTTCCAGATTTACGAACAGGGTGTGGTACAGTAGGTTCTTCTACTTGGTTAGGTACCTGACTTTGGTCTGTGGTAACTTGTGGTTCTTAAACTTCTTCAAGATATATCTTGCTCCCACTGACCCCTTCATGGATAAACTTTTTCTCCAAGAAGGTAGCATGTTTCGCAACAAACACCTTTTGATCAGTTGGATGATAGAAATAATACCCTACGGTTTCTTTAGGGTATCCCACAAATCTACACTTATCGGATTTAGTCTGTAGCTTATCATTTTCAAACTTTTTGACATAAGCTGGACAACCCCAAGTCTTAACATGCTTAAGATTTGGTTTCCTCCCTTTCCACATCTCATATGGAGTCTTTGGGGCGGATTTGGTAGGTACCTTGTTAAGTAGGTATGCAGCCGTTTCTAGGGCATATCCCCAGAAGAAAATTGGAAGGTCGGTAAAACTCATCATGGATCGAACCATGTCCAACAGTGTTCGATTTCTCCTTTCAGATACTCCATTTAACTGTGGTGTACCTGGAGGAGTCCATTGTGAGATTATACCATTTTCTCTGAGACAATTGAGAAACTCACTGCTTAAGTATTCTCCACCTCGATCTGATCGAAGTATCTTAATACTCTTGCCCGTTTGTTTCTCTACTTCACTTCTGAACTCTTTGAACTTTTCAAATGATTCTGATTTGTATTTCATTAAATACACATATCCAAATCTTGAGTGATCATCAGTGAAAGTAATAAAATAAGAATACCCACCCCGTGCACTTGTTGTCATAGGTCCACAAACGTCTGTGTGAATCAATGCCAACAACTCTGTAACTCTTTCTCCTTTTCCACTAAAAGGAGATTTAGTCATTTTACCCATGAGACAAGATTCACAAGTTGGATATGATTCATAATCAGATAGCTCGAGGAGCCCATCTTTATGCAACTTGGATAATCTTGTTTCATTGATATGACCGAGTCTACAGTGCCACATATAGGTATAATTAATATCATCTCTTTTTCTTTTCTTAATTTGTTCAATTTGAAATATATTTTCTTGTAAGTCAAGTGTATAAAGTCCATTTCGCAAATTTCCAACACCATATAAAACATCGTCTTTATAAATAGAACAACCATTGTTCTTTATAATAACGTCAAAACCTTCCATATCCAATACAGAAATTGAAATAATGTTTTTAATAATATTCGGAACATAATAACAATTATTAAGATAAATGGATTTGCCCGAAGGCATTGCTAAACAATAAGTTCCTACAGCTAATGCAGTAACTTTTGCTCCATTTCCCACTCGTAGGATCACCTCATCTTTGTTCAGCTTTCTACTTCTGACTAGTCCCTGCACAGTATTACATATGTGAGAACCACAGCCGGTATCCAATACCCAAGTAGAATTATGACTTTCACAAAAATTAATTTCAATCATAAACAAACCTTGATTGGAAGTCGAAGCTTCTCCAAGCTTCTTCTCTGCTAGAAACTTCTTGCAGTTCCTCTTCCAATGTCCCGGCTCATTGCAATGAAAGCACATTCTTTTAGCTAGTTCAGGTTTCTTTTGCTCCTTTTATTTCCCTTTTCCCTTAGCCTTCTTAGATTTCTTCTTTTCAGAAGACACCTTGGGCCTCTTCCTTTTATTGGAAGAATCCACCATCAAGACATGGTTCTTCTTGGATGAGAAGTGACCTTCTGCAGTTTTCAGCATGTTAAGCAGCTCAGGTAAGCTGACATCTAGCTTATTCATGTGATGTGAAAATTAACCACAAACTGCGAGAACGTCTCAGGGAGTGACTGCAAGACCAAGTCTTGACTCAACTCCCCATCCATGACAAACCCAAGCTGTCCAAGGCGTTCAATCAAATTGATTACCTTCAGAACATGAGTCTCGATGGCAGTGCCCTCGGTCATCCGAGATCGGAAGAGCTCCTTAGATATCTCATATCTAGCAGTCCTACTCTGTTCACCATACAACTCTTTGAGGTGAAGCAGCATAGCAGGAGCATCCATTTTTTCGTGCTGACGCTGAAGCTCGTTATTCATGGATGCGAGCATGATGCATTGAGCCACAGATGCATCATCTTGCCACTTATTGAAAGTGGCAATCTCTTCCTCAGAGGCTGTTTCTGAAATAGATTCAGGGATAGTGGAATTTAGGACATAAGAAATCTTTTCAACAGTGAGAACAATTCTCAGATTTCTTAGCCAATCCTCATAATTCGGCCCGATAAGCTTATTTGCATTAAGTATGCTTCGTAGTGAGATTAGTGATTTTGACATTTTTAAAATTCTGCATGTGAAAAGACAACATTTTAGCAAACATTCATTTTATTAACTTTGCATACCAAAATAAATTTAGGTCTTTATTTTAAATTGGTATCTCCCACTATTTTCATCAAACTATATTACCCTCACTCATATAGTTCGGCAACATCTAATTAAAGATTTGCTAGTGAGATTAAGGATCCCATTTAAAATGTATATAACCTTGTGGATAGCACAACAAGCGATATACAAATAAATAGGTATACAACTCTTGTCAATTACATTACCATGTAACTCCTTTTATTTTGCCTCTTAAATCATAATGGTCATGTGTGTGCACATCCGAACTAAAATGATTTAAGTTAAGTCCAGCCTAGCACTTCCATAAATTCAAAAAAGAAAATTTTTCGTCCTTGTGGATAGCACAACAAGACTAGATCGTTCAATTTTCTTGATAAGCATCAAATGTGATTAATTAACATCTTAAATATTCAATACTCGCCTTGTGGATAGCACAACAAACTTAATTATTTAATACTCTATTAACTAATCATGCTAGAAGGCGACGTTCGATATTCCAAATATCATTTGAACGCTTCAGACTTAATAATATTTCTTTGAGGGGTTTGTTATTATTTGTCTCATCTTTTTAAGCGCGCATGCACATATATATATATAAAATACGCGTCATTTTATTAAACATGCGAAGCATGTTTGCATAAAATATAATATATATAATATTTAGCATGCAATATAGAATACTATATTCTACCATGATTGATTATGGACTTTTATTCTAGTTTGGTTCACTAGAGCCACCAAGTGAACCAATAGGTCAAACCTAGGAGTGCAAAAATTTAAATTTAAACGTAACTGTTACATTTAAACCCGGGCTCCATACAAACGGGTCTTCACGCGCTCCTTGCTCCTTGGTCTCCAGTTTCTTCAAGATAATTCTAACTACCTCTATTACATTAACTATTTAAAATTAAATAGAAACCTTGATCAGCAGTCAAGGGGAAGTACATAGAAAGGAGATAGAATTTACATCGAGAATAAAACTATAGAAGACGAGGTACGCAGATCCCATTTTATAAAACCCATTCATTCAAGCATTCAACCAAAATAAAATCCAATCACATTGGTCATAGTCCATAATCAATCCCTTTTATTACCATACATATCATCATACGTATCAATAAAACTTATTCATCTCATGAAAATAAATTCTTTCCATATATGTATTAATATCAGTTAATGGGCAAAAGTTTGCTAAACTTTGTTTTTGGAAAAATAAACTCCTTTATTTCATTCAAAAATAATTCTAAATTAAACTCTTTAATTTTAGTAATTCTGAAATCTCATTTCATATAGAATAAACATCTTTATTTTAAACCTTTATTAATTAAATAAACCATTCATTTAATTAAATAAAACAAAAAAAATTTTAGTTCCTGTCCAGTGGCGCAACTGCGCCAAGAATGTAAAGGGAACCGGCGCAGCTGCGCAGCATGAAAACCAGGAACAGCACCCGGCGTAGCTGCGCAGCAATATTGCCTTGTAGCGGCGCAGCTTTGCAGAATCTTAAAAATTTTTGTTGCCCAGAACTCGATCCAATTGCATATCATACATGTATGGAATCACATAGACTGATAATTAGCACAAGATTGGCTCTGATACCACTGTTGGGTTTGTACGTAACGCAATCATGCAATCAAATCACATAAATAGGGCGGAAGCGTAAAAAATTAGGTTTTCAAAAATTTATACAAACCCATTACCATGATCATTCTTGTGCATCAAATATCAGTGAATGAAGAAGGAGAAAAACAGAATTATACCTTTGAAGATCCAAGCTTCCTCAGGTACAATTTCTACTACTTTGATTCCTTTGATTCCTTTGTAGTGGCTCCTTCCCTTGATCAATGTCAGCCACCCAAATGTTTGGCCTCTAACGGTGATCCACCAAGGAAGATGAAGAACTCAGTAAGATGGGTTATTGACTTAACCCTTGTTTCTATCTCTATAGAATATGTGTACTCCCAACTCTTGAAAAATTCACGTCCCTTATTTCTGATATAAGACTCTCTTATATAGATATTAGGTTAACCTTCCTAATCCAATTAGAATATGGTTTTATTTAATTAATTAATTAATTACTTTTAATTAATTTATATCCTAATCTTTATTAGGATTGAGAGAGAGTACTGATATTATATTAATTCCTAAACTCCTTTAGAATTAAAATAATAATAATAATAATAATATTAATAAGACTCCTCTTATTAATTTATATTTAATATTTTTAAAATATTAAATAATAAACATTAAGCTATTTAATTTATTCTATCATCATAGATTAAATTAATTATATTTAATGCATTATTACTATTATGCCATTTTCTTCTTAAATAATTCTTCTTCCTTTTATGGTGTGACCTTTTAGGTTCTCCATATTAAACCGGTTGTGAATAAATCAATTAGAACAATTCTAATCTTATTTAAATAAACAAATTAAACTAATAATCTATTTAAATAAATAACATTTATTCTACAATAGGGATAAGCCTGCCTAGCGATCAAAGACTTTTCAGATAATATAGATTTCAACATTAATCATAAAAGAACCTGTGAGTTAATAGTTACCGTACAATTCAATCCTTCCACCATACAATGTCCCAATTAAATATAAGACATGAATTTACTGTCAAGTCTTAATTTATTTAATCATATGTATTTCGATTAGAAAATGCACAACTCCAAATAATGCAAATTAGAAACCTCTTTTTCTAATTTCATTATACATTGGCCAAGGATTCCTGGGTTGTCATTTAACGAATCACATAGGACATATCTCCTCTTTTACTAGAGGTGGTAGATTCTTTATTGATCATTCATTATCTCCATATGTAACTCATTACACCCAAGCATACCCTATATATGCCTTAAAAGACCTTAAGGAATTAGTCAAAGTATAATTTGTTACATACAAGATACTATGATGATCTCAAGTCCAAGGATCACATGTACTACTATCACATTAGGAATTCCTATTGACAGGCGAGTAAAACTCCATTAGGTATTCCGTAGCGAGTCACGTTCAGTGAATTTATTCTCCAATAAGCACCTACATACTTGCTTTAGTGTCTCCACACAAATGACTATGAGATCAGTCATCCTCATCCAATGAGCAAGCAACATATGTACCAATCTATCCGGATTTACTAATCCCCATTTTAGTAATCCCACAATTGGTAACTATTTTAGTTTTTAAGCTTTCTAAGAATTTAGATCTCATTATCATGATCTCATCATGATTCTAAAAGCATTGCTTAAAACTATGGGTTATTTACATATTATAAAAACAGCACCATGTAGATAATTAAATTCCTTTAATAAATGAATATTTTATTAATAAATAAATAAGATTGTTTACAAAGTATGTGCTTTATCATCATACATGATTGGCTTGTATGCACACTACTATCATTAAGATGGTGTGGCATGAAGATAACTTGGTATAAAGCTTGTCATGAGGAAAAGAGCACCAGAAAAGGGCCCCAAACCAGCTATTGTGAAGGAGCAAGAAGAAGCAAAAGAAAGGGCAAAGGAGTGCATGAAAGCAAAGGCCAAAAAATACATCAACTGTAGAAATGGTCATGCACGGCCGTGCCAAGGAAGCAATTAGAGGCAGCGCACCCGTGCCATCTGGCGAAGCCAGAAGCTGGCTTTGGACTCCCGCGCGCCAGCGCCAGTAAAGAGCAGTAAAGCCGCGCGGCCGTGCCAGTAAATTATCTTGACTTTTCATTTTGTTTTCTTGGTGATTGTAATGTTTTTAGGGCTGATTTTTTGTAAGGAACGGATATCACTATCATAACTCTAACTTCATTTAATTTTCAAGTATTGTCTTATATTTTTAGGGTTTGTAGAGAGCTAGAGAGTTTGAGAGCTTCACTCTTCTTCTCTTCTAGTTCTAAGTAAGTTTCATTTCTAGGGCTCATCTTGGAGCTTATTTGTGGTCTAAACTCAAGCTTGTTAGCATCTATTGAAAAGGGGAACCACAAGATTTGCACTCTCTATCTCTCTTTTCTCTACTTTCATAGTTGTTCAATGCTTGGCTTAAATCCCATAATGGTTGGTGGTTCAGTGATGAACTAACTTCCATTATGGGATTCTAATGGATTCTATTTGCTTAATCTAGGGTTTTATGCCTCTTTGAAATGTATGGATGAGAATGTATGGTTTGCCTAGCATGGTTGTGTTTTATGTTTAGATGTTTGATCAATATGTACTGTAATGAAGTGTAAACTTAGATTTTGCCATGCTAGCATATGTTTGTGAAACTTGCATTCGATGAGCTTTTTGATTTGTAATCCGGATAGAAATATACCGTATTTCCATGTATAGTCAAAAGGGAGCTTGCACTTAAATCGGTTTAGCTTGTAAATTGCATAGACATATAGCGATTTAGGTTTTATCGATGTTCATGTGATTTCTATCTCTTTTGTGGATATTATATGATATGGACTTAGTTTATTGAAAGATAGCTCTGTCTCACATTTGTGCTCCCGGCTAGAATTCCTATGTGATTATTCATACATGACTTGAGGTGTTGTTAACCTAGATAATACAATAGATGAAGTTAGGATCCTATATTTCTCTAATTTGAACCCCTTGCTTGTTAATTAGTTAAGTTTATTTTAAACCCAGTCTAGTTAATTATAGAACACTTTTGACATACATTTGAGCATACGAAAATAACCATATGATTGTTGCATGATAGTTTAAGCCTGACTCCTTTCTCCGTGGGAACGATCTCGACTTATCAAATTTATTACTTGTCGACCGTGTATACTTGCACGTGTTTGTGCCCATTTTCGTTAACAACGAAAAGGACCAACAAGTTTTTGGCGCCGTTGCTGGGGATACGATGTTAGTTTATTACTATTCACATCAGTTTGCGTTAGATTTGACTGACTTGAACAAATCTCTTCTTATCTCATTTTTATCTTTATTTTTATTTGTGTTTCAGGTAATTGTGGTTAGTTTATGCACACGCGAGGCCTCCAATCCAGAGTTCGTGCCTCATCAAGAGAACATTAACGGTAGAGCGTGAAGAGCAAATATCAGAAACATTAACCAGCAAGAGCAACCTGAACTACCCCATCAAATGGCTGAAGAGCAGAGGGCCAATAATAGAGCCTTACAGGACTACTCCATGCCAAAAATCACCGATTTGCAGTCCAGTATAGTGCGACCAGCAATCGCTGCAAATGCTTTAGAGATAAAACTAGGGACACTGCAGATGATTTAGAATAATCTCCAGTTTGGGGGTACTCCTTCCGAAGATCCAAATGAGCATATCCTGAGTTTTATAGAGATATGCGACACATTTAAGTTCAACAACGTTTCTGATGAGGCGGTAAAGCTTAGATTATTCCCTTTCACCTTGAGGGATAAGGTGAAGAGTTGGTTGCACTCATTACCCTCAAGATCAATCACCACGTGGGAAGATTGTGCTCAGAAATTTCTAACCAAATTCTTCCCTATGGCTAAGATTGCTTCCATGAGGAGTGCTTTGAGACAGTTTGCACAGCTCCAAGGGAAAACGTTGTATGAAGCTTCGGAATGCTACAAAGAAATGCTCAGGAAGTGCCCGCACCATGGAATGCCTAAATGGATGGTGATAAATTTGTTCTATAATGGGTTGGGGTGGCAGTTAAGGCCAATTATTGATGCCGCATCGGGAGGAGCTCTATGGACTAAAGACTTCCCGATAGCTTATGAGCTTATTGAAATAATGGCGGCTAATGAGTATCAAAATCCAACGGCAAGAATGGTTCAGCCGAAGGTGGCAGGAGTGTTGGATGTTGATGCAATCACATCATTGTCAGCTCAATTGGCAACAATGAACAAGAAAATAGATTCTATTGCTGAGAATAGAGTTCAACTGGTTGCATTTATATGTGAGTTGTGTGCCAGAGCACACCCGACTGAGCAGTGTGCCATTACTATCGAGTCAGTACAGTTTGTCAGCAACTACTAAAAGCCACATAATCAATTCCCAAACCCCTACCCTCCCAACAATCGAAACCATCCTAAATTCAGTTGGAGCAACCAGAATGCTTAACAGCCCTAACCCTACCAAAATACTCAATCATCCCAACCTCAAACATCTCAAAATAAATACCAATCTGCACAACCACGACAACAACAACAACAACATTCCCAATATCAACCCTATCAACCAAAGCCTCAACCACAACTGCCCCAACATCAGTATGCCCCAAAACAGTCACACCCTCTAGGATTTCACCAACACCAACAACAATAGCAATATCACTCAGATCCCGTACCTCAGCAAGAAAAGAGACCTGATATGGAAGAATTATTGCCGAAGCATATTGCTGCTACTGAGTTAATGATGAAGAGTTGAGCGGTGGCAATCAAAAATTTAGAAAATTAGATGGGCCAAATGGCCAATTCAATCAATAACAGACCACAAGGAACTTTGCCAAGTACTACTGAAGCCAATCCAAGGAGGGAAGGGAAAGAGCAATGTCAAGCCATTACACTGAGGCCAGGAAGGCAGACTACAGAATTTCAGGCTGGCGCGCCCGTGCCCAATAATGAAGAAGAGATCGCGCGGCCGTGCCAAGAGTCAGTGGATTCAGAGAAGAGTGTAGCTAATGGGGGTTCTGAGCAGAGGATAATTGAGAAGGATCATGAAGAGTTGCCTGAGAAAACCATAACCAAACCACCACCTAATTACCCTCATGTTCCTTACCCACAGATATTTCAAAAGCAAAAAGAAGATACATAGTTTGCAAAGTTTTTGGAGGTATTAAAGAAACTGCAGATAAATATACCATTCGCAGAGGCATTAGAACAAATGCCAAGCTACGCGAAGTTCATAAAGGGTATTCTATCAAGGAAGAAACGATTAAAGAACTTTGAGCAAGTGGCCTTAACAGAAGAGTGCAGTGCAGTATTTGATAGTAGTGTGCATACAAGCCAATCATGTATGATGACAAAGCACATACTTTGTAAATAATCTTATTTATTTATTAATAAAATATTCATTTAAGGCATATAATTATCTACATGGTGCTGTTTTTTATAATATGTAAATAACCCATAGTTTTAAGCAATGCTTTTAGAATCATGATGAGATCATGATAATGAGATCTAAATTCTTAGAAAGCTTAAAAACTAAGTAAGTTCCCAATTGTGGGATTACTAAAATGGGGATTAGTAAATCCGGATAGTTGGTACATATGTTGCTTGCTCATTAGATGAGGATGACTGATCTCATGGTCATTTGTGTGGAGACACTAAAGCAAGTATGTAGGTGCTAATTGGAGAATAAGTTCACTGAACGTGACTCGCTATGGAATACCTAATGAAGTGTTACTCGCCTGTCAATAGGAATTCCTAATGTGATAGTAGTACATGTGATCCTTGGACTTGAGATCATCATAGTATCTTGTATGTAACAAATTATACTTTGACTAATTCCTTAAGGTCTTTTAAGGCATATATAGGGTATGCTTGGGTGTAATGAGTTACATATGGAGATAATGAATGATCAATAAAGAATCTACCACCTCTAGTAAAAGAGGAGATATGTCCTATGTGATTCGTTAAATGACAACCCAGGAATCCTTGGCCAAGGTAGAATGAAATTAGAAAGAGGTTTCTAATTTGCATTATTTTGAATTGTGCATTTTCTAATCGAAATACATATGATTAAATAAATTAAGACTTGACAGTAAATCCATGTCTTATATTTAATTGGGACATTGTATGGTGGAAGGATTGAATTGTACGGTAACTATTAACTCACAGGTTCTTTTATGATTAATGTTGAAATCTATATTATCTGGAAAGTCGTTGATCGCTAGGGAGGCTTATCCCTATTGTAGAATAAATGTTATTTATTTAAATAGATTATTAGTTTAATTTATTTATTTAAATAAGATTAGAATTGTTCCAATTGATTTATTCACAACTGGTTTAATAAGGAGAACCTAAAGGGTCACACCATAAAAGGAAGAAGAATTATTTAAGAAGAAAATGATATGATAGTAATAATGCATTAAGTATAATTAATTTAATCTATGATGATAGAATAAATTAAATAGCTTAATGTTTATTATTTAATATTTTAGAAATATTAAATATAAATTAATAAGAGGAGTCTTATTAATATTATTATTATTTTAATTCTAAAGGAGTTTAGGAATTAATATAATATCAGTACTCTCTTTCAATCCTAATAAAGATTAGGATATAAATTAATTAAAAGTAATTAATTAATTAATTAAATAAAACCCTATTCTAATTGGATTAGGAGGGGTAACCTAATATCTATATAAGAGAGTCTTATATCAGAAATAAGGTATGTGAATTTTTCAAGAGTTGGGAGTACACATATTCTATAGAGATAGAAACAAGGGTTAAGCCAATAACCCATCTTACTGAGTTCTTCATCTTCCTTGGTAGATCACCGTTAGAGGCCAAACATTTGGGTGGCTGACATTGATCAAGGGAAGGAGCCACTACAGAGGAATTAAAGGAATAGAACCTGTACCTGAGGAAGCTTGGATCTTCAAAGGTATAATTCTGTTTTTCTCCTTCTTCATTCACTGATAATTGATGCACAAGAATGATCATGGTAATGGGTTTGTATAAATTTTAAAAACCTAGTTTCTTACGCTTCCGCCCTATTTATGTGATTTGATTGCATGATTTCGTTACGTACAAACCCTAACAGTGGTATCAGAGCCAATCTTGTGCTAATTATCAGTCGATGTGATTCCATACATGTATGATATGCGATTGGATCGAGTTCTGGGCAACAAAAATTTTTCAAATTCTGCGCAGCTGCGCCGGTACAAGGCAATATTGCTGCGCAGCTGCGCCGGGTGCTGTTCCTGGTTTTTATGCTGCGCCGGTTCCCTTTACATTCTTGGCGCAGCTGCGCCACTGGACAGGAACTGATGTTTTTTATTTAATTAAATGAATGATTTATTTAATTAATAAAGGTTTAAAATAAAGATGTTTATTTTATATGAAATGAGATTTCAGAATTGCTAAAATTAAAGAGTTTAATTTGGAATTGTTTTTGAATGAAATAAATGAGTTTATTTTTCCAAAAACAAAGTTTAGGAAACTTTTGCCTATTAACTGATATTAATACATATATGGAATGAATTTATTTTCATGAGATGAATAAGTTTTATTGATACGTATGATGATATGTATGGTAATAAAAGGGATTGATTATGGACTATGACTAATGTGATTGGATTTTATTTTGGTTGAATGCTTGAATGAATGGATTTTATAAAACGGGGTCTGCGTACCTCGTCTTCTCTAGTTTTATTCTCCATGTAAATTCTATCTCCTTTCTATGTACTTTCCCTTGACTGCTGATCAAGGTTTCTATTTAATTTTAAATAGTTAATGTAATAGAGGTAGTTAGAATTATCTTGAAGAAACTGGAGACCAAGGAGCAAGGAGCGCGTGAAGACCCGTTTGTATGGAGCCCGGGTTTAAATGTAACAGTTACGTTTAAATTTAAATTTTTGCACTCCTAGGTTTGACCTATTGGTTCACTTGGTGGCTCTAGTGAACCAAACTAGAATAAAAGTCCATAATCAATCATGGTGGAATATAGTATTCTATATTGCATGCTAAATATTATATATATTATATTTTATGCAAACATGCTTCGCATGTTTAATAAAATGACGCGTATTTTATATATACATGTGCATGCGCGCTTAAAAAGATGAGACAAATAATAACAAACCCCTCAAAGAAATATTATTAAGTCTGAAGCGTTCAAATGATATTTGGAATATCGAACGTCGCCTTCTAGCATGATTAGTTAATAGAGTATTAAATAATTAATATGAGTTTGTTGTGCTATCCACAAGGCGAGTATTGAATATTTAAGATGTTAATTAATCACATTTGATGCTTATCAAGAAAATTGAACGATCTAGTCTTGTTGTGCTATCCACAAGGACGAAAAATTTTCTTTTTTGAATTTATGGAAGTGCTAGGCTGGACTTAACTTAAATCATTTTAGTTCGGATGTGCACACACATGACCATTATGATTTAAGAGGCAAAATAAAAGGAGTTACATGGTGATGTAATTGACAAGAGTTGTATACCTATTTATTTGTATATCGCTTGTTGTGCTATCCACAAGGTTATATACATTTTAAATGGGATCCTTAATCTCACTAGCAAATCTTTAATTAGATGTTGCCGAACTATATGAGTGAGGGTAATATAGTTTGATGAAAATAGTGGGAGATACCAATTTAAAATAAAGACCTAAATTTATTTTGGTATGCAAAGTTAATAAAATGAATGTTTGCTAAAATGTTGTCTTTTCACATGCAGAATTTTAAAAATGTCAAAATCACTAATCTCACTACGAAGCATACTTGATGCAAATAAGCTTATCGGGCCGAATTATGAGGATTGGCTAAGAAATCTGAGAATTGTTCTCACTGTTGAAAAGATTTCTTATGTCCTAAATTCCACTATCCCTGAATCTATTTCAGAAACAGCCTCTGAGGAAGAGATTGCTACTTTCAATAAGTGGCAAGATGATGCATCTGTGGCTCAATGCATCATGCTCGCATCCATGAATAACGAGCTTCAGCGTCAGCACGAAAAAATGGATGCTCCTGCTATGCTGCTTCACCTCAAAGAGTTGTATGGTGAACAGAGTAGGACTGCTAGATATGAGATATCTAAGGAGCTCTTCCGATCTCGGATGACCGAGGGCACTGCCATCGAGACTCATGTTCTGAAGGTAATCAATTTGATTGAACGCCTTGGACAGCTTGGGTTTGTCATGGATGGGGAGTTGAGTCAAGACTTGGTCTTGCAGTCACTCCCTGAGACCTTCTCGCAGTTTGTGGTTAATTTTCACATCACATGAATAAGCTAGATGTCAGCTTACCTGAGCTGCTTAACATGCTGAAAACTGCAGAAGGTCACTTCTCATCCAAGAAGAACCATGTCTTGATGGTGGATTCTTCCAATAAAAGGAAGAGGCCCAAGGTGTCTTCTGAAAAGAAGAAATCTAAGAAGGCTAAGGGAAAAGGGAAATAAAAAGAGCAAAAGAAACCTGAACCAGCTAAAGGAATGTGCTTTCATTGCAATGAGCCGGGACATTGGAAGAGGAACTGCAAGAAGTTTCTAGCAGAGAAGAAGCTTGGAGAAGCTTCGACTTCCAATCAAGGTTTGTTTATGATTGAAATTAATTTTTCTGAAAGTCATAATTCTACTTGGGTATTGGATACCGGGTGTGGTTCTTACATATGTAATACTGTGCAGGGACTGGTCAGAAGTAGAAAGCTGAACAAAGATGAGGTGATCCTACGAGTGGGAAATGGAGCAAAAGTTGCTGCATTAGCTGTAGGAACTTATTGTTTAGCAATGCCTTCGGGCAAATCCATTTATCTTAATAAGTGTTATTATGTTCCGAATATTATTAAAAACATTATTTTAATTTCTGTATTGGATATGGAAGGTTTTCACGTTATTATAAAGAACAATGGTTGTTCTATTTATAAAGACGATGTTTTATATGGTATTGGAAATTTGCGAAATGGACTTTATACACTTGACTTACAAGAAAATATATTTCAAATTGAACAAATTAAGAAAAGGAAAAGAGATGATATTAATTATACCTATATGTGGCACTGTAGACTCGGTCATATCAATGAAACAAAATTATCCAAGTTGCATAAAGATGGGCTCCTCGAGCTATCTGATTATGAATCATATCCAACTTGTGAATCTTGCCTCATGGGTAAAATGACTAAATCTCCTTTTAGTGGAAAAGGAGAGAGAGTTACAGAGTTGTTGGCATTGATTCACACAGACATTTGTGGACCTATGACAACAAGTGCACGGGGTGGGTATTCTTATTTTATTACTTTCACTGATGATCACTCAAGATTTGGATATGTGTATTTAATGAAATACAAATCAGAATCATTTGAAAAGTTCAAAGAGTTCAGAAGTGAAGTAGAGAAACAAACGGGCAAGAGTATTAAGATACTTCGATCAGATCGAGGTGGAGAATATTTAAGCAGTGAGTTTCTCAATTGTCTCAGAGAAAATGGTATAATCTCACAATGGACTCCTCCAGGTACACCACAGTTAAATGGAGTATCTGAAAGGAGAAATCGAACACTGTTGGACATGGTTCGATCCATGATGATTTTTACCGACCTTCCAATTTTCTTCTGGGGATATGCCCTAGAAACGGCTGCATACCTACTTAACAAGGTACCTACCAAATCCGCCCCAAAGACTCCATATGAGATGTGGAAAGGGAGGAAACCAAATCTTAAGCATGTTAAGACTTGGGGTTGTCCAGCTTATGTCAAAAAGTTTGAAAATGATAAGCTACAGACTAAATTCGATAAGTGTAGATTTGTGGGATACCCTAAAGAAACCGTAGGGTATTATTTCTATCATCCAACTGATCAAAAGGTGTTTGTTGCGAAACATGCTACCTTCTTGGAGAAAGAGTTTATCCATGAAGGGGTCAGTGGGAGAAAGATATATCTTGAAGAAGTTCAAGAACCACAAGTTACCACGGACCAAAGTTAGGTACCTAACCAAGTAGAAGAACCTACTGTACCACACCCTGTTCATAAATCTGGAAGAGTACCGAAGATACCTGAGAGGTATGGATTCGTTATAGAGGATGACGATGAGGTACACATCATGAATGATGATGATCCATTGAATTACGAACAGTCTATGAGTAATAAAGACTCAGGGAAATGGCTTGAAGCCATGAAATCCGAAATGGACTCCATGTATGAAAACAAAGTATGGTCTTTGGTTTCACCACCTGAAGGTATTAAACCTATTGGGTGTAAATGGGTTTTTAAGAAAAAGACTGGAGCAGACGGAAAGGTAGAGACCTATAAGGCCCGACTGGTTGCAAAAGGTTTCAAACAAAGATAAGGAGTTGACTATGATGAAACCTTCTCACCAGTAGCCATGCTCAAGTCCATTCGGATTTTGCTTGCGCTTGCAGCTTACAATGATTATGAGATCTGGCAGATGGACGTGAAAACGGCCTTCCTCAATGAGAAACTTGAGGAGGATGTGCATATGACACAGCCAGAGAGATTTATTTTAAAAGTTGGAACAAATCAAGTCTGTAAGCTACAACAATCCATTTATGGGTTGAAGCAAGCTTCTCGTAGATGGAACATTCGTTTTGATGAGACAATCAAAGAGTTTGATTTTATCAAAAATGAGGATGAACCATGTGTATACAAGAAGGTTAGTGGGAGCGCAGTATCATCCTTGTATTATATGTTGATGATATATTACTAATAGGGAATGACATTCCTATGTTACAATCCATTAAAATCTGGTTATCTAAAAACTTCTCCATGAAGGACTTGGGTGAAGCATCCTATATTTTGGGGATAAAGATCTATAGAGATAGATCTAAAAGGATGCTCGGCTTATCCCAAGGAACGTACATTGATACGATGCTAAAGAGGTTTAGCATGGAAGATTCCAAAAGAGATCTCATCCCGATGAGCCATGGAATAAATCTCTCCAAGAAACAGGCCCCAAAGACACCTGAGGAGAGAGACCGTATGAGTAAGATCCCTTATTCTTCTGCAATAGGATCTATCATGTACGGTATGATATGTACTAGACCGGATGTTGCTCACGCACTTAGTGTAACAAGCAGATACTAGTCGAATCCAGGAGAAGAGCACTGGAAGGCAGTGAAAAATATCCTAAAGTACTTGAGAAGGACTAAAGATATTTTTCTTGTCTACGGTGGGTCTGAATTAAAACTCGAGGGATTCACGGACTCAAGTTTTCAAACAGACCAAGATGACAGTAAATCTGTTTCAGGGTATGTGTTTACCTTGAACGGAGGTGCAGTGAGTTGGAAAAGTTCCAAGCAGCAAACGGTTGCTGATTCAATGACAGAGGCAGAGTATATAGCTGCAAGTGAAGCTGCAAAGGAAGCTGTTTGGATGAAGAAGTTCATAACTGAACTTGGTGTGGTTCCTAGCAGTGGAGAAGCAGTATCCGTATATTGTGACAACACCGGAGCGGTTGCACAGGCTAAGGAACCCAGGTCTCATCAGAAATCTAAACACGTGTTGCGGCGATTTCACTTGATCAGGGAGATCATTGAAAGAGGAGACGTCGCCTTGGAGCGTGTAGACTCTCAAGACAACATTGCAGATCCATTTACTAAAGCTTTAACACAACAGCAGTTTGATCGTCACTTAGAGAAGATGGGTATGAGATACCATGGCGATTGGCTTTAGTACAAGTGGGAGATTGATAGTAGTGTGCATACAAGCCAATCATGTATGATGACAAAGCACATACTTTGTAAACAATCTTATTTATTTATTAATAAAATATTCATTTAAGGCATATAATTATCTACATGGTGCTATTTTTTATAATATGTAAATAACCCATAGTTTTAAGCAATGCTTTTAGAATCATGATGAGATCATGATAATGAGATCTAAATTCTTAGAAAGCTTAAAAACTAAAATAGTTCCCAATTGTGGGATTACTAAAATGGAGATTAGTAAATCCAGATAGATTGGTACATATGTTGCTTGCTCATTGGATGAGGATGGCTGATCTCATTGTCATTTGTGTAGAGACACTAATGCAAGTATGTAGGTGCTAATTGGAGAATAAGTTCACTGAATGTGACTCGCTATGGAATACCTAATGGAGTTTTACTCGCCTGTCAATAGGAATTCCTAATGTGATAGTAGTACATGTGATCCTTGGACTTGAGATCATCATAGTATCTTGTATGTAACAAATTATACTTTGACTAATTCCTTAAGTCCTTTTAAGGCATATATAGGGTATGCTTGGGTGTAATGAGTTACATATGGAGATAATGAATGATCAATAAAGAATCTACCACCTATAGTAAAAGAGGAGATATGTCCTATGTGATTCGTTAAATGACAACCCAGGAATCCTTGGCCAAGGTAGAATGAAATTAGAAAGAGGTTTCTAATTTGCATTATTTGGAATTGTGCATTTTCTAATCGAAATACATATGATTAAATAAATTAAGACTTGGCAGTAAATCCATGTCTTATATTTAATTGGAACATTGTATGGTGGAAGGATTGAATTGTACGGTAACTATTAACTCACATGTTCTTTTATGATTAATGTTGAAATCTATATTATCTGGAAAGTCGTTGATCGCTAGGGAGGCTTATCCCTATTGTAGAATAAATGTTATTTATTTAAATAGATTATTAGTTTAATTTGTTTATTTAAATAAGATTAGAATTGTTCTAATTGATTTATTCACAACCGGTTTAATATGGAGAACCTAAAGGGTCACATCATAAAAGGAAGAAGAATTATTTAAGAAGAAAATGACATGATAGTAATAATGCATTAAGTATAATTAATTTAATCTATGATGATAGAATAAATTAAATAGCTTAATGTTTATTATTTATTATTTTAGAAATATTAAATATAAATTAATAAGAGGAGTCTTATTAATATTATTATTATTTTAATTCTAAAGGAGTTTAGGAATTAATATAATATCAGTACTCTCTCTCAATCCTAATAAAGATTAGGATATAAATTAATTAAAAGTATTTAATTAATTAATTAAATAAAACCCTATTCTAATTGGATTAGGAGGGTTAACCTAATATCTATATAAGAGAGTCTTATATCAGAAATAAGGGACGTGAATTTTTCAAGAGTTGGGAGTACACATATTCTATAGAGATAGAAACAAGGGTTAAGTCAATAACCCATCTTACTGAGTTCTTCATCTTCCTTGGTGGGTCACCGTTAGAGGCCAAACATTTGGGTGGCTGACATTGATCAAGGGAAGGAGCCACTACAGA
Organism: Panax stipuleanatus; assembly: GCA_020205555.1. Lineage (NCBI taxonomy): Eukaryota > Viridiplantae > Streptophyta > Magnoliopsida > Apiales > Araliaceae > Panax > Panax stipuleanatus. The sequence continues at coordinate 82,879,962 of CM035118.1, forward strand.
GGAATCAAAGGAATCAAAGGAGTAGAACTTGTACCTGAGGAAGCTTGGATCTTCAAAGGTATAATTCTGTTTTTCTCCTTCTTCATTCACTGATAATTGATGCACAAGAATGATCATGGTAATGGGTTTGTATAAATTTTGAAAACCTAGTTTCTTACGCTTCCACCCTATTTATGTGATTTGATTGCATGATTTCGTTACGTACAAACCCAACAGTATTACAGTGTAAGCTACCTCCAAAGCTTAAAGACCCGGGTAGTTTCACAATACCATGCTCCATTGGAAAGCTGTCTTTCAACAAATGCTTGTGTGATTTAGGGGCGAGCATAAATTTGATGCCTCTGTCAGTATTCAATCAATTGAGATTGCCGGCTCCAAAGCCGACAAATATATCGCTACAGCTTGCTGACAAATCATCACTTATCCAAGGGGTATTGTTGAAGATGTTTTGGTTAAAGTTAATAAATTTATCTTCCCAGCTGAATTCATCATTCTATATTACGAAGAGGATAGAAATATACCAATCATCCTTGGGAGACCTTTTCTAGCCACGGGGCGAACTCTTATAGACGTCCAGAAAGGAGAGTTGACAATGAGAGTGCATGATCAAGAAGTCACCTTCAATATTTTTAAGGCTATGAAGTTTCCCACCGACGAGGAAGAGTGCTTCCGAATTAATTTGGTAGACAGAGTGTTGAATGAAGAAGTTAGAAATCTGGTTGACATTGAGCCATTGAAGAGTGCTATATTGGGAGATTCAGAGATTGAAGATACTGAAGTTGCAGAATATATGCAAATTCTTGACACAGCACCACAGATGCGAAGGTTTAAGATTCCTATCGAGCCACTAAAACTTTCTAGGGAGACATCAGTACGACTCAAGCCTTCTCTTGAGATGCCTCCAGATCTTTAACTTAGACCTTTTCCAGATCATTTAAGGTATGCTTTTTTAATTGAATTTTCAAAGTTGCCTGTTATTATTTCTGTTGCACTAACGTCTTGCCAGGAAGATAAACTGCTACGAGTACTAAGAGAGTTTAAATCAGCAATTGGATGGACCATAGCAGACATAAAGGGGATCATCCCAGCATTCTGTATGCATAAAATCCTGCTGGAAGATGATAGTAAGCCATCAGTGGAGCAACAGCGAAGACTGGATCCTATTATGAAGGAAGTGGTTAAGAAGGAGATATTAAAGTGGTTAGATGCAGGTATTATCTCTCCGATATCAGACAGCACTTGGGTGAGCCCGGTGCAGTGCGTGCCAAAGAAAGGGGGTATGACTGTGTTATCCAACGAAAACAACGAGCTAATACCTACCAGGACAGTGACGGGTTGGAGAGTCTGTATGGACTACCGTAGACTAAATAAGGCTACAAGGAAAGATCATTTTCCCCTCCCGTTCATTGATCAGATGCTAGATAGGCTGGCAGGTCATGAATATTACTGCCTTTTGGATGGGTACAAAGGATACAATCAAATAGTGATAACCCCAGAAGACCAAGAAAAGACTACCTTTACTTTTCTGTATGGTACATTTGCATTTAGAAGGATGTCTTTCAGATTGTACAATGCCCCGGCTACATTTCAGAGGTGTACGATGGCTATTTTCTCCGATATAGTTGAGCACAATGTTGAAGTCTTCATGGACGATTTCTCGATTTTTGGAGACTCCTTTGACCTGTGTTTGGAGAATCTGGTAATGGTGTTAAAAAGGTGTGTTGAAACGAATCTAGTTCTAAATTGGGAAAAGTGCCATTTTATGGTACAAAAAGGTATCATTTTGGGACATAAAGTATCAAAGAAAGGATTAGAGGTGGACAGGGCTAAATTGGAAACTATTGAGAATTTGCCTCCGCCTATGTCTGTAAAAGGTGTTCGTAGCTTTTTGGGGCATACAGGCTTCTACCGATTTATAAAGGACTTCTTGAAGATTACAAAGCCACTTCGTAATTTGTTAGAAAAAGATGTCCAGTTTAAATTTGATGAGGAATGCCTGACTGCATTTAAGCATTTGAAAAAGAAGTTGACTACGACACCAGTGATTACAGCTCTGGATTGGGACCTTCTTTTTGAGCTAATGCAAGTAATTTTGCTGTGGGAGCTGTATTGGGCCAACGTAGGGACAAGGTCTTTCAAGCTATATATTATGCTAGCAAGACCCTTACTGATGCCTAGTTGAACTACACTACTACAGAAAAAGAGCTTTTAGCGGTGGTGTACGCATTCGACAAGTGTCGTGCTTATTTGATTTGGACTAGAGTGATTGTGTACACCGACCATGCAGCGATCCGATATTTGATAGCAAAGAAAATGCCAAGCCCTGTCTGATCAGGTGGATACTTCTTTTACAAGAATTTGACTTAGAAATCAAGGACATAAAAGGGACTAAGAACCAAGTGGCTAACCACTTATCTCGATTGGAGAATCCGGGAAGGGATGTAAATGACAAAGTTATGATCAATGAGTCCTTCCCAGATGAGCAATTGTTTGTGGTGAAAGGTGAAGTGCCATGGTTCACATTTTATGCAAACTTCCTAGTGAACAATATCATCCCTTCTGACTTGACTAGGCATCAAAAGAAGAAGTTTCTACACGATGTGAAATGGTTTATTTGGGATGAACCGTACTTGTTCAAGCAATGTGCTGATCAAATGATTATAAGGTGCATTCCATATAGCGAGAAGAAGAGTATACTGCAGGATTGCCATGCATCAGTATCTGGAGGTCATTATGGGGGTGAAAGAACAGCAGCCAGGGTTTTGCAAGCAGGTTTTTATTGGCCGACTATCTTCAAGGATGCTTACAGCTTTGTTCAAAGATGTGATAGATGTCAAAGGGTAGGAAATATATCGAAGAGAAATGAAATTCCCTTGAATACAATCCTCGAGGTGGATATCTTCGATGTCTGGGGGATAGACTTTATGGGGCCCTTCGTTTCATCATGTGGGAACTTGTACATCCTTCTAGCAATCGATTACGTGTCCAAATGGGTGGAACTGGCAGCTCTACCAATAAATGATGCTAGGGTGGTTCTGAGGTTTCTCCAAAAGAGTATTTTCACGAGGTTCGGGACTCCTAGGGCGATCATTAGTGACGAAGGTACCCATTTTTGCTATCGCTAGTTTACAGCTTTGTTGGCTAAATATGGGGTAAATCATCGAATAGCTACGGCTTACCATCCCCAAACCAATGGCCAAGCATAAGTGTCCAATCGTGAGGTGAAGAGAATATTGGAAAAGATTGTGAACCCCATGTGGAAAGATTGGTCACTGAAGCTGGATGATACGGTATGGGCTTATAGGACTCCCTGCAAAACACCGCTGGGTATGTCACCATTTCAGCTTGTGTATGGAAAGGCTTGTCACCTTCCCATGGAGCTTGAACATAAAGCCTATTGAGCAATCAAGAAGCTGAATTTTGACTTAACGGCTATAGGGGAGAAACGCCTACTCTAACTCAATGAGTTGGACGAATTTCGATTGCAGGACTATGAAAATTCCAAATTATACAAAGAAAAAGTGAAAAGGCGGCATGATCGCAAGATTATGGAAAGGACATTTGAGCCAGGGCAAGCAGTGCTGTTATTCAATTCCAGACTTAGACTCTTCCCAGGAAAGCTCAAGTCAAGGTGGTCAGGGCCTTTCACTATAAAGACGGTATATCCACACGGTGCAATAGAAATTTTTTATAAGTGCCCAGATAAGCCCTTCAAAGTTAATGGACAGCAGCTGAAGCATTACTATGGTGGTGAGGTTGACAGACAGAAGGTCACCTCAATCCTTTCTATAATTTGATCAAAGCAGAGAAAGTCGAGCTAGTGGACTATAAACAAGCGCTCAATGGGAGGCACCCCATCATCTCTATCTCTCCCTTAAGTTTAATTCTTGCATCGCATGTCTATATATTTCTCTCTCATGTTTAATTCTAAGCATTTGGAAAAAAGTTGCCTATTTTTGAACATTGTGGTGTTAGAATGCTCATCGCCTACATTTTTGAACATTAGGCATGTAGCATGCAAGTTTGGGAGTTAGAAGCTCTTTATATATATTCATGGGATTTAATCGATTATTGCCTACATTTTTGCAATTAGGCATAGTTGCACAGATTTTGGGAGCTGGAAGCTCATTGAACATATATTTGACGCGATCACATATTGCATATAAGCATATGGAAATTTTTTGGGAATTAGCATCGAAATGATTAGCATATATAGCGTTGCTAAGAATTTAGCAAAACATATATTTTACATATGCAAATTTTTTCTTTTTTGATTATGGAATCAAGCTACACTTTTTTTTGGTTGTTAGTTGTGCAGGTGAGGTAAAGGTTGAAAAATGCTTCTTATACCTTCACCATGTTGCCGCCATAAAGAAATAGAAAATATTGTCCAGTTCAGTGCCCGCGCGGCTGCGCCCTTCATAGTTCATTATCTCGCGCTCCCGCGCCTTTGCCGATCAAGAGAATCAAATTTCTGCCCTCACGCGGCCGCGCTCCATATTAAGCGTACCCACTCGCGGCCGCGCCTGACCTTCACTGCTGTTTCTTTATTTTAATACTTGCCCATTCTAAACCATTATTCATATATCACTTATAACCAACCCCCCCTCTCTCACAATAAACTCTCTCAGATAATCCGATCCCTTCATTTCTACGAATCCCAATTCTCTCTTTCCATTGTCCTAGCCCTAATCCTCATTCACTATCCTTATACTTCTCACATACAAGAACACTCTTCCCACTTCCAATCCCCATCTCATCATTGTGATATTGTTAGGGATTGGAGATTCACGTTGCAGAGATTTTCAGATCACAAGTTTGGGGGAAGTTTTGATCAATTGAGGATTTGTTCATCATACTTGGCAGACAATCAGTTAGGGGTTTGTTCTTTAAATTGGATAATTAGGGTTTGTGAAATCAGTGGCAGCCATACAAGTTTGGGGGTTGTTCTTCATCAGGATTCATCAATAAAGGGTTTGTGGAAGGAAAGTTTGTCTGAAATTCTCATTGGTCCAAAACGCTCACGATCAGCTGCTTCGGCATCCGCCTCGCCAGCTCGTAGTGGGTCGGACAATGACATCACCATCAATTTGACCAAATTTATCAATATCGAGGCCCAAATTGAGTACTACTGGATAGCAGCAAAATCAATTTTGAAGGAGCAGGATTTGAAGCCGACGAAAGAAGATGGGGATATACGGGCCATGATCCAAGAGATGGGATGGCAGGGTGTTTGCGCCACACCGTCGCCGGTGCCGTTGGCTCTCGTTTGCGAATTCTACGGCAACACCAAGATCACACAGAGCGGCCGATTCTTTGTTTTGGGGCCAAACCATTGACTATCGCCCGACGGCGATTCGAGATATTCTGAACGTGCCCCCGCCTCCGGCTGGACTGCAAAACTGGGTCGAGGCAGAGAGGTTGAGAACGGACCTAGACCAGTTGATCAGGGACTTGTGTGCACCAGGCATAGTGTGGAAAATCAAGAAAGATACCGTTAATGAGTACACCACGTTCCCTGCCTCCGGGCTCAACCGATATGCCAAGGCATGGAACCTGTTCCTCTGTGCCAGCTTGATGCCATCAACTCACCAGCACGAGATCACAGTTGAGCGAGCTATCATTTTGTGGGGCATCATAACAGGGAAAATACGTTGATGTCGGCTATCTTGTTAACCAGAACATGCTAAGGTTTATGCGAGGCAGTACCACGAGCTCCATTCCACATGCCGCCATAATGGCCCATCTTTGTGCTGAGGCAGGGCTCGAGTTGGGAAATGAGCAGATATAGATGCCAAGTGGCAACATTACTCATGCCACTATCAAGCAATTGGAAGATTGGGCTGGCAGCAAGGCACACCCGAGAGGAAAAGGGTTCATTATATTAGCTCCTCCGCCAGTTCCTCCACAGCAGCCACAGCCAGCAGAGGGCGCAGCTCCTCCTCCAGCAGGTGACATACAACAGGGTCGCCAGATTCGTCGTATAGAGAGGAAGATCGACGCGCTGCATGAGAGTTTTGTTGTATTCACTGATGGTCTGACTCGGGCACTTGCTGAGGCCTTTGCACAGCAGGGCACAATGCTGGAGTGGCCTGTGTTCGCATCCAACTTGCCATACCAGTCGCCAGATACACCACCTGAGGAGGGTGGCCATGCCGATCAGTAGGGGAGTTTCCTAACCCTTTACCTTCAATGGGGGCATTGAATATGTTAAGTTTGGGGTTATTGGGTGTAGTTTGTAGTTATTGCATTTACTTTTAATTTTTATATGTTTGCATTTAGTTTTAATTGCATAGTAATTGCATTTAGTTAATTGCTTATTGCATGTTAGGTTGTATATAGTAGTTGCATTTTAATTTGTGTTAGCATTCTAGTTTGTGTTTGTTTAGAATTTTGCATAATTTTTTTTTCATTTTTTTTAATTTTGTTTATTTAGTATGTGTTTAATTGCATTGCATTGCATAATCCCGCTTGTTTAGCCTGTTGAATTCCAATTTGGCCGATGATGACATTGAGCTATGATAGATTATTGAACTCTGTTAGTTGCTTAAGCTCAGTTATATGTTTATACATGATGTAATCTATACCTGTTACTTGGATGTCACCGGATAGCACAGTTTGTCTTTACTTGCTTGTTGGCTAGATTAGTACATGCTTGTCTTCTAAGGGGAAAAATTTTGTTTTTAATTGCTAGAATTGTGTAATAAAAGCAATAATGACCTTACCAACACTAGAATACAAGTTTGAGGGAAAACCTTGGGTATGCATGCTGATAAAAAGAAAAAGAAAAAGCAAAAGCAAAAAGAAAAGAAAACAAGCAGTGAAAAAGAAAAATAATATAATAAACACCTTGGCTGGCTAAGTCTTGTGGCCTTTGATACTCGAACAAGTACGCCCTGAGGGATTGTCTCTACACCCAGCGCCCTAAGGCCTTTATGGTTTGGGAGTAGTTGGTTGAAAGCTCGTTAAATGGGTATCATTTAAAAGCCTAAGAGGGCCTAGCATTGCATAGTCTGGTGTAACCACGGGAAAAGTGCGAATATCGCCCCCGTGTGAGAATAAAAGCATAATAAGCCCTTGTTGCGCTTCAGCTTGCATCTATGTGCTAGTTTAGTCATTGTTATGTATAAATGAAAAATTCTTTATTTAAAACCTAAATTTTCCTTCCTTAGAAGTATAGCATGTGGAATCTTTACCTCTATCAAGCTTGTTTATGACATTGCACACACACACTACATCTAAGTAACAGATTGTGACTTACAGATTGTCTGTCTATATAACTATTGCTTGAGCCAATTCATTGTTCTGTGTTCTTGTTATCTATCTGAGGCGCATCTGATAGGAATTCGTATTATGGTTGTTATTGTGGGAATTATTTTCATGTAGTTAGTTGCATATCATGTAGTTGCATTTGTGTCTTTGCTTGAGGGCAAGCAATAGTTCAAGTTTGGGGGTATTTGATAAATAGTTTTATACCTACTTATTGGACGCCAACTTGCTATGATTATTGCTTAAACTCAAGCACTTTAGTGTCGTTCAATGCGTTTATCTTTGTTTTGCATATTTTAGGCAGGAAACACCAAAGAGCAGGAAATGGCATGAAAATGAGCAATACGGCATAAGCTTGGCAACAAGGCAGGTGAGATGGCATTAAGATGGTGTGGCATGAAGATAACTTGTTATGAAGATTGGCATGAGGAAAAGAGCACAATAAAAGGGCCCCAAACCAGCTATTGTGAAGGAGCAAGAAGCAGCAAAAGAAAGGGCAAAGGAGTGCATGAAAGCAAAGGCCAGAAAGTACATCAGCTGCAGAAATGGTCACGCGCGGCCGCGCCAAGGAAGCAAGTAGAGGCAGCGCGCCCGCGCCGTCTAGCGAGGCTAGAAGCTGGCTCTGGACTCCAGCGCGCCAACGCCAGTAAAGAGCAGTGAAGCCGCACGGCCGCGCCAGTCAACTATCTTGACTTTTCATTTTGTTTTCTGGGCTAATTGTAATGGTTTTAAGGCTAATGTTTTGTAAGGAACGGATATCACTTATCATAACTCTAACTTCATTTAATTTTTAAGTATTGTCTTATATTTCTAGGGTTTGTAGAGAGCTAGAGAGTTTGAGAGCTTCATTCTTCTTCTCTTCTAGTTCTAACTAGGTCTCATTTCTAGGGCTCATCTTGGAGCTTATTTGTGGTCTAAACTCAAGCTTGTTAGCATCTATTGAAAAGGGGAACCACAAGATTTGCACTCTCTATCTCTCTTCTCTCTACTTTCATAGTTGTTCAATGCTTGGCTTAAATCCCATAATGGTTGGTGGTTCAGTGATGAACTAACTTCCATTATGGGATTCTAATGGATTCTATTTTCTTAATCTAGGGTTTTATGCCTCTTTGAAATGTATGGATGAGAATGTATGGTTTGCCTAGCATGGTTGTGTTTTATGTTTAGATGCTTGATCAACATCTACTGTAATAGTTTATATGGAATCGAAAGAGGAAGTGTAAACTTAGATTTTTCCATGCTATCATATGTTTGTGAAACTTTCATTAGATGAGCTTTGAGATTCGTAATCCGGATAGAAATATATCGTATTGCCATGTGTAGTCAACAGGGAGCTTGCACTTAAATCGGTTTAGCTTGTAAATTGCATAGACATATAGCGATTTAGGTTTTATCGATGTTGATGTGATTTCTATCTCTTTTCTGGATATTATATGATATGGACTTGGTTTATTGAAAGATAGCCCTGTCTCACATTCGTGCTCCTGGCTAGCATTCTTATGTGATTATTCATACATGACTTGAGGTGTTGTTAACCTAGATGATGCAATAGATGAAGTTAGGATCCCATATTTCTCTAATTTGAAGCCCATGCTTGTTAATTATTAAGTTTATTTTAAACCCAGTCTAATTAATTACAAACACTTTGACACACGTTTGAGCAGACGAAAATAACCATAGGACTGTTGCATGATAGTTTAAGCCTGACTCCTTTCTCCGAGGGAACGATCTCGACTTATCGAATTTATTACTTGTCGACCGTGTATACTTGCAGGTGTTTGTGCCCGTTTTTGTTAACACCGAAAAGGACCAATAGTATACAATGTATATTAGGTGCTAGTTTAGTAATATAGTTGATCAAAAATTAGAATTTAAGGATATTCACATAAGGGAGTGAGGAACTGGTCGTTCTGTTCGAGCTGCTTTCCGAACCAGGATCAGTTGGGCTGAGAGGGAATGATCCAGAGGGTAGGATCTGAGAAGTGCCAATGGAAGTAGCTTATAGAATAGTATTTGAAGCTGTAAAAGAGAAACCTATAGTAGACTTAGAGAATGCTCATGAAGAATACCGGAGTGGAACTAAGTGAAGAGAGAGACTTATATTCCATTTAGGATTACATTAAGCTGAAGAGTAGGACATGTTTAGGGAACTGGTTGAGAAGATCTGAGTCGAGTGGCAATGTAAAACTCAGAGTAATGGGGGGGGGGGAAAGTATGGAATAACGGTGACCTAGGAGGCTTAAGAAGTAAACAAAGGAAGATAGAATAACTGTGGAAAAATGCATGCAGATGAATGTAGGAAAGGTAGAAGGTATTGCTATAATGAAAAGACAGGTTAAAGAAGTAGAATGATACAAGATGAAGGATGAGTATTAGGAATTTAGTAATGGTAAGAAGGATATAATAATATCTTATGAATGAATCTATATATACATATATGAATATACATCTGTGTGTAGTATATAAGTTTCTAACTTTGGTATAAGTTAAGTAATAGTAATAAATCCTAACTTTCTAACAGTAATAAAAGGATATGGATAGAAGTAACTATAAGATGAACGGTAATCTATAAGTTTAAATGTATTTTTCAGGGAAACTAGTGATAATATATAAACACTAGTCAAGTATGTGACGTACAAACTCTATTCGTTTAACCGAGTTATTTGTTATTGTTAGGTAAATGGCATCACAAGGGAGATCACAAGTAGAAACAAATGTGGAACAAATAGAGGCAAACCCAACTCAACAGTTGGTAAACCTGTTGCAAGGAGCTTTACAGGGGAAGCCAGAGAACCCACCACCAATCGAACCCAATACTCTAAGGATTATCTTAGACTTTAAGTTAACCGGACCACCTGAGTTTAAAGGGATTGATAAACCAAAAAATGAAGGGATTAGGGGATGTCAAGAGAAGAGAAATAACAAAAGGAAGTGGAATACCACTTTTCCTAACAAAGCTAGTCAGAGTAATGAAAGTTGTCGTATTTGTAAGAAAAAGCACGGAGGGGTATGTTATTTTAGTGGGACCAAGTGTTTTACTTGTGGGAGAGATGGACATTACTCAAAATGGTGTTCACAAAAGAAAAATAGTAATAAGAAGAGAATCACATGTTTTAACTTTGGGGTGGAGGGACACATGGCTAAGTTCTGTCCAAAACTCAGAAATCTAAACAAAGGGGGAAACCAAAACTTCAAACCAGCAGTAGCCGGAGAGATTGGTCAGAGTCGTCCGGAGGAGTTAAAACCTTTAACATGATGATGAGGGGATGCTGTTGCACAAGACGTAGTAACAGGTATTATCTCAAATTGATATTTTAAATACTCATGAGATATTTGACTCTAGTACGAATTATTCATTACATCTATTGGTTTTTCTAAAAACATGGAAAGATGTCATGTGAAGACATAAAAATAAAAACTTTTCATAAATAAATAGTTTTCGTTAAAACCATATAAAAGTTTTATAATGATTAAATGATATAAAGTTTTAGTTAAGAGAGTTTAATGGAATTTAAGGATAAAGTGGTTAATCATAAATTAATGATTGACTGCAATTAGAAATGAACAAAATACAAAAGTAGTGTGCAACAATGAGTGTTCACCGAAAACAACTCTAGGGTATAACAGTTATCTAAACAGAGAAATTTCTTAAAAAAGCTAGTAGGGTCTATTATCGAGGTGGCGGGATAGAAAAGATTTTGACTGAAAAATCTTATACCATTCCATTAATAATCAATATCATTATAGAAATTTTAAAAGTTGGAAGAATCAAGAAAAGTTAGAAGTAATAATAAAACAACGAGGTACTGATAAAAGACTTTAATAAATCTAAGATTGAGATAAGAGTTCCAACTAACTCTACCTAGAGGTTATAGTTCAACCTTATTAAACAGAATCAAACAAATACAAGAGGTAGATAAAGATTGTCCAAAGTATAAACCAATGTCGTTTCAGACGCTTTAAAAGTTAAAGTATATTTTGTAATCCGAAACCAAATCAAATCTTAAATTTTGGTCTAAGAAAGTATTACATGGCACTGAATCAATATCAATAGGAAAAATTAAAATTCGTGGAAATGGCGTCAGACCCAAGGGTTTTGAAGGCCTTTAGTACAATAAGGGGCCTAGGTATTGTTGCAGAAACTGTGAAACCAGTTCTCAAGAAACTTTTGAAACTATATAACAGAAACTAGGAGCTTAGTGAAGTAGATAACTATCAACACTCTCATGAGGTGCTATGGTTAAAACACCAAGAAGGTCACAAATAAATTATTACTAGAATTGAAGAATAAAAAAGGCATAATATCAAAGATATAAAAGCAGGTAAGTCAAAAAAATTTTAAAGTTAGAGAGGGATAACATTTGAATTAAATTTTGAAGGAGGAATTTGAGTTACAACAATGTTGAAGAAAAAATAAAAGTTATAGTGAATTTTTTTTGAATAACAAACTAGAATATAGTATTTCAAATTTTGTTATGTGAAGGAAGTGAAATGTTAAATAGGAATATAATAATTGTCTAAAAAGGCTGATTTAGATTATACTAGTTAAAATAAGATATAGGTGGTGCGTCATAGTATTAACAATGAGAGGTTAAGGGTAAGAATCAGGTATTCTTAGAAGTGTTACTTCACAAATACAAATACATGTTGATAAGAAAAGAAAAATCATGTCCGCGATTTGTTGAACCATGTTAACTATTAAGAGGAATGGATGATGAGGTAGTATTATCTCCTAAATTAAAATATAGTCTTAGTCATTGCATGTGTCTGTGCTACGTCTTTATAAACCTGTTTATAAGCATGTTATAAGCTATGAACAGGTACAGATAGAGAAAGACTTATCTGATATAGAAATCTCGGTATAAGTAGTTGAACATGTGTTGAGAAATAAGGTTATATCAACGGTTAAGGTGATCTGGAAGAATCACGATATTGAGGAGGCTACATGGAAGTTGGGGAATGAAATACGAGAAGATTTTCTATATAGTTGTTTTCGTAAAATGTATTTTAATTTCGGGACGAAATTCTTATATGAAGGGGTGATTGTAATATTCCAAAAATTTAAACAGGAATATTAACATTAAAAGTAAATATTATTATGTGTTTATAGCTTGTGTAATGTGAATATTACTTTATTATTATATATGAATATATATAATCACATAAGATATAATTATGTTAACATATATGGAAAATTCTATAAGTAAACCCTAATTGAAGATTTTATCTAAGTAAGAAAACTATAACCCTAATTGTTATAATAAATAAAAATTATAACTTAATATATTGATAATGTTATAAAGGAGTATGAATATTTGCACATTAACTATATATATATGGTTAATGAAGAAAGGAATTGAAAGAGATTTCAGGAAAACCTTAATTATTAATTATAAATCCTAATTTTAATTTAACAAACCTTAATGGTTCAATTTTAATTTTAAATTTCAAGAGACAATATGAAATGACTAATTTACACTTGGATTTAAGTAAGAAATTATCAAAATACCCTTAGTGTTTGTTAAATGACAAAAATACCCTTAATCTTCTCTTTTTGAAAGATATAAAACCAAATATCTAAGTCAATCAAGCAAAAGATTTCCCACATGCTGAGAATAGCTTCCACTAGACCCTAACTTGACAACTCAACACAATATAATTAATGAATTAGGCTTAGTTGTCAAACAAGAGAGAGAACTTAAGTTTTTTTTTACTCGCTTGAGGTTTTGACATAAGGCTAGATGGTGAGGACTTAGGGCCACGAAATTTCCACTTGTTATACACCAAAACCTAAACCCAAAACACTTCTTAGCAAGGCTGGATCAGAATCAGAAAGGAGAAAAGAAAATTTTGCTCAAAAGGATAAAAACCTAACCCTATCTTTAGATCTTAGATTCTGAAATTTTATTGTTGTTATTATTGTTTAAGTATGTTTAGAAGTATGTTATTTAGTGATCTGGGTTGCTAAAACATGAATCTATAATATCTAAATGCATAAAAATGAAGATTTAGGAAAACTGTCAGAACTTAGAAATATGGCTTGACAAACGAATGTTAGGGCTTATAGATTTTGCTCTGTTAATTTTCTGACATGTGTAAGCCTTTAGACTTGTAGTATGACATGAGGTTAACAATCTACGAGAGGAATCAGGTCCATCGGATCAGTAGATTAGAAGTTATTCTAGGTCAAACAGCGTTGATCGATCACGAACTTCAGTTTTTTGGAAAACCCAAAAATTTTAAGAACGCGACCTGACAGCCATTTGACCGACTAGAATCTCTTAACTTACAGAATGTTAGGATGTTAGGTTGTGTATAGATTATAGCCTGGCATATGGACTACACTCCTAGAGCACTTTAACACATTTAAAACGTATGGATCAAATGTTATTAACGGTCAAACTAGGTTGACCGACCACAAACGATTTTTGGGTAACCTAGAAAATCAAAACAGGGGTCTGACATGCTCTTTGAATGCTCAGATCTCTCTCCTGTTATGTTTTTAGACCATCTAAGTGCTACCTTAAGGTACCCTGCTAGTTAGTGTATAACACAAGACCACTAGAACACCTAAACTACAAACACACTGCAAAATATAAGGCTTGAATAAACGTTGACTGACGTTGACTTCCATTTCTGGGCAGCCCATAATTAAAGAATAGCCCTTGGTTGGTTGGTTTGACCGGCCAAGTGCTACCTTAAGGTACCCTGCTAGTTAGTGTATAACACGCGACCACTAGAACACCTAAACTACAAACACACTGCAAAATATAAGGCTTGAATAAACGTTGACTTCCATTTCTGGGGCAGCCCAGAATTGAAGAACAACCCTTGGTTGGTTGGTTTGACCGGCCATGGAATCTTGTATAGATATTTTTATGTACTAAAATGACCATAGGAGTGTAGTATTACACTTACACAACAAGTTCATCACACATGCTTGCTCAGAAACCAAACAGGTTGACAGCAAGATCAGGTCAAACGAGGCCCTAAAGCGTTGACCGGTCTGCTCTTGAGCTGGCCAAGAATAGCTAAGGCGACAGATTCGTCGCTATAGACCTTTATCGACGGGTTAAAATTGAAAAATAATTAAAATAAATAGAAAAAATACTAAATAATTAAAAAAAAATTGAAAAATCATTTTTAATTATAATAAATAATTTTTTAATATTTTGTAATAAAATTTTATTAATATTTAATTTATTTAAATATTAATGATAATAAAAGTATTTAATAATTGTATTAAATAAATTATTTAAAAATAATATTAATGGTTTAAAAATCATTTTAAATAATAATTAATTTTTTTAAAATAATTATTAATAGAAATAAATTATTTAAAAATATTATTAATAATTTAAAAATCATTTTAAGTGGTTATTAATTATTTAAAAATAATATTAATAGTTTAAAAATCATTTTAAATAATAGTAAATTATTTAAAATGATATTAATGATTTAAAAATCATTATTAATAAAAAAAATTATTTGAAAATAATATTGATGATTTAAAAATTATTATAAATTGTTATTAAATATTTAAGAATAATAGTAATGATTTAAAAATCATTATAAATGATATTAAATTATTTAAAAATTATTTCGAACCTTTAGAAATTATTATAAATAATAACTAAATTATCTAACAAGGTATCGAAACTTTTAAATAAAGTTTATTGAAAAACCAATTCGATAACTATTCAATAAAGAAATAAATTATCGAACGGACACCGAAATCAACCTAGACACTGATAGTTTGACTAGTTATTAGTTGTTATTATTTCTAATGACTGTTATAAATATATATAGGTTACGTAAACACTTTCAAATAGTTTAAGTAGCTGATCATGATAAAGGCAAGTTTTTCTAACTTCATTTCATTTATATATTAAATGTAAGTCTTGTATATTGACATACGAACTTGTTATACAAATTATTCATGATATCTGTGATTTAAAGAAGGTTATGACTTATTGTTCAAGCATAACCAAGACATATGAACTGTTATTTGCGTAAAATATTTTTGATTTGATATCAAAGCATAAATTATGGTAAAACTAATGTTGTTGGTACATATATATACTGATATTGTTTTATCTGGAAATTATAGTGGCAGTCATAGCACTGACCCTGGATTACATTTACAGGCAGTTATAGTACTGACCTTGTTATATTGGTAGGATGAATGCATACTCCTAGGATATGATTAGGCTGATCCCCTATGAGATATCTGAACCGAGCTCTTATACGTCTTTGTGATTGTAGGAGTGTAGAGTGGTTGACAGAATCAACTCAGATTGCTAAGTCTATATGACTGACAGTACCTCGTCAGAAGTGTGGTTGAACAGATTAACCCTGGTGGCTAAGTCTATATGACTGACAGCAACTAGTAATGTGTGGGGTTTGGCAGATCAAACCTTAGTATATATATATATATATATATATATATATATATATATAGAAAATCTCTGAACTATATGTTCATTCAATTCATATTCAGTGTGAGTAAAATATATAACTTGTTTAAAACTTGCTGAGCTTTCTGTAGCTCATCCTTCCAATTATAATTTTCCTTTGTAGCTTTAGCTGACCTATCCAAAGTTCCAAAGTTCAATAATGTAGATGGAACAACTCGGTTAATATAAATTTTGGTTATATCCTTGGGAACTCTGATGTAATAGTAAGTTTGGATTTATTGTAAACCAATTTAGGAATATGTAATATATTATTATCTTTTATCAATTGCTTAGTTTTTACCTTTCTAGAACACAGGAAGAAGTACAATATCTATATGAGCTATACATCTGAATGAGGGTATTGAATGATCTTGGAAGTTTTGTAAGCATTGAGGTCGCTCCTCAGTTCCAAGAACAATCTTATCATTTGTACTATGAATGTCAGATAGATAAGAATTATTGATATGCAAGAAATATCTGTAAGATCATAAATCTAAACATCCAAGTGAGGGTATCCAGATATGATAAATGTTCTGACGAGAACTCTTAACCGATTAGGATACTATGAATTTTGGATTTATAGAAGTTATTGTCTTATAGAATATTTACGTGAGCACCAAATCTGCTACAGAAAATGTAGAGAATTTGGGGGCGTCACACATACTATAGAGTATGAAAGAAAATAATATTCCTTATGAATATTGAACGAAAACAACATCCTTTACAAGAAAAATAATTTTCTTTACCCTAGTAGAATACTAGATTTGATTGGAATATCAGAGATTATGTTGGGGAAATCTTATATTGTTATCCACACACAAGATATCCTTATACTCACAAAAAATACGCTAAATATTATAGAGAAATAATTTTCTTATTCTGGTGTGATTTTCATTTCTTAACTAAGCAACCTATTTATAGGAAAATGCTAGCACACCAATGTTGACAAAACTTGCAGGTGGATGAATTTCTCAGCACCTGTTTTGGAAAGGTTGACAGCACACCAAAAAGGAACAAACCAAGTTTTTTAACCTCCATCAACCACATGTTTATATATATATATATATATATATATATATATATTAAAATATTTATAATTATTAAAAAGAATTAAATTTAATTTTCTTTCTTCCACCTCATTTTAT
Source organism: Panax stipuleanatus (assembly GCA_020205555.1). Taxonomy (NCBI): domain Eukaryota; kingdom Viridiplantae; phylum Streptophyta; class Magnoliopsida; order Apiales; family Araliaceae; genus Panax; species Panax stipuleanatus. Next base: position 82,896,832 of record CM035118.1, read on the forward strand.
TTTTATACCATGAGTTTATTATAATAATATTACCATTTAAATTATAAAATTATACAATTATATTATCACATTATACTATTTATAATGTAATATTATAATAATATATTTGAATGAATTATTTTATCGGAGAAGATAAAATGCCAACTTTCAACAAATGTCTCGTACAAAAAAATTCCTCCTTTTATATAAAAATTGAATAAATATTTACTTATCATATTTATCAACAATCAATTAATATTACAGAATCACAATATTAACAACCAGGTCGTTCCCAGGAATAATGGGACTTTCCGATAAAAAAAATTTCTCATTGGTGCGCAATTATATAACCTAACCCCTTTTCTCGACAGAACTGTCTAGACATTGTAAATAATGTTATCTAATAATATCATTTCAATAATATGTGTGACAATTATTGATTTAATAATGTGAAATACTATGAAGTGGTTACTGTGACAATTATTGAATTAATAATATAAAATAATATGCAATTATCAATATAGCAATTATTGAATCAATAATATAAAATATTGAACAATAATTACTATAACAATTATTGAATGAGTGACTTCTTACATAAGAATCAATAGTCAGAAATTACTGTGCAATACCGTGTGCTACTGTGCAATAACGCGTCTTACTGTACTTTAACCATCTGGTATTTCAACAGTTTAACAGTAAAAATTTAGCCATTTTTTTATAAAAAGGTTACTTTTGTCGCTTTCTATATCCGACAGATATTCCTTTATGGGGTCAACCAATGATTACGTCGTCGTACGAATATTTTTCGACAAAAAGAATATTTTTCGACCAAACGAATATTCCCCGACACAAAGAATATTTTAAGACAACTTGATGTCTTTGTAAAATTTGCACATATCACCCTTAACTTTAACCTTTTATCAATTTAACCATTTACTAAATAGAATAATAATTATAAGAAAAATTGAATACTTTTATTTCACAAAATTCGGGGTCTTACAATCTCCCGTCCTTATGAAATTTCTTCCTCGAAATTTACATACCTGGCAGTTCGAAAAGGTGAGGATACCTTGCTTTCATTTCAGATTCTATCTTCCCGGTCATTTCTTCTGTATCATAAATTCTCCATTGCTCATCTTTTAGATTTTAGATATCATTCTAGAATACAGCTTCAAAACAAAGGTTAATTGACATATCACAATTTGTCAATTTATTAAGTAAAAAAATTCAGCTTAGGTAAGTCACACTAGCGAAGTATATTACTCGTCTCTCCCCTCCTAGTTCTAATATCAGATCTCCGCTAGAGACCATATCCCTAAGCTCTGATTCCATTTGTGACACCCCCAAAATAGGTCCACACCACCTATTCTGAGTCGCCATAAATACATGGTACAAAATCCAAATACAAATATTCATATTCCAACTATTACTCTGTCATGCATAATACGACCACACGTAAATTGTGAATAAAAATACTCATACTCCTTATCAATGATACGTTACATAAAGTTATGATCATTAACTGTTTTAGGAATTAAAATCTTTGGAAAATGCTCAAGGAAACTTTCGTACATGGGAGGCCATGCTTCTAAGTTATAATAGATATCATATGACTTGAGAATTAACCTTGGTTGACCCAATAGACGCCAAAGAAGAACGAGAAAATTACTACCGCGTTCATTCCAATGGTGGGTATTCTCTTGCCATATAATTATCTCCATTGTCTCAGACTGAGAATTATATTCCAACCATACTCCAAGATTATATAGGTAGTGCTCATAGATATAATCAGCAAGTGGATGTGCACAACCATGTCTTATGATAACACGAAGTCGTATGTGATTAGACATCTTGTATGATAGTGGCAACACACCTTTCTAAAGTCAGTTCACCTCACCCTATTTGGTTCACCAAAATCAACTGTTAAATGACGTATAAAATACGACACACACATTTAAAGTTCTCAAAACAATTATTTCCATACTGTTTTATGGGAAACTTCAACAGTTATAGACCATTGTTTTATTCCCAATTTCCCATGTTATCCCCGCTCGACCCAGCTACACTTCTATTGCCTGAAAGGAATTGTGTAGCAAAAGGATGAGCACAAATAGCCTTGTAAAGAATATCATGACTAAAGATAATTAAATTATCAATAGCCTTCATCAGTAATAAATCAAATATTTAGAACATATAGTAGATGATAAAAGCTTTCAACCATAGTTGCAGCGGAACGAACAATCCATTAAAAGAGTCAAATATACCATAATTTCTATTATCTTCTCCATGTTAAAACTCCACAAACAATATTTTATATGACACCCCTAAATCCGGGTACTTCGTTTCCACATGATTTGGTGTTCACTTTCTAAATAAAACATACATCTACCCATAATAAGGAATGTAAAATAAATTACAACCTTGAATAAATAATAAAATCTTCCTTGAAAAGGAATTACAACCTTATCCAAAATCATCCCAGGGTTTATCTAACCTTAACATAAATAATAATGCGAAAACAAAAACAATCATAAGGTCTTATTACAATCAAAATCAAAAGATAACAAGTCTTCACTTGTTCATCTTGCATTTTCCTTTACTTATTGACTGTACGTCAACGTTCTCGACTTTAACTACAAGGGATTATTCAATATGCAAGAGTGGGCAAACAAAAGCTCACTTGGAATACAAAAATAATATGACATAACTGAATAACTTCAAAAGATTTGAATAACATTACTTTCATCAATAATAAAGAATTGAATTATAATTCTTTCATCAATATTTCGAATTTCGAATATTGAAACATCTGAGGGTCGTAAGACCTTGAATTTTGTCCTAGGTTATAAACATTTCTATTTAAAACCTTTAATAGTCATATAAACTATGGACTCTCAACTCGTACTTAGGGGGATCAGCCCTTCGTACCATGTATTGTGCACAAACATTTAACGCTTTTGCATAGTAACCTCCCCTAATAAATAGGGTTGTTCATCTCAGTATTTGATTCAAGTCCGCACCAAAGAAAGTTTAGTTTGGATAGCTAAAAGGAAATTTGGAGTTTCAACTATCATTAACTAAGGAGTAGTTGAATCGACTCACAATAATCAAGAACAATTCAATAATAACAAATTATGAAATAACTTATGCTTTAGAATTTAAACTTAAAGCATACGAAAGATAAGATAGACCTTACTTGAACAATTAAATCATGGTCACTTTAATTAAATCATGAACTTTAAATAAGTATTTGACCATTGTAGAAATAAAAGGACAATCTCAAATTCAATAAATATTTGAATTTAAAACACTTGTATAACAATAACAAGTTTGAGTTTAGAAAACTTGCACAATATAAGGATTAAAGAACTTGTATATAATTAACGAGTTTAATGATAGAAGATTTGCCTCAAGCGCAAGCTACTATTACAACTCACGTTCTTTAACACTTCCTACACACACACACACACACACACACACACACACACACACATATATATATATATATATATATATATATATTTAACCACAATAATCTAAATTAGTTAACACGTAACTTGTTAGGAATATTCATTAGAATGTTATTCCTATTTATATAAGATTTGATTATGATATAAATGAATGAATATGCAAGTATGCTTGCATTGATGAAAGCTGTAAAGTCCTTCAATAGATAATAGGAATATATGTACAAGAACTTAGATTGAAATGATCAAATATGATAGGTTGATCCTACATAAACAAAACAGATTTATAAAGTCCTTAAAAAGAAATGATGTACAAGGGCTGGAAATAAAAAGATCAAGCTTGTTAGGTTGATATTATAAAATATAATAGATAGGCTTGCCTGATCATCGAGCACTGCACCAGTCATCATAGTCTTCCAGGAGAGATAAGGAAGACTCGAGAACTATTAAGGCGGAATCATAGTCTACAAGGATAGTAGATCTCGGAGTTCGTAGTCTGCCAGGAGAGACGAGGCAGGAATTGTAGTGTGTCGAGGAGAACTTTCTCAGAGCCGTAGTCTGCTGAGGAAGTTATGTTCAGAATCGTAGAGACAGCCTATTTATGAGTCGATCGAGCGCCTGCCAAAGCTATGTTAAGAATCAAAGGCCACACTTAAAGTAGTGGAGTCTACTGGTCATATCAGAGGCAGAGATTGTATTCGAGCCAGATCAGACGAGGACCGCAAGTATGAAGGCAGAAATCGTAGTCTATCAAGATCTGATCTCGGAGTCGTAGTGTATGCAGAACTAAAGCAAGATCGTATTCTGCAGAACTAAGGCTTCAACAAAGATGCTCACAACACCAAGGATGAATTATAGTGTCAACACGATTCTCAACAGATGAGCACTCCCAAAATATCCAAAGTATGAAGCCTCTGGTCTGAGCTGCAAAGATACATTCCACCTGAAGGAAACTAGAGAGCACTAAACGAATGGCATGCAAGCAAACGGAAGATCTAAGCACCAACTCAATTAACATCCTGATTGAGTTATGAAGCTATTCAAGATGAAGTCTTCCACAAGAAAATCAGAACAAGACTTCAGATATTGTGACTGACTAAAAAATGCCAACAAATGCAGTAGCTATCAAGAGAACAGAAGACAACGATCTTGGGATTAACCAGGATCGTAGTGTTTTCCAAACAAAGCATGAACTGATGCAGCTTACACAGAGATATTGGCCACCTTATGAAGAACAAGGAAAAAGTGATTAAGCAGGGTCAGACCATTAATGATAGGTGAACGGGAGATCACAAGGAGAAAGAGAGCTGGGCATGCCACAAATCTGATGGGTCTCACTATTCAGAAGACGCCAGAGTAGTAAGTTAAGCTATCAGTTCTTGAGATCAGTCAAGGTAAGCAGAAGTGTTGAAGCACTACACAAGTGAAGGAAGAGGTGTTCTACATTGCAGATCCAAAGAACACTCTTGAGAATTGTAGTGTTGTCTCTACCAGTCAATAAGCAACATTAAACAAGACACACTACGATCAAGGTCCAAGAACATCTGCATCAGAATAGTAAATTTTGGTCATCTGAAGATTGAAGCATTGGCAACGGTTTAATCTGAAGATTGATATTCAAACGTTGCTGATTGAGAGCATCGATATAGAAGGACAACTCCTGTAGATTCGAATCAAGGAAACAGAAAGGAGAAATAAAGGTGACTACCAGCCTGACACGGAAAGGTGACATCTCTGAGGTGGTAAGTGAAGTAGCAAACTGCTGTGTCAGTAAAGTCATAAAGGAGCTGTCACGTTACATCAGCAGTCTGCACCAAATAACTCGAGATCTGCAAAGCAATTCAAATAGTTTCCAACGGCTATTTTCCAACGGGAAGATCATGGAAGGGTATTTAACAGATGAAGTTTCAAAGATCAAGTGTTGCTGAGTTGCAGAATCATTTAGTTGTTAGAATGGTATATTGTTGACTCTACGAGTTCCACCAGAGCTGAACAGAACAACTCTCAGTGGCAGTGAGACTACGTAAGTGGAAGTGAAGCAAATTTAAAGAAGGACTGGAACAGACTAAAGCATCACTCAACAACGATGAGGATGCCATTGAAGATGGCAGCTAAGCTGAGAGCCGAGAAGGCTAAGAAGATAGCATTCAAGAAAGTGGCAGAGCACAAAGAAGATCCAGAGAGCCACTCTACGAATCACCATGAAGAACCAAAAGATGAAGTTGAACAGACGCAGAACCATGTCTGCATATCATTTAAGAAGGGTTTAGGGAATGCTAAGTGCTAGACGAAGTCTACCAAAAGCTCAAAGACTTAGCAAACCCAAGTGGTGATGGTGTACAGCTGACACCAGATGAAGATGAGCTGAACAGATAGAAGATCAGCTGCACCAGAAAAGAAGTGGTTCAGACTCTAATCAGAATGCAAAGAGGACCCCGCCAAGCTGCTAAGTACAAAAGATGTTCAAGCTTCAAGACATCTTAGCAACAACAACAAGTAGCCAGGGCATGAGGGGTCCTTGTCCGAAGGGACTAAATGAAGTTCCAAGCTTGCTAGGCTTGAAGAGTTCGTAGAGAACTAGAGTTCCAAGGCTGTTGGCCTTGAAGAGTTCTTAGTGAACTAGAGGAGTTCCAAGCCTGCTGGGCTTGAAGAGTTCTTAGTGTACTAAAGTTGCAAGGCTGCTGGCCTTGAAGGAATCTTAGTGATTCAGGGTGCTGCCCTTCCTTAGTGGAATTCCTGCTAGTGAAGCAGAAGAGTGGATTAGGAGCTTTAGTTTCTGAACCACTTAAAATCCCTTGTGTCTTTTACATTCAGTCATTTACTTTCTATCATTTACATTATGTACTTAACTGCTATAACTGCTATGGATGTAATAACCACTTGCAACTAAACTAACTCTAAGAATAATGTATCAATGTTTATCAATATATCAGTGAAGGGGATCTTTAACTTATTCCGTTATGCTTGAAATAATTTTTATGTTTGTCATGTGCTAACTTCTTAGAAATACAAAATAAAATGGAAAAGTGTCTGAAAATAAAAAGGATCTATTCAACCCCCCCCCCTAGATCTATTGTGTGCCTACTGGGAATCAACAATTTGGATCAAAACAGGTTCTCATGCTATATTCAAAAACTAATATCTTTGAGTATGATCCTAGTCACAAACATTGTTCTAAATTTAGTTTAGTAGTAAGTCACTTGTAAATGTAGATGAGCTCACACGCTGCAAATAATTTGTACAGGTAAATGTGTATATACATCTGAAGCTGCTCAGATTGGTCCAAGTTCTTAGATGCCATAGCAACAAGACCAATCCTTGTCCACAGTCAATTTTGTTGTCTGCAGACCAGAGATGGGAAGTCAAGAGGCATCAACAGTAAAGAATCAAGCATCCACCATTCTGAAAGATGAAAGGCCATACATGCGAAGAAATGCTTATCCAGAGGAGAAAGAAGAATTTCTCAAATATGTATTTGGCTAACCAGCAGTTGGATGTGAACCCTGAGGTTCAAGGTTATCAAAGGAATAAAGCTGCCAAGACGTTCCTAACTCATATCTCCAAGATTATGACTAATTGATCAAAGGTCAAATGGAGCAATAGGCTGTCAGAATTAAATGCAAAGATATGTACATCAATGCCTAACATCATTATAGCAAGAAAAATGACTGTCAAGGAACTGACAGTGTAACGGTACAGTTCCTTATTTATACTTATTTGAATATCATGTTGCACCACCTTATGCACTATAACAGTATCCTATCAAGAGACCATAATCTCCCTAAAAAGGGGAAGAGAGAAAGTACACTAAGGTTGGAAACTTAATTGCTAACAAACTTTCTCTCCATCCAAGTTTTAGGTTGAAGATAACATCTTGAAAGAAGTCTAAAATACGTCATAAGCATATCAGAATTTAATTAAGCTTAAGTGTGGTAATCTTTACTAAAGGGTTGGTATGTATATACAAACCTACGTTCTAAGTTTTTGATAACACATAGACTATAATAAGTTCTAGAGGAGTATCTTGAAGATTCTTAGAAACTGATCATCTCCATGAATCAACCAGATACAAATAAGTAATAGAGTTGATTCTTACTCTGTGAACATTCAAAATCTATGAACATAACCAAGAAAAGGATAAAACCATCAAAGAAAAAGAGTGTCTTATTAAAATGGTTAATCTTACACACACTCATCATCATGCATTTTAAATGTCATATCTAAATCAGATACATGCATGAATATGATTGTTGATGCTAAATATGATGTAAATTCAAATATATGAGGAATAAGGTTTTTGAAAACTAACCTAGCAGGACCCAATCAAGCTTGGGTACCAAAATATAAATTATCTAGACCTGCAGGTACTTGCTCTATCTGACCACACTAAGGAATGCTGAAGCAAATCGCTTCAGTCAAGAAAATTCAACCAGCTGGAGGCTCAAGACATTTCAGCAATGTGCTTGACAAAATCATCCTATGCCAAAGCCTATTGTAGAAGACTTGCTGAGCCCACTTGAATGAAGCCCACATGGTTGCTGATCTCCATATAGAAGCGGGCTATTCATGACAAGATGAAAGAAATCCTCTATGCTTTTTCATGTAAAGCATATCAACTCAGAGGGAACATCAAAGAATTTCACATCAAAGGATCATCAAGCATTGATCATGAAGAATGCATCATAGAAGCAGAACTCCACGTTTGCAGTCTACCTAAGAGCTTAAAGAAAATCGCAGTGCTCTCTACGATTAAGACTAAAGTCAGCTTGTGCAAGCCAACACACGACGATTATGAAACAATGATCAAAATCGTAGTGTCCCTTCAATCAGCAATAAAGTTCATGTATTGATGAAGGAGGAAGGGCGACAAACTAAAGAAAGGCTGATAGACGTTGACAAATTGATAGTCTCAAATGACTCGTCATTCATCCTTAGTATATAATGAAGAAACTAAGGAAGGACTACAACATTGCTGAAAACACCTGCTCAGGTGTCAGATGAAGAAAACTACGTTCGTAGTTCTGTCAACAATTATGGAGTGATCAGTCTTGAAGACATCTCTCTATGATCTAATGGAGTCTATTCAATCATAATGATCTCATCCAGAAGGAGATATGCAAAGCTGCTCTCTTATGCTTATGAAGAAGTAGTAGAAGAAGAAAAGCAGTCACAAAACAAAGAAGTCCTCACACACTACGATTGTGGAGTTATCAACAATCGTAGAGTTCAGACTAATTACTACTGCGAATGGAGAAGCTGCAACAGCCTCCCAGCCTGAACAACTGTCAGGGCTGTATCTGAAGAAAGGACCAGAATCATAAAAGATGATCAGGACATTATCAGTTATGAAGAGCACACTACTGTACCTGATCAAACTATGATCTATACTGAGAAGGAAATGCAAGGACCAGGTGATGCTGATGTGAAAGAAAAGTTAAAGGTGGTGAAGATTGTGGAAGTACAGATAAAGATATGGAGATGGTGAAGCTTAAGGAGAAAAATGATGAAATGGAATTCTTGCCAAAAGATCTGAGATAAGCTCAGAAAATAAGTCAATCACGGTGCATGTCTGTCGACCACGCCACGATTATCAAAACAACTTCTGTCGAGTTCATAGAGAACAGGAGCTAACCCTAAACAGAAATATTCCAGCTACAGAGTCCCAAAACTTTGTGACTGATGAACCAAATGAAGATCCATAATCAGTAGTAACTTCCCAAAACATGCTACTGATAACCATATCAACCACACACCTCAAATCGTGGAGTGCTTACGATCAAACATCTGATCGTAGTGTAAAAGCAGGAGGACACCACAATTGTAGTCTACACCAAAACCAACACCATTGAATATCAAGAGTTGGTAAATGAACTCCCCAGCAGAGAGATCAAATGTGATGTCAGTACTGACCATGCCAAAGCTCTTCATCTAATAAGTGCCTCAGGGACAAACCTAAACCTTAGCCTTGGTCTAAGAGGTTGGCCCTTCCTGAGCAACCTTAATCAAGAAGAAGTGCAAATATTAATTACATCATAAGAATCTCTGCTGAAGCAAGAAGCATCTCATCAGAAGAATATAAGCTGCAAATGAGAATTGCCAATCACTTAGAATCTAAATAAAGAAGTTGTCTATTGAAGCATGACCACAGACTATGATATTCGAAGAAGATACAAAGGTTGTAGGTCAGTCTGGGAAATTGTGGAGTACCAAGCTAAGTCATAAGTCACTCCACAGATTAAAGAAGTCAATAGTCAATAGAAGAAAAGTCAAATCTGGTTAACTGACACAATAAAGTGGTTACAGATTGTGACCTATCAACGTCTTACAACTGTCCCACTAAGAAACGTGGAGGGAACAGTTACAAGAGAGAAATTCAAATATTGGCAGTTTCATTTTAGAGAGTTCATCAAAAGCTGCAAGTCTATCAAATCCATACACTCACCCTCTTAAGCCAAAACCTAAACACCTCCAAAAAGCCAGATCTTCTCCAACAGTCATCAAATCTCGAATCACTTCCTGACATATCACAAGATCCTCACAAAGTCATAAATCCAAAAAACCCTAACTCTTCAAATGGCAGACTGGCAAGTAATCACTGGCATTCAACTTGGAACGAAGAAGTTTGAGAAATCCGAGAAGAAGTTTAGAGATATTCTTGAGCTTATAAAGAAGGCCAAATTTTTTGAATGCCTTGAGTCGAACACTCTTATCTATGTCAATCTAGTTAAATATTTATACCCAAATGTAATATGAGCTCTGGAACCCTAACGACAAAGGTCAAAGGCCAGATTCTAAAGTTAAAACCTATAGACATAAATCAATGTTTAGGTTTCCCTGACCTAGGTCTAAATAATCTTGATGAAGCCAACACTGAAGGAGACAAGAAGATTATGCGGTACCAGAGAAACCTTAGTCTAAAGGATATGAAGAAAAAGGAGTTTCCTGAAGAATTTGAGTTCCTCACAGAGATTGTAGGGAAATGCATACTATGCAAGGACACTGCATATGACACTGTGAGTGATCAACAGTTGAAGATTATATCTGTAATAGTTCTGAGGAAATGAATTAATTTTGGAGTTATCCTGCTCGACCTAATGTCCAAATGGCTGGATAAGGCGGAGAATAAGAGGTTAACAGGAAAACCGCTCACAAAGGTTTTCCATGGAAGGTTCTTGAGTATCATTCTGAAGAAGAAGCTGAAGAATAAGATTAAAGATGATGAAGGTGTAGTTCTAAACAGCCACAAGGTGATGACCCCTATGCTATTTTTAAATTGGAAGAAGAACCCAATGGAGAACAAAAGGCTGATAACACATGGTAGCAGCAGCAAGAGTACTTCGAAGAAGAGGAAGGTAAGTGCCATGAAAGAAAAGGAGCTATCACACTCTGAAGATTCAATAATCCCAGAATCCAAGTCTATGAGGCCATCCAAGGAGAAAGCTAAGGTGATGAAAAGGTCGAAATCAGTTCCTCAAAGAAGTCTATTTGATGAGAAGAAAAAAGTACGGACAGAAGATGAAAAGGAAACTGAAAGCTCTACGGATAAGTCCTCAAGAAATCATCCCACTGATGAGGAAGTTAAATATGAACAAGAAGAAGTTAAGTCTGATGATGAAGAGGAAAATTCAAGTTTTGTGCTAAGTCTCAAAGTAGACACTCTGCTGATGAGGAAGGTTCGAAAGCTGAAACAATTGGATCTCCTCCTGCTGAAGCCCCAACGAGTTCATCTGATGGTTCAAAAGACATTGAGTCTAAAGAAGAAGCATATGCTCCTACTGTTGCTGAGCATCAAAGAAGGTTGTCTGATGACTCAAAGACTTCAAAGTCTAAAGATGAAGAAGAGTCTGAATCTCCTATAGCTGAACCCCCAAAAAGGAGGAAGAACAACAAATTGCGTGCCAAGGCTATTCTAGAGAAGAAAGGATAATCTTCTATAGCAATCATCAAACTCAGTGATGATGAGGCAATATCAAAGGAAGAAGATGCTAAGGGAAGAAGAATGAAAATGTCTACAAAGGCTAGTAGCAAGAGACTAAAAATTGTAGAGGTCAGAGTGCCAAGTGAATCTGCAAAGACTAGCTCCGATGAAGATGATGATCAAATGATGGAACATACTGATAAGTTAGTTCAAGAAAGTCTGCACCAGTCTGACTCCAGGTCAGGACATGAAGAAAGTAAAGAGAACTCCAATCTTGAGGATAAAGTGCCAGAAGATTTTCACATTCCTTGTCCTGGTCATCCCAAGAGAAGAATAGCTGTGGAAGTTGATGAAGAACCACTTGATGTACTTCCGGGTAAATGGATTAACCATGGAAATGAAAGGCTGAATGTGGTGAAGATGACTGCAGCATATCTACTCAACAATCGTGAAGCTATGAAGCTAGACACTTCAATCTTGATATATGATCTTGAAATCAAGGACAATGCAATAAGGTGGTTTTATCCTCATATGCCATGGGTAAAGGCATCCATTACTGATGATAGTAGCTATTTCTCATGGTGCTTCTCTCACCTTCCCAACTTGGAGCTGGTAGCACAAAACTTTCCAAGGGTGAAAAAGTTTGCAACTCTGCTGATCAAGGAACAATCTCACTTTAGGGTCTTTCGACATGCTAGAAATCATTACATTCCCTACGATTGTCGAGTAGGTTCAGATGGGAGAAGGACTATACCCAAGTCTGTGATCATTGAGTCCTCTCACTCAACCTTTGAAGATGGTCAAGATGAAATTGAGAAGCTGTATTCTGCCCAAGCAGCATGGAACTCAACGATCTATAAAATTCTCACTACCTTTGAAGGTCTATCTCATAGTGAGAATCGTAGAGTCCAACCTGATGCTCAGCAGGAGGCTGACCAAACATCTATTCAGAAGGAGGATGAACAAATTGATGACAGATCTCTTCAAGAGCAAGAGTTGTTAAAGAACTCTAAAGAATTGCTTGAGGAAATCTCTCTCATTGTTGCAGAAGTAAATGACATGTCAACAGGAGAAGACAATGAGCTGTCCAAAAGGCTTAAAGCCAGCATTTCAGATATATCTCTCAAACTTTAACTAAGGGATCAAATATTTTTGAAATCCTTAAGTGATTAGAAGGAAGAAGCTCTAAAAGCTCCGAAGAAAAGTGCAAATAAAATAATGTCTCTCTCTGACAAGATTGGCAATCTGAATCAGTCCCTCTCCCTGCAACTTGAGCTCGGCCAACAAGAACTCAAGATTGAGGTTGGAAACTCATCTCACCTAATGGAGCGGCTTATGTTAAATGTGGAGTAGCTCTCACAAGTGATTAATGACAAAAAGGGAGAGAAAAAGAGATATATAAAGAGGCTTTCAAGGAAGAACAAGGAGAGAAGAATGAATGAAGAAAAGAAAATCAAGAGCAGAAAGGCAAAGGAGAAGAAGAATAAAGCAGCAACAGAAGCAGAGTCATCAGAGTCATCATCTGAGGGGGAGAAAGATAAAGAAATGGAGCATGCATCTGAGGGGGAGCAGAGGAAAGAAGAAAAAGAAGAAAAGGAAAATGAGCAGCTGAGTAGCTGATCAACAAACATTCTGGAGACATACATGGAGCGAAAAAGGTACATCTCTATCTAGTTAGGTATGTTCTAGATCCAGGATGTAGAGTGTCATAGGTTATGTAATTTCATATTATCATCAATGACATTCATGATTATCTGTTTTAGAAAAATAGCTTCTCACTGTATATTAAGATTCACTCATCTCATGCATATGCACTACTTGTTTTTGTCATATTCAAATAGGGGGAGATTGTTAGGAATATTCATGAGAATGTTATTCCTATTTATATAAGATTTGAGTATGATATAAATGAATGAATATGCAAGTATGCTTGCATTAATGAAAGTTGTAAAGTCCTTCAATGGATAATAGGAATATATGTACAAGGACTTAGACTGAAATGATCAAATATGATAGGTTGATCCTACATAAACAAAACATCTTTGTAAAGTCCTTAAAAAGAAATAATGTACAAGGACTAGAAATAGAAAGATCAAGCTTGTTAGGTTGATCTTATAAAATGTAATAGATAGGCTTGTCTGATCATCGAGCACTACACCAGTCATTGTAGTCTGCCAGGAGAGACAAGGAAGACTCGAGAACTATCAAGGCAGAATCATAGTCTGCAAGGATAGTAGATCTCGAAGTTCGTAGTCTGCCAGGAGAGACGAGGCAGGATCGTAGTGTGTCAAGGAGAACTTTTTCAGAGCCATAGTCTGCTGAGGAAGTCATGTTCAGAATCGTAGAGACAGCCTGTCTATGAGTCGACCGAGCGCCTGCCAAAGCTAAGTCAAGAATAGTAGGCCACACTTGAAGTAGTGGAGTCTACTGATCATATCAGAGGCAGAGATCGTATTCGAGCCAGATCAGACGAGGACAGCAAGTATGAAGGCAGAAATCGTAGGCTGTCAAGATCTGATCTCGGAGTCGTAGTGTCTGAAGAACTAAAGCAAGATCATAATCTGCAGAACTAAGGCTTCAACAAAGATGCTCACAATGCCAAGGAAGAATTGTAGTGTCAACATAATTCTCAACAGATGAGCACTCCCAGAATATCCAATGTATGAAGCCTCTGGTCTGAGCTGCAAAGATACATTCCACCTGAAGGAAACCAGAGAGCACTCAACGAATGGCATGTAAGCAAACAGAAGATCTAAGCACCAACTCAATTAACATCCTGATTGAGTTGTGAAGGCATTCAAGATGAAGTCTTCCACAAGCAAATCAGAAGAAGACTTCAGATATAGTGACTGACTAAAAAATGTCAGCAAATGCAGTAGCAGTCAAGAGAACAGAAGACAATGATCTTGGGATTAACCCGGATCGTAGTGTTTGCCAAACAAATCAGGAACAAATGCAGTTTACATAGAGTTACTGGTTAGCTTATGAAGAACAAGGCAAAAGTGATTAAGCATGGGTCAGACCATTGATGATAGGTGACCATGAGATCACAAGGAGAAAGAGAGTTGGGCAAGCCACAAATCTGATGTGTCTTGCTATTCAAAAAAGGCAAGAGCAATAAGTCAAGCTATCAGTTCCTGAGATCAGTCAAGGCAAGCAGAAGTGTTGAAGCACTGCACAAGTGAATGAAGAGGTGTTCTACATTGCAGATCCAAAGAACACTCTTCAGAATCGTAGTGTTGTCTTTACCAGTCAATAAACAACATTCAACAAGACACATTATGAACAAGGTCCAAGAACATCTGCATCAGAATCGTAGAGTTCGATCATCTAAAGATTGAAGCATTGGCAATGGTTTAATCTGAAGATTGATATTCGAACGTTGCTGATTGAGAGCATCGATGCAGAAGGACAACTCCTGTAGATTCGAATCAAAGAATCAGAAAGGGAGAAACAATGGTGACTACCAGCCTGACACGAAAAGGTGACATCTCTGAGGCGGTAGGTGAAGTAGCAGACTGCTGTGTTAGTAAAGTCATAAAGGAGTTATCACGTCACATTAGCAGTCTACACCAAATAACTCCAGATCTGCAAAGCAATTCAAATAGCTTCCAACGACTATTTTCTAACGGGAAGATCATTGAACGGTATTTAACAAATGAAGCTTCAAAGATCAAGTGTTGCTGAGTTATAGAATCGTTGAGTTGTTGGAATGCTATATTGTTGACTCTACGAGTTCCACCAGAGCTGAACAGAATAATTCTCAGTGGCAGTGAGACTACGTAAGTGGAAGTGAAGCAAATTTAAAGAAGGACTGGAACAGACTAAAGCTTCACTCAACAACGATGAGGATGCCATTGAAGATGGCAGCTAAGCTGAGAGCCGAGAAGGCCAAGAAGATAGCATTCAAGAAAGTGGCAAATCACAAGGAAGATCTAGAGAGCCACTCTACGAATCACCACGAAGAACCAAAAGCTGAAGTTGAACAGATGCAGAACCATATCTGCGTATCATTTAAGAATGGTTCAGGGAATGCTAAGTGTCAGACGAAGTCTACCAAAAGCTCAAAGACTTAGCAAACCCAAGTGGTGATGGTGCACAGCTGACATCTTAGCTGAACAGATAGAAGATCAGCTGCACCAGAAAAGAAGTGGTTCAGACTCTATGCAGAATGCAAAGAGGACCATGCCAAGCTGCTAAGTAGAAAAGATGTTCAAGCTTCAAGACATCTTAGCAGTAAAGCACCAACAACAACTACAACAACAAGTAGCCAAGGCCTGAGGGGTCCTTGTTCGGAGGGACTAAATGAAGTTCCAAGCCTGCTGGGCTTGAAGAGTTCGTAGAGAACTAGAGTTCCAAGGCTGTTGGCCTTGAAGAGTTCTTAGTGAACTAGAAGAGTTCCAAGCCTACTGGGCTTGAAGAGTTCTTAGTGAACTGAAGTTCCAAGGCTGCTGGCCTTGAAGGAATCTTAGTGATTCAAGGTGCTGCCCTTCCTTAGTGGAATTCCTACTAGTGAAGCAGAAAAGTGGATTAGGAGCTTTAGTCTCTGAACCACTTAAATTCCCTCGTGTATTTTACATTCAGTCATTTACTTTCTGTCATTTACATTATGTACTTAACTGCTATAACTGCTATGGATGTAATAACCCCTTACAACTAAACTAACTCTAAAAATAATGTATCAATGTTTATCAATATATCAATGAAGGGGATCTTTAACTTATTCCGTTGTGCTTGAAATGATTCTTATGTTTGTCATATGCTAACTTCTTAGCAATACAAAATAAAATGGAAAAGAGTCTGAAAATGTAAAGGACCTATTCAACCCCCCCCCCCCCCTTTCTAGATCTATTGTGTGCCTACTGGGAATCAACATAACTAATTCACATATCTCGTTAACCCAATCTAGGTTAACTCATTCTTTTATAATTATCAAGTTAATAATTAATTATCACATAATCAATCACATCACATAACCAGTTTACATGCTCACATAATTAATCAATTAATAATTATGTACTCATATTAAATTATAATTAAATAAATTATAATTTAAATATTTACTTTAATTATAATTAATTAAATTATAATTACATTTTATTTTAATTAATTTATAATTAATTCAATTATAATTTATAATTAATCAAACTACATCATGCATTTATTAAATTATAATTAAGCATATTATAATTTAAATCAACATTTACTTGATTAAAATTAATCAAATAAGATTCACTACAATTTAACAAAATTATAATTTAAATTAAACATTTACTTTAATCATAATTATTCAAATTATAATTACACATTATATATTTTATTAATATTCGTTTAGCATTTTAATGTATGTCTAACATGTTATCACATAATCACATTAGGTTAACTTTCATGATCTAAACAAAATGCACAAAAAAAATAAGACATCTTTACTTTCTGCACCCCGCCCCCCCCCCCCCCCCCCGGTCGGGGCAGGTGTCCTAGCCTTGTTAGGCCAGCCTGGGCGGGCCCCCGGCAGCGGCAATTCCCAGGCTCGCGAACTGTGCAGAGAAAAAGCCAATTTAGCTTATTTCTCTACATCGAGTTCTGAAATCAGCCAACATAATACATATAAAATTTTACATAAACATAATATTAAAGTTTCTAACATGTTTTAACACATTGAATCATTAAAACACATAATCAAAAACTCAATTTCGTAATTTTTGAAGAAAAGTCATTGTTAAGTGTTCTTGAGGAAATTGAACACTGTACTTTTATTTTTAAACCAATTCACACAATTTCAAGCATAGTCAATTAATTTCTAAACATGTTATCATCATGTACAAGTAATTTAAACAATAATCAACAATCAAACATGAAATTTTGATTTTAAAAGACTATTTAGTAAAACCAATTCTCTACAACTTTTTGATGAACATGAATCCCTCATGTTCATCATGTATGTATGAATTAACAACTAACTAAACATATAAATCATACATAAACATGTTATAAAAAAACTATACTTATAAAAACCATGATCATACAATTTCCATGAAATTTTATGTTTACAGAAAATAACATTAGTGAAAAACATCACAATAATATTTCTAACTATAAGGTTTAAAGATTATACCCCTTTGCTAATTGAGGCGAAGAAGAAGAAGAAGATTTAATTCTCTCAAAGCTTCTTTCCATTCCCTCATTTTCTTCTCTCTTCTTTTCTCTGTATTCTCTCTAACTTTCTCTTTTCTCTCCGCATTTTCTTCTCTTCTTCTAACACTGACCAGCTCTATAACGTTAACTAACGTATTATAAAATATACATAACTGATATATGTATATAATATAAAACATAATTATATAATACATAATTGCCAAATAATTATACCTCTACTTAATACTTAGCAGTTACAAAATTTTTGAAAACCAAAAGCCATAAGACTTTGTTTGAAAAAATCCCTTTAATTTAAAAACAAATTATTTAATAGTTAAGGCCTTGTTTGGTAAAACATGATTAAAACAAAAGTAAGGGCCTTGTTTGGTAAAACTAATTAAAAACTCTTTTCTTTATTTTAATAAATCTTTTAACACATAGTTTAAATGTTATACTTTAATTAATTAAATATTTAACAATCTAATTTAATTAATTAAAAGCTAACATCAATTAATCACATAAAAATGCCACATAACAATTATAATTACTCGCTAATTATAATTTCATGTAACAATTATCACATAAACTTCATCTAATTTAATTGTCTCAGTTAAATTAAAACCATACCATAAAATCATCACACATTAATTAAATTAAATAATAGATATTTATTTAATTAATATATTACACTTCACTAAATTACTCCACATCAATCACATAATTTATTTATTTAACAAGATAAATAAATTAATAAAATATTTATTTAATTCAATAAATATTTAAAATTAATATATAAAATCTCATTCGTTACAATCTTCCCTCCTTAAAAGGATTCTGTCCCCAGAATCACAACATAAAAAAATCTCATCTGTTACATTCTTCCCCCCTTAAAAGATTCTGTCCCCAGAATCGGCATATAAGGGGTTACACAAATAATTAAGCAAATAATTGGGGATACGATTTCATCATAACATCTTCGAGTTCCCACGTAGCTTCTTCAGCACTGTGGTTCCTCCAGATTACCTTAACAAAAGGTATAACTTTATTTCTAAGTACTTGTTCCTTTCTATCAACTATTTGAACTGGCACTTCTTCATAAGTTATGTCTTTATCAAAATGTAAAGGCTCGTATTCTATTACATGCTTATAGTCGTGTTTGTACGGTCGCAGCACAGAAATATAGAAAATATTGTGTATATTATCTAGCTACGGAGGTAACGCAATCTCGTAAGCTACTTCGCCCACCTTTCGCAGTATATCAAAAGGTCCAATAAATCGGGGACTTAGCTTCCCCTTCTTAACAAATCAAATCTTCCCCTTCCAGGGAGATACCTTCAAAAAAATGAAGCTTCTTGGTAAGAATTCCCAATTCTGGCGATGCTGATCGGCATACTTCTTTTGTTTGTCTTGAGCAGCAACCAATCTCATTCTGATCAGCTTCACAATTTTGGCGGTTTGTTGCATCAGTTCAGGTCCCAACAGTTGACGTTTACCGACCTCATCCCAGCACAATGGGGTCCTGCATTTTCTGCCGTATAATGCCTTCGTAAGGCGACATTCCAATAGTCATGTGGTAACTATTATTATAGGCGAACTCCACCAACGGTAGATGATCATCCCAGCTTCCTTTGAAATCCGTCACGCAAGCTCTCAGCATATCCTCTAGCGTCTGAATCATTCTCTCGCTCTGGCTATCGGTCTGAGGATGGTACGCCGTACTCATTCGCAATTGCGTTCCCGGACATTCTTTTAATTCCTTCCAGAAATTCGACATAAAACGCGGATCTCTGTCGGCCACAATCGACACCGTAACACCGTGTCGAGATATAATCTCCTTTACGTAGAGTTTCGCTAACTGATCTAAGTTATACTTAATCTTGATTGGTAAAAAATGGGCTGACTTTGTTAGTTGATCTACTATAACCCATATCGCATCAAAACCCTTTTGAGTTGCTGGAAGACCAACCACAAAATCCATCGTGATATGTTCCCACTTCCATTCTGGAAGTTCTAAGGGTTGTAGCAATCCACTTGGTCTCTGGTGTTCTGCTTTGACTTTCTGGTACGTTAAGCATTTTGCAACGCATTCAGCAACATCCCTCTTTATATTCGGCCACCAGAAATGATGTCTTAGATCCTGGTACATCTTCGTACTCCCAGGATGTATCAAATATCTCAAACTATGAGATTCGCTCAAAATTTGCTCCTTAACTTCTAAAACTAACAGTACCCAGATTCTTCTTTCAATTCGTAACAGTCCTTCAATATCGATCTTGAACTTGAACTCTTCACCATCAGCTATTCTTTTCCGAATCTTTTCCCATTCTTCATCGTGAAGTTGTGCTTCTTTCACTTTGTCTACCAGCATAGAACCAGTAACTACTTGAAACAACATGTCATCTGATTCCTTTGGATATTTCACTTATAGCTCTAACTTATCCATCTCTGCTATCAACTGATCCTGATCAGTTAACATATTCAACCTCTCCCGACCCTTCCTGCTTAAAGCGTCGGGGACGACGTTTGCTTTATCCGGATGGTAAAGTATCTCGCAGTCGTAGTCCTTGATCAATTCCAACCATCTCCTCTGGCGCATGTTTAAATCATTTTGGGTGAAGATATACTTTAGACTCTTGTGATCTGTGTATATCTCACACTTTTCTCCATATAGGTAGTGTCTCCACATCTTCAGAGCAAACACTACTGCAGCTAATTCTAAATCATGAGTTGGATACCCTTTCTCGTAATCCTTTAACTGACGTGATGCGTAGGCAATAACTTTGTCGCTCTGCATCAGCACGCAGCCTAATCCCTTATGTGAGGCGTCACTATATATCACGAAATGTTTTGTACTATCCGTTAAAGACAACACAGGCGCAGTACTCAACCTCTTCTTCAATTCCTGAAAACTTTCCTCAGACTTTTTTATCCAAACAAATTTAACTATTTTACGAGTCAAATTCATCAACGGAGTTGCGATCTTGGAAAAGTCTTGAATAAATCTCCGATAATAACCCACCAATCCCAAGAAACTCCTCACGTCAGACATCCCAATTCATCACAGCTTCAACCTTCGATGGATCTACCGAAATCCCATCCTTATCGATCACGTGGCCAAGAAATTACACACGTTCTAGCCAAAATTTGCATTTCGAGAATTTCGCATAAATCTTCTCTCGTCTCAGCAATTCTAAGGTCAGCCTTAAATGTTCAGTGTGTTCCTCCTTGGTCTTGGAATAAACCAGGATGTCATCTATGAACACCACTACGAACTTATCCAGGAATGGCTTAAACACCCTATTCATTAAGTCCATAAATGCAGCTGGGGCATTCGTTAGACCAAATGACATCACTAAGAACTCGTAATGACCATACCGAGTTCTAAAAGTCGTCTTTGGTATATCTTCCTTTCTCACCTTCAACTGATGATATCCACTTCTCAAATCGATTTTCGAGAAGTATCTAGCACCCTTCAATTGATCGAACAAGTCATCGATCCTAGGTAGAGGATACCAATTCTTGATCGTAACTTTGTTTAATTCTCTATAATCAATGCAAAGCCGCATCGATCTATCCTTCTTCTTCACGAACAATATTGGCGCTCCCCACGGTGAAACGCTCGGTTGAATATACTTCTTGTCCAGCAGTTCTTGCAGTTGAACCATCAGTTCTTTCATCTCAACTGGAGCCATTCTGTATGGAGCTTTCAAAATCAGAGAGGTTCCTGGCGCTAAGTCGATCACAAACTCTATCTCTCTATCTAGCGAAAGTCCTGGCAAATCGCTCGGAAATACGTCCATAAACTCTCTAACCACTGATATCTCTTCTATTTTTGGGCTTTCCTTACAAGTATCTACTATGTAGGCTAGATATCCTACACAGCCTTGCGTCAAAATTTTCTTGGCTTGCATAACCATTAGACAACTCGCTTATCTAGGTGATTTGCTACCATAGAATACCATCTTCGACGGAGTCGTAAGGTTTACCGACTTCTTCTGACAATAAATTATCGCCCCATGGTTGAACAACCAATCCATGCCTAGTATCACATCGAATTCCCCAAGTTTTATCAGAATCAAATCTACTCCTCAATTCCTGACCCTTAATGTCCAATCTACAGTTCTTGTATACAAACCTAATAGGAATAACCTCCCTATTCGCAATCTCTATGTTCAAGGGATAAACTAATTCCTCTTTAGGTAAGTCTATGGTCTTAGCAAATTCATCAGATATGAATAAACAAGTAGCACCCGAATCAAATAATACATAAGCATTTATACTATTGACCGAAATAATACCTGACACTACATCCTTTGACTGCACAGCATCCTGCACCGTTATGTTGAATGTTCGGGCAGTGGGTCGAACAGCCTGCAGTGGTGCAACGATAGCCAAAGTGTTGTCGCTCCCACTTCCTCCATTCCCTGTTGACCATGCTGCTGGCTTCTTTGGGCATTTACGAGCCATGTGATCCTTGGATCCACATATGTAGCAAGCTCCGTTCTTCGGGTTCGGGCAATTAGGCGTAATGTGGCCTTCTTGACCACAGTTGAAACACACTCGTCTCCCCTTCATGCACACTCCAGTGTGATTCTTCTCGCATGTCGCACTTGCTTCAACGTTCTTCTTCTGTTGGTTTCCTTGTTGACTTCTAGCAGAGGTGTTGTCGTTCCACTTCCTTTTCTGGTTGGTAGCCCCGCTACCACCAGCCTTGGTTTCTGTCTTATTCTTCTTCTTCTTCTTTTCTTGATTAAATTTGGTCACCACGTTGCTTTCTCCTTCAGCGAGTATGGCCTTTTCCAGCACAGCTGCAAATGTGTTCAGCTGGAACATGGAGACCTTGCTGTAGAGCCAGGGCTTCAGTCCTCGCTCAAACCTCCTCCCCTTCCTAGCGTCAGTACTGACCTGATATGTAGCGAACCTGGCCAGCTCGTTACACTTCGCAGCATACTCCGATATTGTCATTCCTCCCTACCTAAGCTCTAGAAACTGGACCTTCATCTGGTCTTGTAGGCTAACGGGGAAGTACATTTCAAAGAACATCTCTTTAATAAATTATTTTGAAATTTACTAATACATAAAACCAAAGCTAAAATTTCTTTTATCAAAATTTGCGAAAAATCTGTAAACCTTTGTTCCTTCGGTTACAGAAAAATCCTCCTCCTTGGACTGATGAGCATACTGCCATCGTCCAACAAGTTGAGAAATATGTTAAGGTTCTTCCTTGCCTTGGCATATCTAATGAATCTGCTTTCAAAATTGTTGAAACTGACGCCTACGAAATTGGCTTCCGTGGTATCTTGAAGCAGAAATTAACCCCTGCTTCATCTGAGCAAATTGTTCGATTCCACTCAGGCGCGTGGAATCATGCCCAATTAAATTATAGCACAATTAAAAAAGAAATTTTAGCTTTGGTTTTATGTATTAGTAAATTTCAAAATAATTTATTAAATCAAAAGTTTTTAGTTCGCATTGATTGCAAGTCAGCAAAATATATTTTAGAAAAAGATGTTAAAAATATAGCTGCTAAACATATTTTTGCTAGATGGCAATCTATTTTAAGTATTTTCGATTTTGATAGTGATTATATTAAAGGCAGTGATAATTCTGTTTCTGACTTTTTAACTCGGGAATTTATTAATTCAGGTACCCCTCAAATTCAAAATGAGTGTGAGAGGATCAAGTATAAATGCTCGGGCCCCTGGCCCTTCTGGCCCAGATCAGCCTAGTCAGAAGCCCATGGGAGCTGTAATCCCTCATCCAGTTACACCTCTAACTGTAGTTAATAGGTTTACTATGACACCCCCAAATTCCAGGACCGCCACTTGGTCTCTCGAATTTGGTTCATCACGTGCTCATGGTAATACATCGCAATAATGATAACTAAATATCACACAACCACAGCGGAAAATCTATTATAGAATAATTTACAATGATTTATTATAATTATTCCCCCAAGTCTCGCAAAATACAGTACTTAATAGATTACATAGCAATATCAATTAACGACTTGTTATATAATCTAACTTAAGCTTAAACATAAACAAATCCAGTCTTACTACATCATCTTCACACAATATTAATATATTTGAAACATAACAGACATAAGCTAGTTGGTAGCCTTGCCCTTGCCCTTATCAATGCCCGAAGGTTCGCCATGCTCTGCCTTAACTGAAATGTTTTAGGGAAAGCAAGAATGAGCACAAATTGCCCAGCAAGTAATACACAATAAGGGTGAATAATAAGATTCTCAATTCTCGAAAGGGTATAGCAAGATTTGATAGTTCAAGAATAACAAGAATATCAACAGTTCTCAATAACAGTCGCTAAGGACAGGATATGATTCAATAATAAGTCAATTCAAGATTTCAAATAACTGAATACTGAGCAGTCACTACGGACTATGAACTTCTACTAGAATTGACAGTAATAAACTAAAAATCCAAAAAAAAACAGGTACAACAGGTGATCAGCCTAAAGTACCATCGTTATGCATAACAATCAATCATACTCAAGTGTGCACGTCGGTTCTCCGACAATTATATATTCCCTTCAAAGAAGGTTGTTCTTCTCAGTCAAATACAAGATCCCGCACCAATCAATTAGTTTGGGTTGCTTTCCAATAATATAAGTCTAGCCGAATCAAATGGCATAGACACTTTCACAATATTCAAGAACAATACTAAGATCAACATGAATAATAGCTTTAATGAAATAAGAGTTCAAGTATGCTAATTCAATTCAACCGATTAAGTAGAAAACTAGTTCGCAATACACAAGATAGGATACTTGCATAGTAAAAGAGTACAAGTTAGGAAACTTTCACAATCATAGCTTTCCTTGCATAAAGTAAATGCGTCGGTTAGGATACTTGCACTTTAAAAGAGTGTAAGTAAGAGAACTTGCCTTTAGCGTAGTTTATCCACGAAAAGCAATCAACACTTTCGAATTCCTATCGTAATACAGTTACGTATATATATGATATTCATTAGTCATATGATTTAACTTAACATTTTCTCTTTGAATATACGATCAACACATAAGGTAAGTTTTACCTAGCTACACAGTTATATAGAATATAATTTCTATCCTTAACGTTTCTTCTTTAGAGTTTAAACGCATTCTCATATTATATAAGATCTTAACAATTAGCAAACATGCTTGCATATTATTAATATCACATAAGACCACAATCAATACTAAATATATTTCATTTTAGCAAGTTACGGCATCTCCTTAAGTTAACCGTCAAAATCGGGTTCAAGTAACATCATATAATATCACGTAGCATGTATTCATATTTAAAGGATACTTTACATGCTTGTATAACTTTTCAAAATCCAATCGTACATGGTATAGGTTCTTAAGTTAATACTTAAAGCCATTCAAGGACACGAACTCATATGGTCTAACATGGTCGTTTTTAAACACATAAGATATTCATATAACTTATATTAGTCATGCTCATGAGTACTCGTATTGCATATATGTAGCTAGCATTGTTATTATCTTGAAAACATGCTTTGTTTATGCTAAACTTTAATCACGGCAACCAATCATGGTATATATATATGCATGACACATGAATGAGTCTAAGAGTACTATCACATGTGTCCATAAATATCAGAATTTAAATCTCCAAGTATCGTGTTAATGCTCATGTGCAAGGCTTGTATTTCTATTAGTGAATCTTACTAATAGAGCCTAACATGTTCATGCTTCCTTACGCACTATATAAACACAAGTTAAGGCTTCTTTCATATATTTCAAAGTTATCTAAACATGCTCATAACATCAAAATGACTATATAGCATTTACATGATCATATCCACCTTCAAACTTATATTTTTGTTAGGAATGAGCACTAGTTAGGTTCACATGTTCATATTTTATTACGGAACCAATATAGATAAGCTAACATGCACTTCATGCGTCTCTAGGTGGTACTAACGTGCTTGCAAGGTCAGTATGTAAACATGCTTTATAATGTTAACGTTCGTTTATGAAACTTTAAGTTTGTTTTCAAGCTTCATGTCGTTTTGTTAACCATGCATGCTAATACACTAAAACATGCTTACATTGCCTCATTAGGTTTATATATATGTATTAATCATGCTTCCATGCTTGTTTAAACAAAAATCAACCAATTAGTACATAACAGTTTTGTTGCAGAATGCAGAAAACTGAACACAGAGGCCGGCGCTGCGGCGCGGCAACAGCAGCAAACTCTGGCGCTGCGGCGCGGGTGGCGCTGCGGCGCGGGCTGCGGCGTGGGTGGGGCTGCGGCGCTGCGGCGTGGGGACAGTTCCTGCAGTTCAGACTGCAGCGAAACCGACCCAAAACCTCCCATTTTATCGATCTCGACATACCCATATACTATTAGACTAACCTTTTTACCTTACTAACACATATATATTGTTATATAACAGTCAATCGCCCAAACGATTCCCAATTTGATGAACTCCAACTTATTTCACGAATTCGATGCTTTATAGAAATTACAGAGCAACAATGGAAATGAAAGTCAAGAAAGCTATATAGTGGTTCCATCACGTATGTATGTTCATATAACAACAATATAAGGGTTCTACAAACCAATCATGAACCAATTTGGCATAATCAAAAATTTGAAGGAAACTTCGGAAATAGAAAACGAAAATGAAGAACAAAGGAAACTGTATTATACCTTCTGTTAGATTCTGAACTTGCTGCTACTCAAGAACACTGATAAATATATATATAACTCTTAACTTACTTAGCCAAAATTCTCAGCAAATGAATTAGGAAGAGGATGGGTTATATTTATAGAAGAATTTCATAACCAGACAATGCAATTACATCCAAAATCAAACTAACAGATTATAGGAATGTTTGCTAGATAAGAGGGAGTTGGTAATTAGTTGGTGATCTCCACTATTCCACCCACTCCCTTCATGATCATGATGTCTAGAGTGCTGAGTTTGAGAGAAGAGAGTAGGCTAGCTTCATGATGCATTTCACGTGTACAAGGTTTGTGTTTAATAATATGGGACAAGGCCATATACTCAGCATTTTATTAGTACACAACACTTAAATTATTACACACACATAACATACTTCCTACTCTTATGTTATATTATATATACTTATTGTCCATACATAGGTTATAACTTAATGTCAAAATATAAATTTGCATAAGGAATACTTCAATATAGTGAAGGTGACTTGTACGCATATAATCCATGTACCTTCTGTTAATACCGGATATAATTTAATCAGATGTTAACACATTACACTGTCTCCTTTATTAAAACTAATTGTTTACAATATGTTCATGATATATTATACAATGTATACCCACATATTTATTGTCACACAAGTTATTAATCAAGTAGCTCACATGGTTTAATAAGCCTTACCATATAATAGTGTCATATTACACTTCACATAATACATAGTCAGCTAATATATGCTACACATTTAATTCGCATGCTTGCACATATAATTTCTCATCTTATAAATTGAATATTAATTAATAATATACACATATCCTACATCAATCAATATAATTGTTAACCTCCATAATAATTTAATTAACCCTTATATGATTAATTATCACTTTGATATAAATCTTATTATATTTATAAACACGTTGCTCATTATTATTATGTTTCTTGCAATAATAATAATCACATATTATTAATCAATCCTCATTAGTATTTTATAACAGTTAATTAATATTCTTCGATTAACAATTAATATAGATTAATTGTTCGCTTAAATTAATATAATCATTCTTATATTACGTCACTGTGTCACACAAGGCAATCAACGAGTTTATCATAAACTCCACCAATTTCTCGATTATTATAATTATTCAATTATATATAATTGAATTAATTCATCTCATAACACAAAATCATTTATATTCAAATAAATTCTCATTTCCATTAATATATTTATTTAATAATATATGGAAATTCTCGGGTATTACATCCTCCCCCCCTTATAAAAATTCCGTCCCGGAATTGCTACAAGGTTACACAAATAGATGGGGATAGTCCCTCATCATCCTATCTTCTAACTCCCACGTTGCCTCCTCGACATCGTGGTTACGCCAAAGTACTTTTACAGATGAAATAACTTTATTTCTCAAAGTTTGTTCTTTCCTATCTAATATCTGGACAGGAATTTCTTCATACGCCAAGTTCTTCTCCACTTGAATGAGCTCGTAAGAAATCACGTGCTTGTAGTCGGCCTTATACGGTCGCAACACGGAAATGTGGAAGACGTTGTGGATATGCTCCAACTCGGGTGGTAACGCAACTTTGTATGCCACTTCGCCCAATCGCTTCAGTATCTCGAACGGTCCTATGAATCTTGGACTCAATTTTCCTTTCTTGCCGAAACGGATTTTTCCCTTCCATGGAGATACCTTCAAGAATACGAAACTGCCGACTTTGAAGTCTCGGTCCTGCCGATGCAAATCTGTGTATTTTTTCTGGCGATCTTGAGCTGCTACAAGTCTGGCTCTTATCATTGTCACCACGTCTGCGGTTTGTTGAACTAACTCTGGTCCGAGTATCCGTCGTTCTCCGACTTCGTCCCAACATAACGGCGTTCTGCACTTTCTCCTGTAAAGAGCTTCATACGGTGGCATGCCGATACTCGCATGGTAACTATTATTATACGCAAATTCGACTAAGGGTAGGTGGTCGTCCCAATTTCCCTTAAAATCCATCACGCAAGTCCTAAGCATGTCTTCTAGCGTTTGTATTGTTCGCTCACTTTGTCCGTCTGTTTGAGGATGGTAAGCTGTACTCAACCTCAACTGCGTTCCCATTCTTTCTTGCAAACTCTTCCAAAAATTGGACGTGAAGCGCGGATCTCGATCAGAGACAATTGACACCGGCACTCCATGTAGTGAAACAATTTCTTTTACATATAGGCTTGCTAATTGGTTCAAACTGTAGCGGATCTTGATTGGTAGAAAGTGTGCGGTCTTCGTTAGTCGATCCACGATAACCCAAATAGCATCATAACCTTTCTGTGTAACTGGAAGTCCTACCACGAAGTCCATGGTAATATGCTCCCATTTCCACTCTGGTATTTCTAACGGTTGTAGTAAACCACTCGGCCGCTGATGCTCTGCTTTAACGCGTTGGCAAGTCAAGCATCTACTGACGCACTCCGCGACTTCCCGTTTCAAATTGGGCCACCAAAAATGTTGCCTTAGATCTTGGTACATCTTTGTGCCTCCCGGATGAACAGAATATGTCGTATTGTGTGCCTCGTGCAAAATCTCTTCCCTCAACTCGGTTACCGCTGGTACCCACACTCTCCCTTCAAATCTCAAAATACCGTCTTTATCCATTCGAAATTTTTCTTCCTCATTTTCTGTGATCCTCTTTCGGATTTTCTCACACTCTTCATACTTTTCCTGAGCTTCCTTTACTCTATCCAACAACGTCGGACAAGCTTCCATTACAATTAACTTCTCACCAGACTTTTCTGGTCCTTTCACTTCTATCTCGAATTTCTCCATCTCTCTTATCAACTCTTCCTGAGTTGTCAAATTAAACAACTTCTCCCTTCCTTTCCTGCTCAGAGCGTCGGCAACCACATTTTCCTTTCCCGGGTGATAAAGAATATCGCAGTCATAGTCTTTGATTAATTCTAACCACCTTCTCTGCCGCATGTTTAACTCCTTCTGTGTGAAGATATATTTCAGACTTTTGTGGTCCGTGTATATCTCACATTTTTCTCCGTATAGATAATGTCTCCATATCTTTAACGCAAAAACTACTGTCGCTAACTCTAAGTCATGAGTAGGGTATCGTTTTTCGTAATCCTTCAATTGTCGTGATGCATATGCAATGACCTTGCCGTGCTGTATAAGCACACAGCCAAGTCCCTTGTGCGATGCATCACTATACAACACAAAATTTCCCGCATCATCTGGTAATGATAACACAGGTGCTTCGCTCAATCTCCTTTTCAGTTCTTGAAAACTTTCTTCGCATTTGTCGGTCCATACAAATTTCACCGTCTTTCTAGTCAAATTGGTCAACGGGGTTGCTATCTTAGAAAAATCTTGGATGAATCTTCGATAGTACCCAGCTAACCCTAGAAAGCTTCTCACCTCCGTCGGTGTTCTCGGTTGTTCCCAATTACTTACTACTTCGACCTTTGTAGGGTCTACTGAGATTCCATTCTTATCCACCACGTGGCCTAAGAATTGAACCTTCTCTATCCAAAATTCGCACTTAGAAAATTTTGCATACATCTTCTCCTTCCTTAGTGCCTCCAAAACAATCTTCAGATGTTCGGCGTGTTCTTCCTCTGTCTTTGAGTAGATCAAAATGTCGTCGATAAAAACCACTACAAATTTATCCAAGTATGGCTTGAAAACTCGGTTCATCAAGTCCATAAATGTTGCCGGAGCATTAGTCAATCCGAATGACATTACCAAAAACTCGTAGTGTCCATAACGGGTTCGAAACGCAGTCTTTGGTATGTCCTCATCCCTCACTTTCAGTTGATGATATCCTGTTCGTAGGTCGATCTTTGAGAAACACTTTGCTCCTTTCAGTTGATCAAATAAGTTATCTATCCTCGGTAGCAGATACCGGTTCTTGATCGTTACTCTGTTCAATTCTCGATAATCGATACAGAGCCTCATCGATCCGTCCTTCTTCTTAACGAATAGTACTGGTGCTCCCCAAGGAGAAACACTCGGTCGAATGTAACCCTTATCCAACAATTCTTGTAATTGTATCATCAATTCCTTCATTTCTACTGGCGCCATACGATATGGAGCTTTCGAAATCGGTGCCGTTCCCGGTGCTAAGTCTATTACGAATTCGATTTCTCTGTCTGGCGGAAGACCAGGCAGATCGTCCGGAAACACATCTTGGAATTCATTAACTACGTATATATCCTTAATTTCTACTCCCTTTTTCCGAGTATCAACGATGTAAGCTAAATATCCTACACATCCTTTCCTTAACAATTTCTTGGCCTGCATCATCGTAACGCAACACGATTGCTTAAGCGATGAGCTACCATAAAACACTACCTTAGACTTACTCGGAGTCTGAAGGTTCACACATTTGTTCTGACAGTCAATTATTGCAGCATGGTTATACAACCAATCCATTCCCAGTATTACGTTAAATTCTCCCAGTCTAATAGGAATCAAGTCTACGCTCAGTTCATGTTTACTAATACTTGCGCGATAATTTTGATAAACGTATTCTACAGGGATCACTTCCTTATTAGCAACTTCTATGATCAAAGGATTTTCTAAAAGTTCTCGGGGTGTACTAAGTCTACTAGCAAATTCTTCAGATGCAAAAGAACAGGTGGCACCCGAATCAAATAATACATAAGCATTTATATCATTGATTGGGATTATACCTGACACCACATCCTTCGTAGCCACTGCGTCTTGGACGGTCATGTTAAAGGTTCTGGCGGTTGGGCGGTTGGATTGTGCCGGTCCACCGATCATCAGCTTGTTGCCTCCTTGCTGATTACTACCCCCGCCACTTCCCTTCTTTGGGCAGTCCTTAATTCGGTGCTCCATCGAGCCACACGTAAAGCATCCTTGTATCTTTTTCGGTTTCAAACAGTTGGGCGAGATGTGCCCTTCCTGTCCGCAGTTGTAGCAAGTGCCACGTCCCTTCCAGCACTCGCCCTGGTGATTCTTCCCACACTTCGGGCATCCTTCAGCCCTCTTCTTGAAACCTCCATGAAAATTCCCTGATTGATTATTGTTGTTGTTTTTGTTGTTGTTGTTGTTCTCCCACTTTCTCTTTCCCAAGTTGCTTCCTCCGCTATTGCTTCCTCCCGTACGATTCTCTCCTCCAGTATTCTTTCCTTTCTTTTCTTTGTTATACAGACTTAAGGCCTCACTGCCGCCTTCCGCAATGATTGCCTTCTCCAGTAATGTTGCAAAGGAATCAATTTGAAGAACTGATACCTTATTGAACAGCCATGGCTTCAACCCTTGTTCAAAGCAGTCTAGCCTTCCTCTCTTCATCACCAACTTGGTGCTCCGCAAATCGCGCTAGTTCGTTAAACCTAGCCGCGTATTGCGCCACCGTCATCTCACCTTGTTTTAACTCTAGGAATTTCACCTCCATCCTATTCTTCATACTCTTCGAAAAGTAATTCTCGAAGAACAGTGTCTTAAACTTATCCCAAGCTATTATCCCTTCTCCAGCTCTTTGTTGATTAGCCTCCCACCAGTAGTTCGCTTCTCCCCTCATCATGTACGTGGCAAACACCGTCTTCTGATCTTCGCCTACGCTAGCTATAGTGAAAGCTTTTTCGATCTCTTTGATCCACGTTTGTGCGACGATTGGGTCGGTAGTTCCCTCGAACTCCGGGGGTCCTACACTCTTAAAGTCTTTAAAGGTTGTTACTGGCACAGTTTGAGGGTTCGGGCGAACGGGTTCATTGTTCCTTCCCCTTAAGGCTTCTCCTAACAAGTCTACCAGTTTCTGGATCGGGTCTACTTGTTCTCTCTCATTGTTAACGGATTCTTCGGGTGCAGTCAATCTACGTCTGGGCGGCATTATCTGCATCACAATTTTTCATTTTATTATTATTCAAGTATATCACTTAAGTATTTCTTTTAATACTAAAAGAATAAATTTATAACACGTTTCTAAAATCAACTCCATTTATATTCATATGTCATTTCATTTCATTACATGATTTTCCTAGCATACTGCTATAAATGTTATCACATATATCCCCTAATATCACAAAAGACGGGGAATATACCAACCTACTACCATACTACCCCTCTAACAAAAGCTAACTCAGGGTTTACATCATCATCCCACATCTTACACAAAAGATCGGGATTACAACATAGTATATACAATACATAAAGACACAACTAGTACTACCACTAGACTGACTAAGGAAATCTCATCCCATCATCCCGCGCTCCACTGCGCTCTTGTACTCCAACTGTGCTATATACGCAACCAGCTCTCGGCTCAAGGTATGTAGAGTCTGTCCCTGTTCTTCCGGGTAGTGGTACACACCATCAATCACCCTTTCAGAAGCTGAACGGAACACATACCCCATCTTGTTTATCTTTCTTTTCCTGCACCTGAACTCGTCCTCAAGGTCGTCAGCTCTCTCATTGGACGCTTCCCACTTCTCCTCGAAGTGTAACCTATCCATCACCTCCAACTCTAGCTGAGTACGGAGTGCCTCTTTCTCAGTTTTCTCACTCAGCTCCCTCTGCTCAACCTCT
Organism: Panax stipuleanatus; assembly: GCA_020205555.1. NCBI lineage: Eukaryota > Viridiplantae > Streptophyta > Magnoliopsida > Apiales > Araliaceae > Panax > Panax stipuleanatus. Next base: position 82,929,590 of record CM035118.1, read on the forward strand.
TCTAGCTTCTCTGCCAAATCTACATTCCTAGCCACTGACCTGTGAAATAGAGTTCCCATCTGGATCCCTGCCTCCCTACGGTAGGCAATCTCCACCTCTAACTCTTGCATATCCAGCTTCCTCTGGTGGTCCTCGTCCCTCAGCTTCTGGAACTCAGACTCTCTCTCTCGTGGGCCTCTGCCTCCAGCTCCTGGACTCTGCAGTCTAACTCTAGAATACGCTCCTCGTACTCGCCTAACATCTGTTCCTCTATAGTAGCCTCATCAGAGTCCTCTACTGGCTCATCCTCCATCGGCTCCTCCTCTAGATCAGACTCTATCTCAATCTCGTCCTCGTCACCGGACTCGAACGGTGCAACAGCCTGCACTGGTGTAGCCTCTAGAGGTGCCTCGTACACTACATGTATATCCCTGGGCTCCTCCTTGGCCACTCTACTAGGTACTCCTGTGTCTGTCATCCTACAATCACAAACACAAGACAAGGAATAGCATCTCCATTAGAATGTTAAACAAAATATAAGTTCATTGTATAAAATAAAGTTACATTTCATAACAGACTAAGCCTCTCAAGGAAAACTCTACATGAGTTTTATCTCCTTCCTAACTTCTAAGTTAGCCTAAGTTATAGTCTAAGGACACTCGTTCCTAAGGTTTATAACTACGGCTTTGATACCAACCTGTGACGCCCCCAAATTCCAGGACCGCCACTTGGTCTCTCGAATTTGGTTCATCACGTGCTCATGGTAATACATCGCAATAATGATAACTAAATATCACACAACCACAGCAGAAAATCTATTCTAGAATAATTTACAATGATTTATTATAATTATTCTCCCAAGTCTCGCAACCTACAGTACTTAATAGATTACATAGCAATATCAATTAACGACTTGTTATATAATCTAACTTAAGCTTAAACATAAACAAATCCAGTCTTACTACATCATCTTCACACAATATTAATATATTTGAAACATAACAGACATAAGCTAGTTGGTAGCCTTGCCCTTGCCCTTATCAATGCCCGAAGGTTCGCCATGCTCTGCCTTAACTGAAATGTTTTAGGGAAAGCAAGAATGAGCATAAATTGCCCAGCAAGTAATATACAATAAGGGTGAATAATAAGATTCTCAATTCTCGAAAGGGTATAGCAAGATTTGATAGTTCAAGAATAACAAGAATATCAACAGTTCTCAATAACAGTCGCTAAGGATAGGATATGATTCAATAATAAGTCAATTCAAGATTTCAAATAACTGAATACTGAGCAGTCACTACGGACTATGAACTTCTACTAGAATTGACAGTAATAAACCTAAAATCCAAAAAAAAATAGGTACAACAGGTGATCAGCCTAAAGTACCATCGTTATGCATAACAATCAATCATACTCAAGTGTGCACGTCGGTTCTCCGACAATTATATATTCCCTTCAAAGAAGGTTGTTCTTCTCAGTCAAATACAAGATCCCGCACCAATCAATTAGTTTGGGTTGCTTTCCAATAATATAAGTCTAGCCGAATCAAATGGCATAGACACTTTCACAATATTCAAGAACAATACTAAGTTCAACATGAATAATAGCTTTAATGAAATAAGAGTTCAAGTATGCTAATTCAATTCAACCGATTAAGTAGAAAACTAGTTCGCAATACACAAGATAGGATACTTGCATAGTAAAAGAGTATAAGTTAGGAAACTTTCACAATCATAGCTTTCCTTGAATAAAGTAAATGCGTCGGTTAGGATACTTGCACTTTAAAAGAGTGTAAGTAAGAGAACTTGCCTTTAGCGTAGTTTATCCACGAAAAGCAATCAACACTTTCGAATTCCTATCGTAATACAGTTACGTATATATATGATATTCATTAGTCATATGATTTAACTTCACATTTTCTCTTTGAATATACGATCAACACATAAGGTAAGTTTTACCTAGCTACACAGTTATATAGAATATAATTTCTATCCTTAACGTTTCTTCTTTAGAGTTTAAACGCATTCTCATATTATATAAGATCTTAACAATTAGCAAACATGCTTGCATATTATTAATATCACATAAGACCACAATCAATACTAAATATATTTCATTTTAGCAAGTTACGGCATCTCCTTAAGTTAACCGTCAAAATCGGGTTCAAGTAACATCCTATAATATCACGTAGCATGTATTCATATTTAAAGGATACTTTACATGCTTGTATAACTTTTCCAAATCTAATCGTACATGGTATAGGTTCTTAAGTTAATACTTAAAGCCATTCAAGGACACGAACTCATATGGTCTAACATGATCGTTTTTAAACACATAAGATATTCATATAACTTGTATTAGTCATGCTCATGAGTACTCGTATTGCATATATGTAGCTAGCATTGTTATTATCTTGAAAACATGCTTTGTTTATGCTAAACTTTAATCACGGAAACCAATCATGGTATATATATGCATGACACATGAATGAGTCTAAGAGTACTATCACATGTGTCCATAAATATCAGAATTTAAATCTCCACGTATCGTGTTAATGCTCATGTGCAAGGCTTGTATTTCTATTAGTGAATCTTACTAATAGAGCCTAACATGTTCATGCTTCCTTACGAACTATATAAACACAAGTTAAGGCTTCATTCATATATTTCAAAGTTATCTAAACATGCTCATAACATCAAAATGACTATATAGCATTTACATGATCATATCCACCTTCAAACTTATATTTTTGTTAGGAATGAGCACTAGTTAGGTTCACATGTTCATATTTTATTACGGAACCAATATAGATAAGCTAACATGCACTTCATGTGTCTCTAGGTGGTACTAACGTGCTTGCAAAGTCAGTATGTAAACATGCTTTATAATGTTAACGTTCGTTTATGAAACTTTAAGTTTGTTTTCAAGCATCATGTCGTTTTGTTAACCATGCATGCTAATACACTAAAACATGCTTACATTGCCTCATTAGGTTTATATATATGTATTAATCATGCTTCCATGCTTGTTTAAATAAAAATCAACCAATTAGTACATAACAGTTTTGTTGCAGAATGCAGAAAACTGAACACGGAGGCCGGCGCGGCAACAGCAGCAGACTCTGGCGCTGCGGCGCGGGTGGCGCTGCGGCGTGGGCTGCGGCGTGGGTGGGGCTGCGGCGCTGCGGCGTGGGGACAGTTCCTGCAGTTCAGACTGCAGCGAAACCGACCCAAAACCTCCCATTTTATCGATCTCGACATACCCATATGCTATTAGACTAACCTTTTTACCTTACTAACACATATATATTGTTATATAATAGTCAATCGCCCAAACGATTCCCAATTTGATGAACTCCAACTTATTTCACGAATTCGATGCTTTACAGAAATTACAGAGCAACAATGGAAATGAAAGTCAAGAAAGCTATATAGTGGTTCCATCACGTATGTATGTTCATATAACAACAATATAAGGGTTCTACAAACCAATCATGAACCAATTTGGCATAATCAAAAATTTGAAGGAAACTTCGGAAATAGAAAACGAAAATGAAGAACAAAGGAAACTGTATTATACCTTCTGTTAGATTCTGAACTTGCTGCTACTCAAGAACACTGATAAATATATATATAACTCTTAACTTACTTAGCCAAAATTCTCAGCAAATGAATTAGGAAGAGGATGGGTTATATTTATAGAAGAATTTCATAACCATGCAATGCAATTACATCCAAAATCAAACTAACAGATTTTAGGAATGTTTGCTAGATAAGAGGGAGTTGGTAATTAGTTGGTGATCTCCACTATTCCACCCACTCCCTTCATGATCATGATGGCTAGAATGCTGAGTTTGAGAGAAGAGAGTAGGCTAGCTTCATGATGCATTTCACGTGTACAAGGTTTGTGTTTAATAATATGGGACAAGGCCATATACTCAGCATTTTATTAGTACACAACACTTAAATTATTACACACACATAACATACTTCCTACTCTTATGTTATATTATATATACTTATTGTCCATACATAGGTTATAACTTAATGTCACAATATAAATTTGCATAAGGAATACTTCAATATAGTGAAGGTGACTTGTACGCATATAATCCATGTACCTTCTGTTAATACCGGATATAATTTAATCAGATGTTAACACATTACACTGTCTCCTTTATTAAAACTAATTGTTTACAATATGTTCATGATATATTATACAATGTATACCCACATATTTATTGTCACACAAGTTATTAATCAAGTAGCTCACATGGTTTAATAAGCCTTACCATATAATAGTGTCATATTACACTTCACATAATACATAGTCAGCTAATATATGCTACACATTTAATTCGCATGCTTGCACATATAATTTCTCATCTTATAAATTGAATATTAATTATTAATATACACATATCCTACATCAATCAATATAATTGTTAACCTCCATAACAATTTAATTAACCCTTATATGATTAATTATCACTTTGATATAAATCTTATTATATTTATAAACACGTTGCTCATTATTATTATGTTTCTTGCAATAATAATAATCACATATTATTAATCAATCCTCATTAGTATTTTATAACAGTTAATTAATATTCTTCGATTAACAATTAATATAGATTAATTGTTCGCTTAAATTAATATAATCATTCTTATATTACGTCACTGTGCCACACAAGGCAATCAACGAGTTTATCATAAACTCCACCAATTCCTCAATTATTATAATTATTCAATTATATATAATTGAATTAATTCATCTCATAACACAAAATCATTTATATTCAAATAAATTCTCATTTCCATTAATATATTTATTTAATAATATATGGAAATTCTCGGGTATTACATTTACCCCTCTTGTTTCTAGAACAAAGCCCTATAGTTCGGCTCTGGTCCAACCTCCTCGCATGATTGATCCTTTTGCTTCGACCAGTAATCCTACTGCTGGTCAACATACTCCAACCGAGTACATTCCTGTTTATTCCACCAATTTATTTCATATTTAAAGACATATGAAATCAATTGATGATCCTATTAAGTTGGCTGCCCAGTTCTTTCCAACTGGCTGGCATTTTATTCCTCTGGCTCCTTATAAATCTCTTATATATTATAAGGATGTCCTGCTTCAAACTCAGTCAATCCTTATTAAACCAATTCATGATAGAAAATGATTCCTCAAAAATCATCTATCATTCTCTATATATTAAACAGATTATCACCATGCCAAACTGGGGTAATCATCCGTCAGATTAGAGACAGTTAGATGGTCATGATAGCCAATTCTGCTATTATGATTACATGGAAGCTTGGAACAGGGTTTTTCTGTTTCAAACTCCATCGTTTAGTCATCGTGGTTCATTCAATTTGACCACAAATTTAAAAGTCAAATCCTTCATTGGTTCGTTTTATGGTGGGAACGCTTTGGTCTCATCTATAAAATTTTTCCAATTGAGCTTCAGTCAGTCCTTAATATTTTCAGTGCTAGAGTTCCTGCGGTGCAGTCTAATTGCTGCATTCCAGTAATTCTACATTTCACTAGTAAATACAAAATTCCATGGATTGTTAAATGGAATTATGGATTCTATTCTCCTGTTGCTAATGTTGCTCTTTCTTCTGTTGTTTCTTCTGAGAAAGAGGTTTCTAGTAATAACCTTAGTCAAATTACTCATGTTACTCGTGAATTTTCAGTAAAATGGTGGGATAAGTTTGATCCTTATCGCATTGTTGGTTAGGTCCAAAAGGAATTTCCTAATCCTTCTCCTATTCAAACGGTTCCTCCTTTAAAGGAATCATCCTCTAGTAAATCAAAATCCAAAAAATCTTCTGCTTCAAAGATAGATTTTGCGGATATTGATCATTGTACTGATAATGAGTTAAAACAGTTGTCTCGTCTTATTAAAAAATGAATGGATAAACTCAGTGAGGACTCAGTTCCCTCTGTCTGGTCATCCTCTTCGTCCCATTCCAGTCATCATTCTAGTCATAATGATCCATACGGAAGCATCTCTCTTCATGATGCTCAGGACCCATTTGCCTAGAATTCCTACAGTTATGTTGGTCAGCCTTGTTGCAAGATGCTCCTGCCCGCGCAGCCCGTGCTCCTTTGTCCAAAGTAGCCGAAAGCATGTGTTGAGCCATTTGTAGTCTTGTATGAGTCTTATCCTATTTGTCGGCCATCTGTGGTCTGTTAGTCAAAAAGTTATTCTGTTTTGTATTTTTGAGCCTGTATTTTATTCAAAACGCGTCTGTAATAGTGAAAAGCTGATTGTAATAGTCAAAAGTTGTAATGATGCTTTCAACTTTTGATAAAGCATTACTGTTATGTAATAGTCATTCATGTTTTGTTATCATTGAGTTGTATTAGTGACGCCTTTTCTCTTCCTATTTAAGAGAGGCTTGGTCATTCGGTTGAGGCAGGATTTAGTAATCCAATAGAGAGCTTGTGAAGACTTAGATTCCTATCTAATGAATCTTCAGCACTCTTGCCTTCTTCCTTAGACATGTTAAGTTTCTATAATCGAGTCTGTTTGTAAGTAAACCCCAGTTACTTGTTTGTAATTATTTCAATATTTAATAAAGTTTTATTTCTAAAACTCTTGTTTATACTTATGAACTGCTGTTATTATTTCTTATAGTTTTGCTATAGTTGTAATTCAGTTTTATATGCGCCTTTTTCTTCTATCTCTCAATCTTCCGCCTTTTGGTATCAGAGCCATGTGTCTTTTGTTTGCTTATCATTGTTCTTTATCTGTTTAATCTTAGTCATTTTTAAAAATCATAAGTTTTTGATCTTTCTTTGTTCAAGAAGTTACCTAGTCTCTTTGTATAAACCACCCTCCATCGCCATAGGTCCTTGTCCAGCCTTTGTAAGTCTCGAGAGCGTGAGCAGTTTTGGCTTTCTGGGAATCACTAGATGATAGGGTATGTGTTTATCTTAAGCAAAGAAAGGGGTATGTATGGAAGAACACAGATATTTTAAAAACTTTAATTTTTAATTATGAGTAGATTATTCAGGTCCAGTTCATCTGTTAGTAATAGATCTTCACTTCCTCCTGTTCCAAATATAGTTAACCAAGAAGAACACAGTTATGAAAATATCAATTAAACCCTTAGTAACTGGAACATACCTAGTGTGTCCCCTAAGGAGATTTACCAGTCAGCTTTTATTGATAATTTTAAAACTGATTATAATGTTAAAACTGTTGAACGTGTTTATGCTATTAATAAAGAATACGAAAATTGTAGTCTTCTTTCTCCTGAGGTTATTAATAAACATCGTAAGAAAGGCTATAATTTTATTCATATTGGCTTAGTTCAGGTCGCGGTTAAACCGTTAACTATTAAAGGAATAAACTCAAGTGTCTTTTTATGTTTAAGAGATGCTCGTTATCTCAATTATGCTCCAAGCATAATTGGTATTATGGAGTCAAGTCTGCATGATGGTCCTATTCATTTTAATTGCTTTCCAGATCTTCTTTTAAGTTTATCTGATATTAATTTGTTAAAAGCTTTAACACTGAATATTAAAACCGCAGGCGAGATAACTCAAATGATTGAGGGTTCTCAACCTATAGCTTTAATATACAGAATTTATTGTAAGGTAATGAAAACTAATTTAAACATTCATGCTCTTAATAAAAGTCCAAAAGATCATACTGTGCTAATTCAAAGTAGTAATAGTAACGCTAATATCCAAACCCCAAAGACCATTCTTTGAAAAGATATTACGTTGCCTAGTCAGTGGATTCTCCCCCAAGAGATTCCACAAAAACCAGTTAATAATAATTCATTAAATTTAGAAAATATTAAACAATTTTCAGATGGTACTATTCGAGTCAGTTTCTAACGCACCAAAAGACCTTTAATTATAGAACAGTTCACTAATTCTTCAGTTCCTTCTGTTTCAAGAAGAGATACCGAAGTTTTGAGTGACTTTTCTATTCCGGATATTAAAATGAAAGGTGTTTTGAATCAGGGACAGACAAGTCATCCTTGCTATACTCCAGCCTTTCATGCTGAAGAGGAACAAGATGATGTGTCGCCTACAGTGTCTGTAGGCCCTACTCCTTCTGATTTTGAAGCCCCTATTAATCACCAGTTAAGGGTTATGACTAAAGTTGCTAAACTAGATTGGGATAGTCTGGTTGCAGATTTCAATTCCAAATCTGATCAGGATAAACGCCATGCTTTTTATAATATCTATGATAAGCATGACCGTGATAAAATTGTTCATAATTGGAAAAAATATGTTAAAATCAATAGAGAGAACCTTACATTTTATGATTGGTATGATAAATATCACTCACATTGTAAAGTTCTTACTAAAAGTCAGTGGATGAAAGAGGTTAAGTCTAAGATTTTAGCATCCCATCCTCCGTTAGAAACTGTACTTTTACAGGTTAAAAATGCTTCTGTGGATGCCAGCCCTTTTAAGGTTGCTGATGGTAAAACTAATGATAAAAAGATTATTGAACAAAATAATTTCACTAATCAGTATTTAGCCACCATAGGTAAATAGCTTGATAAAATTGAAGAAAAATTTGATCATGCTTTGGTTAAAAATCCTCAAGAAAAACTAGATCAACCTTTATTGACTCTCCCTTCTGACAGAGAAGGAAAGGGATTGCCCAATAAAGATTCTGACCTAGTTAAAAGTATTGATAAGTTAATTAAAAGAATTGGTTCAAGCTCAGGGAACCTAGTGGAACTGTTGCCATCATTGACCAGATCCAAGAATCTGACGATGAAAGCAATAATGTTTCAGAAGATATTTCTGAGGTCGCTTCTATCCCTGATCTTACTGAACAATTAAATAAATTAACTTTTAATAACACTAGTATTACAAGAAATTGGTATTCTAGACCTACTCCCCCTGATCTTCAGTATGAGGAGAAGAATCTTGATAATCAATTTTCTGTTTCGTCTAATAAAATTTATGAATGGAATATTGATGGGTTTAGCGAACATCAGATCCTCACCAAAATGAATCATATGTCTATGCTTGCCAACAGCTATATTACAGCTTTTAACAGTCTTACTCAGTCAGATATCGTTGAAATATTAGCTAATGGATTTACTGGTGTACTTCGTTCCTGGTGGGAAAAACACCTTGATGAAGATGCAAGGATTTCTATTATCCATGCTCGCCAGTTAGATGATAATGGTCAGCCCATCTTTCGGGAAGATGTTGGCTTTGGTATCCCTGATGGTATTAATACTCTAATTTTCACTATAATAAAACATTTTATAGGAACTCCTAGTAATATTACTGAAAGAATTCATGACCAACTTAGTAATCTCACCTGTCCCACTTTAAGCGACTTTAGGTGGTACAATGATGTTTTTATTTCTCGGGTTATGATGAGAAATGATAGTAACAAACCTTTTTAGAAGGAAAAATTTGTTAATGGCCTTCCTAGCCTGTTTGCTCACAAGGTAAGAGAAGAACTAAGTAAAACTCTTGGTTATATTGATTATGATAACCTCACTTATGGTGATATAATTAGCTATATTCAAAAAATTGGAATAAAAATGTGTATTGACTTTAAAATTGCTAAACAAGCCGCTAAAGATAAAAAGAAAGCAAAATATGAGCTTGGTACTTTTTGCGAACAATATGGTTTGCCTCCTATTGCTCCCTCGCGAAGAAAGCATAAGAAAAGGCAAGTTGAGAGTCATAAAAAATGTAAGCATCATAAGAAGCGTTCTAGTCAATCTAATAACAAAGATAGTTATTACGAGAAACCTAAGTCAAGAAAGAAAACACATAATAAAAAATCTAATGATAAGAGTAAAATTACCTGCTATAATTGTGGTAAAAAGGGTCATTATAAAAATGAATGTAAGTTAAAACAAAAGTTAAGTCAGCTAAATATTTTCGCTGAAGATAATGAAAAGATTTTCGAGTTAATTAGAATTCAGACTGATGATGATAATGATCATTCTGATATTCCCTTTTCTTTAGGAAATGAAGAAAATAGTCAGACTCCTAGTGAGGATAATGAAGTTACCATTTGCACTGATAATTGTAGATCCGACTGTTGTAAAACCATTAACGTCCTTAACAAAGAAGACCAAGAAAGTTCTTTGTTAATTGAATTAATTAGTAAACTTACGGATGAAGATTTAAAATTATAGTATTTGAAACAATTAAAGGACCTATTTAATAAAAACATTTTAGGTAAAGGTAAGGTTATTAGAGGTAAAGATAAACCTGTAATTAGCCTTAATAAAACCCTTGAAAGATTTAGAACTGCTGAGAAAGAGATCACCCTCCCAAATTTAAATCAAGAAGTCAACAAACTTAAAAAATAAATTACTGGTCTTAAGACTGAAATTTTTGACTTAAGAAAAGATATGGCTAATTTAGCCTCTAAAGGTTCAGAACTCCACATTTCTGATTCCTCTGATAATAATGATCAACCTGAGTCTTCAGGAGTCATGAATGATGAGTCTCTATTAATGGTACAAGGTAATTCACTTAAAAGATTAAAAGATATTACTATTCAAAAATGGTATATCATGGTTCGTTTAATGGTTGATGGAACCTTTGCTATTCAACTTCCTGCTCTTGTTGATACCGGTGCAGACCTTAATTGCATACAAGAAGGTTTGATCCCTACTAAGTTCTATGTCAAAACCAGTGAGCGTTTAAACTCCGCTAATGGTAGTAGTATGATAATAAATTTTAAACTATCTAAAGTTCATAATAATATGTGTTTTAAAACTTCTTTTGTTTTAATTCGTAACTTGACTGATAAGATAATTTTAGGTCTCCCTTTTATATACTTATTATATCCTTTTACTACTAGTAATAACGGTTTAACTACTGAAAGCATCTTGGGGAAAAGGTGGTATTTGAATTTATCACTCAGCCTAAAGAGAGAGACTTAAATTTATTCAAAATGAATCCATTTCTAAGGCACTCAATTTATTAAATTGTAAAACTTCTCAATTAAAATATTTAAAACAAGAAATCAAATATAAGCAGGTTGAGGATCTTCTCCTCCTTGATAAGGTTCAAGATAAGATTGAAGAACTTCGGGTTTTTACGGTTAAAAATTTGTATGCTGATTCGCCCAATGCCTTTTGGCATCGTATAAAGCATGTGGTCAGACTACCTTATGCTACGGATTTTAAGGAACACCTAATTCCTACTAAGGCCAGACCTATCCAAATGAGTCATCAACAAATGGAATTATGTAAGCAAGAGATTAATGATTTGCTTGCAAAAGGCCTAATAAAACATAGTAAGTCTTGTCCAGCCTTTTATGTTAACAATGAAGCTAAAAAAGAGAGAGGAGTCCCTCGCCTAGTTATTAATTATAAGCCTCTTAACAAGGTTCTTGAATGGATTAGGTATCCCCTACCCAATAAAGAAGACCTTCTAAGTCGACTTAGTAATGCTACTATTTTTAGTAAGTTTGACCTTAAGTTTGGGTTTTGGCAAGTCAGTATTCATCCTAGTGATAGATATAAAACTGCCTTCACTACTCCCTTTGGTCATTATGAATGGGTTGTTCAAGCATTTGGCTTGAGGAATGCCCCCAGTGAATTTTAAAATATTCTCAATGAAATTTTGAATCCCTTCAGTGACTTTATCATAGTTTATATTGATGACATTCTGGTTTTTTCCAAGTCTATTGATGAACATTTCAAACACTTGAATTCATTTTTCAAAGCCATTAAAGTCAATGGTTTGGTTCTTTCACCAACCAAATGCAGTCTGTTCCAAGTTAGAGTTAAGTTTCTTGGTCATGATATTCATCACGGTTTGGTTCGTCCAATCCAAAGAGTCATTCAATTTGCTGATAAATTTCTTGACAAAATTATTGATAAAACTCAACTCCAGCGTTTTTTAAGGATCTCTTAATTACGTCGGCAAGTTTTATCAAAATTTGCAAAAAATCTGTAACCTTTGTTCCTTCGGTTACAGAAAAATCCTCCTCCTTGGACTGATGAGCATACTGCCATCGTCCAAAAAGTTAAGAAATATGTTAAGGTTCTTCCTTGCCTTGGCATATCTAATGAATCTGCTTTCAAAATTGTTGAAACTGACGCCTCCGAAATTGGCTTCGGTGGTATCCTGAAGCAGAAATTAACCCCTGCTTCTTCTGAGCAAATTGTTCGATTCCACTCAGGCGCGTGGAATCATGCCCAATTAAATTATAGCACAATTAAAAAAGATATTTTAGCTTTGGTTTTATGTATTAGTAAATTTCAAAATGATTTATTAAATCAAATGTTTTTAGTTCGCATTGATTGCAAGTCACCAAAATATATTTTAGAAAAAGATGTTAAAAATATAGCTGCTAAACATATTTTTTCCAGATGGCAATCTATTTTAAGTATTTTCGATTTTGATATTGATTATATTAAAGGCAGTGATAATTCTGTTCCTGACTTTTTAACTCGGGAATTTATTAATTCAGGTACCCCTCAAATTTAAAATGAGTGTGAGAGGATCAAGTATAAATGCTCGGGCCCCTGGCCCTTCTGGCCCAGATCAGCCTAGTCAGAAGCCCATGGGAGCTGTAATCCCTCATCCAGTTACACCTCTTACTGTTGTTAATAGGTTTACCCCTCTTGTTTCTGGAACAAAGCCCTATAGTTCGGCTCTGGTCCAACCTCCTCGCATGATTGATCCTTTTGCTTCGACCAGTAATCCTACTGCTGGTCAACGTACTCCAACCGAGTACATTCCTGTTTATTCCACCAATTTATTTCATATGAAATCAATTGATGATCCTATTAAGTTGGCTGCCAAGTTCTTTCTAATTGGCTGGCATTTTATTCCTCTGGCTCCTTATAAATCTCTTATGTATTATAAGGATGTCTTGCTTCAAACTCAGTCAATCCTTATTAAACCAATTTATGATAGAAATGATTCCTCAAAAATCATCTATCATTCTCTATACATTAAACAGATTATCACCATGCCAAACTGGGGTAATCATCCGTCAGATTTAAGACAGTTATATGGTCATGATAGCCAGTTCTGCTATTATGATTACATGGAAGCTTGGAACAGGGTTTTTCTGTTTCAAACTCCATCGTTTAGTCATTCGTGGTTCATTCAATTTGACCACAAATTTGAAAGTCAAATCCCTCATTGGTTCGTTTTATGGTGGGAACGCTTTGGTCTCATCTATAAAATTCTTCCAATTGAGCTTCAGTCAGTCCTTAATGTTTTCAGTGCTACAGTTCCTGCGGTGCAGTCTAATTGCTGCATTCCAGTAATTCTACATTTCGCTAGTAAATACAAAATTCCATGGATTCTTAAATGGAATTATAGATTCTATTCTCCTGTTGCTAATGTTACTCTTTCTTCTGTTGTTTCTTATGAGAAAGAGGTTTCTAGTAATAACCTTAGTCAAATTACTCATGTTACCCGTGAATTTTCAGTAAAATGGTGGGATAAGTTTGATCCTTATCGCATTGTTGGTCAGGTCCAGAAGGAATTTCCTAATCCTTCTCCTATTCGAACGGTTCCTCCTTTAAAGGAATCATCCTCTACTAAATCAAAATCCAAAAAATCTTCTGCTTCAAAAATAGATTTTGCGGATATTGATCATTGTACTGATAATGAGTTAAAACAGTTGTCTCGTCTTATTAAAAAATGAATGGATAAACTCAGTGAGGACTCAGTTCCCTCTGTCTGTTCATCCTCTTTATCCCATTCAAGTCATCATTCTAGTCATAATGATCCATACGGAAGCATCTCTCTTCAAGATGCTCAGGACCCATTTGCCAAGAATTCCTACAGTTATGTTAGTCTGCCTTGTTGCAAGATGCTCCTACCCACGCAGCCCTTGCTCCTTTGTCCAAAGTAGCCGAAAGCATGTGTTGAGTCATTTATCGTCTTGTATGAGTTTTGTCCTGTTTGTCGGCCATCTGTGGTCGGTTAGTCAAAAAGTTATTCTATTTTATATTTTTGAGTCTGTATTTTATTCAAAACGCGTCTATAATAGTGAAAAGCTGATTGTAATAGTCAAAAGTTGTAATGATGCTTTCATCTTTTGATAAAGCATTACTGTTATGTAATAGTCATTCATGTTTTGTTATCATTGAGTTGTATTAGTGACGCCTTTTCTCTTCCTATTTAAGAGAGGCTTGGTTATTCGGTTGAGGCAGGATTTAGTAATCCAATAGAGAGCTTGTGAAGACTTAGATTCCTATCTAACGAATCTTCAGCACTCTTGCCTTCTTCCTTAGATATGTTATGTTTCTATAATCGAGTCTGTTTGTAAGTAAACCCCAGTTACTTGTTTGTAATTATTTCAATATTCAATAAAGTTTTATTTCTAAAACTCTTGTTTATACTTATGAACTGCTGTTATTATTTCTTATAGTTTTGCTATAGTTGTAATTCAGCTTTATATGCGCCTCTTTCTTCTATCTCTCAATCTTCCGCCTTTTGGTTTATCCTGATTACGTGTCTGTACTAGTGAAAAGCTGATTGTAATAGTCAAAAGTTGTAATGATGCTTTCATCTTTTGATAAAGCATTACTGTTATGTAATAGTCATTCATGTTTTGTTATCATTGAGTTGTATTAGTGACGCTTTTTGTCTTCCTATTTAAGAGAGGCTTGGTCATTCGGTTGAGGCAGGATTTAGTAATCCAATAGAGAGCTTGTGAAGACTTAGATTCCTATCTAACGAATCTTCAGCACTCTTGCCTTCTTCCTTAGACTTGATAACTTTCTATAATCGAGTCTATTTGTAAGTAAACCCCAGTTACTTGTTTGTAATTATTTCAATATTTAATAAAGTTTTATTTCTAAAACTCTTGTTTATACTTATGAACTGCTGTTATTATTTCTTATAGTTTTGCTATATTTGTAATTCAGCTTTATATGCGCCTCTTTCTTCTATCTCTCAATCTTCCGCCTTTTGGTATCAGAGCCATGTGTCTTTTGTTTGCTAATCGTTGTTCTTTATCTGTTTAATCTTAGTCATTTTTAAAAATCATAAGTTTTTGATCTTTCTTTGTTCAAGAAGTCACCTAGTCTCTTTGTATAAACCACCCTCCATCGCCATAGGTCCTTGTCCAGCCTTTGTAAGTCTCGAGAGCGTGAGCAGTTTTGGCTTTCTGGGAATCACTAGATGATAGGGTATGTGTTTATCTTAAGCAAAGAAAGGGGTATGTATGGAAGAACACAGATATTTTAAAAACTTTAATTTTTAATTATGAGTAGATTATTCAGGTCCAGTTCATCTGTTAGTAATAGATCTTCACTTCCTCCTGTTCCAAATATAGTTAACCAAGAAGAACACAGTTATGAAAATATCAATCAAACCCTTAGTAACTGGAACATACCTAGTGTGTCCCCTAAGGAGATTTACCAGTCAGCTTTTATTGATAATTTTAAAACTGATTATAATGTTAAAACTGTTGAACGTGTTTATGCTATTAATAAAGAATACGAAAATTGTAGTCTTCTTTCTCCTGAGGTTATTAATAAACATCGTAAGAAAGGCTATAATTTTATTCATATTGGCTTAGTTCAGGTCGCGGTTAAACCGTTAACTATTAAAGGAATAAACTCAAGTGTCTTTTTATGTTTAAGAGATGCTCGTTATCTCAATTATGCTCCAAGCATAATTGGTATTATGGAGTCAAGTCTGCATGATGGTCCTATTCATTTTAATTGCTTTCCAGATCTTCCTTTAAGTTTATCTGATATTAATTTGTTAAAAGCTTTAACACTGAATATTAAAACCGCAGGCGAGATAACTCAAATGATTGAGGGTTCTCAACCTATAGCTTTAATATACAGAATTTGAAAACTAATTTAAATATTCATGCTCTTAATAAAAGTCCAAAAGATCATACTTTGCTAATTCAAAGTAGTACTAGTAATGGTAATATCCAAACCCCAAAGACCATTCTTCGGAATGATATTACGTTGCTTAGTCAGTGGATTCTCCCCCAAGAGATTCCACAAAAACCAGTTAATAATAACTTATTAAATTTAGAAAACATTAAACAATTTTTAGATGGTACTGTTCGAGTCAGTTTCGAACGCACCAAAAGACCTTTAATTATAGAACAGTTCACTAATTCTTCAGTTCCTTCTGTTTCAAGAAGAGATACCGAAGTTTTGAGTGACTTTTCTATTCCGGATATTAAAATGAAAGGTGTTTTGAATCAGGGACAGACAAGTCATCCTTGCTATACTCCAGCCTTTCATGCTGAAGAGGAACAAGATGATGTGTCTCCTACAGTGTCTGTAGGCCCTACTCCTTCTGATTTTGAAGCCCCTATTAATCACCAGTTAAGGGTTATGACTAAAGTTGCTAAACTAGATTGGGATAGTCTGGTTGCAGATTTCAATTCCAAATCTAATCAGGATAAACGCCACGCTTTTCGTAATATCTATGATAAGCATGACCGTGATAAAATTGTTCATAATTGGAAAAAATATGTTAAAATCAATAGAGAGAACCTTACATTTTAGGATTGGAATGATAAATATCACTCACAGTGTAAAGTTCTTACTAAAAGTAAGTGGATGAAAGAGGATAAGTCTAAGATTTTAGCATCCCATCCTCCGTTAGAAACTGTACTTTTACAGGTTAAAAATGCTTCTGTGGTTGCCAGCCCTTTTAAGGTTGCTGATGGTAAAACTGATGATAAAAAGATTATTGAACAAAATAATTTCACTAATCAGTATTTAGCCACCATAGGTAAACAGCTTGATAAAATTGAAGAAAAATTTGATCATGCTTTGGTTAAAAATCCTCAAGAAAAACTAGATCAACCTTTATTGATTCTCCCTTCTGACAGAGGAGGAAAAGGATTGCCCAATAAAGATTCTGACCTAGTTAAAAGTATTGATAAGTTAATTAAAAGAATTGGTTCAAGCTCAGGTGAACCTAGTGGAACTGTTGCCATCATTGACCAGATCCAAGAATCTGACGATGAAATCAATAATGTTTCAGAAGATATTTCTGAGGTCGCTTCTATCCCTGATCTTACTGAACAATTAAATAAATTAACTTTTAATAACACTAGTATTACAAGAAATTGGTATTCTAGACCTACTCCCCCTGATCTTCAGTATGAGGAGAAGAATCTTGATAATCAATTTTCTGTTTCGTCTAATAAAATTTATGAATGGAATATTGATGGGTTTAGTGAACATCAGATCCTCACCAAAATGAATCATATGTCTATGGTTGCCAACAGCTATATTACAGCTTTTAACAGTCTTACTCAGTCAGATATCGTTGAAATATTAGCTAATGGATTTACTGGTGTACTTCGTTCCTGGTGGGAAAAACACCTTGATGAAGATGAAATGATTTCTATTATCCATGCTCGCCCGTTAGATGATAATGGTCAGCCCATCTTTCGGGAAGGTGTTGGCTTTGGTATCCATGATGGTATTAATACTCTAATTTTCACTATAATAAAACATTTTATAGGAACTCCTAGTAATATTACTGAAAGAATTCATGACCAACTTAGTAATCTCACCTGTCCCACTTTAAGCGACTTTAGGTGGTACAAAGATGTTTTTATTTCTCGGGTTATGATGAGAAATGATAGTAACAAACCTTTTTGGAAGGAAAAAATTGTTAATGGCCTTCCTAGCCTGTTTGCTCACAAGGTAAGAGAAGAACTAAGTAAAACTCTTGGTTATATTGATTATGATAACCTCACTTATGGTGATATAATTAGCTATATTCAAAAAATTGGAATAAAAATGTGTATTGACTTTAAAATTGCTAAACAAGTCGCTAAAGATAAAAAGAAAGCTAAATATGAGCTTGGTACTTTTTGCGAACAATATGGTTTGCCTCCTATTGCTCCCTCGAGAAGAAAGCATAAGAAAAGGCAAGTTGAGAGTCATAAAAAACGTAAGCATCATAAGAAGCGTTCTAGTCAATCTAATAACAAAGATAGTTATTACGAGAAACCTAAGTCAAGAAAGAAAACACATAATAAAAAATCTAATGATAAGAGTAAAAGTACCTGCTATAATTGTGGTAAAGAGGGTCATTATAAAAATGAATGTAAGTTAAAACAAAAGTTAAGTCAGCTAAATATTTCCGCTGAAGATACTGAAAAGATTTTCGAGTTAATTATAATTTAGACTGATGATGATAAAGATCATTCTGATATTCCCTTCTCTTCAGGAAATGAAGAAAATAGTCAGACTCCTAGTGAGGATAATGAAGTTACCCTTTGCACTGATAATTGTAGATCCGACTGTTGTAAAACCATTAACGTCCTTAACAAAGAAGACCAAGAAAGTTCTTTGTTAATTGAATTAATTAGTAAACTTACGGATGAAGATTTAAAATTATAGTATTTGAAACAATTAAAGGACCTATTTAATAAAAACATTTTAGGTAAAGGTAAGGTTATTAGAGGTAAAGATAAACCTGTAATTAGCCTTCATAAAACCCTTGAAAGATTTAAAACTGCTGAGAAAGAGATCACCCTCCCAAATTTAAATCAAGAAATCAACAAACTTAAAAAAGAAATTACTGGTCTTAAGACTGAAATTTCTGACTTAAGAAAAGATATGGCTAATTTAGCCTCTAAAGGTTCAGAACTCCACATTTCTGATTCCTCTGATAATAATGATCAACCTGAGTCTTCAGGAGTCATGAATGATGAGTCTTTATTAATGGTACAAGGTAATTCACTTAAAAGATTAAAAGATATTACTATTCAAAAATTGTATATCATGGTTCATTTAATGGTTGATGGAACCTTTGCTATTCAACTTCCTGCTCTTGTTGATACCGGTGCAGACCTTAATTGCATACAAGAAGGTTTGATCCCTACTAAGTTCTATGTCAAAACCAGTGAGCGTTTAAACTCCGCTAATGGTAGTAGTATGATAATAAATTATAACCTACCTAAAGTTCATATTTGTCAAAATAATATGTGTTTTAAAACTTCTTTTGTTTAAATTCGTAACTTGACTGATAATATAATTTTAGGTCTCCCTTTTATATACTTATTATATCCTTTTACTACTAGTAATAACGGTTTAAGTACTGAGCATCTTGGGGAAAAGGTGGTATTTGAATTTATCACTCAGCCTAAAGAGAGAGACTTGAAATTTATTCAAGATGAATCCATTTCTAAGTCACTCAATTTATTAAATTGTAAAACTTCTCAATTAAAATATTTAAAACAAGAAATTAAATATAAGCAGGTTGAGGATCTTCTCCTCCTTGATAAGGTTCAAGATAAGATTGAAGAACTTCGGGTTTTTATGGTTAAAAATTTGTGTGCTGATTCGCCCAATGCATTTTGGCATCGTAGAAAGCATGTGGTCAGACTACCTTATGCTAAGGAATTTAAGGAACACCTAATTCCTACTAAGGCCAGACCTATCCAAATGAGTCATCAACAAATGGAATTATGTAAGCAAGAGATTAATGATTTGCTTGCAAAAGGCCTAATAAAACATAGTAAGTCTCCTTGGTCTTGTCCAGCCTTTTATGTTAACAATGAAGCTGAAAAAGAGAGAGGAGTCCCTCGCCTAGTTATTAATTATAAGCCTCTTAACAAGGTTCTTGAATGGATTAGGTATCCCCTACCCAATAAAGAAGACCTTCTAAGTCGACTTAGTAATGCTACTATTTTTAGTAAGTTTGACCTTAAGTCTGGGTTTTGGCAAGTCAGTATTCATCCTAGTGATAGATATAAAACTGCCTTCACTACTCCCTTTGGTCATTATGAATGGGTTGTTCAAGCATTTGGCTTGAAGAATGCCCCTAGTGAATTTCAAAATATTCTCAATGAAATTTTGAATCACTTCAGTCACTTTATCATAGTTTATATTGATGACATTCTGGTTTTTCCAAGTCTATTGATGAACATTTCAAACACTTGAATTCGTTTTTCAAAGCCATTAAAGTCAATGGTTTGGTTATTTCACCAACCAAATGCAGTCTGTTCCAAGTTAGAGTTAAGTTTCTTGGTCATGATATTCATCACGGTTTGGTTCGTCCAATCCAAAGAGTCATTCAATTTGCTGATAAATTTCCTGACAAAATTATTGATAAAACTCAACTCCAGCGTTTTTTAGGATCTCTTAATTACGTCGGCAAGTTTTATCAAAATTTGCAAAAAATCTGGAAACCTTTGTTCCTTCGATTACAGAAAAATCCTCCTCCTTGGACTGATGAGCATACTGCCATCGTCCAACAAGTTAAGAAATATGTAAAGGTTCTTCCTTGCCTTGGCATATCTAATGAATCCGCTTTCAAAATTGTTGAAACTGACGCCTCCGAAATTGGCTTCGGTGGTATCCTGAAGCAGAAATTAACCCCTGCTTCATCTGAGCAAATTGTTCGATTCCACTCTGGCGCGTCGAATCATGCCCAATTAAATTATAACACAATTAAAAATGAAATTTTAGCTTTGGTTTTATGTATTAGTAAATTTCAAAATGATTTATTAAATCAAAAGTTTTTAGTTCGCATTGATTGCAAGTCAGCAAAATATATTTTAGAAAAAGATGTTAAAAATATAGTTGCTAAACATATCCCGTGAAAGAGATATAAAATTGTTCCGCCTTTTGATACCAAAAGGCGGAAGATTGAGAGATAGAAGAAAGAGGCGCATATAAAGCTGAATTACAACTATAGCAAAACTATAAGAAATAATAACAGCAGTTCATAAGTATAAACAAGAGTTTTAGAAATAAAACTTTATTGAATATTGAAATAATTACAAACAAGTAACTGGGGTTTACTTACAAACAGACTCGATTATAGAAACTTAACATGTCTAAGGAAGAAGTCAAGAGTGCTAAAGATTCGTTAGATAGGAATCTAAGTCTTCACAAGCTCTCTATTGGATTACTAAATCCTGCCTCAACCGAATGACCAAGCCTCTCTTAAATAGGAAGAGAAAAGGCGTCACTAATACAACTCAATGATAACAAAACATGAATGACTATTACATAACAGTAATGCTTTATCAAAAGATGAAAGCATCATTACAACTTTTGACTATTACAATCAGCTTTTCACTATTATAGACGCGTTTTGAATAAAATACAGACTCAAAAATACAAAACAGAATAACTTTTTGACTAACCGACCACAGATGGCCGACAAACAGGACAAGACTCATACAAGACGACAAATGACTCAACACATGCTTTCGGCTACTTTGGACAAAGGAGCACGGGCTGCGCGGGTAGGAGCATCTTGCAACAAGCCTGACCAACATAACTGTAGGAATTCTAGGCAAATGGGTCCTGAGCATCTTGAAGAGAGATGCTTCCGTATGGATCATTATGACTAGAATGATGACTGGAATGGGACGAAGAGGATGAACAGACAGAGGGAACTGAGTCCTCACTGAGTTTATCCATTCCTTTTTTAATAAGACGAGACAACTGTTTTAACTCATTATCAGTACAATGATCAATATCCGCAAAATCTATCTTTGAAGCAGAAGATTTTTTGGATTTTGATTTACTAGAGGATGATTCCTTTAAAGGAGGAACCGTTCGAATAGGAGAAGGATTAGGAAATTCCTTCTAGACCTGACCAACAATGCGATAAGGATCAAACTTATCCCACCATTTTACTAAAAATTCATGAGTAACATGAGTAATTTTACTAAGGTTATTACTAGAAACCTCTTTCTCAGAAGAAACAACAGAAGAAAGAGCAACATTAGCAACAGGAGAATATAATCCATAATTCCATTTAAGAATCCATGGAATTTTGTATTTACTAGCGAAATGTAGAATTACTGGAATGCAGCAATTAGACTGCACCGCAGGAACTCTAGCACTAAAAACATTAAGGACTGACTGAAGCTCAATTGGAAGAATTTTATAGATGAGACCAAAGCGTTCCCACCATAAAACGAACCAATAAGGGATTTGACTTTTAAATTTGTGGTAAAATTGAATGAACCACGAATGACTAAACGAAGGAGTTTGAAATCAGAAAAACCCTGTTCCAAGCTTCCATGTAATCATAATAGCAGAACTGGCTATCATGACCATCTAACTGTCTTAAATCTGACGGATGATTACCCCAGTTTGGCATGGTGATAATCTGTTTAATATATAGAGAATGATAGATGATTTTTGAGGAATCATTTCTATCATAAATTGGTTTAATAAGGATTGACTAAGTTTGAAGCAAGACATCCTTATAATACATAAGAGATTTATAAGGAACCAGAGGAATAAAATGCCAGCCAGTTGGAAAGAACTGGGCAGCCAACTTAATAGCATCATCAATTGATTTCATATGTCTTTCAATATAAAATAAATTGGTGGAATAAACAGGAATGTACTCGGTTGGAGTACGTTGACCAGCAGTAGGATTACTGGTCGAAGCAAAAGGATCAATCATGCAAGAAGGTTGGACCAGAGCCGAACTATAGGGCTTTGTTCCAGAAATAATTGGGGTAAACCTATTAACTACAGTAAGAGGTGTAACTGGATGAGGGATTACAGCTCCCATGGGCTTCTGACTAGGCTGATCTGGGCTAGAAGGGCCAGGGGCCCGAGCATTTTTACTTGATCCTCTCACACTCATTTTGAATTTGAGGGGTACCTGAATTAATAAATTCTCGAGTTAAAAAGTCAGGAACAGAATTATCACTGCCTTTAATATAATCAATATCAAAATCGAAAATACTTAAAATAGATTGCCATCTGGCAAAAATATGTTTAGCAGCTATATTTTTAACATCTTTTTCTAAAATATATTTTCCTGACTTGCAATCAATGCGAACTAAAAACTTTTGATTTAATAAATCATTTTGAAATTTACTAATACATAATACCAAAGCTAAAATTTCTTTTTTAATTGTGCTATAATTTAATTGGGCATGATTCCACGCGCCAGAGTGGAATCGAACAATTTGCTCAGATGAAGCAGGGGTTAATTTCTGCTTCAGGATACCACCGAAGCCAATTTCGGAGGCGTCAGTTTCAATAATTTTGAAAGCGGATTCATTAGATATGCCAAGGCAAGGAAGAACCTTAACATATTTCTTAACTTGTTGGACGATGGCAGTATGCTCATCAGTCCAAGGAGGAGGATTTTTCTGTAACCGAAGGAACAAAGGTTTACAGATTTTTCTCAAATTTTGATAAAACTTGCCGACGTAATTAAGTGATCCTAAAAAACGCTGGAGTTGAGTTTTATCAATAATTTTGTTAGGAAATTTATCAGCAAATTGAATGACTCTTTGGATTGGACGAACCAAACCGTGATGAATATCATAACCAAGAAACTTAACTCTAACTTGGAATAGACTGCATTTGGTTGGTGAAAGAACCAAACCATTGACTTTAATGGCTTTGAAAAATGAATTCAAGTGTTTGAAATGTTCATCAATAGACTTGGAAAAACCAGAATGTCATCAATATAAACTATGATAAAGTGACTGAAGGGATTCAAAATTTCATTGAGAATATTTTGAAATTCACTGGGGGCATTCTTCAAGCCAAATGCTTGAACAACCCATTCATAATGACCAAAGGGAGTAGTGAAGGCAGTTTTATATCTATCACTAGGATGGATACTGACTTGCCAAAACCCAGACTTCAGGTCAAACTTACTAGAAATAGTAGCATTACTAAGTCGACTTAGAAGGTTTTCTTTATTGGGTAGGGGATACCTAATCCATTCAAGAACCTTGTTAAGAGGCTTATAATTAATAACTAGGCGAGGGACTCCTCTCTCTTTTTCAGCTTCATTGTTAACATAAAAGGCTGGACAAGACCAAGGAGACTTACTATGTTTTATTAGGCCTTTTACAAGCAAATCATTAATCTCTTGCTTACATAATTCCATTTGTTGATGGCTCATTTGGATAAGTCTGGCCTTAGTAGGAATTAGGTGTTCCTTAAATTCTTTAGCATAAGGTAGTCTGACCACATGCTTTCTACGATGCCAAAAGGCATTGGGCGAATCAGCACACAAATTTTTAACCATAAAAACCCGAAGTTCTTCAATCTTATCTTGAACCTTATCAAGGAGGAGAAGATCCTCAACCTGCTTATATTTGATTTCTTGTTTGAAATATTTTAATTGAGAAGTTTTACAATTTAATAAATTGAGTGACTTAGAAATGGATTCATCTTGAATAAATTTCAAGTCTCTCTCTTTAGGCTGAGTGATAAATTCAAATACCACCCTTTCCCCAAGATGCTCATTAGTTAAACCGTTATTACTAGTAGTAAAAGGATATAATAAGTATATAAAAGGGAGACCTAAAATTATCTTATCAGTCAAGTTACGAATTAAAATAAAAGAAGTTTTAAAACACATATTATTTTGACAAATATGAACTTTAGGTAGTTTATAATTTATTATCATACTACTACCATTAGCGGAGTTTAAACGCTCACTGGTTTTGACATAGAACTTAGTAGGGATCAAACCTTCTTGTATGCAATTAAGGTCTGCACCGGTATCAACAAGAGCAGGAAGTTGAATAGCAAAGGTTCCATCAACCATTAAACGAACCATGATATACCATTTTTGAATAGTAATATCTTTTAATCTTTTAAGTGAATTACCTTGTACCATTAATAAAGACTCATCATTCATGACTCCTGAAGACTCAGGTTGATCATTATTATAAGAGGAATCAGAAATGTGGAGTTCTGAAACTTTAGAGGCTAAATTAGCCATATCTTTTCTTAAGTCAGAAATTTCAGTCTTAAGACTAGTAATTTCTTTTTTAAGTTTGTTGACTTCTTGATTTAAATCTGGGAGGGTGATCTCTTTCTCAGCAGTTTTAAATCTTTCAAGGGTTTTATTAAGGCTAATTACAGGTTTATCTTTACCTATAATAACCTTACCTTTACCTGAAATGTTTTTATTAAATAGGTCCTTTAATTGTTTCAAATACTGTAATTTTAAATCTTCATCCGTAAGTTTACTAATTAATTCAATTAACAAAGAACTTTCTTGGTCTTCTTTGTTAAGGACGTTAATGGTTTTACAACAGTAGGATCTACAATTATCAGTGCAAAGGGTAACTTCATTATCCTCACTAGGAGTCTGACTATTTTCTTCATTTTCTGAAGAAAAGGGAATATCAGAATGATCATTATCATCATCGGTCTGAATTCTAATTAACTCGAAAATCTTTTCAGTATCTTCAGCGGAAATATTTAGCTGACTTAACTTTTGTTTTAACTTACATTCATTTTTATAATGACCCTCTTTACCACAATTATAGCAGGTAATTTTACTCTTATCATTAGATTTTTTATTATGTGTTTTCTTTCTTGACTTAGGTTTCTCGTAATAACTATCTTTGTTATTAGATTGACTAGAACGCTTCTTATGATGCTTACGTTTTTTATGACTCTCAACTTGGCTTTTCTTATGCTTTCTTCTCGAGGGAGCAATAGGAGGCAAACCATATTGTTCGCAAAAAGTACCAAGCTCATATTTAGCTTTCTTTTTATCTTTAGCTGCTTGTTTAGCAATTTTAAAGTCAATACACATTTTTAATCCAATTTTTTGAATATAGCTAATTATATCACCATAAGTGAGGTTATCATAATCAATATAACCAAGAGTTTCACTTAGTTCTTCTCTTACCTTGTTAGCAAACAGGCTAGGAAGGCCATTAACAAATTTTTCCTTCCAAAAAGGTTTGTTACTATCATTTCTCATCATAACCCGAGAAATAAAAATATCTTTGTACCACCTAAAGTCGCTTAAAGTGGGACAGGTGAGATTACTAAGTTGGTCATGAATTCTTTCAGTAATATTACTAGGAGTTCCTATAAAATGTTTTATTATAGTGAAAATTAGAGTATTAATACCATCAGGGATACCAAAGCCAACATCTTCCCGAAAGATGGGCTGACCATTATCATCTAACTGGCGAGCATGGATAATAGAAATCCTTGCATCTTCATCAAGGTGTTTTTCCCACCAGGAACGAAGTACACCAGTAAATCCATTAGCTAATATTTCAACGATATCTGACTGAGTAAGACTGTTAAAAGCTGTAATATAGCTATTGGCAACCATAGACATATGATTCATTTTGGTGAGGATCTGATGTTCACTAAACCCATCAATATTCCATTCATAAATTTTATTAGACGAAACAGAAAATTGATTATCAAGATTCTTCTCCTCATACTGAAGATCAGGGGGAGTAGGTCTAGAATACCAATTTCTTGTAATACTAGTGTTATTAACAGTTAATTTATTTAATTGTTCAGTAAGATCAGGGATAGAAGCGACCTCAGAAATATCTTCTGAAACATTATTGCCTTCATCGTCAGATTCTTGGATCTGGTCAATGATGGCAACAGTTCCACTAGGTTCACCTGAGCTTGAACCAATTCTTTTAATTAACTTATCAATACTTTTAACTAGGTCAGAATCTTTATTGGGCAATCCCTTTCCTTCTCTGTCAGAAGGGAGAGTCAATAAAGGTTGATCTAGTTTTTCTTGAGGATTTTTAACCAAAGCATGATCAAATTTTTCTTCAATTTTATCAAGCTGTTTACCTATGGTGGCTAAATACTGATTAGTGAAAATATTTTGTTCAATAATCTTTTTATCATCATTTTTACCATCAGCAACCTTAAAAGGGCTGGCAACCACAGAAGCATTTTTAACCTGTAAAAGTACAGTTTCTAACGGAGGATGGGATTCTAAAATCTTAGACTTATCCTCTTTCATCCACTGACTTTTAGTAAGAACTTTACACTGTGAGTGATATTTACCATACCAATCATAAAATATAAGGTTCTCTCTATTGATTTTAACATATTTTTTCCAATTATGAACAATTTTATCACGGTCATGCTTATCATAGACATTACGAAACGCATGGCGTTTATCCTGATTAGATTTGGAATTGAAATATGCAACCAGACTATCCCAATCTAGTTTAGCAACTTTAGTCATAACCCTTAACTGGTGATTAATAGGGGCTTCAAAATCAGAAGGAGTAGGGCCTACAGACACTGTAGGAGACACATCATCTTGTTCCTCTTCAGCATGAAAGGCTGGAGTATAGCAAGGATGACTTGTCTGTCCCTGATTCAAAACACCTTTCATTTTAATATCCGGAATAGAAAAGTCACTCAAAACTTCGGTATCTCTTCTTGAAACAGAAGGAACTGAAGAATTAGTGAACTGTTCTATAATTAAAGGTCTTTTGGTGCGTTCGAAACTGACTCGAACAGTACCATCTGAAAATTGTTTAATATTTTCAAATTTTAATAAATTATTATTAACTGGATTTTATGGAATCTCTTGGGGGAGAATCTACTGACTAGGCAACGTAATATCTTTCCAAAGAATGGTCTTTGGGGTTTGGATATTAGCGTTACTAGTACTGCTTTGAATTAGCACAGTATGATCTTTAGGACTTTTATTAAGAGCATGAATATTTAAATTAGTTTTCATTACCTTATAATAAATTCTGTATATTAAAGCTATAGGTTGAGAACCCTCAATTATTTAAGTTATCTCGCCTGCGGTTTTAATATTCAGTGTTAAAGCTTTTAACAAATTAATATCAGATAAACTTAAAGGAAGATCTGGAAAGCAATTAAAATGAATAGGACCATCATGCAGACTTAACTCCATAATACCAATTATGCTTGGAGCATAATTGAGATAACGAGCATCTCTTAAACATAAAAAGACACTTGAGTTTATTCTTTTAATAGTTAACGGTTTAACCGCGACCTGAACTAAGCCAATATGAATAAAATTATAGCCTTTCTTACGATGTTTATTAATAACCTCAGGAGAAAGAAGACTACAATTTTCGTATTCTTTATTAATAGCACAAACACGTTCAACTAGTTTTAACATTATAATCAGTTTTAAAATTATCAATAAAAGTTGACTGGTAAATCTCCTTAGGGGACACACTAGGTATGTTCCAGTTACTAAGGGTTTGATTGATATTTTCATAACTGTGTTCTTCTTGGTTAACTATATTTGGAACAGGAGGAAGTGAAGATCTATTACTAATAGATGAACTGGACCTGAATAATCTACTCATAATTAAAAATTAAAGTTTTTAAAATATCTGTGTTCTTCCATACATACCCCTTTCTTTGCTTAACATAAACACATACCCTATCATCTAGTGATTCCTAGAAAGCCAAAACTGCTGACGCTCTCGAGACTTACGAAGGCTGGACAAGGACCTATGGCGATGGAGGGTGGTTTATACAAAGAGACTAGGTGACTTCTTGAACAAAGAAAGATCAAAAACTTATGATTTTTAAAAATGACTAAGATTAAACAGATAAAGAACAACGACTAGCAAACAAAAGACACATGGCTCTGATACCAAAAGGTGGCAGATTGAGAGATAGAAAGAGGCGCATATAAAGCTGAATTACAACTATAGCAAAACTATAAGAAATAATAACAGCAGTTCATAAGTATAAACAAGAGTTTTAGAAATAAAACTTTATTGAATATTGAAATAATTACAAACAAGTAACTGGGGTTTACTTACAAACAGACTCGATTATAGAAACTTAACATGTCTAAGGAAGAAGGCAAGAGTGCTGAAGATTCGTTAGATAGGAATCTAAGTCTTCACAAGCTCTCTATTGGATTACTAAATCCTGCCTCAACCGAACGACCAAGCCTCTCTTAAATAGGAAGAGAAAAGGCGTCACTAATACAACTCAATGATAACAAAACATGAATGACTATTACATAACAGTAATGCTTTATCAAAAGATGAAAGCATCATTACAACTTTGGACTATTACAATCAGCTTTTCACTATTACAGATGCGTTTTGAATAAAATACAGACTCAAAAATACAAAACAGAATAACTTTTTGACTAACCGACCACAGATGGCCGACAAACAGGAAAAGACTCATACAAGACGACAAATAACTCAACACATGCTTTCGGCTACTTTGGACAAAGTAGGGCAGGAGCATCTTGCAACAAGGCTGACCAACATAACTGTAGGAATTCTAGGCAAATGGGTCCTGAGCATATTGAAGAGAGATGCTTCCGTATGGATCATTATGACTAGAATGATGACTGGAATGGGATGAAGAGGATGAACAGACAGAGGGAACTGAGTCCTCACTGGGTTTATCCATTCGTTTTTTAATAAGACGAGACAACTGTTTTAACTCATTATCAGTACAATGATCAATATCTGCAAAATCTATCTTTGAAGCAGAAGATTTTTTGGATTTTGATTTACTAGAGGATGATTCCTTTAAAGGAGGAACCGTTTGAATAGGAGAAGGATTAGGAAATTCCTTCTGGACCTGACCAACAATGCGATAAGGATCAAACTTATCCCACCATTTTACTAAAAATTCACGAGTAACATGAGTAATTTGACTAAGGTTATTACTAGAAACCTCTTTCTTAGAAGAAACAACAGAAGAAAGAGCAACATTAGCAACAGGAGAATAGAATCCATAATTCCATTTAAGAATCCATGGAATTTTGTATTTACTAGCGAAATGTAGAATTACTGGAATGCAGCAATTAGATTGCACCGCAGGAAGTCTAGCACTGAAAACATTAAGGACTGACTGAAGCTCAATTGGAAGAATTTTATAGATGAGACCAAAGCGTTCCCACCATAAAACGAACCAATGAGGGATTTAACTTTTAAATTTGTGGTCAAACTGAATGAACCACGAATGACTAAACGATGGAGTTTGAAACAGAAAAACCCTGTTCCAAGCTTCCATGTAATCATAATAGCAGAACTGGCTATCATGACCATCTAACTGTCTTAAATCTGACGGATGATTACCCCAGTTTGGCATGGTGATAATCTGTTTAACATATAGAGAATGATAGATGATTTTTGAGGAATTATTTCTATCATAAATTGGTTTAATAAGGATTGACTGAGTTTGAAGCAAGACATCCTTATAATACATAAGAGATTTATAAGGAGCCAGAGGAATAAAATGCCAGCCAGTTGGAAAGAACTGGGCAGCCAACTTAATAGGATCATCAATTGATTTCATATGTCTTTCAATATAAAATAAATTGGTGGAATAAACAGGAATGTACTCGGTTGGAGTACGTTGACCAGCAGTAGGATTACTGGTCGAAGCAAAAGGATCAATCATGCGAGGAGGTTGGACCAGAGCCGAACTATAGGGCTTTGTTCCACAAATAATAGGGGTAAACCTATTAACTACAATAAGAGGTGTAACTGGATGAGGGATTACAGCTCCCATGGGCTTCTGACTAGACTGATCTGGGCCAGAAGGGCCAGGGGCCCGAGCATTTTTACTTGATCCTCTCCCACTAATTTTGATTTTGAGGGGTTCCTGAATTAATAAATTCCCGAGTTAAAAAGTCAGGAACATAATTATCACTGCCTTTAATATAATCAATATCAAAATTGAAAATACTTAAAATAGATTGCCATCTGGCAAAAATATGTTTAGCAGCTATATTTTCAAACATCTTTTTCTAAAATATATTTTGCTGACTTGCAATCAATGCGAACTAAAAACTTTTATTTTAATAAATCATTTTAAAATTTACTAATAGATAAAACCAAAGCTAAAATTTCTTTTTTAATTGTGCTATAATTTAATTGGGCATGTTTCCATGCGCCAGAGTGGAATCGAACAATTTGCTCAGATGAAGCAGGGGTTAATTTATGCTTCAGGATACCACCGAAGCCAATTTCGGAGTCATCAGTTTCAACAATTTTGAAAGCGGATTCATTAGATATGCCAAGGCAAGGAAGAACCTTAACATATTTCTTAACTTGTTGGACGATGGCAGTATGCTCATCAGTCCAAGGAGGAGGATTTTTCTGTAACTGAAGGAACAAAGGTTTACAGATTTTTCGCAAATTTTGATAAAACTTGCCGACGTAATTAAGAGATCCTAAAAAACGCTGGAGTTGAGTTTTATCAATAATTTTGTCAGGAAATTTATCAGCAAATTGAATGACTCTTTGGATTGGACGAACCAAACCGTGATGAATATCATGGCCAAGAAACTTAACTAACTTGGAACAGACTGCATTTGGTTGGTGAAAGTACCAAACCATTGACTTTAATGGCTTTGAAAAATGAATTCAAGTGTTTGAAATGTTCATCAATAGACTTGGAAAAAACCAGAATGTCATCAATATAAACTATGATAAAGTGACTGAAGGTATTCAAAATTTCATTGAGAATATTTTGAAATTCACTAGGGGCATTCTTCAAGCCAAATGCTTGAACAACCCATTCATAATGACCAAAGGGAGTAGTGAAGGCAGTTTTATATCTATCACTACGATGAATACTGACTTGCCAAAACCCAGACTTAAGGTCAAACTTAATAAAAATAGTAGCATTACTAAGTCGACTTAGAAGGTCTTCTTTATTGGGTAGGGGATACCTAATCCATTCAAAAACCTTGTTAAGAGGCTAATAATTAATAACTAGGCGAGGGACTCCTCTCTCTTTTTCAGCTTCATTGTTAACATAAAAGGCTGGACAAGACCAAGGAGACTTACTATGTTTTATTAGGCCTTTGCAAGCAAATCATTAATCTCTTGCTTACATAATTCCATTTGTTGATGACTCATTTGGATAGGTCTGGCCTTATTAGGAATTAGGTGTTCCTTAAATTCCTTAGCATAAGGTAGTCTGACCACATGCTTTCTACGATGCCAAAAGGCATTGGGTGAATCAGCACACAAATTTTTAACCATAAAAACCCGAAGTTCTTCAATCTTATCTTGAACCTTATCAAGGAGGAGAAGATCCTCAACCTGCTTATATTTGATTTCTTGTTTTAAATATTTTAATTGATAAGTTTTACAATTTAATAAATTGAGTGACTTAGAAAT
This sequence comes from Panax stipuleanatus, assembly GCA_020205555.1. NCBI lineage: Eukaryota > Viridiplantae > Streptophyta > Magnoliopsida > Apiales > Araliaceae > Panax > Panax stipuleanatus. The sequence continues at coordinate 82,961,403 of CM035118.1, forward strand.
GGATTCATCTTGAATAAATTTCAATTCTCTCTCTTTAGGCTGAGTGATAAATTCAAATACTACCTTTTCCCCATAATGCTCAGTAGTTAAACCGTTATTACTAGTAGTAAAAGGATATAATAAGTATATAAAAGGGAGACCTAAAATTATCTTATCATTCAAGTTACGAATTAAAATAAAAGAAGTTTTAAAACATATATTATTTTGACAAATATGAACTTTAGGTAGTTTATAATTTATTATCATACTACTACCATTGGCGGAGTTTAAACGCTCACTGGTTTTGACATAGAACTTAGTAGGGATCAAACCTTCTTGTATGCAATTAAGGTCTGCACAGGTATCAACAAGAGCAGGAAGTTGAATAGCAAAGGTTCCATTAACCATTAAACGAACCATGATATACCATTTTTGAATAGTTATATCTTTTAATCTTTTAAGTGAATTACCTTGTACCATTAATAAAGACTCATCATTCATGACTCCTGAAGACTCAGGTTGATCATCATTATAAGAGGAATCAGAAATGTGGAGTTTTGAACCTTTAGAGGCTAAATTAGCCATATCTTTTCTTAAGTCAGAAATTTCAGTCTTAAGACCAGTAATTTCTTTTTTATGTTTGTTGACTTCTTGATTTAAATCTAGGAGGGTGATCTCTTTCTCAGCAGTTTTAAATCTTTCAAGGGTTTTATTAAGGCTAATTACAGGTTTATCTTTACCTCTAATAACCTTACCTTTAACTGAAATGTTTTTATTAAATAGGTCCTTTAATTATTTCATATACTGTAATTTTAAATCTTCATCCGTAAGTTTACTAATTAATTCAATTAACAAAGAACTTTCTTGGTCTTCTTTGTTAAGGACGTTAATGGTTTTACAACAGTCGGATCTACAATTATCAGTGCAAAGGGTAACTTCATTATCCTCACTAGGAGTCTGACTATTTTCTTCATTTCCTGAAGAAAAGGGAATATCAGAATGATCATTATCATCATCAGTCTGAATTCTAATTAACTCGAAAATCTTTTCAGTATCTTCAGCGGAAATATTCAGCTGACTTAAATTTTGTATTAACTTACATTCATTTTTATAATGACCCTCTTTACCACAATTATAGAAGGTAATTTTACTCTTATCATTAGATTTTTTATTATGTTTTTTCTTTCTTGATTTAGGTTTCTCGTAATAACTATCTTTGTTACTAGATTGACTAGAACGCTTCTTATGATGCTTACGTTTTTTATGACTCTCAACTTGTCTCTTCTTATGCTTTCTTCTCGAGGGAGCAATAGGAGGCAAACCATATTGTTCGCAAAAAGTACCAAGCTCATATTTAGCTTTCTTTTTATCTTTAGCGGCTTGTTTAGATATTTTAAAGTCAATACACATTTTTAATCCAATTTTTTGAATATAGCTAATTATATCACCATAAGTGAGGTTATCATAATCAATATAACCAAGAGTTTTACTTAGTTCTTCTCTTACCTTGTGAGCAAACAAGCTAGGAAGGCCATTAACAAATTTTTTCCTTCCAAAAAGGTTTGTTACTATCATTTCTCATCATAACCCGAGAAATAAAAATATCTTTGTACCACCTAAAGTCGCTTAAAGTGGGACAGGTGAGATTACTAAGTTGGTCATAAATTCTTTCAGTAATATTACTAGGAGTTCCTATAAAATGTTTTATTATAGTGAAAATTAAAGTATTAATACCATCAGGGATACCAAAGCCAACATCTTCCCGAAAGATGGGCTGACCATTATCATCTAACTGGCGAGCATGGATAATAGAAATCCTTGCATCTTCATCAAGGTGTTTTTCCCACCAGGAACGAAGTACACCAGTAAATCCATTAGCTATTATTTCAACGATATCTGACTGAGTAAGACTGTTAAAAGCTGTAATATAGCTGCTGGCAACCATAGACATATGATTCATTTTGGTGAGGATCTGATGTTCACTAAACCCATCAATATTCCATTCATAAATTTTATTAGACGAAACAGAAAATTGATTATCAAGATTCTTCTCCTCATACTGAAGATCAGGGGGAGTAGTCTAGAATACCAATTTCTTGTAATACTAGTGTTATTAAAAGTTAATTTATTTAATTATTCAGTAAGATCAGGGATAGAAGCGACCTCAGAAATATCTTCTGAAACATTATTGCTTTCATCGTCAGATTCTTGGATCTGGTCAATGATGGCAACAGTTCCACTAGGTTCACCTGAGCTTGAACCAATTCTTTTAATTAACTTATCAATACTTTTAACTAGGTCAGAATCTTTATTGGGCAATCCCTTTCCTTCTCTGTCAGAAGGGAGAGTCAATAAAGGTTGATCTAGTTTTTCTTGAGGATTTTTAACCAAAGCATGATCAAATTTTTCTTCAATTTTATCAAGCTGTTTACCTATGGTGGCTAAATACTGATTAGTGAAATTATTTTGTTCAATAATCTTTTTATCATCAGTTTTACCATCAGCAACCTTAAAAGGGCTGGCAACCACAGAAGCATTTTTAACATGTAAAAGTACAGTTTCTAACGGAGGATGGGATGCTAAAATCTTAGACTTATCCTCTTCCATCCGCTGACTTTTAGTAAGAACTTTACACTGTGAGTGATATTTATCATACCAATCATAAAATGTAAGGTTCTCTCTATTGATTTTAACATATTTTTTCCAATTATGAACAATTTTATCACGGTCATGCTTATCATAGATATTACGAAAAGCATGGCGTTTATCCTGATTAGATTTGGAATTGAAATCTGCAACCAGACTATCCCAATCTAGTTTAGCAACTTTAGTCACAACCCTTAACTGGTGATTAATTGGGGCTTCAAAATCAGAAGGAGTAGGGCCTACAGACACTGTAAGAGACACATCATCTTGTTCCTCTTCAGCATGAAAGGCAAGTTGAGAGTCATAAAAAACGTAAGCATCATAAGAAGCGTTCTAGTCAATCTAATAACAAAGATAGTTATTACGAGAAACCTAAGTCAAGAAAGAAAACACATAATAAAAAATCTAATGATAAGAGTAAAATTACCTACTATAATTGTGGTAAAAAGGGTCATTATAAAAATGAATGTAAGTTAAAACAAAAGTTAAGTTAGCTAAATATTTCCGCTGAAGATACTGAAAAGATTTTCGAGTTAATTAGAATTCAGACTGATGATGATAATGATCATTCTGATATTCCATTTTCTTCAGGAAATGAAGAAAATAGTCAGACTCCTAGTGAGGATAATGAAGTTACCCTTTGCACTGATAATTGTAGATCCGACTGTTGTAAAACCATTAACGTCCTTAACAAAGAAGACCAAGAAAGTTCTTTGTTAATTGAATTAATTAGTAAACTTACAGATGAAGATTTAAAATTACAGTATATGAAACAATTAAAGGACCTATTTAATAAAAACATTTCAGGTAAAGGTAAGGTTATTAGAGGTAAAGATAAACCTGTAATTAGCCTTAATAAAACCCTTGAAAGATTTAAAACTGCTGAGAAAGGGATCACCCTCCCAGATTTAAATCAAGAAGTCAACAAACTTAAAAAAGAAATTACTAGTCTTAAGACTGAAATTTCTGACTTAAGAAAAGATATGGCTAATTTAGCCTCTAAATGTTCAGAACTCCACATTTTTGATTCCTCTTATAATGATGATCAACATGAGTCTTCAGGAGTCATGAATGATGAGTCTTTATTAATGGTATAAGGTAATTCACTTAAAAGATTAAAAGATATTACTATTCAAAAATGGTATATCATGGTTCGTTTAATGGTTGATGGAACCTTTGCTATTCAACTTCCTACTCTTGTTGATATCGGTGCAGACCTTAATTGCATACAAGAAGGTTTGATCCCTACTAAGTTCTATGTCAAAACTAGTGAGCGTTTAAACTCAGCTAATGGTAGTTGTATGATAATAAATTCTAAAACTACCTAAAGTTCATATTTGTCAAAATAATATGAGTTTTAAAACTTCTTTTGTTTTAATTCGTAACTTGACTGATAAGATAATTTTAGGTCTCCCTTTTATATACTTATTATATCCTTTTACTACTAGTAATAACGGTTTAAGTACTGAGCATCTTGGGGAAAATGTGGTATTTGAATTTATCACTCAGCCTAAAGAGAGAGACTTTAAATTTATTCAAGATGAATCCATTTCTAAGTCACTCAATTTATTAAATTGTAAAACTTCTCAATTAAAATATTTAAAACAAGAAATCAAATATAAGCAGGTTGAGGATCTTCCCCTCCTTGATAAGGTTCAAGATAAGATTGAAGAACTTCGTGTTTTTATGGTTAAAAATTTGTGTGCTGATTCGCCCAATGCCTTTTGGCATCGTAGAAAGCATGTGGTCAGACTACCTTATGCTAAGGAATTTAAGGAACACCTAATTCCTACTAAGGCCAGACCTATCCAAATGAGTCATCAAAAAATGGAATTATGTAAGCAAGAGATTAATGATTTACTTGCAAAAGGCCTAATAAAACATAGTAAGTCTCCTTGGTCTTGTCCAGCCTTTTATGTTAACAATGAAGCTGAAAAAGAGAGAGGAGTCCCTCGCCTAGTTATTAATTATAAGCCTCTTAACAAGGTTCTTGAATGGATTAGGCATCCCCTACCCAATAAAGAAGACCTTCTAAGTCGACTTAGTAATACTACTATTTTTAGTAAGTTTGACCTTAAGTCTGGGTTTTAGCAAATCAGTATTCATCATAGTGATAGATATAAAACTGCCTTCACTACTCCCTTTGGTCATTATGAATGGGTTGTTCAAGCATTTGGCTTGAAGAATGCCCCTAGTGAATTTCAAAATATTCTCAATGAAATTTTGAATCCCTTCAGTCACTTTATCATAGTTTATATTGATGACATTCTGGTTTTTTCCAAGTCTATTGATGAACATTTCAAACACTTGAATTCATTTTTCAAAGCCATTAAAGTCAATGGTTTGGTTCTTTCACCAACCAAATGCAGTCTGTTCCAAGTTAGAGTTAAGTTTCTTGGTCATGATATTCATCACGGTTCGGTTCGTCCAATCCAAAGAGTCATTCAATTTGCATGATAAATTTCCTGCCAAAATTATTGATAAAACTCAACTCCAGCGTTTTTTAGGATCTCTTAATTATGTCGGCAAGTTTTATCAAAATTTGCGAAAAATCTGTAAACCTTTGTTCCTTCGGTTACAGAAAAATCCTCCTCCTTGGACTGATGAGCATACTGCCATCGTCCAACAAGTTAAGAAATATGTTAAGGTTCTTCCTTGCCTTGGCATATCTAATGAATTCGCTTTCAAAATTGTTGAAACTGACGCCTCCGAAATTGGCTTCGGTGGTATCCTGAAGCAGAAATTAACCCCTGCTTCATCTGACCAAATTGTTCGATTCCACTCTGGCGCGTGGAATCATGTCCAATTAAATTATAGCACAATGAAAAAAGAAATTTTAGCTTTGGTTTTATGTATTAGTAAATTTCCAAATGATTTATTAAATCAAAAGTTTTCAGTTCGCATTGATTGCAAGTTAGCAAAATATATTTTAGAAAAATATGTTAAAAATATAGCTGCTAAACATATATTTGCCAGATGGCAATCTATTTTAAGTATTTTCGATTTTGATATTGATTATATTAAAGGCAATGATAATTCTGTTCCTGGCTTTTTAACTCGGGAATTTATTAATTCAAGTACCCCTCAAATTCAAAATGAGTGTGAGAGGATCAAGTAAAAATGCTCGGGCCCCTGGCCCTTCAGGCCCAGATCAGCCTAGTCAGAAGCCCATGGGAGCTGTAATCCCTCATCCAGTTACACCTCTTACTTTAGTTAATAGGTTTACCCCTATTATTTCTAGAACAAAGCCCTATAGTTCGGCTCTGGTCCAACCTCCTCGCATGATTGATCCTTTTGCTTCCACCAGTAATCCTACTGCTGGTCAACGTACTCCAACCGAGTACATTCCTGTTTATTCCACCAATTTATTTCATATTGAAAGACATATGAAATCAATTGATGATCCTATTAAGTTGGCTGCCCAATTCTTTCCAACTGGCTGGCGTTTTATTCCTCTGGCTCCTTATAAATCTCTTATGTATTATAAGGATGTCTTGCTTCAAACTCAGTCAATCCTTATTAAACCAATTTATGATAGAAATGATTCCTCAAAAATCATCTATCATTCTCTAGATATTAAAAAGATTATCACCATGCCAAACTGAGGTAATCATCCGTCAGATTTAAGACAGTTAGATGGTCATGATAGCCAGTTCTGCTATTATAATTACATGGAAGCTTGGAACAGGGTTTTCTGTTTCAAACTCCATCGTTTAGTCATTCGTGGTTCATTCAATTTGACCATAAATTTAAAAGTCAAATCCCTCATTGGTTCGTTTTATGGTGGGAACGCTTTGGTCTCATCTATAAAATTCTTCCAATTGAGCTTCAGTCAATCCTTAATGTTTTCAGTGCTAGAGTTCCTGCGGTGCAGTCTAATTGCTGCATTCCAGTAATTCTACATTTCGCTAGTAAATACAAAATTCCATGGATTCTTAAATGGAATTATGGATTCTATTCTCCTGTTGCTAATGTTGCTCTTTCTTCTGTTGTTTCTTCTGAGAAAGAGGTTTCTAGTAATAACCTTAGTCAAATTACTCATGTTACTAGTGAATTTTTAGTAAAATAGTGGGACAAGTTTGATCCTTATCGCATTGTTGGTCAGGTCCAGAAGGAATTTCCTAATCCTTCTCCTATTCAAACGGTTCCTCCTTTAAAGGAATCATCCTCTAGTAAATCAAAATCCAAAAAATCTTCTGCTTCAAAGATAGATTTTGCGGATATTGATCATTGTACTGATAATGAGTTAAAATAGTTATCTCATCTTATTAACAAACGAATGGATAAACTCAGTGAGGACTCAGTTCCCTCTGTCTGTTCATCCTCTTTGTCCCATTCCAGTCATCATTCTAGTCATAATGATCCATACGGAAGCATCTCTCTTCAAGATGCTCAGGACCCATTTGCCTAGAATTCCTACAGTTATGTTGGTCAGCCTTGTTGCAAGATGCTCCTGCCCGCGCAGCCCGTGCTCCTTTGTCCAAAGTAGCCGAAAGCATGTGTTGAGTCATTTGTCGTCTTGTATGAGTCTTGTCCTGTTTGTCGGCCATCTGTGGTCGGTTAGTCAAAAAGTTATTCTGTTATGTATTTTTGAGTCTGTATTTTATTCATAACGCGTCTGTAATAATGAAAAGCTAATTGTAATAGTCAAAAGTTGTAATGATGCTTTCATCTTTTGATAAAGCATTACTGTTATGTAATAGTCATTCATGTTTTGTTATCATTGAGTTGTATTAGTGACACCTTTTCTCTTCCTATTTAAGAGAGGCTTGGTCATTCGGTTGAGGCAGGATTTAGTAATCCAATATAGAGCTTGAGAAGACTTAGATTCCTATCTAACGAATCTTCAGCACTCTTGCCTTCTTCCTTAGACATGTTAAGTTTCTATAATCGAGTCTGTTTGTAAGTAAACCCCAGTTACTTGTTTATAATTATTTCAATATTCAATAAAGTTTTATTTCTAAAACTCTTGTTTATACTTATGAACTGCTGTTATTATTTCTTATAGTTTTGCTATAGTTGTAATTCAGCTTTATATGCGCCTCTTTCTTCTATCTCTCAATCTTCCGCCTTTTGGTATCAGAGCCATGTGTCTTTTGTTTGCTAATCGTTGTTCTTTATCTGTTTAATCTTAGTCATTTTTAAAAATCATAAGTTTTTGATCTTTCTTTGTTCAAGAAGTCACCTAATCTCTTTGTATAAACCATCCTCCATCGCCATAGGTCCTTGTCCAGCCTTTGTATGTCCCGAGAGCGTGAGCAGTTTTGGCTTTCTACGAATCACTAGATGATAGGGTATGTGTTTATGTTAAGCAAAGAAAGGGGTATGTATGGAAGAACACATATATTTTAAAAACATTAATTTTAAATTATGAGTAGATTATTCAGGTCCAGTTCATCTGTTAGTAATAGATCTTCACTTCCTCCTGTTCCAAATATAGTTAACCAAGAAGAACACAGTTATGAAAATAACAATCAAACCCTTAGTAACTGGAACATACCTAGTGTGTCCCCTAAGGAGATTTACCAGTAAACTTTTATTGATAATTTTAACACTGATTATAATGTTAAAACTGTTGAACGTGTTTATGCTATTAATAAAGAATACGAAAATTGTAGTCTTCTTTCTCCTGAGGTTATTAATAAACATCGTAAGAAAGGCTATAATTTTATTCATATTGTCTTAGTTCAGGTCGCGGTTAAACCGTTAACTATTAAAGGAATAAACTCAAGTGTCTTTTTATGTTTAAGAGATGCTCGTTATCTCAATTATGCTCCAAGCATAATTGGTATTATGGAGTCAAGATTGCATGATGGTCCTATTCATTTTAATTGCTTTCCAGATCTTCCTTTAAGTTTATCTGATATTAATTTGTTGAAAGCTTTAACACTTAATATTAAAACCGCAGGCGAGATAACTCAAATGATTGAGGGTTCTCAACCTATAGCTTTAATATACAAAATTTATTGTAAGGTAATGAAAACTAATTTAAATATTCATGCTCTTAATAAAAGTCCTAAAGATCATACTGCGCTAATTCAAATCAGTACTAGTAACGCTAATATCCAAACCCCAAAGACCATTCTTTAGAAAGATATTACGTTGCCTAGTCAGTGGATTCTCCCCCAAGAGATTCCACAAAAACCAGTTAATAATAATTTATTAAATTTAGAAAACATTAAACAATTTTCAGATGGTACTGTTCGAGTCAGTTTCGAACGCACCAAAAGACCTTTAATTATAGAACAGTTCACTAATTCTTCAGTTCCTTCAATTTCAAGAAGAGATACCGAAGTTTTGAGTGACTTTTCTATTCCGGATATTAAAATGAAAGGTGTTTTGAATCAGGGACAGACAAGTCATCCTTGCTATACTCCAGCCTTTCATGCTGAAGAGGAACAAGATGATGTGTCTCCTACAGTGTCTGTAGGCCCTACTCCTTCTGATTTTGAAGCCCCTATTAATCACCAGTTAAGGGTTATGACTAAAGTTACTAAACTAGATTGGGATAGTCTGGTTGCAGATTTCAATTCCAAATCTAATCAGGATAAACGCCATGCTTTTCGTAATATCTATGATAAGCATGACCGTGATAAAATTGTTCATAATTGGAAAAAATATGTTAAAATCAATAGAGAGAACCTTACATTTTATGATTGGTATGATAAATATCACTCACAGTGTAAAGTTCTTACTAAAAGTCAGTGGATGAAAGAGGATAAGTCTAAGATTTTAGCATCCCATCCTCCGTTAGAAACTGTACTTTTACAGGTTAAAAATGCTTCTGTGGTTGCCAGCCCTTTTAAGGTTGCTGATGGTAAAACTGCTGATAAAAAGATTATTGAACAAAATAATTTCACTAATCAGTATTTAGCCACCACAAGTAAACAGCTTGATAAAATTGAAGAAAAATTTGATCATGCTTTGGTTAAAAATCCTCAAGAAAAACTAGATCAACCTTTATTGACTCTCCCTTCTGACATAGAAGGAAAGGGATTGCCCAATAAAGATTCTGACCTAGTTAAAAGTATTGATAAGTTAATTAAAAGAATTGGTTCAAGCTCAGGTGAACCTAGTGGAACTCTTGCCATCATTGACCAGATCCAAGAATCTGACGATGAAAGCAATAATGTTTCAGAAGATATTTCTGAGGTCGCTTCTATCCCTGATCTTACTGAACAATTAAATATATTAACTTTTAATAACACTAGTATTACAAGAAAATGGAATTCTAGACCTACTCCCCCTGATCTTCAGTATGAGGAGAAGAATCTTGATAATCAATTTTCTGTTTCGTCTAATAAAATTTATGAATGGAATATTGATGGGTTTAGTGAACATCAGATCCTCACCAAAATGAATCATATATCTATGGTTGCCAGCAGCTATATTACAGCTTTTAACAGTCTTACTCAGTCAGATATCGTTAAAATATTAGCTAATGGATTTACTGGTGTACTTCGTTCCTGGTGGGAAAAACACCTTGATGAAGATGCAAGGATTTATATTATCCATGCTAGCCAGTTAGATGATAATAGTCAGCCCATCTTTCGGGAAGATGTTGGCTTTGGTATCCCTGATGGTATTAATACTCTAATTTTCACTATAATAAAACATTTTATAGGAACTCCTAGTAATATTACTGAAATAATTCATGCCCAACTTAGTAATCTCACCTGTCCCACTTTAAGCGACTTTTGGTGGTACAAAGATGTTTTTATTTCTCGGGTTATGATGAGAAATGATAGTAACATACCTTTTTGGAAGGAAATATTTGTTAATGGCCTTCCTAGCCTGTTTGCTCAAAAGGTAAGAGAAGAACTAAGTAAAACTCTTGGTTATATTGATTATGATAACCTCACTTATGGTGATATAATTAGCTATATTCAAAAAATTGGATTAAAAATGTGTATTGACATTAAAATTGCTAAACAAGCCGCTAAAGATAAAAAGGAAGCTAAACATGAGCTTGGTACTTTTTGCGAACAATATGGTTTGCCTCCTATTGCTCCCTCGAGAAGAAAGCATAAGAAAAGGCAAGTTGAGAGTCATAAAAAACGTAAGCATCATAAGAAGCGTTCTAGTCAATCTAATAACAAAGATAGTTATTACGAGAAATTGGTATTCTAGACCTACTCCCCCTGATCTTCAATATGAGGAGAAGAATATTGATAATCAATTTTCTGTTTCGTCTAATAAAATTTATGAATGGAATATTGATGGGTTTAGTGAACATCAGAGCCAATATGATCCATACGGAAGAATCAATCTTCAAGATGCTCAGGACCCATTTGCCTAGAATTTCTACAGTTATGTTGGTCAGCCTTGTTGCAAGATGCTCCTGCCCGCGCAGCCCGTGTTCCTTTGTCCAAAGTAGCCGAAAGCATGTGTTGAGTCATTTGTGGTCTTGTATGAGTCTTGTCATGTTTGTCGGCCATCTGTGGTCGGTTAGTCAAAAAGTTATTGTATTTTGTATTTTTGAGTCTGTATTTTATTCAAAACGCGTCTGTAATAGTGAAAAGCTGATTGTAATAGTACAAAAGTTGTAATGATGCTTTTATCTTTTGATAAAGCATTACTGTTATGTAATAGTCATTCATGTTTTGTTATCATTGAGTTGTATTAGTGACGCCTTTTCTCTTCCTATTTAAGAGAGGCTTGGTCATTCAGTTGAGGCAGGATTTAGTAATCCAATAGAGAGCTTGTGAAGACTTAGATTCCTATCTAACGAATCTTCAGCACTCTTGCCTTCTTCCTTAGACATGTTAAGTTTCTATAATCGAGTCTGTTTGTAAGTAAACCCCAGTTACTTGTTTGTAATTATTTCAATATTCAATAAAGTTTTATTTCTAAAACTCTTGTTTATACTTTTGAACTGTTGTTATTATTTCTTATAGTTTTGCTATAGTTGTAATTCAGCTTTATATGCGCCTCTTTCTTCTATCTCTCAATCTTTCGCCTTTTGGTTTATCCTGATTACGTGTCTGTACTAGTGAAAAGCTGATTGTAATAGTCAAAAGTTGTAATGATGCATTCATCTTTTGATAAAGCATTACTGTTATGTAATAGCCATTCATGTTTTGTTATCATTGAGTTGTATTAGTGACGCTTTTTCTCTTCCTATTTAAGAGAGGCTTGGTCATTCGGTTGAGGCAGGATTTAGTAATCCAATAGAGAGCTTGTGAAGACTTAGATTCCTATCTAACGAATCTTCAGCACTCTTGCCTTCTTCCTTAGACTTGTTAAGTTTCTATAATCGAGTCTATTTGTAAGTAAACCCCAGTTACTTGTTTGTAATTATTTCAATATTCAATAAAGTTTTATTTCTAAAACTCTTGTTTATACTTATGAACTGCTGTTATTATTTCTTATAGTTTTGCTATAGTTGTAATTCAGCTTTATATGCGCCTCTTTCTTCTATCTCTCAATCTTCCGCCTTTTGGTATCAGAGCCATGTGTCTTTTGTTTGCTAATCGTTGTTCTTTATCTGTTTAATCTTAGTCATTTTTAAAAATCATAAGTTTTTGATCTTTCTTTGTTCAAGAAGTCACCTAGTCTCTTTGTATAAACCACCCTCCATCGCCATAGGTCCTTGTCCAGCCTTTGTAAGTCCCGAGAGCGTGAGCAGTTTTGGCTTTCTGGGAATCACTAGATGATAGGGTATGTGTTTATGTTAAGCAAAGAAAGGGGTATGTATGGAAGAACACAGATATTTTAAAAACTTTAATTTTTAATTATGAGTAGATTATTCAGGTCCAGTTCATCTGTTGGTAATAGATCTTCACTTCCTCCTGTTCCAAATATAGTTAACCAAGAAGAACACAGTTATGCAAATATCAATCAAACCCTTAGTAACTGGAACATACCTAGTGTGTCCCCTAAGGAGATTTAACAGTCAACTTTTATTGATAATTTTAAAACTGATTATAATGTTAAAACTGTTGAACGTGTTTATGCTATTAATAAAGAATACGAAAATTGTAGTCTTCTTTCTCCTGAGGTTATTAATAAACATCGTAAGAAAGGCTATAATTTTATTCATATTGGCTTAGTTCAGGTCACGGTTAAACCGTTAACTATTAAAGGAATAAACTCAAGTGTCTTTTTATGTTTAAGAGATACTCGTTATTTCAATTATGCTCCAAGCATAATTGGTATTATGGAGTCAAGTCTGCATGATGGTCCTATTCATTTTAATTGCTTTCCAGATCTTCCTTTAAGTTTATCTGATATTAATTTGTTAAAAGCTTTAACACTGAATATTAAAACCGCAGGGGAGATAACTCAAATGATTGAGGGTTCTCAACCTATAGCTTTAATATACAGAATTTATTGTAAGGTAATGAAAACTAATTTAAATATTCATGCTCTTAATAAAAGTCCTAAAGATCATACTGCGCTAATTCAAAGCAGTACTAGTAACGCTAATATCCAAACCCCAAAGACCATTCTTTGGAAAGATATTACGTTTCCTAGTCAGTGGATTCTACCCTAAGAGATTCCACAAAAACCAGTTAATAATAATTTATTAAATTTAGAAAACATTAAATAATTTTCAGATGGTACTGTTCGAGTCAGTTTCGAACGCACCAAAAGACCTTTAATTATAGAACAGTTCACTAATTCTTCAGTTCCTTCAATTTCAAGAAGAGATACCGAAGTTTTGAGTGACTTTTCTATTCCGGATATTAAAATGAAAGGTGTTTTGAATCAGGGACAGACAAGTCATCCTTGCTATACTCCAGCCTTTCATGCTGAAGAGGAACAAGATGATGTGTCTCCTACAGTGTCTGTAGGCCCTACTCCTTCTGATTTTGAAGCCCCTATTAATCACCAGTTAAGGGTTATGACTAAAGTTGCTAAACTAGATTGGGATAGTCTGGTTGCAGATTTCAATTCCAAATCTAATCAGGATAAACGCCATGATTTTCGTAATATCTATGATAAGCATGACCGTGATAAAATTGTTCATAATTGGAAAAAATATGTTAAAATCAATAGAGAGAACCTTACATTTTATGATTGGTATGATAAATATCACTCACAGTGTAAAGTTCTTACTAAAAGTCAGTGGATGAAAGAGGATAAGTCTAAGATTTTAGCATCCCATCCTCCGTTAGAAACTGTACTTTTACAAGTTAAAAATGCTTCTGTGGTTGCCAGCCCTTTTAAGGTTGCTGATGGTAAAACTGATGATAAAAAGATTATTGAACAAAATAATTTCACTAATCAGTATTTAGCCACCATAGGTAAACAGCTTGATAAAATTGAAGAAAGTTTTTATCATGCTTTGGTTAAAAATCCTCAAGAAAAACTAGATCAACCTTTATTGACTCTCCCTTCTGACAGAGAAGGAAAGGGATTGCCCAATAAAGATTCTGACCTAGTTAAAAGTATTGATAAGTTAATTAAAAGAATTGGTTCAAGCTCAGGTGAACCTAGTGGAACTGTTGCCATCATTGACCAGATCCAAGAATCTGACGATGAAAGCAATAATGTTTCAGAAGATATTTCTGAGGTCGCTTCTATCCCTGATCTTACTGAACAATTAAATAAATTAACTTTTAATAACACTAGTATTACAATAAATTGGTATTCTAGACCTACTCCCCCTGATCTTCAGTATGAGGAGAATAATCTTGATAATCAATTTTCTGTTTCGTCTAATAAAATTTATGAATGGAATATTGATGGGTTTAGTGAACATCAGATCCTCACCAAAATGAATCATATGTCTATGGTTGCCAACAGCTATATTACAGCTTTTAACAGTCTTACTCAGTCATATATCGTTGAAATATTAGCTAATGGATTTACTGGTGTACTTCGTTCCTGGTGGGAAAAACACCTTGATGAAGATGCAAGGATTTCTATTATCCATGCTCGCCAGTTAGATGATACTGGTCAGCCCATCTTTCGGGAAGATGTTGGCTTTGGTATCCCTGATGGTATTAATACTCTAATTTTCACTATAATAAAACATTTTATAGGAACTCCTAGTAATATTACTGAAAGAATTCATGACCAACTTAGTAATCTCACCTGTCCCATTTTAAGCGACTTTAGGTGGTACAAAGATGTTTTTATTTCTCGGGTTATGATGAGAAATGATAGTAACAAACCTTTTTGGAAGGAAAAATTTGTTAATGGCCTTCCTAGCCTGTTTGCTCACAAGGTAAGAGAAGAACTAAGTAAAACTCTTGGTTATATTGATTATGATAACCTCACTTATGGTGATATAATTAGCTATATTCAAAAAATTGGATTAAAAATGTGTATTGACTTTAAAATTGTTAAACAAGCCGCTAAAGATAAAAAGAAAGCTAAATATGAGCTTGGTACTTTTTGCGAACAATATGGTTTGCCTCTTATTGCTCCCTCGAGAAGAAAGCATAAGAAAAGGCAAGTTGAGAGTCATAAAAAACGTAAGCATCATAAGAAGCGTTCTAGTCAATCTAATAACAAAGATAGTTATTACGAGAAACCTAAGTCAAGAAAGAAAACACATAATAAAAAATTTAATGATAAGAGTAAAATTACCTGCTATAATTGTGGTAAAGAGGGTCATTATAAAAATGAATGTAAGTTAAAACAAAAGTTAAGTCAGCTAAATATTTCCGCTGAAGATACTGAAAAGATTTTCGAGTTTATTAGAATTCAGACTGATGATGATAATGATCATTCTGATATTCCCTTTTCTTCAGGAAATGAAGAAAATAGTCAGACTCCTAGTGAGGATAATGAGGTTACCCTTTGCACTGATAATTGTAGATCCGACTGTTGTAAAACCATTAACGTCCTTAACAAAGAAGACCAGGAAAGTTCTTTGTTAATTGAATTAATTAGTAAACTTACGGATGAAGATTTAAAATTACAGTATTTGAAACAATTAAAGGACCTATTTAATAAAAACATTTCAGGTAAAGGTAAGGTTATTAGAGGTAAAGATGAACCTGTAATTAGCCTTAATTAAACCCTTGAAAGATTTAAAACTGCTGAGAAAGAGATCACCCTCCCAGATTTAAATCAAGAAGTCAACAAACTTAAAAAAGAAATTACTGGTCTTAAGACTGAAATTTCTGACTTAAGAAAAGATATGGCTAATTTAGCCTCTAAAGGTTCAGAACTCCACGTTTCTGATTCCTCTGATAATGATGATCAACCTGAGTCTTCAGGAGTTTTGAATGCTGAGTCTTTATTAATGGTACAAGGTAATTCACTTAAAAGATTAAAAGATATTATTATTCAAAAATGGTATATCATGGTTCGTTTAATGGTTGATGGAACCTTTGCTATTCAACTTCATGCTCTTGTTGATACCGGTGCAGACCTTAATTGCATACAAGAAGGTTTGATCCCTACTAAGTTCTATGTCAAAACCCAGTGAGCGTTTAAACTCCGCTAATGGTAGTAGTATGATTATAAATTATAAACTACCTAAAGTTTATATTTGTCAAAATAATATGTGTTTTAAAACTTCTTTTGTTTTAATTCGTAACTTGACTGATAAGATAATTTTAGGTCTCCCTTTTATATACTTATTATATCCTTTTACTACTAGTAATAACGGTTTAACTACTGAGCATCTTGGGGAAAAGGTGGTATTTGAATTTATAACTCAGCCTAAAGAGAGATACTTGAAATTTATTCAAGATGAATCCATTTCTAAGTCACTCAATTTATTAAATTGTAAAACTTCTCAATTAAAATATTTAAAACAAGAAATCAAATATAAGCAGGTTGAGGATCTTCTCCTCCTTGATAAGGTTCAAGATAAGATTGAAGAACTTCGGGTTTTTATGGTTAAAAATTTGTGTGCTGATTCGCGCAATGCCTTTTGGCATCGTAGAAAGCATGTGGTCAGACTACCTTATGCTAAGGAATTTAAGGAACACCTAATTCCTACTAAGGCCAGACCTATCCAAATGAGTCATCAACAAACGGAATTATGTAAGCAAGAGATTAATTATAAGCCTCTTAACAAGGTTCTTGAATGGATTAGGTATCCCCTACCCAATAAAGAAGACCTTCGAAGTCGACTTAGTAATGCTACTATTTTTAGTAAGTTTGACCTTAAGTCTAGGTTTTGGCAAGTCAGTATTCATCCTAGTGATAGATATAAAACTGCCTTCACTACTCCCTTTGGTCATTATGAATGGGTTGTTCAAGCATTTGGCTTGAAGAATGCCCCAGTGAATTTCAAAATATTCTCAATGAAATTTTGAATCCGTTCACACACTTTATCATAGTTTATATTGATGACATTCTGGTATTTTCCAAGTCTATTGATGAACATTTCAAACACTTGAATTCATTTTTCAAAGCCATTAAAGTCAATGGTTTGGTTCTTTCACCAACCAAATGCAGTCTGTTCCAAGTTAGAGTTAAGTTTCTTGGTCATGATATTCATCACGGTTTGGTTCGTCCAATCCAAAGAGTCATTCAATTTGCTGATAAATTTCCTGACAAAATTATTGATAAAACTCAACTCCAGTGTTTTTTAGGATCTCTTAATTACGTCGTCAAGTTTTATCAAAATTTGCAAAAAATCTGTAAACCTTTGTTCCTTCGGTTACAGAAAAATCCTCCTCCTTGGACTGATGAGCATACTGCCATCGTCCAACAAGTTAAGAAATATGTTAAGGTTCTTCCTTGCCTTGGCATATCTAATGAATCCGCTTTCAAAATTATTGAAACTGACGCCTCCGAAATTGGCTTCGGTGGTATCCTGAAGCAGAAATTAACCCCTGCTTCATCTGAGCAAATTGTTCGATTCCACTCTGGCGCGTGGAATCATGCCCAATTAAATTATAGCAAAATTAAAAAAGAAATTTTAGCTTTGGTTTTATGTATTAGTAAATTTCAAAATGATTTATTAAATCAAAAGTTTTTAGTTCGCATTGATTGCAAGTCAGCAAAATATATTTTCGAAAAAATATGTTAAAAATATAGCTGCTAAACATATTTTTGCCAGATGGCAATCTATTTTAAGTATTTTCGATTTTGATATTGATTATATTAAAGGCAGTGATAATTCTGTTCCTGACTTTTTAACTCGGGAATTTATTAATTCAGGTACCCCTCAAATTCAAAATGAGTGTGAGATGATCAAGTAAAAATGCTCGGGCCCCTGGCCCTCCTGGCCCAGATCAGCATAGTCAGAAGCCCATGGGAGCTGTAATCCCTCATCCAGTTACACCTCTTACTGTAGTTAATATGTTTACCCCTCTTGTTTCTGGAACAAAGCCCTATAGTTCGGCTCTGGTCCAACCTCCTCGCATGATTGATCCTTTTGCTTCCACCAGTAATCCTACTGCTGGTCAACGTACTCCAACCGAGTACATTCCTGTTTATTCCACCAATTTATTTCATATTGAAAGACATATGAAATCAATTGATGATCCTATTAAGTTGGCTGCCCAGTTCTTTCCAACTGGCTGGCATTTTATTCCTCTGGCTCCTTATAAATCTCTTATGTATTATAAGGATGTCTTGCTTCAAACTCAGTCAATCCTTATTAAACTAATTTATGATAGAAATAATTCCTCAAAAATCATCTATCATTCTCTATATATTAAATAGATTATCACCATGCCAAACTGGGGTAATCATCCGTCAGATTTAAGACAGTTAGATGGTCATGATAGCCAGTTCTACAATTATGATTACATGGAAGCTTGGAACAGGGTTTTTCTGTTTCAAAATCCATCATTTAGTCATTCGTGGTTCATTCAATTTGACCATAAATTTAAAAGTCAAATCCCTCATTGGTTCGTTTTATGGTGGGAACGCTTTGGTCTCATCTATAAAATTCTTCCAATTGAGCTTCAGTCAGTCCATAATGTTTTCAGTGCTAGAGTTCCTGCGGTGCAGTCTAATTGCTGCATTCTAGTAATTCTACATTTCGCTAGTAAATACAAAATTCCATGGATTCTTAAATGGAATTATGGATTCTATTCTCCTGTTACTAATGTTGCTCTTTCTTCTGTTGTTTCTTCTGAGAAAGAGGTTTCTAGTAATAACCTTAGTCAAATTACACATGTTACTCGTGAATTTTCAGTAAAATGGTGGGATAAGTTTAATCCTTATCGCATTGTTGGTCAGGTCCAGAAGGAATTTCCTAATCCTTCTCCTATTTAAACGGTTCTCCTTTAAAGGAATCATCCTCTAGTAAATCAAAATCCAAAAATTTTCTGCTTCAAAGATAGATTTTGCGGATATTGATCATTGTACCGATAATGAGTTAAAACAGTTGTCTCGTCTTATTAAAAAATGAATGGATAAACTCAGTGAGGACTCAGTTCCCTCTGTCTGTTCATCCTCTTCGTCCCATTCCAGTCATCATTCTAGTCATAATGATCCATACGGAAGCTTCTCTATTCAAGATGCTCAGGACCCATTTGCCTAGAATTCCTACAGTTATGTTGGTCAGCCTTGTTGCAAGATGCTCCTGCCCGCGCAGCCCGTGCTCCTTTGTCCAAAGTAGCCGAAAGCATGTGTTGAGTCATTTGTCGTCTTGTATGAGTCTTGTCCTGTTTGTCGGCCATCTGTGGTCGATTAGTCAAAAAGTTATTCTGTTTTGTATTTTTGAGTCTGTATTTTATTCAAAACGCGTCTGTAATAGTGAAAAGCTGATTGTAATAGTCAAAAGTTATAATGATGCTTTCATCTTTTGATAAAGCATTACTGTTATGTAATAGTCATTCATGTTTTGTTATCATTGAGTTATATTAGTGACGCCTTTTCTCTTCCTATTTAAGAGAGGCTTGGTCATTCGGTTGAGGCAGGATTTAGTAATCCAATAGAGAGCTTGTGAAGACTTAGATTCCTATCTAACAAATCTTCAGCACTCTTGCCTTCTTCCTTAGATATGTTAAGTTTCTATATTCGAGTCTGTTTGTAAGTAAACCCCAGTTACTTGTTTGTAATTATTTCAATATTCAATATAGTTTTATTTCTAAAACTCTTGTTTATACTTAAGAACTGCTATTATTATTTCTTATAGTTTTGCTATAGTTGTAATTCAGCTTTATATGCGCCTCTTTCTTTTATCTCTCAATCTTCCGCCTTTTGGTATCAGAGCCATGTGTCTTTTGTTTGCTAATCGTTGTTCTTTATCTGTTTAATCTTAGTCATTTTTAAAAATCATAAGTTTTTGATCTTTCTTTGTTCAAGAAGTCACCTAGTCTCTTTGTATAAACCACCCTCCATCGCCATAGGTCCTTGTCCAGCCTTTGTAAGTCTCGACAGCGTGAGCTGTTTTGGCTTTCTGGGAATCACTAGATTATAGGGTATTTGTTTATGTTAAGCAAAGAAAGGGGTATGTATGGAAGAACACAGATATTTAAAAAACTTTAATTTTTAATTATGAGTAGATTATTCATGTCCAGTTCATCTGTTAGTAATAGATCTTCACTTCCTCCTGTTCCAAATATAGTTAACCAAGAAGAACACAGTTATGCAAATATCAATCAAACCCTTAGTAACTGGAACATACCTAGTGTGTCCCCTAAGGAGATTTACCAGTCAACTTTTATTGATAATTTTAAAAATGATTATAATGTTAAAACTGTTGAACGTGTTTATGCTATTAATAAAGAATACGAAAATTGTAGTCTTCTTTCTCCTGAGGTTATTAATAAACATCGTAAAAAAGGCTATAATTTTATTCATATTGGCTTAGTTCAGGTCGCGGTTAAACCGTTAACTATTAAAGGAATAAACTCAAGTGTCTTTTTATGTTTAAGAGATGCCCATTAACTCAATTATGCTCCAAGCATAATTGGTATTATGAAGTCAAGTCTGCATGATGGTCCTATTCATTTTAATTGCTTTCCAGATCTTCCTTTAAGTTTATCTGATATTAATTTGTTAAAAGCTTTAACACTGAATATTAAAACCGCAGGGGAGATAACTCAAATGATTGAGGGTTCTCAACCTATAGTTTTAATATACATAATTTATTGTAAGGTAATGAAAACTAATTTAAATATTCATGCTCTTAATAAAAGTCCTAAAGATCATACTGTGCTTATTCAAAGCAGTACTAGTAACGCTAATATCCAAACCCCAAAGACCATTCTTTGGAAAGATATTACGTTGCCTAGTCAGTGGATTCTCCCCCAAGAGATTCCACAAAAACCAGTTAATAATAATTTATTAAATTTAGAAAACATTAAACAATTTTCAGATGGTACTGTTCGAGTCAGTTTTGAACGCACCAAAAGACCTTTAATTATAGAACAATTCACTAATTCTTCAGTTCCTTCTGTTTCAAGAAGAGATACTGAAGTTTTGAGTGACTTTTCTATTCCGGATATTAAAATGAAAGGTGTTTTGAATCAGGGACAGACAAGTCATCCTTGCTATACTCCAGCCTTTCATGCTGAAGAGGAACAAGATGATGTGTCTCCTACAATGTCTGTAGGCCCTACTCCTTCTGATTTTGAAGCCCCTATTAATCACCAGTTAAGGGTTATGACTAAAGTTGCTAAACTAGATTGGGATAGTCTGGTTGCAGATTTCAATTCCAAATCTAATCAGGATAAATGTCATGCTTTTTGTAATATCTATGATAAGCATGACCGTGATAAAATTGTTCATAATTGGAAAAAAGATGAAAGAAGATAAGTCTAAGATTTTAGCATCCCATCCTCCGTTAGAAACTGTACTTTTACAAGTTAAAAATGCTTCTGTGGTTGCCAGCCCTTTTAAGGTTGCTGATGGTAAAACTGATGATAAAAAGATTATTGAACAAAATAATTTCACTAATCAGTATTTAGCCACCATAGGTAAACAGCTTGATAAAATTGAAGAAAATTTTTATCATGCTTTGGTTAAAAATCCTCAAGAAAAACTAGATCAACCTTTATTGACTCTCCCTTCGGATAGAGAAGGAAAGGGATTGCCCAATAAAAATTCTGACCTAGTTAAAAGTATTGATAAGTTAATTAAAAGAATTGGTTCAAGCTCAGGTGAACCTAGTGGAACTGTTGCCATCATTGACCAGATCCAAGAATCTGACGATGAAAGCAATAATGTTTCAGAAGATATTTCTGAGGTCGCTTCTATCCCTGATCTTACTGAACAATTAAATAAATTAACTTTTAATAACACTAGTATTACAAGAAATTGGTATTATAGACCTACTCTCCCTGATCTTCAGTATGAGGAGAAGAATCTTGATAATCAATTTTCTGTTTCGTCTAATAAAATTTATGAATGGAATATTGATGGGTTTAGTGAACATCAGATCCTCACCAAAATGAATCATATGTCTATGGTTGCCAACAGCTATATTACAGCTTTTAATAGTCTTACTCAGTGAGATATCGTTGAAATATTAGCTAATGGATTTACTGGTGTACTTCGTTCCTTGTGGGAAAAACACCTTGATGGAGATGCAAGGATTTCTATTATCCATGCTCGCCAGTTAGATAATAATGGTCAACCCATCTTTCGGGAAGATGTTGGCTTTGGTATCCCCGATGGTATTAATACTCTAATTTTCACTATAATAAAACATTTTATAGAAACTCCTAGTAATATTACTGAAAGAATTCATGACCAACTTAGTAATCTCACCTGTCCCACTTTAAGCGACTTTAGGTGGTACAAAGATGTTTTTATTTCTCGGGTTATGATGAGAAATGATAGTAACAAACCTTTTTGGAAGGAAAAATTTGTTAATGGCCTTCCTAGCCTGTTTACTCACAAGGTAAGAGAAGAATCAAGTAAAACTCTTGGTTATATTGATTATGATAACCTCACTTATGGTGATATAATTAGCTATATTCAAAAAATTGGATTAAAAATGTGTATTGACTTTAAAATTGCTAAACAAGCCGCTAAAGATAAAAAGAAAGCTAAATATGAGCTTGGTACTTTTTGCGAACAATATGGTTTGCCTCCTATTGCTCCCTCGAGAAGAAAGCATAAGAAAAGGCAAGTTGAGAGTCATAAAAAACGTAAGCATCATAAGAAGCGTTCTAGTCAATCTAATAACAAAGATAGTTATTACGAGAAACCTAAGTCAAGAAAGAAAACACATAATAAAAAATCTAATGATAAGAGTAAAATTACCTGCTATAATTGTGGTAAAGAGGGTCATTATAAAAATGAATGTAAGTTAAAACAAAAGTTAAGTCAGCTAAATATTTTCGCTAAAAATACTGAAAAGATTTTTGAGTTAATTAGAATTCAGACTGATGATGATAATGATCATTCTGATATTCCCTTTTCTTTAGGAAATGAAGAAAATAGTCAGACTCCTAGTGAGGATAATGAAGTTACCCTTTGCACTGATAATTGTAGATCCGACTGTTGTAAAACCACTAACGTCCTTAACAAAGAAGACCAAGAAAATTCTTTGTTAATTGAATTAATTAGTAAACTTACGGATGAAGATTTAAAATTACAGTATTTGAAATAATTAAAGGACCTATTTAATAAAAACATTTCAGGTAAAGGTAAGGTTATTAGAGGTAAAGATAAACCTGTAATTAGCCTTATTAAAACCCTTGAAAGATTTAAAACTGCTGAGAAAGAGATCACCCTCCCAGATTTAAATCAAGAAGTCAACAAACTTAAAAAAGAAATTACTGGTCTTAAGACTGAAATTTCTGACTTAAGAAAAGATATGGCTAATTTAGCCTCTAAAGGTTCAGAACTCCACGTTTCTGATTCCTCTGATAATGATGATCAACCTGAGTCTTCAGGAGTCATGAATGATGAGTCTTTATTAATGGTACAAGGTAATTCACTTAAAAGATTAAAAGATATTATTATTCAAAAATGGTATATCATGGTTCGTTTAATGGTTGATGGAACCTTTGCTATTCAACTTCCTGCTCTTGTTGATACCGGTGTAGACCTTAATTGCATACAAGAAGGTTTGATCCCTACTAAGTTCTATATCAAAACCAGTGAGCGTTTAAACTCCGCTAATGGTAGTAGTATGATAATAAATTATAAACTACATAAAGTTCATATTTATCAAAATAATATTTGTTTTAAAACTTCTTTTGTTTTAATTCGTAACTTGACTGGTAAGATAATTTTAGGTCTCCCTTTTATATACTTATTATATCCTTTTACTACTAGTAATAACGGTTTAACTACTGAGCATCTTGGGGAAAAGGTGGTATTTGAATTTATCACTTAGCCTAAAGAGAGAGACTTTAAATTTATTCAAGATGAATCCATTTCTAAGTCACTCAATTTATTAAATTGTAAAACTTCTCAATTAAAATATTTAAAATAAGAAATCAAATATAAGCAGGTTGAGGATCTTCTCCTCCTTGATAAGGTTCAAGATAAGATTGAAGAACTTCGGGTTTTTATGGTTAAAAATTTGTGTGCTGATTCGCCCAATGCCTTTTGGCATCGTAGAAAGCATGTGGTCAGACTACCTTATGCTAAGGAATTTAAGGAACACCTAATTCCTACTAAGGCCAGACCTATCCAAATGAGTCATCAACAAATGGAATTATGTAAGCAAGAGATTAATGATTTGCTTGCAAAAGGCCTAATAAAACATAGTAAGTCTCCTTGGTCTTGTCCAGCCTTTTCTGTTAACAATGAAGCTGAAAAAGAGAGAGGAGTCCCTCGCCTAGTTATTAATTATAAGCCTCTTAACAAGGTTCTTGAATGGATTAGGTATCCCCTACCCAAGAAAGAAGACCTTCTAAGTCGACTTAGTAATGCTACTATTTTTAGTAAGTTTAACCTTAAGTCTGGGTTTTGGCAAGTCAGTATTCATCCTAGTGATAGATATAAAACTGCCTTCACTACTCCCTTTAGGTCATTATGAATGGGTTGTTCAAGCATTTGGCTTGAAGAATGCCCCCAGTGAATTTCAAAATATTCTCAATGAAATTTTGAATCCCTTCAGTCACTTTATCATAGTTTATATTGATGACATTCTGGTTTTTTCCAAGTCTATTGATGAACATTTCAAACACTTGAATTCATTTTTCAAAGCCATTAAAGTCAATGGTTTAGTTCTTTCACCAACCAAATGCAGTCTGTTCCAAGTTAGAGTTAAGTTTCTTGGTCATGATATTCATCACGGTTTGGTTCGTCCAATCCAAAGAGTAATTTAATTTGCTGATAAATTTCCTGAGAAAATTATTGATAAAACTCAACTCTAGCGTTTTTTAGGATATCTTAATTACGTCGGCAAGTTTTAACAAAATTTGCGAAAAATCTGTAAACCTTTGTTCCTTCGGTTACAGAGAAATCCTCCTCCTTGGACTGATGAGCATACTGCCATCGTCCAACAAGTTAAGAAATATGTTAAGGTTCTTCCTTGCCTTGGCATATCTAATGAATCTGCTTTCAAAACTATTGAAACTGACGCCTCCGAAATTGGCTTCGGTGGTATCCTGAAGCAGAAATTAACCCCTGCTTCATCTGAGCAAATTGTTCGATTCCACTCTGGCGCGTGGAATCATGCCCAATTAAATTATAGCACAATTAAAAAAGAAATTTTAGCTTTGGTTTTATGTATTTGTAAATTTCAAAATGATTTATTAAATCAAAAGTTTTTAGTTCGCATTGATTGCAAGTCAGCAAAATATATTTTAGAAAAAGATGTTAAAAATATAGCTGCTAAACATATTCAAAATGAGTGCGAGAGGATCAAGTAAAAATACTGGGGCCCCTGGCCCTTCTGGCCCAGATCAGCCTACTCAGAAGCCCATGGGTGCTGTAATCCCTCATCCAACCCATGGCAGTTGTAATCCCTCATCTAGTTACGCCTCTTACTGTAGTTAATAGGTTTACCCCTCTTGTTTCTGGAACAAAGCCCTATAGTTCAGCTCTGGTCCAACCTCCTCGCATGATTGATCCTTTTGCTTCGACCAGTAATCCTACTACTGGTCAACGTACTCCAACCGAGTACATTCCTGTTTATTCCACTAATTTATTTCATATTGAAAGACATATGAAATCAATTGATGATCCTATTAAGTTGGCTGCCCAGTTCTTTCCAACTGGCTGGCATTTTATTCCTCTGGCTCCTTATAAATCTCTTATGTATTATAAGGATGTCTTGCTTCAAACTCAGTCAATCCTTATTAAACCAATTTATGATAGAAATGATTCCTCAAAAATCATCTATCATTCTCTATATATTAAACAGATTATCACCATGCCAAACTGGGGTAATCATCCGTCAGATTTAAGACAGTTAGATGGTTATGATAGCCAGTTCTACTATTAGGATTACATGGAAGCTTGGAACAGGGTTTTTCTGTTTCAAACTCCATCGTTTAGTCATTCGTGGTTCATTCAATTTGGCCATAAATTTAAAAGTCAAATCCCTCATTGGTTCGTTTTATGGTGGGAACGCTTTGGTCTCATCTATAAAATTCTTCCAATTGAGCTTCAGTCAGTCCTTAATGTTTTCAGTGCTAGAGTTCCTACGGTGTAGTCTAATTGCTGCATTCCAGTAATTCTACATTTCGCTAGTAAATACAAAATTCCATGGATTCTTAAATGGAATTATGGATTCTATTCTCCTGTTGTTAATGTTGCTCTTTCTTCTGTTGTTTCTTCTGAGAAAGAGGTTTCTAGTAATAACCTTAGTCAAATTACTCATGTTACTCGTGAATTTTCAGTAAAATGGTGGGATAAGTTTGATCCTTATCTCATTGTTGGTCAGGTCCAGAAGGAATTTCCTAATCCTTCCCCTATTCAAACGGTTCCTCCTTTAAAGGAATCATCCTCTTGTAAATCAAAATCCAAAAAATCTTCTGCTTCAAAGATAGATTTTGCGGATATTGATCATTGTACTGATAATGAGTTAAAACAGTTGTCTCGTCTTATTAAAAAATAAATGGATAAATTCAGTGAGGACTCAGTTCCCTCTGTCTGTTCATCCTCTTCGTCCCATTCCAGTCATCATTCTAGTCATAATGATCCATACGGAAGCATCTCTCTTCAAGATGCTCAGGACCCATTTTCCTAGAATTCCTACAGTTATGTTGGTCAGCCTTGTTGCAAGATGCTCCTGCCCGCGCAGCCCGTGCTCCTTTGTCCAAAGTAGCCGAAAGCATGTGTTGAGTCATTTGTCGTCTTGTATGAGTCTTGTCCTGTTTGTCGGCCATCTGTGTTTGGTTAGTCAAAAAGTTATTCTGTTTTGTATTTTTGAGTCTGTATTTTATTCAAAACGCGTATGTAATAGGGAAAAGCTTATTGTAATAGTCAAAAGTTGTAATGATGCTTTCATCTTTTGATAAAGCATTACTGTTATGTAATAGTCATTCATGTTTTGTTATCATTGAGTTGTATTAGTGACGCCTTTTCTCTTCCTATTTAAGAGAGGCTTGTTCATTCGGTTGAGGCAGGATTTAGTAATCCAATAGAGAGCTTGTGAAGACTTAGATTCCTATCTAACGAATCTTCAGCACTCTTGCCTTCTTCCTTAGACATGTTAAGTTTCTATAATCGAGTCTATTTGTAAGTAAACCCCAGTTACTTGTTTGTAATTATTTCAATATTTAATAAAGTTTTATTTCTAAAACTCTTGTTTATACTTATGAATTGCTGTTATTATTTCTTATAGTTTTGCTATAGTTGTAATTCAGCTTTATATGCTCCTCTTTCTTCTATCTCTCAATCTTCCGCCTTTTGGTATCAGAGCCATGTGTCTTTTGTTTGCTAATCGTTGTTCTTTATCTGTTTAATCTTAGTCAAACTTTGAAAAGGTGGAGGAGTTTGAATTCCTTGTTGGTGAGCTGCAGGTTTTCAAAAGTGTAGTGCTTGAAAATAATCCGTGTGAAGATTTGGTCAGTTTTGGTGTTCTGGCATTTTTCTATAAATAGGGTGCTTAGTTAAGAAATGAAAATCACACCAGAATCATAAAACTCTTTTTTTATACTATTGAGTGTATTTCTTGTGAGTATAAAGATATTTTGAGTGTGAATAACAGTGCAAGATTTTCTCAACATAATCTCCGTTATTTCAGTCAGATCTAGTATTCTACTATGGTAAAAGATATTATTTTTGTCGTAAAAGATGTTGTTTTCGTTCAATATTTGTAAGGAATATTATTTTATTCCATACTCTATAGTATGTAAGTAATATTATTTCGTTTCATATTCCTAAATTTAAATTTACTATATTAAGTATTGCTTCTATAATTCCTGAAATGATTAGAAATTGCTTAAAGTTTTTGCTTCATCTAATATCATTTCACTGGAATATTGATTTGAAATTTTTTATGGAAATTTCAATCTTTTCATCCGGGGTACTATTTATGCCGGAGTACTATTCATCCGGGGTACTATTCATGCCAGAGTACTATTCATCCGGGGTACTATTCATGCCAGAATACTATTCACGACGAAATTTAGTTTCTTTTCTTTGTCTAAATTATCTTTTATGAAACTTATTCTTGAAGTTGAATCCATATTTTTATCTTCATATGGACAATTTGGACATTATTGAACTCTTGATAAATTGAATTATAAATATCTAATATTTGTCATTGATCTCACTTAATTCATTTTGTATATCATTGTCATAATCGTCAGACTTAAAATTGTGGTGAAAGTTATCTTTAACCTGTAGTGCAAATATGACACGTTGATTGATATCTTTCGCCTGTAGTGTAAAGATGAACTGTTGATTGATATCTTTGGCCTGTAGTGCAAAAATAATCTGTTGATTGATATATTTGGACTATAGTGCAAAGATGACCTGTTGATTAATATCTTTGGCCTGTAGTGCAAAGATGACCTGTTGATTGATATATTTGGCCTGTAGTGCAAAGATGAACTGTTGATTGATATCTTTGGCCCATAGTGTGAAGATGAATGGTTGATTGATATCTTTGGCCCATAGTACAAAGATGAGCTGTTGATTTATATCTTTGGCCTGTAGTGCAAAGATAGAGAAGTGTATGGCATGATTCTGACCACTGATGATACAAATGAATATCTTTGGCCTGTAGTGTAAAGATAAAATATTTGGACTATTGATTGATGTTACTGGGATAAAATATTATTGGTGGACTTTTAACATGGAGAAGATAATTAACATTATGGTCTATTTGACTCTTCTAATGGATTGTTCGTTCTGCTGCAACTATGGTTGAAAACTTTTACCATCTACTATATGTTCTAAATATCTGATTTATTACTGATGAAAGCTATTGATAATTTAATTATCTTAGTCATGATATTCTTTACTGGGCTAATTGTGCTCATCCTTTTGTTTCACAATTTCTTTCAGGCAATAAGAGTGTAGCTGGGTCGAGCGGGGATAACAGGGTAATAGAATGATATTTTATAACTGTTGAAGTTTCCCATAAAACATTATTACTACTAGAAAATTGACCTTTAGTGATGGTCGCCGACCCTCGCTAAAGGTAAATGACCGTCGCTATAGGCTATAGCGACGATCGCTGACCCTCGTCTTAGCTGTCGTCGCTAAAACCTATAGTGACGGTCTTACATATCTATACCGATGGTCGGACCGTAGCTAAAAAACAACCCAAAAATGCCTTTTGAAGGCTTTTACCGACGGTCAATACATATCAATAGTGACGGTCCCGGCCATCGCTATATAATGGAGCTACAGCGACGGCTGCCGACCCTCGCTATAGCCTTTTTAGATTTTAAAAAAAAATTAAATAATGCTGCAAATATTTATTGAACAAACATAATACAATATAAAATAAAACATAAAAAAATTATATATATCAATAGCTCTAAAGAAGTGTAGTTATCACACTAATCGTATATTTTTAGTAATTATTGTTTACATCTCATCCAAACGCAAACACCATGAAACTAAATTCCTAACATGAGAAGAGCCTAAAAGTCCAACTACAATTAAGTTCTTGAAACTCCAGAAGCAGCATCAGCTACCCTAAGATTTCTCCAGAGCTGCAAAAAAAAAATGTCATCAACAAAAAAAAAAAAGCAACTCTGTAGATAATGGTAGCAAGAATGGGAAAAACAAAAAAACAAACACTCAGGTGAAATTTCACTAGTACTACTAGTAAAGTTACTGGTAGTAGCAGTACAACAAACCTAGAATAACTTTAAGATTCTTGGAGTTTTTTAAGAACATGTTTAAAGGGAATTCTTCAAGTTCAATAAAATACTCTCTGTAACATAAACATTAATAATACTCAACTGAATGTCAAGACTCATAATATATATATATATATATATATATATATAAAATCTTGAGAGGAGAGGAGCGTCTCAATAGTAACTAAACTTATTTAGTCGTTCCAAAATATAAATCTAAAATGTTTGGCCGTTTTGAGAATGTATTACAAAATAAGTAAACTAACTGTACAACTTAGATCTAAGGATTCTACAGGTCATCATGTTTCTACTACATTTGACCTTAGTATGCACTTCTCAATTATTATGCTCTTGTTTTGGATATAACTGTGACGCCCCCAAATTCCAGGACCGCCACTTGGTCTCTCGAATTCGGTTCATCACGTGCTCATGGTAATACATCACAATAATAATAATTAAATATCATACGATCACAGCGGAAAATCTATTCTAGAATAATTTACAATGATTTATTATAATTATTCCCCCAAGTCTCGCAACCTACAGTACTTAATAGATTACATAATAATATCAGTTAACGACTTATTACATAATCTAACTTAAGCTTAAACATAATCAAATCCAGTCTTACTACATCATCTTCATACAATATTTAAAACATAACAGACATAAGCTAGTTGGTAGCTTTGCCCTTGCCCTTATCAACGCCCGAAGGTTCACCATGCTCTGCCTTAACTGAAATGTTTTAGGGAAAGCAAGAATGAGCACAAATTGCCCAGCAAGTAATATACAATAAGGGTGAGTAATAAGATTCTCAATTCTCGAAAGGGTATAACAAGATTTGATAGTTCAAGAATAACAAGAATATCAACAGTTCCCAATATCAGTCGCTAAGGACAGGATAATATCAATATGATTCAATAATAAGTCAATTCAAGATTTCAAATAATTGAATACTGAGTAGTCACTACGGACTATGAACTTCTACTAGAATTGTCAGTAATAAACTGAAAATCCAACAAAAACAGGTACAACAGGTGATCAGCCTAAAGTACCCTTGTTATGCATAACAATCAACCATACTCAAGTGTGCACGTCGGTTCTCCGACAATTATATATTCCCTTCAAAGAAGGTTGTTCTTCTCAGTCAAATACAAGATCCCGCACCAATCAATTAGTTTGGGTCGCTTTTCAATAATATAAGTCTAGCCGAATCAAATGGCATAGACACTTTCACAATATTCAAGAACAATACTAAGTTCAACATGAATACTAGCTTTAATGAAATAAGAGTTCAAGTATGCTAATTCAATTCAACTGATTAAATAGAAAACTTGTTCGCAATACACAAGATAGGATACTTGCATAGTAAAAGAGTATAAGTTAGGAAACTTTCACAATCATAGATTTCCTTGCATAAAGTAAATGCGTCGGTTAGGATACTTGCACTTTAAAAGAGTGTAAGTAAGAGAACTTGCCTTTAGCGTAGTTTATCCACGAAAAGCAAATCAACACTTTCGAATTCCTATCGTAATACAGTTACGTATATATATGATATTCATTAGTCATATAATTTAACTTCACATTTTCTCTTTGAATATACGATCAACACATAAGCTAAGTTTTACCTAGCTACACAGTTATATAGAATATAATTTCTATCCTTAACGTTCCTTCTTTAGAGTTTAAACGCATTCTCATATTATATAAGATCTCAACAATTAGCAAACATGCTTGCATATTATTAATATCACATAAGACCACAATCAATACTAAATATATTTCATTTTAGCAAGTTACGGCATCTCCTTAAGTTAACCGTCAAAAATCGGTTCAAGTAACATCATATAATATCGCGTAGCATTTATTCATATTTAAAGGATACTTTCATGCTTGTATAACTTTTCCAAATCCAATCGTACATGGTATAGGTTCTTAAGTTAATACTTAAAGCCATTCAAGGACACGAACTCATATGGTCTAACATGGTCGCTTTTAAACACATAAGATATTCATATAACTTGTATTAGTCATGCTCATGAGTACTCGTATTGCATATATGTAGCTAGCATTGTTATTATCTTGAAAACATGCTTTGTTCATGCTAAACTTTAATCATGGCAACTAATCATGGTATATATATATGCATGACACATGAATGAGTCTAAGAGTACTATCACATGTGTCCATAAATGTCAAATTCTAATTCTCGTCATAACATACCAACGTTCACGTTCAAAGCTTATACTTTGTTAGTATAGTTCATTAATAAGGTCTATCATGTTCATGCTTCCTTATGAAACCTATATGTAAGTTAACATGCTTTTCATGTATTTCAAGGCTATCTAAACATGCTCATAACATCAAAATGACTATATAGCATTTACATGATCATATCCACCTTCAAACTTCTATTCTTGTTAGGAATGAGCACTAGTTAGGTTCACATGTTCATATTTTATTACGGAACTAATATAGATAAGCTAACATGCACTTCATGTGTCTCTAGGTGGTACTAACGTGCTTGCAAGGTCAGTATGTAAACATGCTTCATATATGTTAACGTCGTTTATGAAACTTTAAATTCGTTTCCAAACTATATGTCGTTTGGTTAATCATGCATGCTAATATACTAAAACATGCTTACATTGCCTCATTAGGTTTATATATATGTATTAATCATGCTCCCAGGCTTGTTTAAACAAAAATCAAACAATTAGTTCATAACAGTTTTGTTGCAGAATACAAAAAAACTGAACACAGAGGCTGGCGCTGCGGCGCAGCACAGCAGCTCACTACTGGCGCTGCGGCGCGAGTGGCGCTGCGTGCGGCGCTGCGGCGCGGGCTGTGGCACGTGTGGCGCTGCGGCGCTGCGGGGTCGAGGCAGTTTTCTGCAGTTCAGACTGCAGCGAAATCCGACCAAAAACCTCCCATTTCATCGATTTCAACATACCCAAATGCTATTAGACTTGTTTAACTTACTAACACATACATATATGCTTATATAACAGTCAATAGCAATTATCAATTCCCAATTTCATGAACTCTAACTAATTTACGAATTTCATGTATTCACAGAAATTAAAGAGGAACAATGGAAATGAAAGACTATTCAGTGGTTCTATCATGTGTGTATGTTCATATAACAACAATATAAGGGTTCTACAAACCAATCATGATCCAATTTAGCATAATCAAGAATTTCAAGGAAACTTCGGAAACAGAAAACGGAAATGAAGAACACAGGAAGAGGAATTATACCTCTGTAAATGATTTAAGCTTGCTGCTATCTCAATAACACTGATATATATATATATATGTGCTCTTTAGTCTCACTTAGCCAAAATGCTCAGCAAAAGAACTGAAGAAGGAGGAGAGCTTATTTATAGAGAAATTCATGACCAGACAAAGCCTTTTCCTTCCAAATCAAAACAACGGATTGAAGGATTGCATGCTAGATAAGAAGGAGTTGGTAAATAGTTGGTGATTTCCACTATTCTGCCCACTCCCTTCATGATGGCTAGAATGCTGAGTTTGAGAGAAGAGAGTAGGCTAGCTTCATGAGTGTTCACGTGTGAAGAGATAGTGACTATCATTTAGGGACAAGCCAAACAAACCTCAGCATTCTTACAAATGGACTATATGCTACACTTGTATATATATATATATATACACCATATACTTATGTTATATATTATATGTACTATTAGGTTATAATTACAATGTTCTCCCCATAATGTAATAAATGCAATTTGAATACATATAATCTATGTACATTTTATCTTACCGATATAATACAATCGGATACTACCACATTACATTATATCATATATTATTAAATTGTATTACTCAACAATTATTTATAATAGATCCATGATACATTATTTTAATGTATATCCACACATCATTTGTCACCTACACATATTATAATATATAGTTACTATACATTTAATTCGCATGCTTGCACATATAATTTCTCATCTTATAAATTGAATATTAATTAATAATATACACATATCCTACATCAATCAATATAATTGTTAACCTCCATAACAATTTAATTAACCCTTATATGATTAATTATCACTTTGATATAAATCTTATTGTATTTATAAACACGTTGCTCAT
The DNA here is from genome assembly GCA_020205555.1 of Panax stipuleanatus. NCBI lineage: Eukaryota > Viridiplantae > Streptophyta > Magnoliopsida > Apiales > Araliaceae > Panax > Panax stipuleanatus. The sequence continues at coordinate 82,995,200 of CM035118.1, forward strand.
TATTATTATGTTTCTTGCAATAATAATAATCACATATTATTAATCAATCCTCATTAGTATTTTATAAAAGTTAATTAATATTCTTCGATTAACAATTAATATAGATTAATTGTTCGCTTAAATTAATATAATCATTCTTATATTACGTCACTGTGCCACACAAGGCAATCAACGAGTTTATCACAAACTCCACCAATTTCTCAATTATTATAATTATTCAATTATATATAATTGAATTAATTCATCTCATAACACAAAATCATTTATATTCAAATAAATTCTCATTTCCATTAATATATTTATTTAATAATATATGGAAATTCTCGGGTATTACAATAACACTACTTAATCACAAGGTAAAGCATCATACCTTGAGTAGTTTCATTCATATTAGATTGTCAAACAAATTCAGTAAGCATAATATGATTTATATATATGTCATCTGCAATTAGGTCAATATGGTGACAAGTTTTTTCTACTCCCAACTTACTAGTTTTCTTGGGCCAATTGCAGGAAAGATCTAAAAAACTGAAAAATACAAAAGTAGATCAATGCTATAGGTATCTTCAAAATTGAACTTGAACACCTGTCATCTTAGTAACAATAAGACTCCCCAGTACGCATACTGTCATACAACTTACTGTTCATGGCATACCTCAAATCTTCTCAGACTCTTATCCTCGTAATACCTTCTCTCAGTTTCTGCCTTCCTCTCATTGCGTTTCTGAGAAATAAATGAAATCTGTTTCTGTTAGACTCTTTCAGATATACAAATAGACAGCAACATTCAAGTACCAAAAATTCTGGCACAAAGATTATATTCCAGACTACTTATATTATTGTACATTATAAAAGCAAACAAACAAAATTGGATTCATTTGAGAAAGTGTCCTAGCTATATTTGTAAAAATTATAATATAGGACATTCCAATGTCGTTCATGCATATCACGAGATTAATATTAATAAGATTAATATTAATAAAAAAGTAATAACATTATACAAACACTCAAATTTACATGCTTATGCTAGCAAATACAATGGTAGCCAAGTGAAGAGCATTGTTTGATTATCGAAAATGTTCCAGTAATAATTGCTTGGCTTCCCACTACTGTAACAAGTATGGCAATCACCAGAACTGGCCATCTTAACTTCTCTTGATATTAAACATGAGACACCTTAAGTTATGAACTAACATCTACTCATATGCTCCATGTGTCATGTACTACTTTTATAATAAGATAGGTGGAACCCACAGCATGCTACTTACATTGCTTTGCACATACTCTGAGCTTGATCCTAAAATTTTCTCTCCATAAGCGCCCAGTCCGCCTCTGATAAGTCCTGAACCAGTGCCATAAAATGCATTCCTAAATGGACTTTGTTGTGCATTTGTGGGTGGTTTTGAAACCCCTGGTTAGTTCCCGAGATTATCATACATTTCTGCTTCTGCATTAGGATATGAAAGGTGGAAACCTTATTAGGCCAACTTTGCATGGTGGAAAATAACACTACCAGATTAAACAAACACGTATTCATTAGGCAACAAGATTAAAAATGTTCTAGATTTGAAGAGATGGCATAATAAAATGGACACCAATCAAGTGGTTCAGAATTCTGAAATCAAGTCTTCGATAATTTATTCAATAATTCTCATCCACTACAAACTTATCTATATCAAACAATGCAATAATTAAAACTAACCGGAGATATCAAGTAGAAGACGAGAAAATGTGTTAGCAACATACTGCTTGACAGTGATTCGGGCAGCCTGAAACCATACAGGGTTTATCAGATACGTTCTCCTAATACGAGTAAAGAGAATTGTAAGATTATATTTTGAATGCGAGACAAAATACAAATGCAGGGTGATAACCATCTCTAATACAATTGAAAAAACATGACAAGAAAGACCTCCAAAGCAAAATCAGGGAGAGCAGCCTCAGGTAAAACTTCATCCATCAAGAGCACATTGGTCCAAATACCACCTGTAAATGATGGCTTGATAATTGCACTCAGATTGTAATAAATTAATAAAAAATTAAAAACTTGAACATGAAATAATTATGACATTGAATCAAGATAACATAACAAAGCTTGAATTGTTGACCAGAACTAATTGTATGAGAATAGTTGTGAAAACATAAAGACCTTTTGTCTTGAATCTTGATTTCACAAATAACATGCAAAAATTTATCCAGCATTAATATGGTCATGGAACATGATAAAAATTATACTATTTCCTATGCAGGTGGGCCCATATGCTTAAGCAACTTAGAAGGCAACCACGTCAACTTTGTTGACGGTTGACCCACCAACTTCTTCTCCTAACACAAGCAACTAATAACTGTAGCATAAAACTGTCTGTCTGTTGCATACATATATGGAGGGGGGTGGGGGTGGGGGTGGGGGTGGGGGAGGGGGAGGAGAGGGAGAGGGAGAGGAGAGGGTAATTTAATTTAATTGTCTTCGTCTTCCTTTCCGTATCCTTCCCTTTCTTCCAGTTGTACCAAACCAGACAAGGAAAAGTAGTACCCTTTCCCCGTACCAAACAAAGCATTAAAGAGTTTAGGGGTCTCCATCCTCCAGTTTGAATCTATAGGACCTCGAGAAATAAGAGAATTCCAAAGCAAGTAATCAGCATAGAAAGCCTTATTTCATAGCAAATGGTAGTCTGTACTCTCTCATTTAGCAGATAGACACTTTTAGAAGAGGTTAGAAAACTTACAAAGTATTCCCAACAGATCTTCCGAATAAATTTGTTTCACAATATGTTGTTGAGTGGCTTCAAAGTGCCTAGAGAAACAGTTGTTAATCAGACACTCAAACATTAATAATATGAGACTTAAAACTCGTGCAAACAGAACAAAATACACTAAAGACCAATTTTAAAAAATTATAATGTCACCCATACTTTGTAACCAGATCCTTCAAAAGCCTGATTAGTTGCTCTCTAGAATCAGGAAATATTACTCGATAAGCGCGAACAACTTCCGCAAATTCCCGAATTAAAGCCTAAATTTAGAAAAATGGATACTCAGAACATTCATTCCTTCAATTGGTGTGGTAAGGAAAAGTTTATGTAACACAATAATCGTAATATTCAAAAAATGAAACAGTAAACAAACAAAGCTATGACAAGCAACATAAGATAAATTGAGTAACATCTGCTCCACAATTGCACCTCTTGCACTGTTGCACATTTGCTCCCCAAAAATATGAATTTATTTTGCTAAATTGCAGACTTCCTGAGGTTTATAGCATCAAGTACCTTACATCTACATCCCCCACCCCCTACCCAAATGAGAAGGGAAACATACCTGTATCAAGCATTTTAGACTCATATTGATATGCATTCTTTATTCCAAAAATACCCAAAGCAGAAGGAACAATACCAAAATGGGCACTTACAGATCTATTAAACATATGAATTGCCTCCTTTGCTTCTTCAACACCTCCCATTTTCACAAATACAAATCCCCGACTCCTATCTGTAACTCTATCATACACAATCTAACCAAATTCAAGAAACCCAGATCAGTTTGTCACCAAAATTTTACAATCATAATTTCCAAAAAAGTAAATCACCAAAGCCAAATAATATAGTATAAATATCAAAGCAGACCTCTACAGATATCACACAACCAGCTTTGCCAAAAATTTCAGCCAATTGGGAAGACGTCATAGCATATGGCAAGTTACCCACATAAAGCCTGCCAGCTTCAGTTGAATATAACTCAATTTCATCATCGTCGTCGTAATTATCTTCTTCTTCATCATCACCATCATCATCATCAACTTCTTCTTGTTCTATTTCTGGTTGGATGAGTTCGACTCTGTCAAATGCAGTAGAAGCACAAAAGAGGGGAGAGGGAGAGATGAGGGGGAAAGCAGGGAAATGGGTTTTGATTTTGAGAGTTAATTTGGATTTTGGCGTTGGGATTGGAATGAGAGAGCATTCAAAGGAGAGATTTATGGAGGTTTTGTTGCAGAGAGGGAGTGAAGCTAATGAAGAAGTAGCAGTGGCAGCGGCAATGGAAAGAGAAGAGGTTGCCATTTTAATGAACAAATGGGCATTCACCGTAACACAACAAACCCTCAAAATTATGAAGGAGAATGATTAGCGAGAACCCATAACAAAACTCAAAGAGGAAACAAATGAATGATGGACACAACTCTTTATATTAGCACACAAAAAATAAAAATATTTCAGTATTTCTCGATTGATACCTTCTAATTGAAGAAATAGAGCCCTAGTTGTGTGGACCTTTGCGATTTGAGTGCACTCCTCAACAAATCCAAATCACTACCAAAATCACCTCAAGCCGTACCATTCAGATCTGAGAACGTAAGAATTCTCCCAGCCCTACTACCGGATAGCCTTTTGTCGACAATGCACACATGATGGCCAAGAGAGGGCAGTGATGAAAAGATGAGAAGTGAGAAAGGGTGAGAGATAAGAGAGAAAGGGGGAGAGATGAGAGAGCTAGAGGGTTGATCGAGTGAGTGAGAAGAGAGTTGATGAAAATTTTAGATTTGGGGGAAAAATATTAATACTGATTTGGGGAAAAGTGGGAGGGATTTGTGCACGCCCAACCTAGCTATAACAACGGCCGCTCATGACCCTCGCTAAAGCCCCAAAAAAACCTCTATACGGACGGTCAGACTGTGACCCTCGGAATAGACTATGTATATAGGCATATACTGATTGTCATCTCGTGACCGTCGCTATAGGGTATCTATAGCGACAGTTCCTTCCCGAACGTCGCTATAGCTCGTCGCTATAGGTTAAATTTCTAGTAGTGTATGGAAATAATTGTATTGAGAACTTCAAATGTTTGTGTCGTATTTTATACGTTATTTAACAATTGATTTTGGTGAACCAAATAGGGTGAGGTGAACCCGACTTTGGAATGGTGTATTGCCACTATTATACAAGATGTCTAGTCACATACGACTTTGTCTTATCATATGACATGGTTGTGCGCATCCACTTGCTGATTATATCTATGAGCACTACCTATATAATCTTAGAGTATGGTTGGAATATAATTCTCAATTTGAGACAATGGAGATAATTATATGCAAAGAGAATACCCGCCATTGGAATGAACAAGATAGTAATCTTCTCGTTCTTCTTTGGGGTCTATTGGGTCAACCAAGTTTAATTCTCAAGTCCTATGATATCTATTTTAACTTAGAAGCATGGTCTCCCTTGTACGAAGGTTTTCTTGAGCATTTTCCAAAGATTTTAATTTCTAAAACAATTATTGACTGTACCTTTATGTAATGTATCTTTGATAAAGAGTGTGGGTACTGTATTTGTATTGAAACTCACAGTTTATGTGTGGTCGTATTTGGTACGATAGTTTAATATAAAAGATTTGTATTTGGATTTATGTACCGTATATTTCTGGTGACTCAGAATAAGTGGTGTGGACCTATTTTAGGGGCGTCACACCTAGGATATCTCGTGGTTATACTCGGGCATGTACGGACGTAACACGGAAACATAAAATATGCTGTAAATATATTCCAAGTCAAGAGGTAACGTTACCTTGAACGCCACTTTGCCTACATGCTTTAACACTTCAAACAGTCCTATAAATCTCATACTCAATCTTTCTTACCAAATCTTATCGTCCATTTCCAAGGAGACACTTTTAGAACACAAAACTACCGACCTCAAAATCTCAGATGAAATGGTGCAAATCTGCGACTTTCTTTTGTCGACCTTAAGCTACTATTAATTTGGCTTTTATTGTCTTTATTACGTCTGTCGTTTGTTGAACTAATTTCGGTCCCGAAAGTCGTCGTTCTCTGATCTCAACATAACGGTGTCCCGCACTTTCTTTTGTAGAGAGCCTCGTACGGTGGCATACCGGTACTCGCACGATAACTAATATTATAAGTGAATTTTACTAAAGTAAGTGATCATCCCAGTTTCTTTTGATATCCATCACGCAAGCTCTACGCATGTCTTGTAACGAACTAGATTTTTATAATTTATTTTAATTATTTATTGAATTAAATAAATATTTTTATTGATTTATTTATTGAGTTAAATAAATATTTGATAAAATTGTGATAGATTAATTTAATTAAATGTGTTACATTAATTAAATTAATGTTGGTTAATTTTATAGTTCAAAGTGTGAATTTAATTGGGAGTATTAAATTAAATGAGTTATTAAATAATTATAATGTTGTTCTAATTAATTAGAAATTTATTGATTTGCATAATTAATAAATAAGAATTTTAATTATGTGATAATTTGATTTAATGAGTAATATTGGCTTTATTAATTAAATTTAAATAATTTAATTTAATTAATTAAAGTGTGACAAATAAACTATATAATAAATGAGTTAATTAAAATAAATGAAAAGGAGTTATTTTTATGCAAGCCAAACATGGCCTTAAGAACATGGGAGCATTTAAGGACATCATGCACTTAACTGACACCTATGTTGTGCCAGTTCTATTATACGTATATCTATATTACTTTATTATATCAATATTATTACTTTGCTAAGTTAGAGAATACAAAGAGAAAAAAAGGAGAGAGCTTGAGAGAAATTGTGAGTTTAAGAAGGAGATTTGGAGAATCAAAAAGGAGTTTCTATCATCTTCTAGCAATCAATATAAACAATCAAGGGTAATTTCTTATATTCAAACTTTAATTTACGTTCTTGAGTTTTTTCCATAAAAATTTATTTTAGTTCTATGTAAATAGAGTTTTGATGGCTAATTTGTTAAGAAATTGATTATACATGTTTATTAGTATGCATAATCCATTTGTATATGATTTGTATGTGATTTAGAGTAATCAAATCCATGAAATTATGTTTAAAATGGAGTTTCAAAATTTACAGAGAAATATTTGTGAATATAACTTAGATGTACAAAAATTTATGCTTAAATTGCATGTTAATCGGTAAATTGTTGATTGATTATGTTTATACATTAAGAAACGAAAAAGAATGAAATTCGTACGGACTGATTTGATGTAGTAACGAGTCTGTAATGTGTGATTTCATGAAATTTGACGAACCTTTGATAAAATGGCAAAAACCTTAATTTTTGGTTCTTAGATTCATGGTTTATGTTATTTATGTTGTTAGAATCATGCTAGAAATGTTGGGTAATGATCCTATGTGAATTATAATGTCTGGGTATGCTTAAATTGTTGTATGGACAAAGAAATAGGAAGTTTATGGCTTTTTATGTGTTCTTCGTGAGCTCTGTCTGCGTCCCACTGTGTTGCTACGCCGCAGCACCTGTTATGTGAAGAAACAGAGCGCTTCAGCACCACACAGTGTTTGCTGATGTGTCGCGACGCCGCAGCGCCCTACATAGTCTACTGACGTGTCTCGACACCGCAGCGCCTGTTTGTAGGCTTAATTGTACCGCGACAGTGCCTGGTCGCGTCGCAGCGCCGGTTTCCAGTTCATTTTGGGGTGCTGCAGCGCCTCTTGGCATTTTTGCCCAGAAATGAGATTTTAATTGTTCAAGTCCAAAAAATGTAATTTAAATATAATCTAATGAACATGAAATGTGTTAATCATATGTTGATATGTTAAAAACAGAAAAACAACATGTCAATGATATTTTTACGTGATTAATTGATAAGTCGAATGCGCATTTAAACTCGTTGTTCGTGAAGTTTAATAATGTGTTTAAGAGTTAATGTTTGTGGATTTGATTAATATAATCAGACTTAGAGTTAAGTTATGGCAAAAGAGAATATACTCATGATGCTAGTTATGTTATAATTAATTGGTATTGTAACTTTAAATGGTATGCAGGATTAATTGGAGAACGTGAGTTGTAATTTGTAGCTTACGCACGAGGCAAGTTTCCTTTATCCTATCTTAATTACAATTACGCAAGTCTTAAATCATAATCTTATATCGATCAAGTTCATATTCTTGTTTATTCAAGTTTATGATTTCGAATGAGATGTTCTAATTCTTCTATTCATTCAGTTATATACATTTGAGATTCAATCTTTGATTTAAATATCGTAAGACCCCAAATTTTATGAAATAAAATTATTCAATTTTTTATATAATTATTATTCTATTCAGTAAATGGTTAAATTGATAAAATTTTAAAGTTAAGGGTGATATGTGTAAATTTTACAAAGTAAGCAAGTTGGCATAAAATATTCGTTGTGTCGGAAAATATTCGTTTGGTCGGGAAATATTCGTACGACGGCGCAATCATTGGTTGACCTCATAATTGAATAATTGTTGGATATATAAAGAGATAGAAGTAACCTTTTTATAAAAATAACGGCAAAACTTTTACCATTAAACTGTTGAAATAACTGATGGTTAAAATATAATAATACGCGTTGTTGCACAGTAGCACACGGTATTGCACATTAATTTCTAATTATTGATTCTTATGTAATAAGTCACTCATTCAATAATTGTTACAGTAATTACTGTTCAATATTTTATATTATTGATTCAATAATTGCTACATCGATAATTGCATTATATTTTATATTATTGATTCAATAATTTTCACAGTAACCGCTGCACAATATTTTACATTATTAAATCAATAATTGTCACATATATTATTGAAATGATATTATTAGATAGCATTATTGACATTGTCTAGAAAGTTCTATCGAGGAAATGGGTTAGGTTATATAATTGCGTGCCAATGAGGATAAATTCTTTTCGAAAAGCCCCCTCTTTCCTAGGAACGACCTGGTTATTAATATTATGATTTTATAATATTAATTGTGAATAACAATTGATGAATAAAATAAAAATTGTTGATAAATATGATATGTAAATATTTATTCAATTTTTATATAAATGGAGGAATTTTTAGCATGAGATATTTGTTGAAAGTTGGCATTTTATCTTCTCTGATAAAATAATTCATTCAAATATATTATTATAATATTACATTATAATAGTATAATGTGATAATATAATAGTACAATTTTATAATTTAAATGTTAACATTATTATAATAAATTTATGGTATAAAAACAAATGAGTTGAAAGAGAGCATATTGAATTTAAATTCTTTTTAATAATTATAAATGTTTTTAATATATATATATATATATATATATATATATATATATATAAACATATGGGTGGAGGATGTCCTTTTAGGTGTGCTGCAAGATTTGTCAAAAGAAGTATGCTGCAGGTTCTTTTCAAAAGTATGGTGCTGAGAAGCATCTGTCTGCATGATTTGTCAAAGGTGGTGTGCTACCATTTTTCTATAAATAGGTTGCTTAGTTAAGAGATGAAAATCATACCAGAATCAAAAAAAAAATTTCTATACTATTAAGCGTATTTCTTGTGATTATAAAGATATTTTGAGTGTGGATAACAGTGCAAGATTTTCTCAACATAATCTCCGATATTCCAGTTAGATCTAGTATTTTACTAAGGTAAATAATATTATTTTTCTCGTAAAGGATGTTTTTTTCGTTCAATATTCGTAAGGAATATTATTTTCTTCCATACTCTATAGTATGTAAGTAATATTATTTCGTTTCATATTCCTAAATTTAAACTTACTATGGTAAGTATTGCTTCTATAATTCCTGAAATAATTAAAAATTCCTTGAGTTTTGCGTTTCATCTAATATCATTTCACTGGAATATTTGTCTGAACTTTCTTATGAAAATTTTAATCTTTTCATCCAGGGTACTATTAATGGCGGAGTACTATTCATCTGAGGTACTATTCATGCCAGAGTACTATTCATCCGAGGTACTATTCATGCCAGGATACTATTCACGACGATTTTTTTTTCTTTGTTCAGATTATCTTTTATGAATCTTATTCTTGAAATTAGATCCATGTTTTGATCTTCATATTGACAATTTATATATTCTTGAACTTTGGATAAATTGAATTATAAATCTCTAATATTTATCATTTATCTCAGTTGATTCGTTCTTAATATCATTGTCATAATTCTGAAACTTAAATTGTGGTGAAAGTTATCTTTGGCCTGTAGTGCAAAGATGACCTGTTGATTGATATCTTTAGCTTGTAGTGCAAAAATAAACTGTTGATTGATATCTTTGGCCTGTAGTGCAAAGATGAACTGTTTATTGATATCTGTAATACCCGAGAATTTTCATATATTATTAAATGAATATATTAATGGGAATGAGTATTTATTTGAATATAAAATTTTGTGTTATGAGATGAGTTAACTCAATTATATTAAATTGAATAATTATGATAATTGAGAAAATATAGAGTTTGCGATAAACTTGTTGAATGCCTTGTGTGGCACGGTGATGAGAAATAATAATTGAGGAAGGAATTACTACGTGAACAATTAATCAAATATTAATTGTTAATTGTTATTATGAGAAATAAAATATTAATTAATTGATATAATGGTGATTAATTAATGATTTGTGATTGTAAGTAATAGAATAATAATAAGCAACTTGTATATAAATATAATAAGATTTATATTTATTTAATGTTAATTAATTATTATAAGAGATTAATAATTACATTGATTAATGAGGAAGGGATTAGTTAATATTATTATTAATTAATTGATAAGATAAGTAATTAATTAATTTTCATTGAGAATAATAATATATGAACGAGTAGATAACATTTGCTCAAGTAGTTGCTATGTGCAAGCATGTGATAATTAAATGTATAAGGTATAGTAGCTAGCTATATATTATATGAAGTGTAATGCAATGTGACTATACAATTATATATAAACTATATGGTAAAGTTTATTGAATTGTGAACGCTACATTATTAATACAATGTCACTATACATATTGAAACTATATGTTATGACTAATTAATACATTATGAGGCTGTATGACAATATGTATATGAGAATACATTAAAATAATACATCATGAATATATGGTAAACAATTATTGATTAATAGAATTTAATTGAATAATACATGAGATGATATAAGGTGGTAATATCTGATTAAATTATACTAATATGATATAATGTGCATGAATTATATTTATATGTGGATGGGTGAAACCCAACTTGATATATTGTAACAATGTTTCTCCATTTAAAACCATATTGTGAGACTAAAGGAACTATAGCTTAAGAGTGTGTAATATGTAATGTGTAATAACTAAGTATGTATATATGTTGTTGAGTTTCCTTCCTTGTCCCATAATGAGAGACACATTCCTTCTTCACGTGTGCACCTAATGGCCTATGCTACTCTACCTCCACAACTTCAGCAACTTAGATAATCATCAGGCAATGGGGGGTGGGGATGATGATGGAATCCAACCACTAAATTACCTACTCTTTCATAACCTTCATGCAATCCTTCAATCCGTTGGTTTGGTTTGGTAGAGAAAAACATTGTCCGGTTCTTGTTTGTTCAATAAATTGAGCCCCCTCCTTCTAATTTATTGCTGAGAATTTTGTTTAAGTGTGGAATTAAGAGCATATATACTTTAGTAATATCATTCTGGAATTGGGAGAATTCAATTAGCAGTAAGCTCATTCACAATTTAGCAAAGGTATAACATACCTTCCATGTTCTTCAATTCACATTTCTGAAATTTTTATAAATTTCCAATTCTTGATTTTCGTTGAAGTTCATGATTTTGTGATTTGATGATGTTAATTGATTGTTATATAAGCTAATATATCTGTTAGTAAGGTAATGTAGTTGATTTGATAGCAAATTCATAGGAAATTTCTGTGTTTGGGTTTGTAGTTTGCCGTTGCAGGAATTATTTGTTTCTGGTCGAGAGCTGGCGCAGTTGCGCCAGTCTTATACTGGGGAGTTGCGCAGCTGCGCCAGTCCCTAGTTCTTGATTTCTGTTTCTGATTCGAGACTGTTAAGTACTAATGTGTCTATACTACCTAAACGAGCATGCTAATGGGTTTGACAGGCTTATATGGGTACGTTAACATAACGTAAGCATGGATACTATGTTGCATGCATGACTAATGGGGACTTATATTTTTGAAATAAACTTAGCATTTTATAAACAAACTTCGAATTTTGGAAACGAACTTAATATGTATGCATGCCATGTTAACATTCTGACTTTTGCGGGCATGTTAGTATGACTTAGAGATGCATGAGAGACATATTAACTTATGTATATAGGTTCCACAATGAAATATGAACATGTGAACCTCACTAATGCACATTCCTAACGAAAGTGTAAGTTTTGAAAATAAACTTTAACATGCTATAGCAAGGTTCATATTCTGATATTTCCGGCATATTGAGAAGTACTCTTAATCTTACTTATATATCATACATGTATATATACTATGTTAGATGCCATGGGAACTAGTTAGGCACAAGTGAAGCACGGTTTAAGCTTGTAACGATGCTAGTTATATGTGTATGATATAGATACTTGTGAGCATGCCTAAAACAAGTTATGTGATTACCTCATATGTTTTCAAATGACAAGCATGATAGCTAATGTGGTTTCATGACATAGAATGGCCTTAAATTATTAAAGGTATTCACTTCGAACCTATATCATGTAAAATTGAACGTGAAAAGTTTGAACAAGCATGAAAGTATCCTTTACTATACATACTATGTGATATCATATGTTGATGCTTGAATCCAATTTTGACGGTTAACTTATAACAATGCTATAACGTGCTAAATAGAGTATATTTGCTAGTTGTTATGGTCTTATGTGTTAAGCAATGATATATGACGATGGTTAGTTCATAAACGGGACTCCATGGATAAGAAAGACATAATTGAATTAGTGTTATGAATTAATACATGATATAACTAGGTACGTAATTTTGTGATGACCTATATGCTGATTTTATGTATGTATATATGTGAAAGTACATTGTAACATACGTATGAGGATTATATGACTAAAGAGGAACCCTATATGTATATCTAACTTACATATCGAACTTGATTACCGAATATTCTTAGCTAATGAATATTATATATACGTAATTATATTACGATAGGAATTCGAAAGTGTTGATCTACTTAACGTGGATAGACTACGCATAAGGCAAGTATCTAAACCTTATCTCTTTGGATGCAAGCTCTCTAACTTACACTTTTTTACGGTGCAAGTATTCTATCCTTGTGTTTACTTTATTCAAAGAATATCATAAGCAAGTTTCTTACTTACTCGTTTTAAATTGTGTTAGTATACCTAAACTCTTATTTCATTTGAGTCGTATGAAAGCTATTATTCATGTTGAACTTGGTATTGTTCTTGAATATCATGAAAGTGTCTATGTCATTTGATTCGGCTAGACTATATGCATGTTTAGAAAACTATCCAAACCAATTGACTGGTGCGGAAATCTTAAAAACTGAGTTGAACAACCCTTATGGTAAGGGGAGTGTATATTGTTGGAAGCCCCAACACATGCGTGAAAATTATTGTGGTGTTATGCATAACATAGAGTATTGTAGACTAATCATCTATCGTACTTATTTTTGGGTTATCAGTTTAATATTGATAATTCTAGTAGACATGCAATAGTCCGTAGTGACTGCTCAGTATAAATTGTTTTACCCAGTTGGATACATTGATGGCCTTTGAATTCATATATATCTGTTGGTCTATATTGAACTATCATTTCATATTCCAAGGTTTTGATTTGAGAATTGTTGTTACTCATTGTTCATGATGTTATTCTTCAAACTCTTGATTATCTACGAGATTATACCTTGATATTTCAAACTTGTGTTATAATACTCTACACCCTTATTGTATATTACTTGCTGGGCAATATGTGCTCATTCTTGCTTTTTCCTAAAAATATTTCAGTTAAGACAGAGCAGGGTGGACCTTCGGGCGTCGATAAGGGCAAGGGCAAGGCTACCGACTAACTTGTTCCTTTTATGTTTTAAAATCTCTGGTGATGTATTAAGATTATTTCAGAACTATGATTAAGCTTAAGTAGGGTTATGTAATAAGTCTGTATCTGATATTATTATGTAATCTATTAAGTATTGTAAGTTGCGAGACTTGGGAGAATAATTATAATAAATTATTGTATATTATTCTAGATTAGATCTTCCGCTGTGAATGTATGTTTTAGATATTATTATTGTGTTATTGTGAGAACGTGATGAACCGAATTCGAGAGACCATTGGCGGTTCAAATTTGGGGGCGTCACAATATCTTTGGCCTGTAGTGCAAAGATGAACTGCTGATTGATATCTTTGGCCTGTAGTACAAAGATGACCTGTTGATTGATATCTTTGGCCTGTAGTGCAAAGAAAAACTGTTGATTGATATCTTTGTCCTGTAGTGCAAAGATGAACTGTTGATTTATATTTTTAGCCCATAGTGTAAAGATGGACAAGTGTATGACATGATCATGACCACTGATGATATAAATGAATATCTTTGGCCTGTAGTGCAATGATTGATAGTTAATTAGTATGATCATGACCATAGTTGTTACGTTTGAATGTTTTTTGGTGTAGGGTGTAAAGACGATACGATTATTAAGTGTCTTTAGCCTTTGTGGCAAGGAGAAACTGTTGATTTATATGTTTATGAACATGAATTATGAATTAATATAACCATAATCTTTGGTGTTACAGGTAAAGAAAGGTGATACAAATTATCTTCGTCCTGGGTGCGAAGAGGAATTTATCAACATAATTATGATCATGAACTATTTACTTGATTGTGGAAAGGAACTGTTGATTGATGTTACAGGGATAAAATATTCTTGGTGGACTTTTAACATGGAGAAGATAATAGACATTATGGTCAATTTGACTCTTCTAATGGATTGTTCGTTCCGCTGCAACTATGGTTAAAAGCCTTTATTATCTACCATATGTTCTAAATATCTGACTTATTACTGATAAAAGCTATTGATAATTTAATTATCCTTAGTCATGATATTCTTACCGGGCTATTTATACTCATTCTTTTGCTTCACAATTCCTTTCAGGCAATAAGAGTGTCGCTGGGTCTAGCGGGGATAACAGGAGAATAGAACGATGGTCTATAATTGTTGATGTTTCCCATAAACAGTATGAAAATAATTGTATTGAGAACTTTAAATGTGTGTCGTATTTTATACATCATTTAACAGTTGATTTTGGTGAACCAAATAGGCTGAGGTGAACCCGACTTTGGAGGGTGTGTTGCCACTATCATACAAGATGTCTAATCACATACGACTTCGTGTTATCAGAAGATATGGTTGTGCCCATCCATTTGCTGATTATATCTATGAGCACTACCTATATAATCTTAGAGTATGGTTGGAATATAATTCTCAATTTGAGACTATAGAGATAATTATATGGCAAGAGAATACCCACCATTGGAATGAATAGGATAGTAATATTCTCGTTCTTCTTTGGGGTCTATTGGGAAAACCAATGTTAATTCTTAAGTCCTATGATATCTATTATAACTTAGATACATGGCCTCCCATGTACGAAGGTTTCCTTAAGTATTTTCTAAAGATTTTAATTCCTAAAACAGTTATTGATTGTACTTTTATGTAACGTATCATTGATAAGAAGTATGAGTATTTTTATTCATAGTTTATGTGTGGTAGTATTGTGCACGACAGAGTAATAGTTGGAATATAAAGATTTGTATTTGGATTATGTACTATGTATTTCTGGCGACTCAGAATAGGTGGTGTGTACCTATTTTGGGGGCGTCACAAATGGTATCAGAGCTTAGGAATATGGTCGCTGGCGGAGATCTGTGACTACAACTAGGAGGGGAGAGAAGAGTAATATACTTCGCTAGTGTGTGACTTACCTAAGCTGAATTTTCTTACTTAATAAATTGACAAATTGTGATATGTAAATTAACCTTTGTTTTGAAGCTGTATTCTAGAATGATATCTGAATTCCAAGAGATGATGATATAGAGGAAATGATCGGGAAGATATAATCTGAAATGAAAGCAAGATATCCTCACCTCTTCGAACTACCAAGTACGTAAATTTCGAGGACAAAATTTCATAAGGAGGGGAGATTGTAAGGCCCCAAAATTTATGAAATAAAAGTATTCAATTTTTCTTATAATTATTATTTTATTCAGTAAATGGTTAAATTGATAAAAGGTTAAAGTTAAGGGTGATATGTGTAAATTTTACAAAGTAAGCACGTGACATAAAATATTCGTTGTGTCGAGGAATATTTGTTTGGTCGGGGAATATTCTTTATGTCGGGGAATATTCGTACGACGGCGCAATCATTGGTTGACCCCATAACAGAATAATTGTCGGATATAGAAAGTGACAGAAGTAACCTTTTTATAAAAATAACGCAAAACTTTTACCATTAAACTGTTAAACTATCCTGGTGGTTAAAATACAATAATACGCGTTGTAGCATAGTAGCACCCGATATTGCACAGTAATTTTTAATTATTGATTCTTACGTAAGAAGTCACTCATTCAATAATTGTTACAGTAATTACTGTTCAATATTTTATATTATTGATTCAATAATTGCTACATCCATAATTGCATAGTATTTTATATTATTGATTCAATAATTATCACAGTAACCACTGCACAGTATTTCACATTATTAAATCAATATTAATTATCATAAATATTATTGAAATGATATTATTAGATAGCATTATTAACATTTTCTAGAAAGTTCTGTCGAGGAAAGGGGTTAGGTTATATAATTGCGCTGCCAATGAGGATAAATTCTTATCGAAAAGCCCCCTCTTTCCTGGGAACGACCTGGTTGTTAATATTATGATTTTATAATATTAATTATGAATAATAATTGATAAATAAAATAAAAATTGTTGATAAATATGATAAGTAAATATTTATTCAATTTTGATATAAATGGAAGAATTTTTAGCATGAGACATTTGCTGAAAGTTGGTATGTTATCTTCTCCGATAAAATAATTCATTCAAATATATTATTATAATATTATATTATAATAATATAATGTGATAATATAATAGTATACTTTTATAATTTAAATGTTAATATTATTATAATAAATTCATGGTATAAAAATAAATGAGGTGAAAGAGAGCAATTTGAATTTAAATTCTTTTTAATAATTATAAATATTTTTAATATATATATATATATATATATATATATATATATATATATATAAACATGTGGGTGGAGAATGTCCTTTTAGGTGTGTTGGAAGATTTGTCAAAAGAAGTATGGTACAGGTTGTTTTAAAAAGTAAGGTGCTGAGAAGCATCCGCCTGCATGATTTCTCAAAGGTGGTGTGCTACCACTTTCCTATAAATAGGTTGATTAGTTAAGAAATAAAAATCACACCAGAATCAGAAAATTCATTCTCTATACTATTGAGCGTATTTCTTGTGAGTATAAAGATATTTTGAGTGTGGATAACAGTGCAAGATTTTCTCAATATAATCTCTGATATTCCAGTTAGATCTAGTATTCTACTAAGGTAAAGGATATTATTTTTCTCGTAAAGGATGTTGTTTTCGTTAAATATTCATAAGGAATATTATTTTCTACCATACTCTATAGTATGGAAGTAATATTATTTCATTTCATATTCTTAAATTTAAGCTTACTATGGTAAGTATTGCTTCTATAATTCCTAAAATGATTAGAAATTCCTTGAGTTTTGCGCTTCATCTAATATCATTTTACTGGAATATTGATCTGAACTTTCTTATAGAAATTTTAATCTTTTCATCCGTGGTACTATTCATGCCAGAGTACTGTTTATCCGGGGTACTATCCATGCTGGAGTACTATTCATCCGGGGTACTATTCATGCCAGAGTACTATTCACGATGAAATTTATTTTATTTTCTTTGTTTAGATTATCTTTTATGAATCTTATTCTTGAAATTGGATCCATGTTTTGATCTTCATATTGACAATTTACATATTCTTGAACTCTAGATAAATTGAATTATAAATCTCTAATATTTATCCTTTATCTCACTTGATTCGTTCTTAATATCTTTGTCATAATTCTCAAACTTAAATTGTGGTGAAAGTTATCTTTGGCCTGTAGTGCAAAGATGACCTGTTGATTGATATCTTTGGCCTGTAGTGCAAAGATAAACTGTTGATTGATATCTTTAGCCCGTAGTGTAAAGATGACCTGTTGATTGATATCTTTGGCATGTAGTGCAAAGATGAACTGTTGATTGATATCTTTGGCCCGTAGTGCAAAGATGAACTGTTGATTGATATCTTTGGCCCGTAGTCCAAAGATGAACTGTTGATTTATATCTTTGGCCCGTAGTGCAAAGATGGACAAGTGTATGACATGATCATGACCACCGATGATACAAATGAATATCTTTGGCCTGTAGTGCAAATATAGATAGTTGATTGGTATGATCATGACCATAGTTGTTACGTTTGAATGTTTTTTGGTGTAGGGTGTAAAGACGATGCGATTATTAAGTGTCTTTAACCTTTGTGGCAAGGAAAAATTAATTGTTGATTTACATGTTTATGAACATGAATTGTGAATTAATATAACCATAATCTTTGGTGTTACAGGTAAAGACAGGTGATGAAAATTATCTTCGTCCTAGGTGCAAAGAGGAATTTATCAACATAATTATGATCATGAACTATTTACATGATTGTGGACATGAACTGTTGATTGATGTTACATGATAAATATTGTTGGTGGACTTTTAACATGGAGAATATAATAGGCATTATGGTCTATTTAACTCTTCTAATGGATTGCTTGTTCCGCTACAACTATGGTTAAAAGCATTTATCATCTACCATATGTTCTAAATATCTGACTTATTACTGATGAAAGCTATTGTTAATTTAATTATCTTTTGTCATGATATTCTTTACTGGGCTATTTGTGCTCATCCTTTTGCTTCACAATTCCTTTCAGGCAATAAGAGTGTAGCTGGGTCGAGCGGGGATAATAGGGGAATAGAACGATGGTCTATAACTGTTGAAGTTGCCCATAAAATAGTATGAAAATAATTATATTGAGAACTTTAAATGTGTGTGTCGTATTTTATACGTCATTTAACATTTAATTCTAGTAAACCAAATAGGGTGAGGTGAACCCGACTTTGGAAAGGTATGTTTCCACTATCATACAAGATGTCTAATCACATACGACTTCGTGTTATCATAAGACATGGTTGTGCGCATCCACTTGCTGATTATATCTATGAGCACTGCCTATATAATCTTGGAGTATGGATAGAGTATAATTCTCAGTTTGAGACTATGGAGATAATTATATGGCAAGAGAATACCCACCATTGGAATGAACAGAAAAGTAATCTTCTCGTTCTTCTTTGGGGTCTATTGGGTCAACCAAGGTTAATTCTCAAGTCCTATGATATCTACTAAAACTTAGATGAATGGCCTCCCATGTACGAAGGTTTTCTTGAGCATTTTTTAAAGATTTTAATTCCTAAAACAGTTTTTGACTGTACTTTTAAGTAACGTATCATTGATAAGGTGTATGAGTATTGTTATTCATAGTTTATATGTGGTCGTATTGTGCACAACAGAGTAATAATTGGAATATAAAGATTTGTATTTGGATTCTGTACCATGTATTTCTGGCGACTCAGAATAGGTGGTGTGTACCTATTTTGGGGGCGTCACAAATATCGTTTATATTATTGTATTAAAACCTTGAATGGATAGTGAACCATTTTTGATTCGACTACTCCATAATTTGATGAGCGTTCTAAATTTTAGAACTTTTATTTGAAGTTAATCCAAACTAAATTTCCTTTTGTGCGGACTCTTATGTCAAACTGAGATGAACAACACTATTATAGGGGATTATTTACGCGTTAGCTTTAAGATGTTGTGCACATACATGGTACTAAGGGTTGATCCCCCTAAGTACGAGAAGTGAGGTCCATATAGTCTTATGACTGCTAAACATTTAAAGTAGGAATACTTGATAACCTGGGATATAGTTCATGGTTTTGTGATCCTCAGATATACTTTTGATTCTTGTTTCCTAATCTTGATTCAAAAGCCGAGCTTTTATTATCTAGTATCCATTGTTCACTCGCATGATATTATTATTATTATTATTATTATTATTATTATTGTGGGAAATTGTTGCTCACTCTTGCATAATAACATTGCAGCTAAGGTTGAAAGAGTTGACGGCTAGCCATCCACTAGTAAAGGAAATGGTAAGGCAAACAAGTGATGAAGACTTGTTTAATATTATTTGAGAATGTTACTGTTAAGAGTTATTATGTTATGTTTAAGACTTATTTGTTTGTGTTGTTTTCGCATTGATGTATTAAGGTTAGATTACATGGGATTGATTTATTTAAGATGTTGTAACCCTTAAGGGGAGGATTTCTATTTTAATTATGAGCTTCAGTTATTTCTTTATTTATTGGTAGTTAGATATGCTTTAATTGGACAGTGAACACCAAATCATGTGGAAATGAATTAAGGTTAGATTACCTGGGATTGATTTATTTAAGATGTTGTAACCCTTAAGGGGAGGATTTCTATTTTAATTATGAGTTTCAGTTATTTCCATATTTATGGGTAGTTAGATATGTTTTAATTGGACAGTGAACACCAAATCTTGTGGAAATGAAGTACCCCAATTTGAGGGTGTCACAAGTTAGTATCAAAGCATTAGGTTATGAATCTTAGGTGGGGAAACCTTAGGGTAGTAGCCTTTTAGGAGTTCAAAAACATAGTGGTGATAAACTCTTATTGAGTTCTAAGGAATGAATTAAGGAATTCATTAAAGATAATAAAAGACTTTATGTGCTTATGTGATATAAGTTATGTGCTTAAGAGTATCGATTAGCATCACATAGTAACTAAAAATTAAAATTTTGATTGTCAAGATGTCGGATGTTAGAGGATCTAGTCAGCCTAGGGAGGTTGAGCCTCGAATAGTTAGAGAGGAGGAGCCCCGAGACATTCATACCGTCTGGGAGCAGTTGGTATAGAGAGAGCCATCTCCGTTGATCACTGTTGTGGATCAGGAACATGAGCCTATATTCAATTTAGAGGAGGACTCTGAGGAGATAGATGTAGAGGCTGAAGAGGAGGATGAGGACCCTGATGACTTTTCACCAAACTCTATCAATGTTGGGATATATGACGAGCTATATGATCGTAACATAGAGTTACAAGATAGCATTATAGAATTGAAGGAACTGAAAGATGTACAACGGGCTACAAGATTGAGAATCTTGATGATCGTCTTGGAGACGTGGAGTGGAAGTGTTGTCCCCGATTGGGTATGACACTTACGCGCAAGTATACGCGGTCAACAAGTAATAAAGAGTAAGTACAGATATCGTTCCCACGGAGAATTAAGTGATAAAAGACACCAAACCACTAGCACATAATCATTTCAGTCTTATTTAAACGAGCGGTAAAGAGTTTAAATATTAAACTAGATAAGTAATTAAACTTAAACTAATTAACCCTAGAGTAAAATCAAATAACGAAGATATGAGATCTCAACTTCCCCTAATGATTCATTTAAGTCAACATACTTCTAGTTAGGTCAAATTAATCGTCACATTTTGTTAGTCGAGAACACGAAAGTGAGAGAAGGCCATTTTTCAATGCACCTAATCCATATCACATGCAATCTACAGATGATAGAACGCACGTGAACACTCACCTTATCTAAACCCCTATACGTCTATGTGATTTACAAATAATTAGGGTTTAAGCAAAGGTTCTCTATTGACTACGAGCGACGCTTCGGTATATGTCTATCCTAAGCACAAATCATACATCTAACGCCATGTAGACATATAATCACCCGCAACTACGATTAGATCTAAACTCACATTTCGTCTGTTAAGTCCATATGGGTTATCACAGTAATTGGTAGCTAAGCAATTAAGCAATTAAAGCACAAATTGTAATAGACAATCACATAGCAATCATTAGGACCATCATGGAAGAATATCAAAATAAACTACTCATTAGGTTCCATTGAAACCTCAAAATAAGATTAAGTCATAAATGACTCAAATATATCATCCACAAGTTGAATAAACATTAAAAGATTACAAATAGGAAGCAAGAGAATTTAAAGATAGAGAATGCAAATCTGATTGCTCAAGCTACTTTATAGAATATCCAATGGAATCCACTTGCTTAAGCTTCGGTATATTTGAGAAACCCTCCATCCATTAGTACTGCAGTGTATATTGGGAGGTCCCCCTTCTTGAGCGGCTTCAGATTTAAACTACCTAGCATTTGATGTGTATAAGGATCCCCCGTGTCGAAGTTTGAGTAGCTAGGCACTTCTTACGTTGTGTTCGTGAAGTGATCGGGGCATTGAGGATCTACCAACACAATGGGCATTTCTTCAATTCTCTCTTCCTCATACCACCATGGTTTCCAGAATACAGACTCTCTCATATCCTCGAGATTCGTATTTATGATGTGACTACCAAGGGGACACGGATGTGCAAAATTCACTGGTTTTTCCAACTTAGGTGGAGAAGGCTCTTGGGTATTGTCACGGTTGGCTCCCATTCACAATTTTCCATGTCCCCAAGTGTCTTCTCGATTTCCATTGCCTTAGGCTCTTCCAGTTGCAAGTGCACTTCTGGCTCTTCATCAACTTCCGCTTCCATATCATAGCACCACTTATTCCGAAGGTCATTACTCACGACTTCAGTCATTAGAGGTACATGATTCTGAAGATTTTGTATTTTTGTCTCTTGCTCAAACACTTCCTCCTTCCTTAAAGCCATGCTAATTTGCCCCACCCAATTCTGAAGATTCTCAATCGACTTCTCTTGCTCAATCAAGATCTCCTTTGTTGATGCTAAGGAATTTCCCCACAAACTTTCCAATCTTGCCTTTTCTGTTTCAGCCTCGGATTCCATGTACTGAGTCTAACTGGTTGGAGTATTGTTGATTAAGGCCATCTGGCTCTGAAAATTCTGGTTCGATATTTCCTGGCTCCTAAGCATCTCCTCTTGGTTTTCTAAGCTCCTATACATGAATTCCATTGTTGACTGTTCTTCTTGTAAACACGGAGATTGATATGTGGGATTTGGTGCATACATTGGACTTTGCTCATAGTATTGGTCTTGATAACTCGCTGAATAGTTTGGGTGATACCCCCAATCTTGCTGATAATTGGGATAAGCCTCATTGTAGGAGTAATCACCCCCATACTTCTCTTGTCCAAAACTGATGGGATTCTGATGGTTCATGTAGTTTCCAGCACCATAATCATAAGTACTTACTAGCTCTCGACTCTGTTGGGCTGTAACACTGTCCAACTTCCTCGAGAGAACCTCTAACTATGCTGAAAGTGTAGCAATTGGGTTGAGTCCATCATTCCCTGTTTCCCTTGGTTGCTCTTTCCTTGTGTAACACCATGGATAAAAATTTAGATCCATTGTTCCTGAATAGAGAATATATGAAGAGAATTAAACAAAATAAAAATGTTTAAATTCAGACTAATTTGATTGAAACTAATGTTGGCAAACAGTTATCCAATTAATTGCCCAGCAATGGCGCCAAAAACTTGTTGTCCCCGATTGGGTATAACAATAACGCGCAAGTATACGTGGTCAACAAGTAATAAAGAGTAAGTACATATACTGTTCCCACGGAGAATTAAGTTATAAAAGACACCAAACCACTAGCACATAATCATTTCAGTCTTATTTAAACGAGCGTTAAAGAGTTTAAATATTAAACTAGACAAGTAATTAAACTTAAACTAATTAACCCTAGAGTAAAATCAGATAATGAAGATATGAGATCTCAACTTCCCCTAATGATTCATTTAAGTCAACAAACTTCCAGTTAGGTCAAATTAATCGTGACAGTTTGCTAGCCGAGAACACCAAAGTGAGAGAAGGCCATTTTTCAATGCACCTAATCCATATCACATGTATCCACAGATGATAGAACGCATATGAACACCCACCTTATCTAAATCCCTATATGTCTATGTGATTTAAAAATAATTAGGGTTTAAGCACAGGTTCTCTATTGACTACGAGCGGCGCTTCGGTATATGTCTATCCTAAGCACAAATCATACATCTAACGCCATGTAGACATACAATCACCAGCTACTACGATTAGATCTAAACCCACATTTCATCTGTCAAGTCCATATGGGTTATCACAGTAATTGGTAGCTAAGCAATTAAGCAATTAAAGCACAAATCATAATAGACAATCACATAGCAATCATTAGGACCATCACGGAAGAATATCAAAATAAACAACTCATTAGGTTCCATTGAAACCTCAAAATAAGATTAAGTCATAAATGACTCAAATATATCATCCACAAGTTGAATAAACATTAAAAGATTACAAATAGGAAGCAAGAGAATTTAAAGATAGAGAATGCAAATCTGATTGCTCAAGCTTCTTTGTAGAATCTCCAATGGAATCCACTTGCTTAAATCTTCTTCTCTAATTAAACCCTGGAAACTAACTAACTAAATCTAATCTAATCTACTCCTAACCTAATCTAGACAAGGAATTGAAAAGAAAAAGAAAGGAAGAACTAGGGCTAGGGCTCCCTTAAGGGGAGGAGTATATATCTATTGCAAATGGGCATAAGCCTACATATATAAGCCTCTTCCTTCTGCTGAAATGAAAGTCAAATTTTGGTCAATTTTTTGAGCTGGCGCGGCAGCGCGGGCTTTGGCCAAGGTCTTGGCACGGCCGCGCGGGTACCCAGTATTTGCTCTCTGCCTTGCTAATTAGCGCGGGCGCGCGTGAAGCCTTTGTTATCATGGAGCGGTCGTGCGGGCTTGTGATGCTGGTTTTTGCTGGCTTTTGGCTTCTTAGGCAGCTGCACTTGGCATCTCTTGTCATCCTCAATTGGAAACTTGCCTCCTTTGAGCCTTTATGTTTCATCACATTCCCATCACGCTGCTTGACTTCTCTCTATTATCATGCCATCATTCCTTTTAGCACTCTTTCAGTCGTTTTAGCCACATATGCATCAAGAGAGTTCCTAAACATGAAATCTACAAAACAAAGCAAAAACATATGAAAAGCATAAAGATATTTGAGTTTAAGCAACAAAACCAGCTAGATAATATTTGAATAAGTGGTCATAAAAACCACTTATCAAGAAGCTTGTTCAGTCAGAGATCAAAAGGAAGAGTTGTCAACTGAGGTAGAGAAACTGAAGAGTGATTTGAGAGAAGAGTCAGCGAAGCATGCTAGAGCAGAGGATGCTTGGATGAAGGCTTCTCGACGTGCAGATCTTGCTGAAGACAGTGATCGGGCAAAGAAGGCTACGCTTGAGGAGACAGACTACACTTTTTAGACATCAATTGATAGGGCCCAGGATCGAGTTGTCTACTATCCAGTTCAGTTCGAGGACTTACCTTGGTATATGCTGGATCATAGGACGATGTTCCGTATCATGTAGGAAGAACGCGGAGAAGTTGTTCGACGCCTTAGTAGGACGTGATAGGAAGAATTATGTGAATATTTTATGGTAACTAATAATGAAAATTCCAATGTGGTTATAAATAATGGAATATAATGATTTAAATCCTGAATATTCTTTATCTCGAGATAGTTGATGTACATAGCAGTGATGCTATCTTTTCTATGGTTAAAACTTTTAAATGAATAAAATATCAGAGTTTATTTAAGATGTTATGTGTTAAGTGATAATCTTAAAATGTTTAAACTAAGTCTTAAATACTTAAGAAATTGAGTAATGATCTAATAAACGTATATCTTAAACAGAAAAATCCCACCAAGAAGACTGCCAAACCCGTCAGCAAGCTCAAGAAGGATCGACTAATAACAACAATAACAACGACTGCCAACGCTAATCCCGTGCAATAATTGGTTAACCTGTTAACGGGAGAACTTGTAAATCAGCCGCAAGCTCCACTAAGCCACGTTATTTAAAGACTTCAAGGCTGTAGGACAGCAAGAGTTTAGGGAATCTATGAATCCGATCGAAGCCCAGACTTGGGTGATGGAGATGGAGAAGGTGTTCGATGTTGCTAGGGTTAGTGACGACCAGAAAGACTTCCTTCGCAACATTTATACTGAAGTCAGATGCCAGCTACTGGTGGTAGGTGAACAAGGTTTGAGAAGGACAGGGTGTGATCACATAGGATAGGTTCAAGGAGATGTTCTTTGAGATGTAAATCCCAACGAGCTCTTAGAACCAGATAGAGGTTCAATTTCTGGAGTTGAAGCAAGGTAACAGTGTCTGTGCCAAATTATGCCTTGAAGTTCAACGAGTTGGCTAGGTTTGGTACTTATCAGGTGAACACGGATGAGAGGAAAGCTAGGAGGTTTGAACAAGGTTTGAAGCCGTGGTTGTATAGCAAGGTGTCAATGTTCTAATTAAAGACTTTTGTAGGAGTTTTGGAGAAGGCAGTTATTACAGAAGGTGGAAGCGATGCTCTGACAAGATATAATCAGGAACAAAAAAAGAAGATGTATGAAGGCGAGAACAACAAAGCTAGTGGCAGTAATAGTGGTGGTGGTAATAGTCAGAAGATGAGGTGGAATGATAATATGTCTACTTGGAATCAACAAGGAAGTCAGAAGAAGAAGGTAGTGGCTTGTAATACCTACGGGAAGAATCACCTGGGGGTATACATGAAGGGGAAGAGGGTTTGCTTTATTTATGGTCAGGAAGGCCACTTAGCACCAAATTGCCCTAATCCTAAGAAAGGAGCTTGATTCACTTGTGGAACCATATGGCTAGGGATTTTCCCAAGAAGGCAGCAGGAGGAGTAGGAGTAGGTGGAGGTAAAGGAACCAGCGGTGGTAGCACTCTAACTATCATTGGATCAACACCGTCCAACCGACCCACTACCAGAACTTTTGACATGACCATGCAGGATGCTGTTCAGTCATGTGATGTGGTGTCAGGTATCATTCTGATCAATAATATAAATGCTTGTGTGTTATTTGATTCGGGTGCTACTTTCTCATTTATATTCGATGACTTTGCTAAGAATCTTGAATTGCCTAACGAGAAATTAGATTACCCATTGAACATAGAAATTGTGAATAGGGAAGTAATTTATGTTAGGTTTGTACACAAGAACTGTAGAGTGGATATTAAGGGAAACGTGATGATCGTAGATCTAATCCCGATTAAACTTGGGGAATTCGATGTTATTTTGGGGATGGATTGGCTATTCAATTATAGGGAGATAATTGATTGCCAAAAAAAGTGTATTAACCTTATGACCCCGTCAAAGGTTATCTTATATGGTAGCAAGTCGCCTAGACAAGTGAGTTGTCTGACGATGATGAAGGCCAGGAAGTTGTTGAGACAAGGTTGTGTAGTGTATTTAGCCTACATAGTCGATAGCCGAATGGAGAGTCCAAAATTAGATGAGATACCTGTCATTAGAGACTTTGTGGACGTATTTCTAGATGATTTTCCAAGACTTCTGCCAGATAGAGAAGTGGAATTTGTGAGCGATCTAGCGCCAAGAATTGCCCCTATATCAAAGGCCCCGTACCCTATAGCTCCGGTGGAGATGAAAGAATTGATAGTGCAGCTGCAATAACTTTTGGACAATAAGTATATCCAACCGAGCGTTTCACTGTGGGAGTGCCGGTATTATTTGTTAAGAAGAAGGATGGATCGATGCGGCTTTACATTGATTACAAGGAATTAAACAAGGTCACCATTAAGAATAAGTATTTGTTGCCAAGGATCGACGACTTGTTTGATCAGTTGAAGAGAGCAAGGTATTTCTCGAAGATAGACTTGAGAAGTGGTTACCATCAGTTGAAGGTGAGGAAACAAGATGTTCCGAAGAAAGCGTTCAGGACTCGATTTGGTCACTACGAGTTTCTGGTGATGTCATTTGGTCTAATGAATGCTCCTGCAGTATTTATGGACCTAATGAATAGGATGTTTAAACCATTTTTGGATAAATTTGTGGTGGTATTCATCGATGATATTCTGGTGTATTCTAAAACCAATGAGGAGCATATTGAGCATTTGAAGGTGACTTTGGAGGCGTTAAGGAAAGAGAAGTTGTACGCTAAGTTTTTAAAATGTGAATTCTAGATAGTGCGGGTGCAATTTCTTGGAAATGTAATTGATAAGGACGGAATTTTGGTAGATCCATCAAAGTTTGAAGCTGTACTAAACTGGGATCAGCCGAAAAAATCGTCGAAAGTAAGGAGTTTTCTAGGATTGGCAGGTTATTATAAAAGATTCATCTAGGACTTTTCAAAAATTGAGACTCCATTGATGAATTTGACTAGGAAATCGGTGAAGTTCGTTTGGACGGAGAAGTGTGAGGAAAGTTTCCAAGAGCTAAAGAAGAGGTTGAGTACGACACTTGTGTTGTCTCTTCCAGATAGCACATGAAATTTTGTCGTGTATAGTAATGCATCGCATAAAGGACTAGGTTGTGTGCTAATACAAAACGGTAAGGTCATTGCGTATGAATCACGATAATTAAAGGATTATAAGAAGGGGTATCCGACCAATGATTTGGAGTTAGCCGCGGTAGTGTTTGCTTTGAAGATCTGGAGACACTATCTCTACGAGGAGAAGTGTGAAATATGTACAGACCATAAGAGTCTAAAATA
The DNA here is from genome assembly GCA_020205555.1 of Panax stipuleanatus. NCBI lineage: Eukaryota > Viridiplantae > Streptophyta > Magnoliopsida > Apiales > Araliaceae > Panax > Panax stipuleanatus. The sequence goes on from CM035118.1 coordinate 83,023,729, forward strand.
TATTTTCACATAGAAGGATTTGAACATGCGCCAAAGGAAATGGTTAAGTAGAAAGGGTCAGGAGAAATTGTCAATGTTAACCTCTCAGGAGGATCTAATTTCAACAATGGCAAAACTGGAGTTGGAGGTGAAATATCCAAAGGAGTCTGATGAAAATTGGTTCCAAGTAGGAACCGGTACAACTTTGGTGGATAAGGTTAAGGACGCACAACTTAAGGATGAGGAATGTGAGAAAATCAGGAAAAGAATATCTGAAGGTGATGAAGTGAAATTCAAAGTTGATAACGAAGGGTTATTAAGATTCGAGGGATGAATTTAGGTTCCGCCATTACCAGAGATTAAAGAGAAAATTTTGAGCGAGGCTTATAGTTCATGTTATTCGATTCACGCGGGGAGTACGAAGATGTACCAGTATCTCTGACAACATTTCTGGTGGCTGAATATGAAAAGGAATGTTGCTGATTGTGCAGCCAAGTGTTTGACATGTCAGAAGGTTAAAGCAGAACATCAGAGGCCGAGTGGGTTGTTACAACCATTAGAAATCCTAGAATGGAAATGGGAGAATATTACAATGGATTTCGTAGTAGGTCTTCTGACGACTCATAACTGACGAAATCAGCACATTTCTTACCGATCAAGATAAGATTCAACTTAGATCAGTTGGCAAAGTTGTATGTGAAGGAGATTGTTTCAAGGCACAGTGTAACAGTGTCTATTATTTCTGATCGAGATCCGCGTTTCACATCGAACTTCTGGAAGTGACTACAGGAATGCATAGGAACGCAGTTGCGTATGAGTACGGCGTACCATCCTCAGATCGACGGACAGGGTGAAATGATGATTCAGACATTGGAGCATATGTTAAGAGCTTATATCATGGATTTCAAAGGGAATTGGGATGATCATCTACCGTTAGCGGAACTCGCTTATAATAACAGCTACCACGCAAGTATTAGCATGCCGCCTTACAAAGTGTTGTACGACAGAAAGTGCAGAACTCCATTATGCTGGGATGAAGTTGGCGAACGTCAATTGCTAGGACCAGAATTGGTACCACAGACCGCCGATATCGTCAAGGTGATCAGGACAAGATTGATAGCTGCTCAGGATTGGCAGAAGAAATACGCCTATCCACACCGCAAGAATCGAGAATTTGAATCTTGTAACTTCGTTTTCTTGAAAGTGTTTCCCTGGAAGAGAAAGATCAGATTTGGTAAGAAGGAAAAATTGAGCCTGAGGTTCATTGGACCCTTTAAAGTGTTGCGAAGAATTGGTGAAGTCGCGTATGAGGTAGTCTTACCTCCGGCATTAGAACATATCCATAATATTGTTTATGTTTTAGTGTTACGACCATACAAACCCGATTACAAACATGTTATAGAACATGAACCCCTGCAATTTGAGAAAGATTTATCATACGAAGAAGTTCATATTTAGATAGTCGACATAAAAGAGCAAATACTCAGAAATAAAGTACTACCTTCTGTTAAGATAATTTGGAGGAACCAAAACGCTGAAGAAGCTACGTGGAACCTCGAAGACCAGATGATAAAAAATTACCCTCATTTATTTGCTTAAACTATGTGTAAGCGATTCTGGGGACAAAATCTTTGTAAGGGGGAGAATGTAACGGGACGAACTTATTGAGTCGTGATTCTGTGGACAGAATCCTTTCAAGATGGGAAGGATGTGACGAACGAGATTTTTGTAATTTATTTTAAATATTTATTGAATTAAATAAATATTTTTATTAATTTATTTATTGAGTTAAATAAATATTTGATAAAATTGTGGTAGATTAATTTAATTAAATGTGTTACATTAATTAAAATAATGTTGGTTAATTTTATAGTTCAAAGTGTGAATTTAATTAGGAGTATTAAATTAAATGAGTTATTAAATAATTATAAAGTGGTTCTAATTAATTTAATAATTAATTAGAGATTTAATGATTTGTCATAATTAATAAATGAGAATTTTAATTATGTGATAATTTAATTTAATGAGTAATATTGGCTTTAATTTAATTGGATTTAAATATTTTAATTTGATTAATTAAAGTGTGACAAATAAACTATATAATAAATGAGTTAATTAAAATAAATGGAAGGAGATATTTTTATGCAAGCCAAACATGGCCTTAAGAACATGGGAGCAGTTAAGGCCATCATGCACTTAATTGACACCCATGTTGTGCCAGTTATATTATACGTATATCTATATTACTTTATTATATCAGTATTATTACTTTGCTACGTTAGAGAATACAGAGAGAAAAAGGAAAGAGCTTGAGAGAAATTGTGAGTTTAAGGATATTTCGAGAATCAAAAAGGAGTTTCTATCATCTTCTAGCAATCTAAACAAACAATCAAGGGTAATTTCTTATATTCAAACTTTAATTTACGTTCTTGAGTTTTCTCCATTAAAATTTATTTTAGTTCTCTGTAAATGGAGTTTTGATGGCTAATTTGTTAAGAAATTGTTTATATATGTTTATTAGTATGCATAATCAATTTGTATGTTATTTAGAGTAATCAAATCCAAGAAATTATGTTTAAAATGGAGTTTTGAAATTTAAAAAGAAATATTTTTGAATATGGCTTATATGTACAAAAATTTATGCTTAAATTGCATGTTAATCGGTAAATTGATAATTGATTAGGTTTATACATTAAGAAAAGAAAAGAACGAAATTCGTACTTACTGATTTGATGTAGTAACGAGTCTGTAATGTGTGTTTTCCTGAAATTTGACGAAACATTGATAAAATGGCAAAAACATTAATTTTTGGTTCTTAGATTCATGTTTTATGTGATTTATGTTGTTAGAATCATGCTAGAAGCGTTGGGTAATGATCCTGTATGAATTATAATGTCTGGGTATGCTTAAAATGTTGTATGGACAAAGAAATTGGAAGTTTATGGGTTTTTCTATGTTCTTCTCGAGCTCTGTCAGCGTCCCACTATGTCGCGGGGCCGTATCGCCTGTTTTGTGAAGAAACAGAGTGCTGCAGCACTACGTAGTGTCTGCTGATGTGTCACGGCGCTGCATCGCTGTTTTGTGAAGAAACAGCGCGCTGCAGCACCCTAAATAGTCTACTATCTTGTCTCGACGCCGTATCGCCTGTTGTAGGCTTAATTGTTGTGCGTCAGCATCGGGTCGCGCCTGGTTTCCAGTTAATTCTTGGGCGCTGCAGCGCCACTTGGCAGTTTTGCCCAGAAATGAGATTTTAATTGTTCAAGTCTAGCAAATGTAATTTAAATGTAATCTAATGAACATGAAAATATGTCAATCATATATTGATATGTTAAACAGATAAACAACATGTCGATGATGTCGTAACGTGATTATTGACACTCGAAATTTCGTTTCCCTGTTACTAACACTGTAGGAAGGCAAAATTGTCTGTTTAAATGAACCCCGGTCTCAATATTGGGCCATCAACTTAACCACGGTCTCAATACCGGGCCATCAACTCATCCCCGGTTTCAATACCGGGCCATCAAATCCTGGAAGAGCGTTTGTCGGAACAGCCCAAAACGCGAGAAATCCACACGAGGTGATTACGGGTAAGCTGATCATAAACTCTTGCGAAGTTTACACCTTGTTAGATACCGGTGCTACCCATTCTTTTATTTCACCTGCTTGTGCTCAACGTTTGAACTTGACTTCTGATAAATTAGACTTTGACTTATCTGTTGACACTCCGTTAGGAGAAACCTTTGTTACATCTACAGTTTACAAATCTTGCTTGATTCAGATTGGTACCCTTACCTTACCTGTTGATGTTATATCTTTGAAAATACTTGCATTTGACGTGATTTTAGGAATTGATTGGTTAACCACTTACCATGCCAAAATTGATTGTTTTCGTAAGGTTGTTAGTTTTCATATTCCTAATCAACCTGTTGTGCGAATCCAAATCACCAAACCACTAAAATCAGTCAATATCATTTCAAGTCATAAAGCTATTCGTTTATTGAAAAACGGATGTCAAGCTTTCTTAACTCATGTCACTGATCTAAACCAGAATACATCAGATTTGAATGATATTTCTGTTGTTAATGAGTTTCCTGATGTATTTCCCGAAGAACTTCCCGGTCTACCCCAGAACGTGAAGTTGAATTCTTTATTGACCTTGAGCCCGGTACAAAACCCATTTCTAAAACTCCATATCGAATGGCTCCTATTGAACTTCAGGAGTTAAAGATCCAATTACAAGAATTGTTAGACATCGGTTTTATTCGTCCTAGTACGTCTCCTTGGGGTGCTCCTGTTTTATTTGTAAAGAAGAAAGACGGGAGTATGCGACTTTGTATTGACTATCGGGAGTTGAACCATGTCACCTTCAAGAATAGGTATCCGTTACCTCGTATTGATGACCTGTTCGACCAGTTGCAAGGAGCGCAATTCTTTTCAAAGATCGATCTTCGTTCTGGATATCATCAGTTGAAGATTAAAACTGAGGATATTCCAAAGACTGCTTTCGGAACTCGATACGGGCATTATGAGTTCTTAGTCATGTCTTTTGGATTGACTAATGCTCCTACTGCTTTCATAGATATGATGAACCGTATATTTAAGGAGTATTTGGATCAATTCATTCTTGTCTTTATTGATGACATCCTCATCTATTCTAAAAGCCGTAAAGATCATGAGCACCATTTAAAGCTGGTACTTCAAAAGCTTCGTGAGAAGAAGCTATATGCTAAGTTGAAGAAATGCGAGTTTTGGCTTGAGGAAGTAGCATTCCTTGAGCACGTGGTATCGAAACGTGGAGTATCTGTGGACCCGGCGAAGATTGAAGCAATACAAAGCTGGGGGCAACCTAAGTCGGTGACTGAAGTACGAAGCTTTCTGGGCTTAGCTGGTTATTATCAGAGGTTCGTAGAGGGATTTTCTGTAATCGCTACTCCATTAACTCAGTTGACTCGGAAAGATACAAAATTCGTTTGGAGCGAGGAATGCGAGAAGAGTTTCCAAGAGCTCAAGAGGAGGCTCATTTCGGCACCTGTTCTGACAATACCATCTGGTTCGGATGGATTTGTTATCTACAGCGATGCTTCGGGCAAAGGATTAGGATGTGTTCTCATGCAACATGGGAAAGTCATAGCCTATGCCTCGCGACAACTCAAAGAATATGAGAGGAATTATCCTACTCATGATCTAGAGTTGGCAGCAGTCGTTTTCGCGTTGAAGATCTGGAGACATTACTTGTACGGAGAGAAAGTGGAGATCTATACAGATCATAAGAGCCTTAAATATTTCTTCACTCAGAAGGAACTCAACATGCGGCAACGACGTTGGCTTGAGCTGTTGAAAGATTACGATCATACCATCCAATACCATCCTAGAAAAGCCAACGTGGTAGCTGACGCGTTGAGTAGAAGATCATATGTGGGAACGAGTGCAATGATGTCAAGTATACGCGTAGAACCAGCTTTGATTGATAAAGTTAAAGCTGCTCAAGCTACGGATTCGGAGCTGATGAAGATGAAGAAGAAGGTGCAAGAAGGTGCAATTCCAGAAGCAAGAATCGATGAAGAGGGAATACTTCTAGTCAACTCCAAACTTTGTGTTCCTAACGATTCTGACTTGAAGCATAGAATCATGATGGAGGCACACAACACACCATTCGCAATCCATCCTGGGAGTACCAAAATGTATCATGATCTTCGACATACAGTTTGGTGGAGCAATATGAAGAGAGAGATTGCGGAGTTTATTTCGAGATGTTTAATTTGTCAACGTGTAAAGGCGGAGCATCAAGTGCCGAAGGGTCCATTGCAACCACTGGAGATTCCAAAATGGAAGTGGGAACACATTACGATGGATTTCGTTACGGGTCTTCCCAAGGTTTCTCAAGGCATAACTGCGATTTGGGTTATTGTTGATAGATTAACTAAGTCTGCACTATTTCTTGCCGATACGAGAGACTTATTCCCTTGAACGTCTTGCTCATATGTACGTGAATGAGATTGTGAGATTGCATGGCATGCTAGTATCCATAGTTTCGGATCGTGACCCTAGATTTACTTCACGATTTTGGATTAGTTTGCAGAAAGCTATGGGCACAGATTTACGATTCAGTTTGGCTTATCATCCTCAAACAGACGGACAATCGGAAAGGACTATCCAAACTCTTGAAGATCTATTGAGACTCTGTGTTCTAGACTTTAAAGGGAGTTGGGATAAGTACTTACCATTAGTGGAATTCTCCTACAACAACAGTTATCAGGCAAGTATAGGCGTAGCTCCATTCGAGGCATTGTATGGGAGAAAGTGTCGCTCTCCAGTATGCTGGGATAAGGTGGGTGAAGCAACATTGTTGGGACCGGAGTTAGTATGTATGACTACGGAAAAGATCCAAATGATCCGACAACGTATACAAACAGCACAAGATCGACAAAAGAGTTATGCGGATCTTCATCGAAAGGACGTGGAATTTAATGTTGGAGACCATGTGTTATTACGTGTTGCTCCGTGGAAAGGAGTTACGAGGTTTGGCAAGAGTGGAAAGCTCAACCCATGATTCATTGGTCCATTTGAGATTCTTGACCGAATAGGAAATGTGGCCTATAGAATCTCTTTACCTCCAAGCATGTCTCGTGTTCATAACGTGTTTCACATATCCGTGTTACGTAAATATGTGATGGTTCCAAACCGCATTATTGAGTTAGAACCAGACGAGATAGCTGAAGATTTAACGTACGAGGAGGTACCAGTCAAGATCTTGGATAGGAAGGAGCATGTCCTACGCTCGAAAATTATACCTCAAGTTAAAGTTTTGTGGAGAAACCATGCAATTGAGGAAATGACCTGGGAGTTGGAATCGAAAATGAAAGCGAGGTATCCTCACCTTTTCGACATACCAGGTACGTACGTCAATTTCGAGGACGAAATTTCATAAGGAGGGGAGGTTGTAAGACCCCAACTTTTATGAATAAAGATTTAATTTTCTTTATATATTATTTCGAAACAGTAAGGTGTTGATTTGATAAATGTAAAAGTTATGGGTGAAATGTGCAAATATTTTTAAAATGAGCAAGTGGTTATAAAATATTCTAGTTGTCGAGGAATATTCATTTGGTCGTGGAATATTCTTGTTGTCGGGGAATATTCGTACGACGGCGCAACTATTTGTGGACCGCACAACGGAATAACTGTCGGATATAGAAAGCGACAGAAATAACCTTTTTATAAATAACGGCATAGTTGTTACCGTTAGTACTGTTGAAATACCCGGTGGTTAAAATACAGTGATACGCGGTGTTGCACAGTAGCACACGGTATTGCATAGTATTTCGAATTATTGAGTCTTACATGAGATGGCACTTACTCAATTATTGTTACAGTAATTACTGTTTAATATTTTATATTATTGACTCAATAATTGCTACGTTGATATTTTATATTATTGACTCAATAATTGTTACATTGATATTTTATTGACTCAATAATTTCTACGTTGCTATTTTATATGATTGATTCAATAATGGCTACAGTTGATATTTTGTATTATTGATTCAATAATTGTCATTGCACAGTATTTCACATTATCAACTCAAGAATTCATATTATTTGAATAATATTATTAGATAGCATTATTGACAATGTCTAAGGAAGTTCTGTCTAGGAGGGGTTATTTAATTGCGCGCCAGTAAGGAAAGTCCTTATCGGAAGGCCCCCTCTTTCCTGGGAACGACCTGGTTGTCAATATTGTAGTTCTGTAATATTATTTGTGAATAATTAATTATTGATTTATATGATAAGAAAATATTTATTTTGTGGATATAAAAGAAGGAATTAGCGCTGATGTGTTTTTATCAGTATTTTGGTGTGAGAAATCATCTGTTTATGGATTTCGGATAATTTATGTTTGGAATTTGGAAAAACGTCCTTCTACAAAGTTGTAGAGAATTAAATTTCTTATAGAAAGACATAGCATTTGTATTTTTCTGACAAAGGGGCTATTTATTATGAATTATTGAAGTTTCAAAAAATAAATATTTTTGTTAATGGGTGGGCCCCACTTTTGTTGAAAAAAATTCTGATGTTTGAAGCAACCGGCGGCGGAATTTTTTTTAAAAAAAATATTATTTTATTAATTTAGTCTCCTTTGGCATCCTAAGTTTTTCCTATAAATAGGGTGCTTAGGTTAGAATTGAAAATCACACCAGAATCAGAAGTTTTCTCTCTCTATAATATCGAGCGTATTTTTGTGAGTATTTCAATACTTTGAGTATTGCTATTCAGTGCAAGTTTTCTTCGGTATTATATCCGATATTCCAGTTAGAAGGATTGTTCTTTTAAGGTAAAGGATGTTATTTTCTTTTGTAAATGATGTTATTCTTTTCAATATCATTATACCGAAATATTGACATGGATTTTATTATGAAATTCTTACTTTTTCCGTCGGGGTTACTATTCACGTATACGGCACTATTCACGAAAAAAAATTAAATTTTCGTTTATATGTCCAAGTTGCTTGTTAAAGTTCTTATCTTTGGTTGGATCTAAGTTTTGAGCTTTATTCTTGAATTTTGCTCCACAATTGATTATTACAAAGTATTTTTGAATTGGATAAACTAAAATACGAATCCTTAATCTTTGTCTTTTATCCCACTGGATTCGTTCTTTAAAATGTTTTTCATCATCCTCAGTCCTAAAAGATGATGTAACTGAATATCTTTGGCCTATAGAGCAAAGATGAATGATTACCTGATGAATATCTTTGGCCTGTAGTGCAAAGATGACAAGTGTTGAGATGAACATGATCACTGATGATACAAATGAATATCTTTGGCCGTAGTGCGAAGATGAATATTTGATTTGAGATATATATTGATTGATGTTACAGGGATAAAATATTGATGATGGACTTTTAAATCGTAGAAGATAGTAGACTTCATTCTCTACTTAACTCTTCTAATGAATTGTTATTTCCACTGCGAATATTGATCTAAAGTTGGTTGTCCATTATATTTTATCTGATTTGTTGAAGACTAACGATAATTTATTTTCCATTATCTTAGTCATAATATTCTTTACTGAGCTAGTTGAGCTCACCCTTTTCATCTGTTGTCCTCTTCAGGAAATGAGAATGTTGCGGGAACTAGTCGGGGGACAGAGTGATGGTCCGAGTTAGAGCAGTAGTAGTCCTCACTATTTCTGATAAATAGTGTGATAATAATTGTAATGAGGACTTAGTTTGAATATTAATATTTTCTACATATTTGTATTGACACTCGCAGTTGTGTGGTCGTATTTTGCACGACCGTATGATATAAAGTTTGTATTTGAATTATGTACTATGTATTTGGCGACTCAGAATGGGTTGGGTTGACTGGACCTATTCTGGGGGCGTCACATAGCATGATTAATACGTATATATGAATACATTGAGACAATGTAAACATGTTTTCTAGGATAGCATGCACGATTGAAGATACGACCTATAGTCTTAAAAATGAACTTAGAGTTTCAAAATGGACGTTGACATGTTATATCCGTTTTGACATTCTGACCTTGCAAGCATATTAGTATGGTTTAAGAATGCATAAAAAGCATGTTAACTTACGTATATATGTTTCATAGTGTAACATGAGTAGGTTGAACCTCACTAGTGAGCGTTACTAACAAAAACATAAGTATTGAAAGCAAACTTTGACACGTATGTACCATATCCATATTCTGATTTTGCGAGCATGTTTATATAGCCTTGAAATGCATGACGGACATGTTAACATATGTATATATATATATAGCATGAAGATGTTAGGCCTTATTAGTGAAGCTTTTACCAATGAAAGTGTATGTTTTGAACGCACACCTTGACATGTTACATTGATATTTGGATTTCGATATTTATGGACATGTTGGATAGTACTCTTAACCTCGGTAAATGTCATGCATGTGTACATACCATGCTAAATGCCATGAAATCAAGTTAAACACAAATGAAGCATGTTTCCCCACTAATAACGATGCTAGTTATATGTATGTGATGTGAATACTCATGAGCATGCCTAACACGAGCATGTTAAACTTTGTGATTTCATGATCTTGATTGGCCTTAGCTCAATTAAAATCCTAAGTTAAAACCATAACACGCCAAGAATAAGTGTAAGATCACTGTAAAAGCATGCGAGACCCTTTTATATGTTTATATACTATGTTGTGTTGTATGTTGCGTGTCGAACAGAAACTGTAAGGCTGTAGCCAAACCATGGCCTGGCCAGGGGTCAGCACAGCTATGCCGCCCCTAGGCTTAGCTATGGCGCAGCTGCGCCAGCCTGGAAACAGAAATAATAAAGCCTGCTTGTTTCTGATTGAGTCAGTTAGTAACTATTGTTGCTTAAAGCTGCTAGATATGGTTGACCTCTACTATTATTTGATTATATGAGATAACACTATAGCATGATGATGATTAAAACGGAACTCCATGAAAAAAGAAAGACATAATCAATATAGTGTTATGAATTGCTATATTGCCATACATAATGTAAACTGTGATTACTTGATTTCGTGACGACGTATATACTGATTTTGTGTAAGTATTATGTGCAAGTACGTGATGACAAACGTGTAAGAGATTATATGACTAAAGAAGAACATTGTGTATATCTAACTTTCAAGCTTGAATACCGAATATGCTTAGCTAATGAATATCATATATACGTAACTATATTATGATAGGAATTCAAAGTGGTGGTTAGCTTTACGTGGATAGACTACGCATAAGGCAAGTATCCTATCCTTGTGTTTACTTCATTCAAGGAACGTTGTAAGCAAGTTCCTAACCCTACTCTTTATTGAGCGTTCATTAAGCTTATGATAACCTGAATAATTATAGATGGTGAAGTACGAAATATATTAATTCGACGAGTAAAGTATGTAGTAATTAACGAGTTAGAGAATATATAATATTTGAAACATAATTGTGTTTAATTTAGGGTTACGCAATAAAACCTAGAATTTGTTGAAGAAATGAATGTAGTAGGAAATATAAAACCTATATTAATGTAATGTGTTGAAGTTATTCAACGATAAATATTTTTAAAGAAATTTGATGAAAACCCGAGTAAGGGAGGTTTCGTTGATTCCGAGAACGGAATCCTTATAAGGAGGGAAGGATGTGACATCCCGAATTTTTAAGAATTTATAAATAAAATTCTTATTTATGAGATATTTTGAGTGTGAATATGTGTATACGTGTCATATGTTGTGAAATATGTGAATTTTTTTATGTGTGATTCTGGGGACAGAATCCTTTTGAGGAGGGAAGATTGTAACGATTGTGATTTTATATAATAATTTTAAATATTTATTGAGTTAAATAAATATTTTATGTGATTTATTTATTGAGTTAAATAAATAAATTATGTAATTTATGGAGTGATTTAATTAAGTGTTATATATTGATTAAATGAATGTGTAATATTTAATTTAATTGATGTATATTAAATTTATATTATAGTTTTAATTTAATTAAGAGAATTAAATTAGATGATTTATGTGTTAGTGTTACATGAATTATAGTTAGCAAGTAATTATAATTATGTGGCAAATTTTATGTGATTTATTGATGTTAGATTTTAATTGATTAAATTAGTTGTTTAATATTTAATTGAATAAAATATGATATTAAAGTATGTGTTAAAATAATTTATTAAAATAAAAGGAAAAGAATTTGTAAATGATTTTTAACCAAACAAGGCCCTTGCTTTTGTTTTAAAAGACTGTTGCCAAACAGAGCCCTTACACTAGCCTAACCCTAAATTACCTAAACTATGTTTGGATTTAATAAAACTAGTTCAAATTTTTTTGTAGCCAAACAAGCCAAGTTGGCTTTTGAATTTTGTAACTTACCTAATTAATAAGAGTTAATATATATAATTATTATTAGGAGTTACATATTTTATATGTATTATATGTATATTGTATATACTACAACTACGTTAGTTTTACAAACTAAGAAAAACAAAGAAAGAAAAGAGCAGAGGAAAAAGAAGAACAGAGAAGAAGGGAAGAAGAAGAGAAAGAAAGGGAAAAGAGACCTTGAAAGAATTCTCGCTAAGCCATCATCTTCTTCTCCTAAGCCTAATCAACGGGTATAACTTCTAAATTTAGTTTTAATAATGTGTTTTATGTTGTGGAATTTCTCTGTAAAAACGTTTTTCATGAAAGTTAGTAATTTTGTTGAACATATGTTAAAATTTTGTTGATATACTGTTTATAGTTTTAATTAGATGCCATAAACAATGATTTTCAGAAATCAAATTGATTGTAGAAACATGTTTTAATAGAAAAGTTATGTTCATATGAGTTCATATGAGTTTTAGATATTATGGTTGATTTTAGTTTGAAGAAATTGATGAAATTGATATATGTTAATATGTTTATTAGGAATTTATTTGATGTTATCTTCAATTTCAAATATAATGCATGTTTTATAAGTTGAAGTGATAAGAAAATTTTATTACAGTGAATTATTTAGAGGAAATATGAGTTTTGTGATAATAGCCAAATTTGAATTTTAAAACTCTTGATTCCTGTGGTTTAGATGATTATTGTGTTTTAGAAGCATGTTATATAGATGTGTTATGGTATATGTATGATTTTCAATGTCTATGTTGCTTGAAATTTTTGTTAGTTAGCTTATAGGATGAAGCAGTGAAGCAGAGGGTCGAAACTGTCTGCGTCTGGCCGCGTTGCTGCGCAGCTGCGCCGACAGCAAGGCCAGGAGCAGCGCAGCTGCGCCGCTTGCCCTTCCCTGATTCATTCCCTGCGCAGCTGCGCCGGTGCCAAGGCTTGTGGCTGCGCAGCTGCGCCGATGGCTGAGCAGAGGCAGAGAACTCTAGTTATTTGTTCAAGTTTTAAAACCTAAATTATTTTATTTCTATGATAATGATCATGTACCAAGTTGCAATAATATATTGTTATCATGAATTTGACAATTTCATAACTGGGAAAGAAAAGAGGTTTTGAAAAACCTTAAAGTATTATTTGAATTGTTTATAATATATATTAAATTATAATTGTTTAAATATAACTTAGCTAATATGATATATATATATATATATATAAAAAAATTATAATTTGAATAATTATAATTATAGTAAAGGTTTAATGTAAATTATGATTGTTAAATTATAATGAATTGAGTTGATTGTTTTAATCAAAGTAAATGTTTAACTTGAAGTATAATTTGTTTAATTATAACTTAATATGTGATTATAATTTGGAATAATTATAATCAAGGTAAAAGTGTAATTTAAATTATAATTTATATAGTTATAATTTAATGAGGGCATGAATAGAAATTGAGTATTTATAATCTAAGTAATGGTTTAATTTAAATATGTTTAAAGTATGATTTAATGCATGATGTAGTTGATTCATTATAAATTATGATTGTTTAATTATAGTTTGATTAAAGTGGATGTTTAAATTATAATTTGTTTAATTATAATTTAAAATGAGTATGTAATTATTAATTGATTAATCATGTGAAATATAATATGATTATGTGATGTGATTAATTATGTGGTAATTAATTATTAACTTATTAGTTAAAGAGGAATGAGTTAACCTAAAGTGGATAACTAACGATGATGATTAGCTATGTGATAATTAACTAATATTGTTAATTATACATATGATTTGACAGCGAGTGTCAAACGAGTAAATAGAAGATAATTAGAAAGTATAAAGTAGTATTTACTTAGACGTTTGATAAGCGTTGCTAGGTGACTAATAATTGATGCGTATGGTAATACGTTATGTAGGATCATGAAGCAGATTATATTAAGCTATTTTTTGATATTTGGTAATCTACGAGCTAGGCAAGTCTTTCGGTTCCTATTTTCTATGTGAACTTGATGATATTATGAACTGTTTTAAATTATATTGCAAAGAGTATGCTATGTTGTATATGTTGCAAGCATGAAATGTTAAAGTCAATTTATGACTACATTGATTGATTTAATAATGTTGATTGAGTAAGGAACTCAATCTTTATATTTGTTATGTGATTAAAGCATGTATGTCATGTTACTTTAATGTTGAGTATGTTAATTATGTGCTATGTGATGCATGAAAACTGTTAGATCTTGCTGAGATGTCGAGCTCACTCTTGCAAATAACCATTTTTGCAGGTCAAGGATGCAAGGTAAAGATACGTGTTAAGTGATTTATAGAGGTCAATGTTCAAGAATATTATTTTTTTTAAATTTCAAATTGTAGTTGATGTTTTCATTGTAACTTAATTGTTAAGTTGTAAGTTGAGCTATCCGACGTATAATGGATATTGCTTAGTGATGTAAGACTTTGTATAGTCCTTTCGTTGTAGCGATTCATGTAATAGAATTGAATTAAATATTTGTAATGTTAAGGTTGCGATTCAGGGCAATATAGAAAGAAAGTTTATAAAATTTTTAAATATTCCGCATTTTTAGGGATTTTAATATCGAATAATGATGTAAAGATTGATTAAAGATGTATTGCTAACGATCGCGGATGAGAATTATATTGTATGAATTTTGGGGTCGTTATAAAGCTTGTGCTATTATTGTCGTACAAGTAAACTTTTGAGATTGCAATTCAGATATTATAAATTATATTCTTCATGGATAAGATAAAAGTTGATTTATATTCTTCGAACTTTAAATCTTGAGATTTGAACTTAAAATTGTTGCGATCTATGCCATTTGATTCGGCTAGACTTATATTGTTGAAAGGCAACCCAAACCAATTGATTGGTGCGGGATCTTGTATTTGACTGAGATGAACAACCATCTTTGAAGGGAAAATATATTTGTTAGGAGACCGACGTGCGCACTTTAGTACGATTGAACGAGATACATACCGTAGAGTACTTTAGGCTGATCACCTGTTGTACTTGTTTTATTGGATTATCAGTATATTTATGTTAATTCTAGTAGAAGTTCATAGTCCTTAGTGACTGCTCAGTATTCAGTTATCTTGAAATCTTAAATTGATTTAGCATTGAATCATATTGATATTATTCTGTCCTTAGCGACTGTTATTGAGAACTGTTGATATTCTTGCTATCCTTGAACTATCATAGCTAGCTATACCCTTTTTGGGATTCGAGAACTATATTACTCACCCTTATTGATATATTACTTGCTGAGAAAACTTGTTGCTCATTCTTGCTTTTCCTAAAATATTTCAGTTAAGGCAGAGCAGGGCGGACCTTCGGGAGTCGATAAGGGCAAGGGAAAGGCTACAGAGTAGCTTTTATTTATGTAGAACCTTATGATTGTAATAAGAACTTATTCTATTATGTACTAGTTAAGGTTATGTATGCTTAAGTTATGTTTAAGCTATGCAATCAATGTTTAAGTTACGAGACCTTGGGACGTGAATAAATTATATTAATTAAATGTAATCTATTCGATAGTAGTAGTGTATTTTTCCGCTGTGCGATGCGACATTTAGTCGTAATATTATTATCATGGTGTTAGATTATAGAACGTGGCGAACCGAAATCGAGTGACCTTGTGGCGGTCCGAATTTGGGGGCGTCACAAGTTGGTATCAGAGTTGTAGTTATAAACCTTAGGAGCGGGTGTCCTTAGATTATAACTTAGGAGAGCTTAGGAAGTTAGAAAGAGATAAAACTTATGTAGAGTTTTCCTTGAGAGACTTAGTGTGTTAAGAAATGTAACTTTATTCTATACAATGAACTTATATTTTATTTAACATTCTAATGGAGTTGCTGTTTGTTTTCTTGTGTTTGTGATTGTAGGATGGCAGACACAGGAGTACCTAGTAGAGTGGCCGAGGAGGAGCCCAGAGATATACATGTAGTATACGAGGCACCTTTAGAGGTTGTGCCAGTGCAGGCTATTGCACCATCCGAGTCTGACGTCGAGGATGAGATCTAGGTGGAGTTTGACCCTGATGAGGAACCTATGGAGGACGAGCCTGTTGAGGACGAGCCTACAGAGGAGGAGCCCATGGAGGACTCCTACGAGCCTAACTTGGAGGAGCATATGCTGGGAGAGTACGGGGAGCGTATTCTAGAGTTGGACTGCAGAGTTCAAGAGTTGGAGGCGGAGGTCTAAGAGAGAGAGACCGAGTTCTAGAGTTGAGGGACGAGGACCACCAGAGGAAGCTGGCCATGAAGGAGTTAGAGGTGGAGATTGCTTATGGCAGGGAGGCAGGAATCCAGATGGGGACCTTATTCCACAGGTCGGTATCTAGAAACGTAGATCTGGCAGGAAAGTTGGAAGAAGTAGAGTAGAGGGAACTAAGTGAGAAGATTGAGAAGGAAGCACTCCGTACTCAGCTAGAGTTGGAGGTTATGGATAGGATCCACTTCGAGGAGAAGTGGGAAACGGCTAACGAGAGAGCTGACGACCTAGAGGATGAGGTCAGATGCAAGAAGAGGAAGATGAACAAGATGGGGTATGTGTTCCGTTCAGCTTTTGAGAGGGTGATTGATGGTGTGTACCACTACCCAGTAGAGTAGGGACAGACCGTACATACTTTGAGCCGAGAGTTGATGGCGTATATAGCACAGATCGAGTACAAGAGCGTCGTGGAGCATGGGATGATGGGATGAGACCCTTAGTCAGTCTAGTAGTAGTATTTACTTTATGTAATGTATATACTGTGATGTAATCCCAACTTTTTGTGTAAAGTAGGGGATAGTTATGTAAACCCTGAGTAAGCCTTTATAAGAGGGGTAGTATGATAGTATGGTAATATATTAGTGTTTCCCGTCTTTTGTGATATTAGGGGATACATGTGATAACATTTATAGAAATATGCTAGGAATGATCATATAATGAAATAATTTGACATATGAATATAAATGATCTTATTTCAGAAACGTGTTATAAATTTTATTCTTTTAGTATCAAAGAAATACTTAAGTAATATAATTGAGTAATAATATTGAGTATTAACAAAATGAAAAATTTTGTGATGCATGAAAATGCCGCCCAGACGTAGATTAACTGCACCTGAGGAATTAGTTAACAATGAGAGGGAACAAGTAGACCCGATCCAGAAGTTAGTAGATTTGCTAGGAGAGGCTCTAAGGGGAAGGAACAACGAACTCGTTCTCCCCAACCCTCAAGCAGTGCTAGTCACAAGTTTTAAGGACTTTAGGAGTGTAGGACCCCCAGAGTTCGAGGGTACTACCGACCCAATAATTGCGTAGACCTGGATAAAAGAAATAGAAAAGGCTTTCACCATCGCTCGCGTGGGTGAAGACCAGAAGACGGTATTTGTTACGTATATGATGAGAGGCGAAGCAAACTACTGGTGGGAGGCTAGTCAGCAGAGAGCAGGGGAAGGAACAATAACTTGGGATAGATTCAAGACACTGTTTTTCGAGAACTACTTCCCAAAAAGTATGAAGAACCGAATGGAGGTGAAGTTCTTAGAGTTAAAACAAGGTGATATGACGGTGGCGCAGTACGCAGCTAAGTTCAATGAACTAGCACAATTTGTGGAACACCAAGTTAGAGATGAGGAAAGGAAGGTGAGACGTTTCGAGCAAGGGCTGAAGCCGTGGCTGTTTAACAAGGTATCAGTTCTTCAAATTGATTCCTTTGCGACATTGCTAGAGAAGGCAATCATTGCAGAAGGTGGAAGTGAGGCCTTAAGTCTGTATAACAAAGAGAAGAAAGGAAAGAATACTGGAGGAGACCGTACTGGACGAAGCAGTAGTGGAGGAAACAACTTGGGAAAAAGAAAGTGGGAGAATAACAACAACAACAAAAACAACAACAATCAATCGGGGAATTTTCATGGAGGTTTCAAGAAGAGGGCTAAGGGATGCCCAAAATGTGGGAAGAACCATCAGGGTGAGTGCTGGAAGGGACGCGACACTTGCTACAACTGGGAACAGGAGGGACACATTTTGCCTAACTGCCCGAAACCAAAAAAGATACAAGGATGCTTTGCATGTGGCTCAACTGAGCACCGGATTAAGGACTGCCCGAAGAAGGGAAGTGGTGGAGGTAGCAGCCATTAAGGGGGAAAAAATTGATGATCGGCAGACAGGCACAATCCAACCGCCCAACCGCCAAAACCTTTAACATGACCGTCCTAGGACGCAGCGGCTGCGAAGGACGTGGTGTCAGTTATAATCTCAATCAATGATATAAATGCTTATGTATTATTTGATTCAGGTGCCACCTGTTCCTTTGTATCTGAAGAGTTTGCTAGTAGACTTAACACACCCCTAGAACGATTAGAAGATCCCTTGAACATAGAAGTTGCAAATAAAGAAGTAATCGCTGTAGAATACGTTTATCAAAATTGTCGCGCAAACATTAGAGAACATGAACTGAGCGTGGACTTGATTCCTATTAGATTGGGATAATTTAACATAATACTGGGAATGGATTGGTTGTATAACCATGCAATAATAATTGACTGTCAAAACAAATGTGTGAACCTTCAAACTTTGAGTAAGTCTAATGTAGTGTTTTATGGTAGCTCGTCGCTAAAGCAATCGTGTTGTCTTACGATGATGCAGGCCAAGAAATTGTTAAGGAAAGGATGTGTAGGTTACTTAGCTTACATTGTAGATACTTGGAAAAAGGGAGTAGAAATTAAAGATATATCCGTAGTGAATGAATTTTAAGATGTATTTCCGGACGATCTGCGTGGTCTTCCACCAGACAGAGAAATTGAATTCGTAATAGACTTAGCACCGGGAACGGCACCGATTTTGAAAGCTCCATATCGTATGACACCAGTAAAAATGAAGAAATTGATGATAAAACTGCAAGAGTTATTAGATAAAGGTTACGTGCGACCGAGTGTGTCTCCTTGGGGAGCACCAGTGTTATTCGTTAAGAAAAAAGACGGATCGATGAGGCTCTGTATCGATTATCGAGAATTGAATAGAGTAACGATCAAGAACAGATATACGTTATCGAGGATATACGACCTATTTGATCAACTGAAGGGAGCAAAGTGTTTCTCGAAGATCGACCTACGAATAGGTTATCACCAACTGAAAGTACGGGAAGAAGATATACCAAAGACTGCATTTCGAACCCGTTACGGACATTACGAGTTTTTGGTAATGTCATTCGGATTGACTAATGCTCCAGCAGCATTTATGGACTTGATGAACCGAGTTTTCAAGCCATACTTGGATAAGTTTGTGGTAGTTTTCATTGATGACATTTTAATCTACTTGAAGACAGAGGAAGAACACGCCGAACATCTGAAGATAGTTTTGGAGGCATTAGGGAAGGAGAAGATGTATGCAAAATTTTTTAAGTGTGAATTTTGGATGGAGAAGGTTCAATTCTTAGGTCACGTGGTGGATAAGAATGGAATCTCAGTAGACCCTGCAAAGGTTGAAACAGTGAGTAATTGGGAGCAGTCGAGAACACCAACAGAGGTGAGAAGTTTCTTAGGGTTAGCTGGGTACTATCGAAGATTCATACAGGATTTTTCTAAGATAGCAACCCCGATGATCAATCTAACGAGGAAGACGGTGAAATTCGTATGGACGGACAAATGCGAAGAGAGTTTCCAAGAACTGAAGAGGAGATTAAGCGAAGCGCCTGTGTTATCACTACCAGATGATGCGGGAAATTTTGTGGTGTATAGTGACGCAACGCACAAGGGACTTGGTTATGTGCTAATGCGGCACGGACAAAGTCATTGCGTATGCATCACGATAATTAAAGGACTACGAAAGATGATACCCTACTCACGACTTAGAGTTAGCGGTAGTAGTTTTTGCGTTGAAGATTTGGAGGCATTATTTTTACGGAGAGAAATGTGAGATATACATGGACAACAAGAGTCTGAAATATATCTTCACACAGAAGGAGTTGAATATGCGTCAGAGGAGGTGGTTAGAATTGATCAAAGATTATGATTGCGATATTTTTTATCACCCGGGTAAGGCAAATGTAGTTGTCGACTCTCTAAGCAGAAAAGGAAGGGAGAAACTATTTCATTTGACGACTCAAGAGGAATTGATAAGAGAAATGGAAAAATTAGAGATAGAGTTAAAAGGACCGGAGAGGTCTGAAGAGAAGTTATTTGTAATTGTTAAGTAGGTTTTATAACTACTTATTGGATGCCAACTTACTATGATTATGGCTTAAACTCAAGCGCTTTAGTGTCTTTTAATGCGTTTTATCTTTGTATTGTATATTTTAGGCAGGAAACTCCAAAGAGCAGGAAAGGGCATGATTAAGGCATGGAATGGCATCAAAACGGACAAAATGGTATAAGGCCAACAATAAGGCATGGTGGAGAGTTAATTGGAGCAAATGTGGGCTTGGCATGAGGACAAAGGATAAAAGGATGGCATGATGATGAATTGGGCAAGACGGAGCATGAAGAGGGCAAGAGAAAAGGATGCGAGCGAAGATCGTAAAGCAGTATATGTGAAGGAGCTAGAAGCAGCAAGGATTGCACAAGGCATCACAACAGAAAGTCCAGCATCAGATTTGCAAAAGTTGTAGAAAATGGTACACTCGGCCGCGCCAGGGGAACAAAGGAAGCCAGCGCTCCCACGCCGGTTAGTAGAGCCAGAGGGCTGTTCTGGGCATTGGCACGCCCGCACCCCAACTACACTAAGGGGCTGCTGCGGCCGCGTCGGGCCTTGACTGAGGAATTTTGACTTTATTTTCTCAGCTGAATGTAATCTATTAAGGCTTATATTTTGCAAGGAACGAGAGGCACTTATATTATTGTCTGAGATTACATTTTTACAAAGAAGTTGGGTATTACATTTTTCTAGGGTTAGAAGCTAAGGAGGGATTGAGAGCTTATCTCCTCTTCTCATCTAGCTCAAGTAGATTTATTGTCTAGGGCTCTCTTTGGTTGAACTTGTGATCTGGATTTGAGCATTAAAGGCTTCTATTGGAAGGAGAACCATCAAGCTTTGCATTTCCATTCTCTTTACTCTTCCTCTCTTTCATAGTTGTTTAAATGCTTGGTTTAAATCCCATAATGGTGGGAAGTTCAGTGATGAACTAACTTCCATTATGGGATTCTAATGGATTCTATTTGCTTAATCTAGGGTTTATGCCTCTTTGATATATATGGAGGAAAATGTATGGTTTGCCTAGCATAGTTGCTTTATATGTTAGATACCTGATCAACATCTACTCTAGTAGTTTATATGGACTTGAAAAATGTAGTGTAAACTTAGATTTTGCCATGCTAGCATATGTTTGTGAAACTTGCATTGGATGAGTTTTGTGATTCGCTATCCGGATAGAAATATACCGTATTGCCGTATGTAGTCTAATGGGGGATTGTACTTAAATCGGTTTAGCTTGTAAATTGCATAGAAATATAGTGGTCTAGGCTTTATCGATGTTCATGTGATTTCTATCTTAATTGTGGATATTATATGATATGGACTTGGTGTATTGAAAAATAGCCCTATCTTACATTCGTGCTCCTGACTAGCATTCCTATGTGATTATTCATACTTGACATGTGTTGTTGTTAACCTAAATAACACAATAGATGAAGTTAGGATCCCATATTCCTCTAATTTGAACCTCTTACATATTTATTAGTTAAGTCTAGATTAAATTCAGTATAGTTAACTAAAGAACACTGTGACAACCGTTTGAGCAGACAAAGATAACCATAGGACTGTTGCATGATAGTGTAAGTCTGACTCCTTTCTCCGTGAGAACGATCTCGACTTATCGATTTATTACTTGTCGACCGTGTATACTTGCACGTGTTTTGTGCCCGTTTTTGTTGACACGTAAATGGCGCAACAAGTTTTTGTCGCCGTTGCCGGGGAAAACGGTTTTAGCTATATACTATTAACATCAATTTTCGTTAGATTTGGTTGACTTGAACAAATCTCTTCTTATCTCATTTTTAACTTTATTTTTATTTGTGTTTCAGGTACTTGCGGATAGTTTGTGCACATGCGAGCCTCAAATCCTGAGTTAGTGCCTCGACAAGAGCACATAAACTATAGAGCGTGGAGAGCAAACATCAGAAACACCAATCCGCAAGTAGAACTTGAACCACCTCATCAAATGGCTGAAGAGTAGAGGGCCAATAATAGGGCCTTAAAGGACTACTTAATGCCGAAAATCACCGATCTGCAATCCAGTATTGTGCGGCCAGCTATCGCTTCAAATACTTTCGAGATAAAACCAGGGACCCTGCAGATGATTCAGAACAATCTCCAGTTTGGGGGTAATCCTTCCAAAGATCCCAACGAGCATATCCTGAATTTCCTAGAGATATGCGACACGTTTAAGTTTAACAACATTTCTGATGAGGCGGTAAAACTTAGATTATTCTCTTTCACCTTGAGGGATAAGGCAAAGAGCTGGTTGCACTCATTGCCCTCAGGATCAATCACTACGTGGGAAGAATGTGCTCATAAATTTCTAACCAAGTTCTTCCCTATGGCTAAGACTGCCGCCATGAGAAGAGACCTGAGTCAATTTGCACAGCTACCAGGGGAAACGTTGTATGAAGCATGGGAACGCTATAAAGAAATGCTTAGGAAGTGCCCACACCATGGAATGCCTGAATGGATAATGATAAATTCTTTTTACAATGGATTGGGGTGGCAGTCAAGGCCAATTATTGATGCCGCATCGGGAGGAGCTCTATAGACTAAAGACTTCCAGATAGCTTATAAGCTTTTTGAAACAATGGCGGCTAAAGAGTATCAGAATCCAACAGCGAGAATGGTTCAACCCAAAGTGGTAGGTGTATTGGATGTTGATGAAATCACATCATTGTCAGTACAATTGGCAGCAATGAACAAGAAAATAGATTCTATGGCTGAGAATAGAGTTTAACAGGTTACATTCGTATATGAATTGTGTGCAGAAGCACACCCGACCGAGCAGTGCGCCATCACTACTGAGTCGGTATAGTTTGTTAGCAACTACCAAAAGCCACAGAATCAATTCCCAAACTCCTACCATCCCAACAATAGGAACCATCCCAACTTTAGTTGGAGTAATAACCAGAATGTTTAACAACCCCAACCCTACCAAAATACTCAATCATCCCAACCTCAAACATCTCAAACTCAATACCATGCACCACAACAACAAAATCAATACCCACCTGCTCAATCACAACCACAATACCAAAATGTCCAACAAGAACAACATTCCCAATATCAGCCCTACCAACCCAAGACTCAGCCTCAACATCAGTATGCCCCAAAACAATCACACCCTCCAAGATTTTATCAACCTCAACATCAACACAACTCAGCTCTTAGCCAACCGTCAGAAGAGAGAGTTGAAATAGACGAACTTAAGTTGATAGTGAAAAGCCAAGCTATATCTCTCAAGATGATGGATACTCAAATTGGTCAAATTGCCAATGCTATTCTCAATAGACCACAAGGGACTCTTCCTAGTAACATGGAGGTGAATCCAGGAAAAAGGGAGGGCAAAGAGCAATGCTAAGCTATCACCTTAAGGTCTGGGAAGCAGACTGCTGATTTGGAGGCTGGCGCGGCCGCGCCCCAGGAAGACCAAAACCTGCTCAAGGTGTAAAAAATTCTGAGTCAGTTTTGATTGATGGGAATGATGCGGGTAAAGAAGTTGAAGCGGAAAAAGAGCTAGCCCCGGAAAAACCTAAGGTTCCACCACAAATTGTCTACCCTCCTGTTCCTTACCCACAGAGATTACACAAGCAAGTAGACGATAGACAGTTTGCCAAGTTTTTGGAGGTTTTTAAGAAGCTGCAGATCAATATACCATTCGCTGAGGCATTAGAACAAATGCCAAGTTACGCGAAGTTTATAAAGGGTATTTTATCAAGGAAGAAATGATTAGAGGACTTTGAGACAGTGGCCTTAACAGAAGAGTGGAGTGCAGTGTTACAGCATAAACTACCTCCAAAGCTTAAGGACCAGGGTAGTTTCACAATACCATGCTCCATTGGAAAGTTGTCTTTCAACAAATGCCTTTGTGACTTAGGGGCGAGTATAAATTTGATGCCTCTGTCAGTGTTCAATTAATTGGGATTGCCGGCTCCAAAGCCGACGAATATATTGCTACAGCTTGCTGACAGATCCATCACTTATCCAAGGGGTATTGTTGAAGATGTTTTGGTTAAAGTTGATAAATTTATCTTCCCAGCTGACTTCATTATTCTCGAATATGAAGAAGATAGAAATATACAAATCATCCTTGGGAGACCTTTTCTGGCCATGGGGCGAACTCTTATAGACATCCAGAAAGTAGAGTTGACAATGAGAGTGCATAATCAAGAAGTCACTTTCAACGTTTTTAAAGCTATGAAGTTTCCCACCGACGAGGAAGAGTGCTTCCGGATTGATTTGGTAGACAGAGCGTTGAATGAAGAAGTTAGCAATCTAATTGATATTGAGCCATTAGAGAGTGCTATATTGGGAGATTCAGAGATGGAAGATACTAAGGTTCTAGAATACGTGCAAATTCTTGGCACAACACCACAGATGCGAAGGTTTAAGATTCCTATTGAGCCACTACAACTTTCTGGGGAGACATCAGAATGACTCAAGCCTTCTCTTCAGATGCCTCCAGATCTTGAGCTTAAACCTCTTCCTGATCATTTAAGGTACGCGTTTTTAAGTGAATCTTCAAAGTTGCCTGTTATTATTTCTGATGCACTGACATCTTGCTAGGAAGAAAAACTGTTACGAGTACTAAGAGAGTTTAAATCAATAATTGGATGGATCATAGCAGACATAAAGGGGATCAGCTTAGCATTCTGTATGCATAAAATCCTATTAGAAGACGATAGTAAACCATCAGTGGAGCAACAACGAAGACTGAATCCTATTATGAAGGTAGTGGTTAAGAAGGAGATATTAAAGTGGTTAGATGCAGGGATTATCTATCCTATATTAGACAGCTCTTGGGTGAGCCCGATGCAATGCGTGCCGAAGAAAGGGTGTGTGACGGTGGTATCCAATGAAAACAACGAGTTAATACCTACCAGAACAGTGACGGGGTGGAGAGTCTGCATGGACTACCACAGACTAAATAAGGCTACAAGGAAAGATCATTTTCCCCTCCCGTTTATTGATCAGATGCTAGACAGGCTGGCCGGTCGTGAATACTACTGCCTTCTGGATGGGTACTCAGGATACAATCAAATAGTGATAGCCCCAGAAGACCAAGAAAAGACTACCTTTACTTGTCCGTATGGTACATTTACGTTTCGAAGGATGTTTTTCAGGTTGTGCAATGCCCCGGCTACATTTCAGAGGTGTATGCTGGCTATTTTCTTCGATATGGTTGAGCATAATGTTGAAGTCTTCATGGACGATTTCTCAGTTTTTGGAGACTCATTTGATCTGTGTTTGGAGAATTTTGTGATGGTGTTAAAAAGGTGTGTCGAGATGAATCTCGTGCTGAATTGGGAGAAGTACCATTTTATGGTACAAGAAGGTATCATCTTGGGACATAAGGTATCGAAGAAAGGATTAGAGGTTGACAGGGCTAAATTGGAAACTACTGAGAACTTACCGCCGCTTATTTCTGTAAAAGGTGTTCGTAGTTTTTTGGGATATGCAGGCTTCTATCGTCGGTTTATAAAGGACTTCTCAAAGATTACAAAGCCAATTTGTAGTTTATTAGAAAAAGATGTCAAGTTCTAATTTGATGAGGAATGCTTGACTGCATTTGAGCACTTAAAGAATAAGTTGACTACGGCGCCGGTGATCACAGCGCCGAATTGGGACCTTCCTTTTGAGCTGATGTGTGACGCCAGCGATTTTGCTGTGGGAGCTGTATTGGGCCAGCGAAGGGACAAGGTCTTTCATGTTATATACTATGCTAGTAAGACCCTTACTGATGCCCAATTGAACTACACTACTACACAAAAAGAGCTCTTTGCGGTGGTGTACGCATTCGATAAGTTTCGTGCTTATTTAATTGGGACTAGAGTGATTGTGTACACCGACCATGCAGCAATCCGATATTTGATAGTAAAGAAAGATGCCAAGCCCCGTCTAATCAGGTGGATACTTCTGTTGCAAGAATTTGACTTAGAGATCAAGGACAGAAAAGGGATTGAGAACCAAGTGGCTGACCACTTGTCGCGATTGGAGAATCCGGGAAGGGATGCAAATGACAAAGTTATGATCAATGAATCCTTCCCAGATGAGCAATTGTTTGTGGTGAAAGGCGAAGTGCCATGGTTCGCAGATTATGCAAACTTCCTAGTAAGCAATATCATCTCTTCTGACTTGACTAGGCAACAAAAAAAGAAGTTTCTACATGATGTGAAATGGATTATTTGGGATGAACCGTACTTGTTCAAGTAGTGTGCTGATCAAATGATTAGAAGGTGCATTCCATATAGCGAGACGGAGAGTATACTGCAGGATTGCCACGCATCAGTATATGGAGGTCATTACGGAGGTGAAAGGACAGCAGCCAGGGTTTTGCAAGCAGGTTTTTATTGGCCGACTATCTTCAAGGATGCTTACATCTTTGTTTAAAGATGTGATAGATGTTAGAGGGTAGGAAATATATGCAAGAGAAATTAAATGCCCTTGAATATAATCCTCGAGGTGGAAATCTTCGATGTCAAGGGGATAGACTTTATGGGGCCTTTCGTTTCATTTTGTGGGAACTTGTACATCCTTCTGGCAGTCGATTACGTGTCTAAATGGGTGGAAGTGGCAGCTCTACCAACGAATGATGCTAAGGTGGTCCTGAGATTTCTCCAAAAGAGCATTTTCACGAGGTTCGGGACTCCCAGGGCGATCATTAGCTATGAAGGTACCCACTTTTGCAATCACAAGTTTACAGCTCTGTTGGCTAAATATGGGGTAAATTATCGAATAGCTACAGCTTATCACCCCAAACCAATGGCCAAGCAGAAGTGCCAAATCGTGAGGTGAAGCGAATATTGGAAAAGATTGTGAACCCCACAAGGAAAGATTGGTCGCTGAAACTGGATGATGTAGTATGGGCTTACAGGACTACTTACAAAACACTGCTGGGTATGTTGCCATTTCAGCTTGTGTATGGAAAGGCTTGTCACCTTCTCATGGAACTTGAACATAAAGCCTATTGGGCAATCCATAAGCTGAATTTCAATTTAAAGGCTGCAGGGGAGAAACGCCTTGTCCAACTCAACGAGTTGGACGAATTTCGATTGCAGTCCTATGAAAATTCCAAATTGTACAAAAAAAGTGAAAAGGTGGCATGATCGCAAGATTATGGAAAGGACCTTCGAGCCAGGGCAAACAGTGCTGTTATTCAATTCCAGACTTGGACTCTTCCCAGGAAAGCTCAAGTCAAGATGGTCAGGGCCTTTCACTGTAAAGACTGTATATCCACACGGTGCAATAGAAATTTTCGATAAGGACCCAAACAACCCCTTCAAGGTTAATGGACAGCGGCTGAAGCATTACTATGGTGGTGAGGTTGACAGACAGGAGGTCGCCTTAATCCTTTCTACAACTTGATGATAGCAGATAAAGTCTAGCTAGTGGACTATAAACAAGCGCTCGATGGGAGGCACCCCATCATCTCTACCTCTCCCTTAAGTTTAATTCTTGCATCGCATGTCTATATATTTCTCTCCTATGTTTAATTCTGGTCACTAATCTCTACATTCCCTTTCCCCCATTTAATTCTAATCATTTGGAAAAGGTTTGCCTATTTTTGAACATCGTGGTGTTAAAATGCTCATCGCCTACATCTTTGAACTTTAGGCATGTAGCATGCATTTTTGAGAGTTAGATATTCATTGTATATATCTAGGGGATTTAAATGATTCATTGCCTACATTTTTGTACTTAGGCATAGTTGCACATATTTTTGGAGCTGGAAGCTCATTGAACATATTTTGGACATGATTGCATAGTGCATATAAGCATATGGAAAAGTTTTGGGATTTAGCATAGAAATGATGCACAGACATACCATTGTTAAGGAATTGCAAGTTCATTCATCTTACATATGCATTTTGGATAATGGAATCAAGCTACGTTTAATTTTGGTTGCTATATGTGTAGGCGAGATAAAAGTTGAAATTTGCTTCTTCTATCTTCACCAAGTTGCTGCAGATAAGAATCAGGAAGCAGAAAAATCTAGCCAAAAATAGCCCGCGCAGTCGCGCCTCTCACAGAGTATTAGCCCGCCTGCCCGCGCTGATCCCCAGTCCAGAGAACCAAGTTTTATACCCGGCGCGCCCTCGCCACCTCCACAGTTCAACCTAGCGCGGCTGCGCCCGGCCGAAACGGCAGTTTTTAATGTTTCCCAAATGGTTCCAGCCATACATGATATACATAACCTAAGACTCTCTCATGCACTCACGATCCCTCTCAATATATCTCTCGAACTCTCTCCCAATCCTATTTCATTTTCAATCCTAGCCCTAATCTCCTCTCATCACTCAATCCTCTCCCTAATCTCCTGCTCATATTCGTCTATGCTTCATCATCCAAGTTAGGGTTTGTGCATCAGTTTCCAGAGACTAATTTAGGGGGAATTTTTGTTGAACTTAGAGTTTGTTCTTTACAAGTGGCAGAGAATATAGTTTGGGGGAATCTCATCATCTAGGGTTTGTTCTAAAATTTTATTTGACAACCAACAATGGGTCCCAAGCGACCACGATCTGCCGTTTCCTCTTCCGCTACTTTGCCGACTCACAGTGCCGCTAGGTACGACATCACTGTTAATTTGACCAAATTCGTCAGTCTAGAGGCCCAAGTTGAGTACTACCGTATCGCGACCAAGTCTGTGTTAAAAGAGAGGGGTTTTAAACCCATAAAGGAGGACGATCAATTGCTTGCTATGATTCATAAAATGGGGTGGCGGGGAGTCTGTGCTACACCACCACCGGTCCCTTTGGCTATTGTCTGGGAGTTCTATGCGAATGCTAAAGTTACGTAGAATGGATTTTCATTTGTTAGGGGCAAAACTGTGGATTATCGCCCGGCTGCGATTCGTGAAATTTTGAACGTGCCCCCACCCCCCGTTGGCCAAGTAAACTGGGTCGAGGCTGAGTGATTTGAAACTAATTTGGACTAGTTGCTTCGTGAGTTGTGTGCACCAGGCACCGTGTGGAAGATAAAAAAAGATACCACTGATGAGTATACCACATTTCTCGCCTCCGGTCTAAACCGATATACTAAAGCATGGAATCTGTTCCTCAGTGCCAATTTGATGCCATCTACGCACCAGCACGAGGTCACAGTCGAGAGGGCCATCATATTATGGGGGATTATCACGGGAAAGTACATCGATGTTGGCCATTTGCTTCACTAGAACATGCTGCGTTTCATGAGGGGCAGCACCACAGGGTCCATTCCACACGCATCCGTGGTGGCCCATCTTTGTTCTAAGGTAGGCATCGATTGGGATGATGAACAGGTTCAGATGCCCAGTGGGGACGTCAATCATAGCACGATAATGTATTTCGTGGATTGGGCTGGAGGCACAGCGGACTCGAGAGGGAAAGGTTTCATTGTGACAGCTCCTCCACCCGTTCCACCACTGCAACCACAGCAAGTCGAGACAGCAGCCCCTCCTCTAGCCTGTGACATACATGGTCGCCAGATTCGTCGTGTAGAACGAAAGATAGACTCCCTGCATGAGAGTTTTGCTGTGTTTGCTGATGGTTTGACACGTGCACTTGCTGAGGCCTTCGCACAGCAGGGCACAATGCTGGAGTGGTCGGTGTTCGCTTCCAACTTGCCTTATCCACTACCAGATACACCACCCGAGGAGGGTGGCCATATAGAGCAGTAGGGGAGTTTCTTGACCCTTTACCTTCAATGAGGACATTGAATATTTCTAGTTTGGGGGTATTGGGTGTAGTTAAGTAGTTTATTGCATATAGTTTTAAATTTCTGCATTTAGTTTAATTGGATTTAGTTAATTATTGCATAGTGTTTGCATGTAGTTATGTCATGTAGTTTTTTATTGCAGATTAGGTTGTATATAGTAGTTGCATTGCATTTAGCATGCATTAGTGAAAGTAGTATGCATACAAGCCAATCATGTATGATGATAAAGCATATACTTTGGAGGCAATCTTATTTATTTATTAATAAAAATATTCATTTATTAAAGGCATTTAATTATCTACATGGTGCTGTTTTTATAATATGTAAATAACCCATAGTTTTAAGCAATGCTTTTAGAATCATGATGATGATCATGCCAATGAGATCTAAATTCTTAGAAAGCTCTAAAACTAAAATAATTCCTAATCATGGGATTACTAAAAAGGGGATTAGTAAATCCGGATAGATTAGTACATATGTTGCTTGCACATTGGATGAGGATGATTGATCTCATAATCATTTGTGTGGAGACACTAAAGCAAGTATGTAGGTGCTTATTGGAGAATAAGTTCACTGAACGTGACTCGCTATGGAATACCTAATGGAGTTTTACTCGCCTGTCAATAGAAATTCCTAATGTGATAGTAGTACAAGTGATCCTTGGACTTGAGATCATCATAGTATCTTGTATGTAACAAATTATAATTTCACTAATTCCTTAAGGTCTTTTAAGGCATATATAGGGTATGCTTGGGTGTAATGAGTTACATATGGAGATAATGAATGATCAATAAAGAATCTACCACCTCTAGTAAAAGAGGAGATATGTCCTATGTGATTCGTTAAATGACAACCCAGGAATCCTTGGCCAAGGTAGAATGAAATTAGAAAGAGGTTTCTAATTTGCATTATTTGGAGTTGTGCATTTTCTAATTGAAATACATATAATTAAATAAAATAAGACTTGACAGTAAATTCATGTCTTATATTTAATTGGGACATTGTATGGTGGAAGGATTGAATTGTATGGTAATTATTTACTCACAGGTTCTTTTATGATTAATGTTGAAATCTATATTATCTGAAAAGTCGTTGATCGCTAGGGAGGCTTATCCCTATTGTAGAATAAATATTATTTATTTAAATAGATTATTAGTTTAATTTATTTATTTAAATAAGATTAGAATTGTTCTAATTGATTTATTCACAACCGGTTTAATATGGAGAACCTAAAGGGTCACACCATAAAAGGAAGAATAATTATTTAAGAAGGTAATGACATAATCGTAATAATGCATTAAGTGAAATTAATTTAATCTATGGTGATAGAATAAATTAAATAGCTTAATATTTATTATTTAATATTTTAGAAATATTAAATATAAATTAATAAGAGGAGTCTTATTAATATTATTATAATTATTATTATTTTAATTTCTAAATGAGTTTAGTAATTAATTTAATATTAGTACTCTCATTTATTCCTAATAAGATTAGGAGACAAATTAATTAAATGAATTTAATTAATTATTTCCCACGTGGTGGGAAGCCTAAATTAATTAAAGGAGTTTAATTAATTAAAAAAAATTCCATGTCTAATAGGATTAGAAGGGTTGACCAATATCTATATAAGAGGATTCTTATAATAGTTATTAGTTGATACAATTCCAATTGTTGGAGAGTACTCCTTTTCTATAGAGGATAGAAAACTAAGCCAACCACCCTCCTTCTTGATAATTCATCTTCCTTGGTGGATCACCTCTAGAGGCCAAACACTTGGGTGGCTAACGTTGATCAAAGGAAGGAATCTAACCCGGAAATTTAAGGAGATCACGAAGAACAAGGAGTTGAACTCGTACCTGTGGAAGCTTCGTTTTACAAGGGTATGATTTCATAACTTCTTATTTATCGTTTTAAATTAATAATTTGCATAAAGGATGATCCGGGTAATGGTTTTGTAGAAATTTTTTTAAACTTTGATATACCATGCTTCCGCTAATTTTTGCAATTTGATTGCATCACGATTTCGTACAAACCCAACAGTGGTATCAGAGCCAAACCTTTATGCAATTATTAATTTACTTTTGATTTCATATACATATGGGTATGTATTTAAAAATAATTTTTTGGGCATAATTTTATTGTATAAAATTATTTTTTTAAGAAAAAAAAATGACGTTTTTTTTTTTGGGACGAATCACAATTTTTTTTTGGGGTGCTAATCTTGAATTCTGCAAGGAAAAGGTGTTGTCTCTTTCTTACTCCAAAAAGAAGATGACCCATCAGGAAATGACTCTTTTAATAAACCTGCAGGACTCTTTTAATAAAAGAAGGTGACTTCTTTTTAAAAAATAAAAGTGAATTTATATTATATATATATATATATATGATATATTTATATATTATATTCTAAATAATTTTATAATTAAAATAAAGAGTTTATTTTAATCTTGAAATTGGATTTCATGCAATTTAAAATTGCCCATTAAATGATACTCATATATATATGGAATGTTTTAATTCATGAGATGAATATTTATTTATTAATATATATGGTGATATGTATGATAATAAATGGGGATTGATTATGGACTATTTGACCTATGTGATTAGATTTTATTTTAGTTGAATGCTTGAATGAATGAGTTTTATTAAATGGGGTCTGTGTACCTCGTCTTCTCTACTTTTTTTTTCTTGATGTAAAATTCTATCTCCCTCCTATGTACTTCCCCTTGACTGCTGATCAAGGTTTCTATTTAAATTAAATAGTTTAATGTAATAGTAATAGTTAGAATTATCTTAAAGAAATTGGAGACCAAGGAGCATGGAGCGCGTGAAGACCTGTTTGTATGGAGCCCGGGTTTAAATGTAATAGTTATATTTAAATTTAAATTCTTGCACTCCTAGGTTTGACCTTTTGGTTCACGTGGTGGCTCAAGTGAACCAAACTAGAATAAAAGTCCATAATCAATCCGGGTAGAATATAATATTCTATATTGCATGCTAAATATTATATATATTATGTTTTATGCAAACATGCTTCGCATGTTTAATAAAATGACGCGTATTTTATATATATATGAACATGCGCGCTAAACAAGATGAGACAAATAATAACAAATCCCTCAAAGAAATAATATTAAGTCCGAAGCGTTCAAATAATATTTGGAATATCGAACGTCGCCTTCTAGCATGATAAATTAATAGAGTATTAAATATTTAATATGAGCTTGTTGTGCTATCCACAAGGCGAGTATTGCGTATTTAAGATGTTAATTAATCACATTTGATGCTTATCAAGAAAATTGAACGATCTAGTCTTGTTGTGCTATCCACAAGGAAGAACATTTTTCTTTTTTTGAATTTATGGAAGTGCTAGGCTGGACTTAACTTAAATCATTTTAGTCCGGATGTGCACACACTTGACCATTATGATTTAAGAGGCAAAATAAAAGGAGTTATATAGTGATGTAATTGACAAGAGTTGTCTACCTATTTATTTGTATATCGCTTGTTGTGCTATCCACAAGATTATATACATTTGAAATGAGATCCTTATTCTCACGAGCAAATCTTTAATTAGATGTTGCCGAACTATATAAGTGAGGGTAATATAGTTTGATAAAAATAGTGGGAGATATCAATTTAAAATAAAGACCTAAATTTATTTTGGTATGCAAAATTAATAAAATGAATGTTTGCTAAAATGTTGTTTTTCACATGCAGAATTTTAAAAATGTCAAAATCACTAATTTCACTGCGAAGCATACTTGATGCTAATAAGCTTACCGGGCCGAATTATACGGACTGGCTAAGAAATCTGAGAAAAGTTCTCACTGCTGAAAAGATTTCTTATGTCCTAAACTCATCTGTCCCTGGAACTGTTCCAGAAACAGCCTCTGAGGAAGAGATTGCCACCATTGCAAAGTGGCAAGATGATGCATATGTGACTCAATGCATCATGCTCGCATCCATGAATAACGAGCTTCAGCGTAAGCACGAAAACATGGATGCTCCTACTATGTTGACTCACCTCAAGGAGTTGTATGGTGAACAAAGTAGGACTGTTAGATATGAGATATCTAAGGAGCTCTTCCGATCTCGGATGACCAAGGACAAAGTGAACATAAAGGAAAAAAAGAAATCTGATCTAGCTAGCAAAGGAATGTGCTTCCATTGCAACGAGCCGGGTCATTGGAAGAAGAACTGCAAGAAGTTTCTGGCAAAGAAGAAGCTTGGAGAAGCTTCGACTTCCAATCAAGGTTTGTTCATGATTGAAATTAATTTTTCAGAAAGTCAAAATTCTACTTGGGTATTGGATACCGGATGTGGTTCTCACATATGTAATAATGTGAAGGGACTGGTCAGAAGTAGAAAGCTGAACAATGAGGTGATCCTACGAGTGGGGAATGGAGCAAAGGTTGCTGCATTAGCTGTAGGAACTTATTATTTAGCAATGTCTTCGGGCAAGTCCATTTATCTTAATAATTGTTATTATGTTCCGAATATTATTCAAAACATTATTTCAATTTCTGTATTGGATATGGAAGGATTTAACGTTGTTATAAAGAACAATAGTTGTTCTATTTATAAATACGATGTTTTATATGGTGTTGGAAATTTACGAAATGGACTTTATACACTTGACTTACAAGAAAATATTTTTCAAATTGAACAAACTAAGAAAAGGAAAAGAGATGATATTAATTATACCTACATGTGGCACTGTAGACTCGGTCATATCAATGAAACAAGATTATCCAAGTTGCATAAAGATGGGCTCCTTGAGTTATCTGATTATGAATCATATCCAACTTGTGAATCTTGTCTCATGGGTAAAATGACTAAATCTCCTTTTAGTGGAAAAGGAGAAAGAGTTACAGAGTTGTTGGCATTGATTCACACAGACGCTTGTGGACCTATGACAACAAGTGCACGGGGTGGGTATTCTTATTTTATTACTTTCACTGATGATCACTCAAGATTTGGATATGTGTATTTAATGAAATACAAGTCAGAATCATTTGAAAAGTTCAAAGAGTTCAGAAGTGAAGTAGAGAAACAAACGGGCAAGAGTATAAAGATAGTTCGATCAGATCGAGGTGGAGAATACTTAAGCGGTGAGTTTCTCAATTGTCTCAAAGAAAATGGTATAATCTCACAATGGACTCCTCCAGGTACACTACAGTTAAATGGAGTATCTGAAAGGAGAAATCGAACACTGTTGGACATGGTTCGATCCATGATGAGTTTTACCGACCTTCCAATTTTTTTCTGGGGATATGCCCTAGAAACGGCTGCATACCTACTTAACAAGGTACCTACCAAATCCGCCCCAAAGACTCCATATGAGATGTGGAAGGGGAAGAAACCAAATCTTAAGCATGTTAAGACTTGGGGTTGCCCAGCTTATGTCAAAAAATTTGAAAATGATAAGCTACAGACTAAATTCGATAAGTGTAGATTTGTGGGATACCCTAAAGAAACTTTAGGGTATTATTTCTATCATCCAACTGATCAAAAGGTGTTTGTTGCAAAACATGCTGCCTTCTTGGAAAAAGAGTTTATCCATGAAGGGGTCAGTGGGAGTAAGATATATCTTGAAGAAGTTCAAGACCCACTAAATTACCACGGATCAAAGTCAGGTACCTGACAAAGTAGAAGAACCTACTATACCACACCCTGTTCGTAAATCTGGAAGAGTACCGAAGATACCTGAGAGATATAGATTTGTTATAGAGGATGACGATGAGGTACACATCATGAATGATGATGATCCATTGAATTACGAACAGGCTATGAGTAATAAAGACTCAGGGAAATGGCTTGAAGCTATGAAATCCGAAATGGACTCCATGTATGAAAACAAAGTATGGACTTTGATTTCACCACCTGAAGGCATTAAGCCTATTGGGTGTAAATGGGTCTTTAAAAGAAAGACTGGAGCGGACGGCAAGGTAGAGACCTATAAGGCCCGACTGGTTGCAACAGGTTTCAAACAAAGACAAGGAGTTGACTATGATGAAACCTTCTCACCAGTAGCTATGCTCAAGTCCATTTGAATTTTGCTTACGATTGCAGCTTATAATGACTATGAGATCTGGCAGATGGACGTGAAAACGGCCTTCCTCAATGGGAAACTTGAGGAGGATGTGTATATGACACAGCCAGAGGGATTTGTTTCAAAGGTTGGAACAAATCAAGTCTGTAAGCTGCAACGATCCATTTATGGATTGAAGCAAGCTTCTCGTAGATGGAACATTCGTTTTGATGAGACAATCAAAGAGTTTGATTTTGTCAAAAACGATGATGAACCATGTGTGAACAAGAAGGTTAGTGGGAGCGCAGTTTCATTCCTTGTATTATATATTGATGATATATTACTGATAGGGAATGACATTCCTATGCTACAATCGATTAAAATCTGGTTATCTAAACACTTCTCCATGAAGGACTTGGGAGAAGCATCCTATATTTTGCGGATAAAGATCTATAGAGATAGATCTAAAAGGATGCTTGGTTTATCCCAAGGAACGTACATTGATGCAATGCTAAAGAGGTTTAGCATGGATGATTCCAAAGGAGGTCTCATGCCGATGAGCCATGGAATACATCTCTCCAAGAAACAGGCCCCAAAGACACCTGAGGAGAGAGACCGTATGAGTAAGATCCCTTATGCTTCTGCAATAGGATCTATCATGTACGGTATGATATGTACTAGACCGAATGTTGCTCATGCACTTAGTGTAATGAGCAGATACCAGTCAAACCCTGGAGAAGAGCACTGGAAGGCAGTGAAGAATATCCTAAAGTACTTGAGAAGGACTAAAGATATTTTTCTTGTCTACGGTGGGTCTGAATTAAAACTCAAGGGATTCACAGACTCAGGTTTTCAAACAGACCAAGATGACAGTAAATCTGTTTCAGGGTATGTGTTTACCTTGAAAGATGGTGCAGTGAATTGAAAAGGTTCCAAACAACAAAAGGTTGTTGGTTTAGTGACAAAGACAAAGTATATAACTGTAAGTGAAGCTGCAAGTTGATGTTTTAGATGAAAAGTTCATTACAGAACTAGGAATAGTTCCTAAGTCTCATCTTGAATCTAAACATGTGTTGCGGCACTTTGATTAAAGAAATCATTGAAAGAGGAGAGTGTAGACTCTCAAGACAACATTGCAGATCCATTAACTAAAGGTTTAACACAACAGCAGTTTGATCGTCACTTAGAGAAGTTGGGTATGAGATACCATGGCGATTGACTTTAGTGCAAGTGGGAGATTGAAAGTAGTATGCATACAAGCCAATCATGTATGATGATAAAGCATATACTTTGGAGGCAGTCTTATTTATTTATTAATAAAAATATTCATTTATTAAAGGCATTTAATTATCTACATGGTGCTGTTTTTATAATATGTAACTAACCCATAGTTTTAAGCAATGCTTTTAGAATCATGATGATGATCATGCCAATGCGATCTAAATTCTTAGAAAGCTCTAAAACTAAAATAATTCCTAATCATGGGATTACTAAAAAGGGGATTAGTAAATCCGGATAGATTAGTACATATGTTGCTTGCTCATTGGATGAGGATGTGTGGAGACACTAAAGCAAGTATGTAGGTGCTTATTGGAGAATAAGTTCACTAAACGTGACTCGCTATGGAATACCTAATGGAGTTTTACTCGCCTGTCAATAGGAATTCCTAATGTGATAGTAGTACAAGTGATCCTTGGACTTGAGATCATCATAGTATCTTGTATGTAACAAATTATACTTTGACTAATTCCTTAAGGCCTTTTAAGGCATATATAGGGTATGCTTGGGTGTAATGAGTTACATATGGAGATAATGAATGATCAATAAAGAATCTACCACCTCTAGTAAAAGAGGAGATATGTCCTATGTGATTCGTTAAATGACAACCCAGGAATCCTTGGCCAAGGTAGAATGAAATTAGAAAGAGGTTTCTAATTTGCATTATTTGGAGTTGTGCATTTTCTAATCGAAATACATATAATTAAATAAAATAAGACTTGACAGTAAATTCATGTCTTATATTTAATTGGGACATTGTATGGTGGAAGGATTGAATTGTATAGTAATTATTTACTCACAGGTTCTTTTATGATTAATGTTGAAATCTATATTATCTGAAAAGTCGTTGATCGCTAGGGAGGCTTATCCCTATTGTAGAATAAATATTATTTATTTAAATAGATTATTAGTTTAATTTATTTATTTAAATAAGATTAGAATTGTTCTAATTGATTTATTCACAACCGATTTAATATGGAGAACCTAAAGGGTCACACCATAAAAGGAAGAATAATTATTTAAGAAGGTAATGACATAATCGTAATAATGCATTAAGTAAAATTAATTTAATCTATGGTGATAGAATAAATTAAATAGCTTAATATTTATTATTTAATATTTTAGAAATATTAAATATAAATTAATAAGAGGAGTCTTATTAATATTATTATAATTATTATTATTTTAATTTCTAAAGGAGTTTAGTAATTAATTTAATATTAGTACTCTCATTTATTCCTAATAAGATTAGGAGACAAATTAATTAAATGAATTTAATTAATTATTTCCCATGTGGTGGGAAGCCTAAATTAATTAAAGGAGTTTAATTAATTAAAAGAAATCCCATGTGTAATAGGATTAGAAGGGTTGACCAATATCTATATAAGAGGATTCTTATAATAGTTATTAGTTGATACAATTCCAATTGTTGGAGAGTACTCCTTTTCTATAGAGGATAGAAAACTAAGCCAACCACCCTCCTTCTTGATAATTCATCTTCCTTGGTGGATCACCTTTAGTGGCGAAACACTTGGGTGGCTAACGTTGATCAAAGCAAGGAATCTAACCCGGAAATTTAAGGAGATCACGAAGAACAAGGAGTTGAACTCGTACCTGTGGAAGCTTCGTTTTACAAGGGTATGATTTCATAACTTCTTATTTATCGTTTTAAATTAATAATTTGCATAAAGGATGATCCGGGTAATGGTTTTGTAGAATTTTTTTTTAAACTTTGATATACCATGCTTCCGCTAATTTTTGCAATTTGATTGCATCACGATTTCGTACAAACCCAACAATTAGTTAAAATTTTGCATAAATTTTTTCGATTTTATTTCATTTTGTTTATTTAGTTGTGTTTAACTGCATTGCATTGCATAATCCCGTTTGTTTAGCCTGTTGAATTCCAGTCTGGCCGATGATGACTGTTGGTCGGAAAACCGATCACTAAACACGCGCAAGTATACGCGGTCTAACAAGTAATACAGTGATAAGAAAAGTGTCGTACCCACGAGGAACTATCACTAATATTTAACAAATACCAACTTTGTATCGCTTTAGTCTTATTCGAACAGTAAACTAATAGGAGTGCGGTTAAACTAGTTATAACTAATTATTAAAGCAAGTAAACGGATAACGAATGGTAATCGAAGGAATTACAAGCTAAGGTTACAACTTCACCCCACACAGGCATTCTGTCGAACACCTGGCGTGCTATGCTTCATCAAACTTCCTACCCTTCTCTCTTTGGTCTTAATGGTCACGACAGTTTGTCGACCGAGAACACACAGGTGCTCATACACCTCTGTCGACGTATGCATAAACATATCCTCTCCAGATCCACCCGAAAGGGAATAGAACAGAAAAGAACATCCAAACTAAGTGATAATCCTACACATGTCTATGCGAATTAACCTAACAAGGATTTAAGCATAAGTTCTCAATTAGGTCACACGTGGCACACAGATATATGTCTATTCTACGCACAACTTATGCAGTCGAAACCCATAATCACATGCCAATATATTTAGGTGTAAATCTACAATTCTTCTTTCGATATCATATAGATTACCAAAATCATCACTAATGTCTTACTGAGAATCATTAAGCATGAATATATTAAACCAAACCATATGGTGCCAACCAAAGAGAGAAGACAGTCAATTTAACTAACAAAGGGTTCCATTATAACCTTAGAGCCAATACTTAGTTCATAGCTATTGAACAAAATATAAGTAGCAATAAAGACAACATTTATGGATTACAAAAATAGAGGAAATGAATGGACAAGAATAAACTCTGTCAAGGCTCTTCAGTCTCCAAGCATTTCGCTCCTTTCAAGCTCTCCAATCCGTGTAGCTCACTGCTCTTGTTGCTCCAAGAAAAACCCAAACTTTACCCTAATCTACCTAATCTATATTTACAAACATTATCTATCCTAAGCTAAGCTAACCGATTCTATCCCAGTCTTCCTCCTTTTCCTCTCCTCGCCTCCTCTTTTGCAGAGGCTCTCTCTCTCTCTCTATATCTCTGTTTTTTTCCTTTTTCTAGGTCAAAAGCAAGCCTTTTCTGCCTGGGCACCGGAGTTCGCGCTGCGGCGCGGGCAATCAGCTTATAAGTGGCGCTGCGGCGCCATATTAAAATCAAAAGACCGGAGGTCGCGCTGCAGCGCGAGCCCATAAAGGAACTGTGGCGCTGCAGCGCCAGGATGACATCAGCAAGGACCAGGGGGCGCCGCGATGCGAGATTAAGACTAGACATTGGCGCTGCGGCGCCAGTGTATGTAAATTGTCCGTTTTGTCCCCTAAAAGCTAGAAAAGTCCTGTAAAGCCTGCAAAACATCGGTTAAGCATATTAATACAATAAACAAATAAAACTATATAAAAACTACGACGATCAGGAAACTATTTAAGCCATAAGGTATCCGATTTGCGGGTATAAATCCCACTCATCAATGACATTGAGATATGATAGATTTTTGAACTCTGTTAGTTGCTTAAGCTCAGTTATATTTTTGTACATGATGTAATCTAGACCTGTTACTTTGATGTCATCGGATAGCACAGTGTGTCTTTTGTTGCTTGTTGGCTAGATTAGTGCATGCTTGTTTTCGAAGAGGAAAAATTATGTTTTTAACTCATTAAATTGTGTAATAAAAACAATAATGGCCTTAACAACACTGGAATACAAGTTTGAGAAAAACTCTAGGTATGTATGCTGTAGGGAGAGATGGAGCGTAAGATGCACTGTCCTACTAAAAGAAAAAGAAAAAGAAAAAGAAAAGAAAGTAAGCTTTGAAAAAGATAAAAATAGAATAAACATCTTGGCTAGCGAAGTCTTGTGGCCTTTGATACTCGAGCAAGTAAGCCCTAGGGGATTGTCTCTACACCTAGTGTCCTAAAGCCTTTATGGTTTTGGAGTCGTTGGTCGAAAGCTTGTTAAATGGGTATCATTGAAAAGCCTAAGAGGGCCTAGCATTGCACAGTCAGGGTGTAGCCGCGGAAAAAGTGCGAATATCGCCCCCGTGTGAGAATAAATGCATAATAAGCCATTATTACACTTTAACTTGAATCTATGTGTTGGTTTGGTTATTGTTTGGTATAAATGAAAATTTTTTATTTTAAAACCTCAATTTTCCTTCCTTAGAAGCATAGCATATGGAATCTTTGCCTATGTCGAGCTTGTTTTTAACTTTGCACACACACACGACATCTTAGTAACAGGTTGTGATTTACAGATTGTCTATCTATATAACTATTGCTTAAGCCAATTCATTGTTCAGTGTTCTTGTGACCTCTCTGAGGCGCATCTGATTGGAATTCATATTATGGCTGTTACTGTGGGATTCATTTTCATGTAGTTAGTTGCATATCATGTATTTGCATTTGTGTCTTTGCTTGAGGGCAATCAATAGTTCAAGTCTTAATACCGGGCCGTCAAATCAACCCCGGTCTCAATACCGGGCTATCAACTCAGCCCCGGTCTCAACCTGGGAAGTACAAGTCAGCCCCGGTCTCAACCCGGGAGGTACAGGCCAGCAATAGTCTCAACCCGGGAGGTACAGGTCAGCCCCGGTCTCAACTAGGGAAGTACATGTTAGCCTCGGTCTCAATTCGGGAGGTACAGGTCAGCCCCGGTCTCAATTCAGGAGGTATAGGTCAGACCCGGTCTCAACCCGGGAGGTACAAGTCAGCCCCGGTTTCAACCCAGGAAGTCAGGTCACCTTTAGAAACAATCCTTAAGCATCACAATATCTCCGGAGAAAAACCTGAAAGGACCTAGTCAGCCTTAGAGGCAACACTGACGACAAACAGACTCGAGTGGGATCCAAACCTTGGAAATAATCCCAGGAAGTCAGCCAAAGGCCATGCCGACATTGAAGGCAACCCCGGGAGAGGAAAAATGGTCATTTTACCAACTCTAAGCTGATTCGGTCAAACTCAAGCTGAATTGATGCCACCAAGGTCAGAACGAACCATAACAATGATCCCAAGTGCAAATAGCGCAAGACAACTCAACGAATAAACTGCACAGAATCGAAGACCTGGTTATGAACCCATCTTCTTGGACCCAGAAAATGTTTTATCCCATGTCATTGTGACACAATCGGCTAGGGCTTTCCGAAAAGGTACAGCACGCCTCAAACTGACGCTCCGATCAAAAGTTAGAAAGTTTTGAACCTGACACCGTATTGCTCAGAGTGTACGTACTTCGATGCAATAGGACCCGCCATGTGGGCCCTGCCACGTGGAGCCACACCTCTACCTGCAGTAGCAGCAGGTAGAGTGGAGGCTCCTGGGTCTATATATATGAGCTCACCCCCAGCTCATTTCAAGAATTTAGAAACGCTCTGAACCTTTGTCCGTTTGGTTTTCCAGCTATTTTCTTGTCATCCAAACCCAAATTTTTTCACTCTAACACGTAGATATACCCACATACTACGACATATCAAAAAATAATCGGTAGATTTGGACGTTTAAAGCCTACGATTTGGTAAAAAGCCCGTATAGCAGTCCATTTTGAGTATTTTTACGATAAGAAAGTTATTATTACTTCTTCACACTTTTATACACTTGCATATCAAGTTTTGTTTTCTAAATATGCCCGAAACTCAGTTTCGTGGCCGTTTTTGTTAATTTTTGGTACATTTTAGTACCTAAACACATTTTTTGGCATTTCTACAACTCGGATTGACGATCCGTCGCTTCCAGCAGCATTTATATACTTGCATATTCGTGTTGAGCAACTTTGCTGGAGTGGTTTATCTTCCCAGTCCAGGTTTGGCTTTTTTTTTTGTATATATTTAACTGTATATATACTAACTTTTCAATTCTGTCAAGCCCGGATGTCAAATCCGCAGTAGTTTCCTACTTATATATATATATATGCGTATATATAAAACATTCACCATACTGGGTTATCTTTCCAGTTCTGGTTTGACTACTTTTCTGTCTATATTTAACTATATATATATATATATATATATATACATTCTAGTTCGGCCTGGATCATTATGTGGCCTTTTTACTGTTTTTGCACCATTCACCATATTGGGTTATCTTCCCAATCCTGGTTTGACTACTTTTCTGTCTATATTTAACTATATATATATATATATATATATATATATATATTTACATTCCAGTCCGGCCTGGATCATTCTATGGCCTTTTTACTGCTTATATATATATCTATATTTACTTTCCAGTCCGGGCACAGGCGTGAAAACCCATCGCCCTTTTTACGCTTTCATATATATATATATATATATATATATATATATATATATATATTTATATATATATATATATATATTTCAATTCTGTCAAAGCCTAGATCATTCCGTGACTATTTACAGCTTTTATAAATATATATATGTTTAAATTCCAGTATAGGCTTGCAAGTGAAAACCCATCGCCCTTTACATCTTTCTTATATATTAATTATATATATATGGCTTTACTAATTTTTTATTAAATTGTTGCTTTAAATATTCATTTGATATGAATCGGCATTGACATTTCTGCGGGCGAACTAGATTTCTTTAAATCTCACCAACTCTAGCTTTCAAACAGTTCAAAATAGGTTCAGACATAATTGGGAAGCTAGAATGGCTGAGATTTATTTAAATCTAGTATTTTTCTAGTTTTAGTTATGAAAGCAACCTCGCGGCCCTTAGATCGCTATCTAGTGGGAACGAGATGCTTCGGCTATTTGCGAGCCAGAATTTACTGATGAATCTTTGGTTCTGGCAATGTTGGATATATTTCTGTACAAATTTGAGTTGTGCAGGTTTATTGGCCTCCCTATGTGAGCCTACGAATCGTGGGATTCATTATCAAACAGATCAGAATCTGATTCCCACGATGGACAAACTCCACTTTCCAAATGTACCCTGCCAGTTTTTATTTAAAAATATACATACAAAAGCCTTAAAACGGTTATCAGGTTTTAAGGTCTCAACATAGTGAAAATATGATTTGTCATGTCAGAGTCACTCCGATGGCTGTCATGCCCATGAGAAGACCAACACTAATATATATATTATGGTCGAGGATGCTTTGCAGCCTAACAGTCACCATTCAAATTGAGCCTTAAGGCTGAGAAGATAAAACTGAAGTATCGATATGCTTTAATTCCTATGTTAGCGTAAGGGTTTGAAAACCTTCTTTCAAAACATCATTTCAATAATTTTGTAGAAAAAAGAAGCTTTTGCAAAATAAATCAAACACTTTTTTGCAAATCAAATCAAACACTTTTGTATATTAAATCAAACCCTTCGTATATAGGTTCAACGATGCATAAGACATAC
Source organism: Panax stipuleanatus (assembly GCA_020205555.1). NCBI lineage: Eukaryota > Viridiplantae > Streptophyta > Magnoliopsida > Apiales > Araliaceae > Panax > Panax stipuleanatus. The sequence goes on from CM035118.1 coordinate 83,068,125, forward strand.
TACCAAGTAAACATAGGCCCAATTTTCTTACAGTATTCACACACACATTGCAAATTTTAAGGGAAATATTGAAAAGATGCGGTACTGTGTTTACACGGAAGTTGTGGGGTGCCTAACACCTTCTCCACACTTAACCAAGCCCCGGAACTCAAAACTTTGTTTTCAAAGATCAAGTTTCGACAGTGTCCAACAATTGGGCCTCTTTTAGACAAAACTCGGTTTAGTTAGTACAACCATTTCAAATCTACCAACTGGTAACTCTGTAAACGTTCAATCGTCGACATGATACATGTTGGCCTTTTCCTAAAAAACCCTTCAAAACCTTTTTCACAAATAAAAAGAGTAAGGGTAGACATAACTTAGGAAGAGAGAAAGATCCGGGTTGTGACCCGACCCGCGGATATTTTCCCGAAGTTGACAGGTGCCGACTCTATTGGGGACAATAGAGGGCTTAGGCCACGTTCAAATCTTTTCAAACATTTCCTTTAAAAATCTACGTATGTGTGAATGTTGCATCTTTACATTGAATGAATGCGTGAATGATGAGTCTTTACATTAAATGACTGTCAATGAATGCTTTTTGTAGGGATTTTGGCACATAAATGGAGCGAAAATTAAAATTTTTCTGAAACCCTAAAATAGGATCCATGAGAAAACATATTAATTCAGAGGTTTAGATCTGTTTTATTGATTATTCAAGCCTGAACGGAGACGATGGAGATTCTGGAACAGCTTCGAATCTTCAATGCAATCCAAAGGAACTGCGTCTCTACGGTATCCACACGAACGTCCCGCGAATCGTCACACGATTTGCAACAAGGAAAGCTGCGGTACTAGCTGCCAAGGATATGGACTTTCGAAGTTTTTCTCTCTAGTCTCTCTCTAAGAGCGGCTAGGTTTTTTTGGGTTTATAATCTATACCCTAAAAACGACTGATATATCATATATATAGCCGTTAAAGGAATTAACCAAAACTTAATCCAATTAGAAAAATAAAATCCGAATTTATATATATATTATATCTTAATTAAGTCTTACGTACTTAATATACATATATATACAAATTATCCTATTAATTTAAATTCGTAATTTAAATACTATCAATCATATTGATATATTTAAATCCTTACAATTTAAATTAATTCCCTTTTAATTACGTTCTTAGTGTGTGACCCTATAGGTTATTATTATGTTGGCAATAATTTTAAAATCATATTATAAAATTATAAACAGTGAGCGGCATCTAGTAATGCATCACTGCTACCCAAATAATAATAAGATCGGTGATTCGATAAAACCTTTTTGTGACCAATGTTTCAATGTAATTTAATCCTTTTAACCTTGACATCCTAGATTAAACTCGAGGCATAGAATGTGTCATCCTCTTCATAATTTAATTAGAGTTTTCTTGATCGATGAGTAAACTATATGAAACAAATCACTATTTGAGCATGGCCATGTATTTCATAGTCCTACTCAATCAAGAGGCCTATGGATATCACCCCTAATATATAGGAGGGTTAAATTCCATCTAGATCACTCATATTCCTCACACAATTCATGATGTACCCAATAATCACCTTTATTATTCACCCTATTAAAGGTGACTTTTGATGATATCAAAGTACATAAATTCCTATGTAGTAATATAGTGATTTCAGGTTGGAGGATCATTACATCATTGTCACTATGAGAATTGCTTATGACACTCTACATAATGCTCCATGTAGAATTCTCATGGTGGGTCTGTCCAGTACATTGTTCTCTAACATGTACCTATGCATTGACTCAATATCTCATATATTTATGACCAATGAGATTTGGCCATCATTTAATCCACATACTAGTCTCAATGTATCATTGTTGTCCTATTAACAATGACACTCGACTAGGGACATTTAAGAGTAATGATACTAATTGTAATTATATGATCTCATGTTCAAGTCACAGACTTGAAGCCATATAATTTGTATCACTATTCTAAGGACTTTTATTATGTTAACATTTATATAACGCAGTAAATAAAACCATAATAAAATAATTCATTTATTCAATCAAATATAATATCAAAAATGTTAAGCAATTACATCAAAGAATTGGCCTCTAGGGCATAAACTCTAACACTTTCCTGCTTTTTTAGTGTTTCGCACCCATATTAGTGCTTTGTACCCATGTCATCATACGCATAATGGTGAGACGCGATGTATGTGAATGTATGCTGTGATTCCTCCACCAGGAGGCAAACCCATTGGTGATAAGTAATGTCTTCGAGGGCGACTAAGTCTTCAGGGCTTATAAAAATGTACCACCCAGATTCGCTCCAGTTAAAAGATTTGATTAATTTCCCCTCTAGTAGATTGCTATAATCTGGGGATCTTCATGCCAAAAAGCCACGAGAGTAGCCTAAGATAGGTCAACCTCTGATTAACTAAATCTGATGGGAAGCTTCTTCATGCCTTCCTCTTGCAATTCAATGTCAAGTTTTCAATTCCAATGTAAAGAAGCACAATATAAATTTTTAGATTCCTTGTTATATACATATTGTCATCCTGTCATCAAAATAACTGACCTCTGTTTTGCAGTATACGATTAAAAAACCACAAAAACACATCATGGCATGCATCCTATCCATACCTACCTCAAGAAATTGACACGTCTACATTTTATTATAGGTGAAAAATTGGTCCTGTCACTAGATCTAAGTCTAAGAAAGCACTAAGTCCATCCACGGACATGACTTCCAGTGCCTAGCCAGAATCTACCCCTGTCTCTAGGGAAGAGTTTGAAGGACAGAAGAATCAAATAGCCGAATTGGCCAGTTTCCTGAGAGAGCAAAGTAAAGCTCTTAAAGGGAAGCAAGCCCAAGCTCACACAAAACAGGGAACACCTGGTAGTAGTGGTGACAGTCAAGAGACCGAAAAAGCCGAGACTCAGATTCCTGGACCACAAAACCAGGACACAACCAACAAAACCCCTGAAATCACCACCCTCAACAAAGAACAAGAGGCTGGTGACATTCTGAAAAAAGTACAAATGATGGAAGAAACCATCCGGTCTATTAAAGGAACTGGGGCATTTGGCAGTGTCAATTATTCAGACCTCTATATATTCCCCAGGGATCGTTATCCCGAAAAATTTAGAACTCCAAATTTTAAAAAATACGATGGATTAGGAGACCCTTACACACACTTGAAAGTATTCTTTGGAGAACTCGGATCCTATGTAGAGGACGAGAAACTTCGAATGCAGTTATTTCAGAAGAGTCTGACCGGAGAGGCTAGAGCCTGGTACACCCGTCTAGACAACTCCTAAATTCATAGTTGGGAAGAGTTGGCCCATGCCTTCCTAAGTCATATATAGCTTCCAATCTTAACTAGCTTCGAACAGATACCAGATAACCAAAATCAAGAAACAAAGTACTGAGTCATTTAGAGAATATGCTCAACAGTGGAGGCGGGTCGCAACACAAGTCACTCCAGCTATGACTGAGTCTGAGATAGTCATGACCTTCATTGACATTCAAGAAGCTCCATATTATGAGAGGGTCCTAGCAGGCATAGGAAAACCATTCTCTATAATGATCAAACACTGTGAGATGGTCAAAATGGGGCTAAAGTCTGGGAAGATAAAGGACCTGACTGCCTTGGAAGCCGTTGTCGAACATATCCAGTCCAGAAATTACAGGAGTAATCACCTTAGGGTACATAAGAAGAAAGATGAAGAAGTGTCTTTAGTACTGCAAGGACAGAATCCAAGGGGCGAGTCAAGCAATATGCCCATTCAAAGGAGGAATTATACCCCTTTCCAAGCTCCTGTACAACCTTCAAACCCTCCATTTTAGATAAATCTGGAGGCCAGGAGTAGGAGAACGTTCACCCCGTTACGGGATTCACATGAGATCGTGCTGAAATTGTTAACTGCACAGAAAAAGATTGTGCAACTCCTTCCACCAACCAATACAAGTGGACGAAATTTCAACCCAAGCAAGAAGTGTGCCTATCATTATGGATCTTTGGGCCATGATACACAGACTGTTGGTCTCTCAAGCACACAATTCAAGACTTGATTGACAACAAAGAGATTGTGGTAACAAAGCCTGAGCAACCGCACGTACAGGATAATCCCTTACCTCAGCACAAAGAGGAGACTGCCAATATGATTAGCACAGGAAATGGAGAAGGATCCAGATACCTCCATTATGTGGGAGAGTCGACTCCATCTAGCAAAAACAGCCCAGAAAGTTGGGAAGTTTTGGAAAGGCGATTCCTGATAGAGCAGGAGATAAGGTCTATCAAGGAAAAAATTGAACAGTTAGCAGAGCTGGTTATATACCAACATCAAATCACTAGACAGATGATGAACCAGACCAACCATTCTAAGGCAAATCCTCCCACACCGGAGATTAGTCCCATGAAGGATCACTACCGGTCTCATGAGTATGAACCCTAGGCCGACAAGATGGCCAAAGAGGAGAATTTCCAAGTTGGGAGGAATTTTACCTTTCAAAGGAATTTCACTAACCTGAAATAGCCGATGAAGGAAATCCTCCAGATGTTAATCAACGAGGGACTGGTTGCAGATTTATTACCTCCATTAAACCCTCGATCCAAGAAATTTAAGCCTGACCAAATCTGTCAGTAACACTCCAATGCACCCGACAATGATACTGCGGATTGCTGGGCACTTCGTAACCTAATTCAGAATATGATTGAAAGCGGTGAATTGATAAGAGGGAATCGGGATTATGGCCTCCCAGATAAAGAAACTCTCTTTATTCTCACTGCATGGAATTAGGATACCGTGGCTGTTATTTCCTGTGATAAGGAGTCATCTCTCACACCCTTAGTACTGCCAGGGAAAGGGGTCCAAGAAACACAAAATCCTGTGAAGGTGGCCGCACTCGAGCCTTTAATCTTGCCCTTCAGACCTTAGTATCCCGTTATCAGTCTGAAGAGAGTCCCATGGAACTACGGGAATGACGAAGGTTCCACCTCAAATAACATTGCCATTGTACCAAAGGATAATCCATTGTACCTGCCTCAGCGGGTGATCAAACCAGTCATCAAAGCAAAAGAAAAGGTGTCTGAAGAGAAAATCAAAGAGTTCCTCAATAAAATGGGACACAATGAAATCAAGGAGGTGCAAAGCCTGAAAGACGTACCCAAGCAGATGTCCATCCTAGACTTGGTTTTATCATCGATAGATCATCGCAACATTCTGGTGAAAGTATTGGAAGAAGCTCATCTTCCACATACAGTGGATGCCGAGAAATTCCATCACGTGGTAGAACACATTTTCAATAGTAATGTGATATCTTTCACTGACGATGACCTCCCTGCAGAAGGGACGGGCCATCATAAGTCCCTACACATAGCAGTGATATCTTCCGGGTATGTGATCGGAGGTATGCTCATAGATGGAGGATCATCCCTCAGCATCTGTCCCTACGATACTTTGGAAAAAATGAAAGTTAACCCGAACCGGATCAAAACCAGTCATGTGGTCATCCGGGCTTTCGATGGATCTCGCCGACATGACTGGGAGAAATAGAGCTTCTACTAGAGATTGGTCCACACACTTTTTATGTGTCTTTTCAGGTGCTCAACATCGCCACTGGATACAACTTGTTACTGGGCAGGCCATGGATCCACATGGCAGGGGCAGTACCATCCACCCTCCATCAACAACTCAAATACATTATCAAGTACAACCTCATAACGGTTAATACCGAACCGGAATACCCTGTCAGCATACAGGGAGACATACCGATGATCAGCCTGGATGCAGGGATTGAACCTGCAAGTTTTCAAGCTTTGGAGGTGAGTGATACTCAGTATCTTCCTATCAGAGCACCAGTCCTAAAGCCAAAGGTCTCCCTTGAAGTAATGATAGTAGGCCAGAAGATGGTATCATTGGGTTTTCAACCTGGAGAAGGATTAGGAAAGAATCAGCAAGGTATCAGAAGTCTAGTCCAAATCCTGAGCCAGTCAGGGAGAGCCGGATTGGGTTATTCATCCCGGTCAAGTCGCCAGAATCCACATAAGCACCCTAAGGCGCATGCTTACATTATACTGCTGCCAAATCTCACTTTTGTTGGTTTTATAAAGCCAATGAGGAAGATCCCCACTATGATATCATCCATGTTATTTCCTCCAATCATACCAGTATGTGAAAGGAAATCCCCAAAGCCTGAAGGTGATAGCAAAAAGGGAAAAAAAAGGATCATGTACGAAGGACGAGACCCATTTGCTAACATGTGTGTTATCATAAACTACAAGGGTATGAATGATGAAATCCCGGACACTGATGACAAGGATCTGATTCAAATTCCTCGCATCAAGAAAGGAAAGGGGGGCAGTTCAAAGAAAAGCCCCGACATTATTTTAAAGGATGTCTCAGTCATTATCCGAGATAAGGCAGACGAGCATAATTCCTTGATCCTACTTGTTCATGGGGATCTAACCCTTTATAACTGGAGCAGCGTACCTTGCCTCAGTCGAAAAGGGTAAAGGGGCAGAGAGTCCGTCTGCCCTATAACATGCTTTCATTTACTGTTTACTTTTGATTGCACAACTATTGTAGTAACTTTTGTCATGCTTTGCCAAATGCTTTGTATATTTAAACAGTTGCATATATTAAAGTGAAAGCATTTTCAGTTTTCAGGACTCCAGAGTTGGATTTGTTTGTCACTGCTGATGAGATGCCAACCTGTCACAATGACTACAACTTTGATGTAGAATTGAACTTCGACTTGATGGATATTAATAAAGAGGAGGAAAACGACTATGGGGTGCCCGAGGGGATTAAATAATGGGTCGAAGACAAACCCAAACCAAACCTCGACCAAACCACCACTATCAATATAGGAACCTCCGAAAACATCAAAGAAATCCAAATAGGCATAGTACCTCACACCAGACCAAAAAACCGATCTGATCGAACACCTAACGCAGTTTCAGGATGTGTTTGCATGGTCGTATGAAGACATGATTGGCCTATCTACTGATATTATCATTCATCGAATGTCCATCAAAGAAGGATTCAAGCCAGTCAAACAGAAGCTCAAGAGATTAAAACTTGAATGGAGTCTGAATGTCAAAGAGGAAGTCGTTAAATAATTTAAAGCCGCTATCATCATGGTATCAACATACCCGGAATGGTTGTCAAACATAGTTCCCGTAACTAAACCCGGAGGGAAGGTACGAGTATGAGTGGATTATCAGGATTTGAACAAAGCCTGCGTCAAGGATAATTTCCCAGTACCTTTTATCCATATCCTGATAGACAACACGACGTAGTACAACATGTATTCTTTTGTGGACTGCTTTGCTGGTTACAACCAGATCATGGTTGCTGAAGAGGACAGGGAAAAAATAACTTTCATCACTCCTTGGGGAGCCTTCTGCTATAAACGACTATCCTTCGGCCTCATTAATGCCGGAGCCACATATTAGTGAGCCATGATGGCCCTATTTCATGACATGATGCACAAGGAAATAGAGGTTTATGTGGACAACATCATCTCAAATCCCAGAGGGAAGACGATCACCTTGACCATCTCATGAAGCAAATCAACAGGTTGTGTAAGTACAACCTCAAGTTAAATCCCGCCAAGTGTGCGTTTGGCGTCAAATCAGGTAAGTTGTTGGGATTCCTGATGAGTAATAGAGGCATCAAGCTAGACCCTGCCAAGATCAAAGCCATCACTGAGATGCCAGTACCTCTAACAGAGAAGGAGATATGCGGGTTCCTGGGAATGATAAATTTTATAAGAAGGTTCATTTCTCAACTCACGACAACTTATGAATCCATATTCAAGCTACTAAGGAAGAATTCCTCCACCAAATAGAATGAGGATTGTCAGAAAGCCTTCTTTGCCATCAAGAAGAAGCTGATCAAAGCACCAGTTTTGGTACCCCCAAGGGAGGGAGTTCCCTTATTTATGTACTTGTCCGTCAATGCCAATGCAATGGGCTGTATGCTGGGACAGAAAGATGATACTAGTAAGGAGAGAGCCATCTACTACATCAGCAAAAGATTCAGCAGTGGTGAACAAAAGTACACCCTGATCGAGAAAACCTGTTGTGCATTAGCATGGGCCGCCATGAGGTTACAACATTACCTCCATGGGCACACGACCTACCTCATATCCCGCATGGATCCACTGAAATACTTATTCAAAAAGTTAATATTGAATTGTCAACTGTCCAAATGGCAGTTGATCTTACAGTAGTTCGACATTATCTACGTGACTCAGAAGTCCATCACAGGTCAAGGCATTGCATATCAATTAGCCGAAGCACCATCAGGAGGGTTCGAGCCCCTAGAGACTTATTTCCCGGATGATGGGATCATGACCATTCAAAAACTCCAACAAAAGAATACAGTCCAACCATGGGAAATGTATTTTGATAGAGCGGTAAACATGGACGGTGCCAGAGCTGGGGCAGTCCTTATCTTTGGAACAAGAGAACAATATCCCGTGGCTACCAAAATGTAATTTGGCAACACCAACAACACAGCCAAGTATAAAGGCTATATAATGGGGTTGAAGTTAGCCCAATCCATGGGTATCAAACATTTACTAGTCTTCGGAGACTCCGAATTGGTTATCAGACAAACCACTGGGGCATATCATACCAAAGAGTTGCATTTCCTGCCCTATCATCGGTAGGTTGTCAAAATATCCATGGGATTTCAATACATAACCTTCATCCATATACCCCGGGGTAGAAATGACTTCGCTGATGCATTGGCGACGTTGGCTTCCTTAATCCACATATCCAATAGGAATGGGATTCCTTGCATCAAATTCACAAGTCAGAAGGCCCCGACACATGGGAATTACATTGGAGACATATCAGATGAAATACCGCCTATCAAACAGCCTTGATATCAAGACATCAACGAATATCTCCGAGATGGATCTACACCAGCTGGGGCAAGCCACTCCAAGCGAAAGCGAATTTATGAAATGGCAATGAAGTTCTATATGAGCGGAGATGCACTATACAAAAGGGATACTAGAATAGGCTTGTTAAGATGTCTGGATAAAGATCAAGTCTATAGATTGATGGATGAAGTCCACGGTGGACTCTGCAGTACACACATAAGCGGTCATCTGCTGGCCAAAAAGATATTAAGAACAGGACATTATTAGATCTATCTCAAAGCTGAATGTGATGATCATGTCAGGAGATGCTTTCAATGCCAAGTACATGGAAATGCCATACATGCTCCTCCAAATGAGCTACACAACATGAGTTCACCATGGCCTTTCTCAATATGGGGAATGGATGTGATTGGTCTGGTAGAACCCAAAGCCAGTAATGGTCATCGATTCATCTTCACCGTGATTGATTACTTTACCAAGTGGGTTGAAGCTGCCTCTTTTCCCAAAGTCACCAAAGAGGTCATCATTGGTTTCATCAAAAATAATGTCGTATGTCGATATGGACAACCGGAGGTGATCGTATCAGACAACTCCAAAAACCTGAACAATCAGATGATGAGAGAACTATGCAGCAAGTTCAACATTAAGCATCTTAATTTCATCATCTATTCGCCCAAGATGAATGGTCCTGTAGAAGCGGCCAACAAGAACATCAAAAAGATCATGCGAAAAATGTCAGCCAATCACAAAGAATGGCCTGACCTGCTGCCTCTAAACCTGTTAGCATATAGAACGTCAATGCGCACCTCTACTGGGGCTACCCCCTATTCATTTGTCTATGGTATGGAAGCAGTCCTTCCCATAGAAGTAGAGATAGAGCCCTTGCGAGTATTAATCGACTCTCAGATGGATGAAGATCAGTGATTGTAAGACCGGTACTAGCAACTGTCCCTGATAGATGAAAAGAGGGCTACAGCCATTTTCCACGAGCAGTTGTATCAGCAAAGGATTGCTCGATCCTATAACAAGAAAGTTCGAATACGGTAATTCAATGAAAATGACTTGGTGCTAAAGAAAGTTTTGGCCAATCAAGATGAAGCCAAAGGAAAGTTCGCCCCTAATTGTCAATGAAGTGTTGACAGGAGGAGCTATCAGACTACAAGCGATGGATGGGAGCGAATTTCCCCAACTCATCAATTCAGACACCGTGAAAAGGTATTATATCTAAAACGCATGCATACCCGCATCCGAGTCTTACAAATCAAATCAGGTTCGGTTTTCACTAGAAATCGGAACTACGAATGACCTGGTCTCCCTCCACCCGGGAGTACGTAGACAGCCATTTCTAGTGCGGTCAAACTAAACAAAAAATTCAAAAACTCATCAAACCAAACTTAAAACACAAGATAAATACTTTTCAAACCTCTCTTACACAAAAACTGAACTACAAATGACATGATCTCCCTACACCCGGGAGTACGTAGGCAGCCATTCATGGTGCAGTTTGACCTTCAAGAAAAAATAAAAACCAATAAAAACCAGGTCAAAAGCACTGAAACCATATGAAACCTAAAAACTATCAAGCCTCCTTGGTTAGCAGGCCTATCTGAGATACTCTCTGAAATCTCAATATCAGTCCATCAAGGAGAAGCTCAAAATACATCAACAACAGCAAGTCATGGAAGAAGTGGTAATCACTCAGCAATGACAATACATATCCAAATAGGGAAGTGAATCAAAATATATTTCTCTGATATATAATACTGTTTGATATATACATAGTTTCCTGTATATGACAAAAATGGTTGATCTAGTATGTGCAGGAAAAATAAAGCTAGCTTATGGACCCATGGATAAGCGGGACAGCAATACCAACATGGCATCTCTATCTGAAGATGGAGGAGTAGCTGCAAGTGCAATACCCTCATCCTCTATATGGGTTAGAACATCCACAGTCATCTGTAGTGTGGCACTGTGATCATCAATGTATGCACTCATCTCGGTAACTAGACTATGAGTATAAGGTCGGAGAGAAGTACTGTCGGCAATGTGGAAATCCAGGGAAGCTATAGCCTCGTCCCTCTCCACAAAAGCAGCGTCTCTGGCAATCAAAACCTCCTCAATCTTCTCATAGGCTGCATCTCTCGTAGATCGAATCTCATCCCTCTTCGCAAAAGTTGAGTCTCTGGCGATCAAAGTCTCCTCAATATTGACAAAAGCAGCGTCACGAGAAGATCGAGACTCGTCTCTCTCAACCTGTAGATACTCGAAGTTTTCCTTGCCCCAATACTAACAATGTAGGAGGGCAAAAAACGTTAATTAACTCAAATTCGGCCATCAATGCCAGTCCTTCAACTCAAATCCGGCCACCAATGCCGATCCTTCAATTCAAATCCTGCCACCATTGCCTGTCCTTCAACTCAAATCCGGCCACCAATGCCGGTCCTCCAACTCAAATCCGATCACCAATGTTGGTCCTTCAATTCAAATTCGGCCACCAATGCCGGTCATTTAATTCAAATCCGGCCGTGAATACAGGTCCTTCAACTCAAAACCGGTCGCCAATGCCGGTCCTTAAACTTAATTCGATCCTTAATATCGGTAAACCTAAATCCGATCATCAATATCGGTACTCCAGCCAAATCAGATCCCCAATATAGGTAGTTCAGCCAAATTCAATCACCAATGTCGGTACTCAATCCAGCTCCAATAGTTAATTAGACCGTTCATCCAGCTTTGATAGTCAATCGGACCGTCTATCCAGCCCCGATAGTCAACTGAACTGTCTATCTAGTCCTGATAGTTAATCGAACCATTCATGCAGCTCTGATAGTCAATCGGACCGTTCACCCAGCTTCGATCGTCAATCGGACCGTCAATCCAGCTCTGATCATCAATCGGACCGTCAGATCAACCCCGATCTCAATATCGGGCTATCAACTCAACCCCGATCATTGATCGGGCCATTAATTCCAACCCCGATCTCAATATCAAGCCTTCAAATCAGCCTCGGCAGCAACCTAAAAGGTACAAGGCAGCCCCGACATTAACCTGAGAGGTACCGATCAATCCCGATCTCAATATAGGGCCGTCAAGACAACCCCGGTCTTAACTCGGGAGGTACAGGTCAACCTGGACATCAACCCAGGACATGTCAAGTCATCCCCGGTCTCAGCCTGGGAAGTACAGATTAGCCCCGACGTCAATCTGAGAAGTGCAGTTCAGCCCTAGAGACAACCCTAGGAAGCCAGATCCATCAAAGGCCGTGCCGACACCACAGCCAACCCCGGGAGGGGCAAAATGGTCCTTTTATCCAACTCTCAACCGATTCGGTTAAACTCAAGCCAAATTGATGTCATCGAAGTTAGAATGAACCACAACAACGATCTCGAGTGCCACAACACAAGATAGCTCACGGATAAACTACGGGGAATCGAAGACCTGGTTATGAACCCATCTTCTCAGACTCAAAAAATGTTTTATCCCATGTCATTGCAACACTCTTGGCAAGGGCTTTCCGAAAAGGTATCGCACACCTCAAACGGACGCTCAGATCAAAAGTTTGAAAGTTCTGACTTCAACTGCGCGTTATCTAGAGTGCACGTACTTCAAAACGATGGAACCCGACACCGCATGCCGCACCTGGGGAGCCGCGCCTCTACCTGCGGTAGCCGTAGGTAGAGCTAAAGCTCCCTGGCCTATAAATAAATGTGCACCCCCCTTCATTTTTAAGAATTCTAAAACGCAACGAAGCTCTACCCGTCTGATTTTTTGACTTTTACACCTCTTCCAAACCCAAATATTTTTACTCCAACACGTAGACAAACCCATTTACTACCACATATCAAAAAACCATAGGTAGATTTGGACGTTTAAAGCCTACGATTTGGCAAAAAGCCCGTATTGCAGTCCATTGTAAGTATTTTTACGATCAGAAAGTCAATACTTCTACTTTGCATTATTTTCCACTTGCACACGAAGTTTCATCTTCTAAATATGCCTGGAACTTAGTTCCGTGACCATTTTCGTCAAAATTTGGTACATTTCTGTACATAAATTCAATTTTTTGCATTTCTACAACTCGGATTGACGATCCGTCAGTTCCAGCAGCTTCAATGCACTAGCACACACATTTTTGGCAACTCCACCGGACTGGGTTGTCTACCCAGTCCAGGTTTGGCCCTTTTTTGTATATATTTAACTGCAAATAGACTAACATTTCAATTCTGTCAAGCCCGGGTGTCAAATCCGTGGTAGTTTACTGCTTTTATATATATCTACGCATATATAAGCGAATTTCACCATCACTGGTACTTATATCAGTCCTGGTTGACTACATTTCTGTAAATATATATATATATATATATATATATATATATATATATTCATATATTTTCTATTTGGCCTGGATTACTTCGTGGCCATTTTATTGCTTTTGCACACTTCGCCATACTGGGTGCTCTCCCCAGTCACTGGAAGCTATAATGGCTGAGATTTCTTTAAATCTAGTTATTTTTATAGTTTCAGCTTTAAAAGCAAACTCGCGTCCCTTAGATCGCTATCTAGTGGGAACGAGACGCTTTGGCTATTCGCAGCCAGGATTTATTAATGAATCCTTGGTTCCATTGCGTCGTGATGATGTATATATATCCATTTCTGTGCAAATTTGAACTGTGCAGGTTTATTGGCTACTCATATATGAGCCTAGGAATCGTGGGATTCACGATCAAATCGATTGGGATCTGATTCCCACAATGGACAACTCTAGTTTACAGATGTACTCTGCCAGTTTTTCTATAAAATGTACATACACAGACCTTAAAACGGTTATCTGGATTTAATGTCTCATCATAGTGAAATTTCAATTGTCGTGTCAGCGTCCCTCCGATGGTTTTCATACCCATGAGGAGACCGACATTTGTATATTTCTATTGTCGAGGATGCTTCGCAGCCCGACAAATCACCATTCATATGCAGCCTTATGGCTATAAAGATAAAAATTGAAAGTAGCGATACTCTTCAATTCCTATGTCAGCGTAAGGATTTGAATAACCAGTTTTCAAAACATCATTTTCAATTCAATCAAATTAAATGCTTTTGCAAATTAAATCAAAGACGGATTTTCATATCAAATCAAACCATTCGTATATAGGTTCAACGAAGCCTGTCAAAGCTTTTAATCAATCAAATCAATAGGCCCAACTTTCAAACAGCATTCACTCACGCATTCCAATTTTAAGGGAAATATTGAAAAGATGTGGTACCGTGTTTACACGGGAGTCGTGGGGTGCCTAACACCTTCCCCACACTTAACCAAGCCCCCGAACTCAAAACTCTGATTTTAAATATCAAGTTTCGACAGTGTCCAGCAATTGGGGGCCTTTTTTCAAATTAAACTCGGTTGAGTTGGTACAACCATTTTCAAATCTACCAACTGGTGACTCTGTTAAAACGTTCAAATCATCGACATGATACATGTTAGCCTCTTTCCTAAAAAACCCTTCAAAACCTTTTTCCTAAATAAAAAGAATAAGGGTAGAGAGAACTTAGAAAGATCGATTTGAGAAAACCCGGGTTACGAACTGACCTGCGGGGTTCGTGGATGAGTAAATGCTGCGGCTTTACATTGAATAAATGTGAATGAATGCTTTCCTGCTTTAGTGCTTCGCACCCTTATTAGTGCTTCGCACGAACTGTCATTGCATACATAAACGATAAGTCACGATGTATGAGAATGTATATTATTTGTCGATCTCACAAGGAGGATAACCCGGTCGGTGTTAAGTAATAACTCTGGGGATGATTGAGTCTCTAGGGGTGCCTCATGAAAATACACCACTCAGATTCGCTCCAGTTGAACGATCGGATTAACTTCCCTTCTAGTAGATTGCGATGATCTGGGAGCCTTCATGCCAAAACAAAAGCCGAGAGAGCAACCTAAGATAGATCAGCCTCTGATGAACCAAATCCGGAGGGAAGCTTCTTTATGCCTTTCCCTTTCAATTCCATGTCAAGTCTCCAATTACTGAGGAGCACAATGTAAATATCAATAATGAAAGATTTACTTTCCATATCAAATACATGTCATCTTGCCATCAAAACAACTAACCTTAATTTTGCAGGATAAACACTAAAAAACACATCATGCATCCAATCCTTACCTATCTTAGGAAATTAACACGCCTACGTTTTGTTGTAGGTGTAAAAATTGGTCCTGTCACCAGATCTAAATTCAAGAAAGTAATCAGTCCATTTGCAGACATGGATTCAAGTGCTTCACCAGAATTCACCCTTGTCTCTAGGGAAGAATTCGAAGGACTGAAAAATAAGATAGCCGAGCTAGCCGATTTTCTGCGAGAACAAAGTAAGCCCTTTAAAGAGAAACAATCTCAAGCTCATCCAAACAAAGAGCATCTGGTAGTGGTGCTGGCGGTCAAGATACTGAAAAGGCCAAAACTCAGATTCCTAGACCACAAAACCAGGACACAACCAACAAAACCCTTGGAATCACCCCCCTCGTCAAAGAACAAGAAGCTGGTGACATCATAAAAAAAGTACAACAGATGGAAGAAACCCTCCGGTCTATCAAAAGGACTGGGGCGTTTGGCAGTGCTACTTACTTTGACCTATGTATATTCCCCTTGTCTCGTTATCCCAAAAAATTTTAAGTCCCTGATTTCGAGAAATATGACGAAATGGGGGATCCTTACACACACCTGAAAGTCTTCATCGGAGAACTCGGATCCTATGCTGAGGATGAGAAGCTTTGAATGCAACTATTCCAGAAGTGTCTAAACGGAGAAGCCAGAGCTTGGTATGCCCGCTTGGACAACTCCAAAATTCATAGTTGGGAAGAATTGGCACATGCCTTCCTCATCCAGTACAGTTTTCAATCATAGCTGGCTCCAGACAGATACCAAATAACCAAAATCAATAAGAAGAATACTAAATTATTCAGAGAATATGCCCAATGATGGAGACGGGTCGCAGCACAAGTCACCCCAGCCATGACTGAATCTGAAATAGTCATGACCCTCATCGATATCCAAGAAGAGCCTTATTATGGGAGGATCCTAGAGGGAATAGGAAACCCATTCTCTGAAATGATCAAGCATGGCGAGATGGCAGAA
The DNA here is from genome assembly GCA_020205555.1 of Panax stipuleanatus. Lineage (NCBI taxonomy): Eukaryota > Viridiplantae > Streptophyta > Magnoliopsida > Apiales > Araliaceae > Panax > Panax stipuleanatus. Next base: position 83,084,148 of record CM035118.1, read on the forward strand.
ATAGGGCTCAAATCTGGGAAGATAAAAGATCTAACCGCTCTCAAAGCTGTAGCCGAACATATCCAATCCAGAAATTACGGGAGTAATCTCTGTAGGGTCCATAAAAAGAAAGACGAAGAAGTCTCCTTGGTCTTACAAGGACACAATTTAAGGGGCGAGTCAGACCACATGCCCATTCAAAGGAGGAACTATACCCCTTTCCAAGCTTCAGCACAGCCTGTAAACCCTCAATTCCAGAAAAACATGAAAGTTAGGCATCAAAGAAATTTCACCCCACTAGGGGATTCCCTCGAGAATGTGCTCAAACTTCTGACAACTCAGAAGAAGATTGTTCAACTTCTTCCACCAACCAACACTAACGGAAGGAACTTCGATCCTAACAAGAAATGTGCTTATCATTCTGGATCTGCAGGCTATGATACTCAAGACTGTTGGTCTCTCAAGCACAAAATTTAAGACTTGATTGACAGCGGGGAAATTGTGGTAACAAAGCCTGACCAACCCTATGTCCAAAATAATCCTCTCCCACAGCAAAAAGAGGAAACTGTCAACATGATCAGTACCTCAAATGGAGAAGGATCTAAATACCTCCTCTACATTGGGGAACCAAGTCAATCCAATCTCAGTAGCCTAGAGAGTTGGGAAACTTTTGAGAAGCGATTCCTGAATGAGCAAGAAGTTAAGTTTATCAAGGATCAAATTGAGCAATTAGCTGAACTGGTCGTCTACCAGCACCAACTCACAAGGAAGATGCTGAAACAAATTTAGCAATCCATTGACAGTCATTCTCCTCCAGCGGAAATCAATTTGATGCTCAATATGGATCATTCCCAGTTGCACGAACAACCAATGGTCAAAAATGAGCATACCTGAGAGGGTAGAAAATTCCCGTTTCAAAGGAACTTCACCAATCTGAATCAGTCAATGGAAAAAATCCTCCAAATGATGATCAACAAGGGGATGGTTGCAGATCTATTACCCCCATTAAACCCTCAATCCAGAAAATTTAAACATGACCAAAAATGTCAGTACCATTCCAACTCTCTTGGCCACGATACAAAAGAATGCTGGGCACTGCGTAATATAATTCAAGACCTGATTGAGAAAGGTGACCTAATCAGAGGAGATCAAATCCTAGACATTTCAGATAAAAATAGCCTCTAGATCCCCATTGCATGGTACCAGGACACAGTGGCTGTCATATCTTACGATAAGGAATCAATCCTCACACCCCTGGTATTGACAGGGAAAGGGGTCCAAGAAGTCCAAACTCTTGTGAAGGTGGTTGCACCTCAACCTCTAATCTTGCCCTTCAGAAGACCTCAATATCCAATCATCAGTTTGAAGAAGGTCCCATGGAACTACAGGGACATTGAAAGCTCTACTTCAAACAACATTTCCATCCTGTCAAAGGATAATCCATTGTACATACCTCAGTGGGTGATTAAACTAGTTACCAAAGCAAAAGAAAAGGTGGCTGAAGAAACAATCAAAGAGTTCCTCAACAAAATGGGACACAATGAAATCAAGATAGTGAAAAGCTTAAAAAACGTACCCAAGCAAGTGTCTATCCTTGACCTGGTCTTATCATCAGAAGACCATCGCAACATTCTAGTGAAGGTACTAGAAGAAGCCCATCTGCCACACACGGTAGACACAGAGAAATTCCGTCATGTGATAGAACACATCTTCAACAGCAATGTAATTTCCTTCACAGATAATAATATCCCGACAGAGGGAAGGGGGCCACCACAAGTCCCTGCATATAGCTGTAATGTCCTCCGGATATGTGATCGGAGGTGTACTCATCGATGGAGGATCATCCCTCAACATCTGTCCATACGATACCTTAGAAAGGATGAAGATCAATCCGAACCAGATCAAAACCAGTCATATGGTCATCCGGGCTTTCGATGGATCTCGCCGCCAGGCTATGGGGGAAATCGAGCTTCCTTTAGAAATTAGTTCACACACCTTCTACCTATCCTTCCAGGTGCTCAACATCGCCACTAGATATAATTTGCTATTCGGCATACCATGGATCCACATAGCAGGGGCAGTGCCATCCATCCTCCTTCAGCAACTTAAGTACATCATTAACGACAGCCTCATCACGATCAATGTCAAACCAGAATACCCTACCTACATACATGGGGACATGACGGTGATTAGCCTTTACCCTGGGATTGAGTCTGCAAGTTTTCAAGCTTTTGAGGTGAGCGATACTCAATATCTACCAATTGGGGCAGTAGCCCAAAAATCTAAAGTGTCCACTAAAGTAATGATCGTAGTCCAAGAAATGGTATCTTTGGGTTTCCAACCTTGAGAAGGGTTGGGAAAGGATAAGCAAGGTATCAAGATGCCAGTCCAAATCCCAAGTCAGATGGGAAGAGCAGGATTGGGATATTCATCCTGGTCAAGCCACCGGAATCCGCACAAACATTCTAAGGCTCATGCCTCTACAATTCTGCTCCCAAACCTCACAAAATGTCGGATGGGTGAAACCGACGAGGAAGATCCCTATGGTTGTATCAGCCATACTATTTCCTTCAATAATACATGTCTATGAAAGAAAAACCCTCAAGCCTGTGGAAAATAGCAAAAAGGGAAAATAAAAGATCCTGTACGAAGGACGAGACCCATTCGCTAACATGAGAGTCATTCTCAACTACGAGGGTATGAATAACGAACTCCCTAATAGTGACGACGACCATGTCCAAATTGCTCGCAACCAGAAGAGGAATGATCCACAAAAAACCCTTGGCCCTATTCTCAAGGATGTCTCAGTCATCATCCAGGATGAGGCGGACGAGCATAATTCCTTAATTCTCCCAATTCATGAGAATCTGACATTGGACAACTGGAGCAGTGTCCCTTGCCTAAGTTAAAAAGCGTAAAGGGGCAGAGAGTACATCTGCCCTTAATCATGCTTTCATTTACTGCTTACTTTTGATTGCACAGCTAGAGCAGTAACTTTTGTCATACTTTGCAAATGCCATGTGTATTTAAGCAGTTGTATATATTAATGAAAGCATTTTTGTTTTCAAGACTTAAGCATTGGATGTGTGTGTCTCTACTGATGAGATGTCAACCTATCAAGATGACTCTGACTTGGATGTAGAATTAAACTTTGACTTGATGGATATTGATCAAGAGGAGGAAGATGACTATGAGGTACCAGAGGAGATCAAGGAATGGGTCGAAGACAATCCCAAACCAAACCTCGACCAAAACTCCACCATCAACATAGGAACCTCTGAAAACGTAAAAGAAATCCAAATAGGTTCAGACCTCACACCAAATCAAAAAGCCAACCTGTTCGAACTCCTAACACAGTACCAGGATGTGTTTGCTTGGTCACATGAGGACATGATCGGTCTATCCACAGACATTGTTATCCATCGACTGCCCATCAAAGAAGGGTTCAAACCAGTCAAGCAAAAACTCAAGCGATTGAAACCTGAGTGGAGTCTTAAAGTTAAAGAAGAAGTCGTTAAGCAATTCAAAGCCAGGATCATCATGGTATCAACATACCCCGAATGGCTATCAAACATAGTCCCCGTACCTAAATTGAGAGGGAAGGTACGAGTATGCGTGGATTACTGAGATTTGAACAAAGCCTGCCTCAAGGACTACTTCCAAGTGCCTTTCATCCATATTCTAATCGCCAATACTGCGCAATATGGCATGTATTCATTCGTGGATTGCTTTGTTGGTTAGCATCAAATCATGGTTGCTGAGGAAGACTGGGAGAAAATAGCCTTTATCACTCCCTGGGGAACTTTCTTCTACCAACGACTATCCTTCGGCCTCATCAATGCCAGAGCAACTTATCAGCGAGCCATGATGGCCCACTTTCTTGATATAATGCACAAAGAAATAGAAGTCTATGTTGATGACATCATCATCAAATCCTGGAGGGAGGATCATCACATAGACCATCTCAGGAAGCTGTTCAACAGGTTACGCAAATACAACCTCAAGCTAAATCCTGCCAAATGTGCTTTTGGCGTCAAAGTAGGCAAACTGTTAGGATTCCTGGTGAGCAATCGAGGCATCGAGTTAGACCCCGCCAAAATCAAAGCCATTACTGAGATGCCCGTACCTTGTACAGAGAAGGAGATACATGGATTCCTGAAAAGGATCAACTTCATAAGAAGATTCATTTCCCAACTCACAGCAACCTGTGAGCCCATCTTCAAGCTGTTAAGAAAGAATTCCTCCACCACGTGGAATGAGGATTGTCAACAAGCCTTCCTTGCCATCAAGAAATAGCTGAGTGAAGCTCCTGTTCTAATACCCCCAAGGGAGGTTGTCCCTTTGTTCATATAAATGTCCGTCAATGCCAATGCAATGGGCTGCATGTTAGGACAAAAGGATGATAGTAGCAAGGAAAGAGCCATCTACTACATCAGTAAAAGATTCAGCAGTGGGGAACAGAAATGCACCCTGATGAAAAGACATGCTGTGCATTAGCATGGGCCGCCATGAGGTTGCAACTCTATTTGCATAGGCACATGACCTACCTCATATCCCCCATGGATCCACTCAAATATATATTCAACAAACCAATGCTGAATTGTCGACTGTCCAAATGGCAGCTAATCCTACAACAATTCGACATTGTCTAGGTGACTCAAAAGTCAATCAAGGGTCAAGGCATTGCAGATCAATTAGCAAAAGCACCTTCAGGAGAGTTCGAGACCATGGAGACCTATTTCTCGAATGATGGGATCATTACAATTCAACAACTTCAGTCTGAGAATACAGTCCAACCATTAAAAATGTATTTCGACGGAGCAGTAAACATGGAGGGTGCCGGAGCTGGGGCAGTCCTCATCTCTGGTACAGGTGATCGATATCCTGTGGCTACCAAACTTTAATTTTGCAACACCAACAACATGGCCGAGTATGAAGGCTGTATCATGGGGTTGAAGCTAGCCCAATCCATGTTTATTAAACACCTACTCGTCTTCGGAGATTCCGAGCTGGTCATCAGACAGACTACCGGTGCGTATCTCACCAAAGAACTGCATTTACTGCCATACCATCAGCAAGTCCTCAAAATATCTTAGGAATTCGAAGCAATAACCTTCGTTCACATTCCTCGGGGTCAGAATGACTTCGCTGATGCATTAGCAACGTTGGCTTCATTAATCCGCATGTCTGATAGGAGTGGATTTCCAAACATTCAGTTCATAATTCAAAAATCCCCTACATATGGGAATTATGTGGGAGAAGTATCAGATGAAATACCTCATGTCAAGCAGCATTGGTTTCAAGACATTAAGGAATATCTCCATGATGGATCCACACCCGCTGGTGCAAGCCAATCAGAGCAGAAATGGATTCTCAAAATGGCCATGAAGTTCTATCTGAGCTGAGACACACTTTATAAAAGAGATGCTGGAATAGGCCTGTTAAGATGCCTCGACAATGAGCAACCCCAAAGACTAATGGATGAAGTGCATAGCGGAGTCTGTGGTGCACATATGAGTGGCCATCTGCTGGCCAAGAACATAATCAGAACAGGACATTACTGGATCTCGCTCAAAATTGATTGCGATGATCACGTCAAGAGATGCTTTCAATGCTAAATACATTGAAATGCCATTCACGCTCCTCCAAATGAGCGGCATAACATGAGTTCACAATGGCCTTTCTCTATGTGGGAAATGGACATAATAGGTCCAGTGGAACCCAAAGCCAACAATGGTCATCGATTCATCTTCACTATGATCGATTACTTCACCAAATGGGTTGAAGCGGCCTTTCTTCCCAAAGTCATGAAAGAGGTCATCATCAGTTTCATCAAAAATAATGTCGTCTGTCGATATGGCCAACCGGAGGTGATCGTATCAGACAAATCCAAGAACCTGAACAATTAAATGATGATGGATCTGTGCAGTAAGTTCCACATCAAGCATCTTAATTCTGTCATCTATCACCCAAGATGAACGGCGCTGTCGAAGCGGCCAACAAAAACATCAAAAAGATCATGCAGAAAATGTCCGCCAATCACAAGGACTAGCCTGACCTGCTGCCTCTCACCCTGTTAGCATATAGGACTTCAATGCGCACCTCTACTTGGGCTACCCCCTATTCGTTGGTCTATGGCATGGAGGCAGTCCTTCCCATAGAAGTAGAGATAGAATCTTTGCGAGTGTTAATCTACGCTCAAATAGATGAAGATTAATGGTTGCAAGACCGGTATCATCAGCTGTCTCTAATAGATGAAAAGAAAGCTACAACCATTTTCTACGGACAGTTGTACCAGCAAAGGATCGCCAGATCCTACAACAAAAAGGTCTGAATCCGGCAATTCAGAGAAAATGACTTGGTGCTAAAAAAAATCCTGGCCAATCAGGACGAAGCCAAAGGAAAATTTGCCCCAAGCTAGGAAGGCCCTTTCATTATCGAAGAAGTGTTGACTGGGGGCGCTATCAGACTACAAGAGATGGATAGGAACAAATTTCCCCAACTCATCAATTCTGACACCGTGAAAAGGTACTACGTAAGAAGTATATGCATACCCGCATCCGGGTCCTACAAATCAAATCAGGTTCGACTTTTCACTAGACAGCCGGAACTACGGATGACCTGATCTCCCTCAATCCGGGAGTATGTAGGCAGCCATTTCTGGTGGGGTCAAACCAAATAAAAACTCAAAAACTCATCAAACCGGACTCAAAATCTAAGATAAACTCTTTTAAAACCTCTCCAACCACACAGCCAGAACTACAAATGACCTGATCTCCCTCAACCCGGGAGTATGTAGGTAACCATCAACGGCGCGGTTTGACCTTCAAGAAAAAATAAAAAAATAAAGACCAATTCCAAGACACCAAAGACAAATAAAAGCTAAATTCTATCAATCCTATCCTGGTCAACAGGCCTATCTGAGATACTCCCTGACATCTCAACTGTCAATCCATCAAGGAGAAGCTCAAGATACATCAACAACTGCGAGTCATGAAAGAAGTGGTAATCACTTAGCAATGACAATACATCTCCAGTCATGGAAGTGCATCAAAAATATATTTATCTTATATAGAAAAACTACTTTATATATATAATGTCGTGTACATGACAAAATGGCTGATCTAGTATGTGCAGAAAAAATAAAGCTAGTCTATGGACCCGAGGACAAGCGGGTCAGCAATGCCAGCATGGCATATCTCTCTGAAGATGGTGGGGCAGCCGTAAATGTAGTCCACTCAGCCTCCATATGGCCCAGAACATCCACAGTCATCTGCAAGGTGGCACTGTGGTCATCAATATAAGCACTCATCTCGGTGACCAAACCATGAGTGTAAGATCGGAGAGCAGTACTATCAGAATTATGGAAATCACGGGAAGCTATAGCCTCATCTCTCTCCGCAAAAGCTGCGTCTCGAGCAATCAAAGTCTCCTCGATCTCAACATATGCTGCATCCATGGCGGAGCGAATCTCATCTCGCTCTACAACTGCAGTATCTAGAGTAGAGCGGAGCTCCTCCCACTTAATCAATCAAGCATCCAAAGAGGCCATGAGTCCATCTCTCTCAGCAAAAGCTAAATCTCTGCCAGACAAGGAAGCCAACATCTGTGCTCTAGACGAGTATTGCTCAAAGGTCATCCTGAATAATGAGTCTGCTAAAGCCGGATCTGTCCCCACAGGAATGGTTGGGGAATCACTAACCAGAGTAGCTGTCAAGCCCGTGAACAGCTCATCCTCGGTATGAGAATCTAGATCCTCATGGGCTCCTCCTCGTCTGAGTCCAAACTAGGAGATGAAGAAGCCTCTGCTACTACTCCTATCTCTGCCTCCTACCACGCAGAATACTTCGGAGAACAGCCCGGATGGATACTGAAGAAATCAGCCCTCTCCCGATGAGTCCAACACTCATATAATCTGACAAGTCGACGGATGACATGGAATAAGCCGACATCCTCTGATCAGCAGATCCCTCGAAATGGTGCAAACTCTGCAGCTGATCAAATTGACATATAACTGCCAAAGGATGATAGGTAGTCACTCCTCTCAAACCTTCTAGGGGCAAATAATCCAGGCCAGATGCATGATTGATAAAGCTATATGGGGATGCTAGCCCTGAGCATGGTAAGATCACAAACGAATGCTCAATATTCGACAGAAATGTCGACTAAGACTCTGCATTAATGCACTCCGCAGGCTAAAAAGAGAAAGCTCTTGATGTCTCATGAGTAAAGCAAAAACCCCTAGGTCTGAAGGATCCAATCGGTTGTATATGGGGCATCAGCCATATATACAGTAAGACCGAGCTGCACCTAAAAAACCCCTCTAGATGGTACTACAAAATGTGGCGGATCTAAATGTCTCAGCCAATATCAACGGGATGATGGTGCTACCCTGTCTAAGGGCTCTAACCACTACTACCAATCCCACATCTAGATTGTCCAATCACAACGGCATGTAGACATATACCACAACACACATTAATAGGATGTCTATCCTGGCAGCATGCCATGCCTCTACTAAACAAACGAAATCTTTGACATGGCGACCATAGCTGTCAAGCTCGCCAAAGCGCTCAATTAAGAAGTTCATAGAGATCACGTACCCCGAAATGATCTCATCCATCACTACACTCTGACGGAGACCGGACAGCCAGATAAACGGCCTCCTCATATCACTAATCGTCGTCCGAGCGCACGATAACTCTAAATCCAGGCCAGTAAATATTTGGTACTCGTCTAGAGTCAGCGTCAGCTCACGCCGCATGAAGCGGAACACCTGCCTGTCGGTAATCTAGCAGGGTAGAAGGCCCTTAACAAATCTGTCCGGAACCCAAAAATCCGCAAGGGCCAATGAATACTCCAACAACTGGTCCACTGTCCCCCTAGCTGGAATGGGTAAACTATCATACCAGAACCTCAATGATGCTGCCACCGTAGATGGTGGTAAATGTTCAATACAACTGACTGCAGACGACGTCATCTGTAGCACCGTACAACAAAATCGTCCAGAGGTCAAGTCAAACAGCAGCTGTCTGAATGCATACACATGATATAATATATGCATGATGACAGTAATATAAACATGATGCAAAAGATAAGATATAGCTGGAATATCTATAACAAGCTATCTACTACATACAACATCTATGTATCCTGATACAAAGTGAAAGGAAAAATATAAAGAAAACGGGGCACCACCACCTAACTACTACTAGTGGTCTATCAAAATGATGGCACAAACGTCGAATAGCCAAACAGTGGCTGACCAAAAAGTATAGCACCAATTGCTATCAGAGGAAGTCATAGACATTAGTGTCGAATTGATCAACCTGCTCCATCTCCTCTGTCTGCACAAAGCTGCTAGGATTAGGCATATCTGGGCGGTATAAGGGAGGATCTGCCCCTGTATAGCTACTACTAAATGGACCTAAAGTTGGGACATGCTCCTGAGCTGGATGGGTCAAAAGAAGATGCCTCTGATGGATCTCGGCCAAGGTTCCTGATAATGAAATAACACTGCTCTAACTCCCTAGTCAGATCTGCTATCTGGTCTGTATGAGTTGGCTCCTTGAGGCAAGCTATCCAATTCAACATCATCACGAATCCTGGCACCATGTCCACCATAAATTGGGTAGCCCGAGTCTGAGATCTAATAGTACGAGAACTCCACCACCTGTTGAAGGCCTCCTGACTATACGGACCCTCTGATAGGGTGAAGTCATCAATGCCCTCTAAACGGATGTCTATCAAAGGCACATTCAATAGCTAATGATGCCAAGCTGGAGGAACAATGGGTATGCAGATCTCTCCCATGATGCTCCTAATAGCACGCTCTCTAAGATAGAGCTCACAGCCTCCCTCCGTCAAGAACTGTACCCTGCGGGTCAAAAAGTCAAACTCCCAACTGTAGATGGCGCGAGTGAATCCCTCAGTGCGTGAGTGAATCAAACCCGCTGATGTGTACGGCGTGCATATACATCGAGACGATGGAACTCGGCACCACGGGCCCCACCTGAGGAGCCACACCTCTACCTATGGCAGCTGTAAGTCGAGCTAAGGCTCCCTGGCCAATAAATAAATGTGCACCCCCCTTCATTTTCAAGTACGTGCACTCCGGATAACGTGCAGTTGAAGTCAAAACTTTTAAACTTTTGATCGGAGCATCCATTTGAGGCGGGCGATACCTTTGCGGAAAGCCCTCGTCGAGAGTGTTGCAATGACATGGGATAAAATATTTTCTAGGTCCAAGAAGATGGGTTCATAACCAGGTCTTCGATTCCCCCCAGTTTATCCATTGAGCTGTCTTACGTTGTGGCACTCAGGATCGTTGTTGTGGTTCATTATTACTTCGATGGCATCAATTCAGCTTGAGTTGGACTTAATCAGTTGAGAGTTGGATAAAAGGACCATTTTTCCCATCCCAGGGTTGCCTGTGGTGTCGGCATGGCCTTTGATGGATCTGGCTTCCCAGGGTTGTCTTTAGGGCTGAACTGCACATCTCGGATTAACATCGGGGCTGATCTGTACTTATCGTGCTGAGACTGGGGATGACTTGACATGTCCTGGGTTGATGTCCAGGTTGACCTGTACCTCCTGGGTTGAGTCGGGGCTGTCTTGACGGCACGATATTGAGATCGGGATTGATCGGTACCTCCCTGGTTGATGTCGGGGCTACCTTATACCTTGTAAGTTGCTGCCGAGGCTGATTTGAAGGCTCGATATTGAGATTGGGGTTGGACTTGACGGCCCGATTGACTATCGGGGTTGAGTTGATAGCCCGAAATTAAGATCGGGGTTGATCTGATAGTCTGATTGACGATCGGTGCTGGATGAATGGTCTGATTAAGTATCAAAGCTGTATGAATGGTTTGATTGACTATCAGGGTTAGATAGACGGTCTGATTGAGTACCAGGGCTAGATAGACGGTCCGATTGACTATCAGAGCTGGATGAACGGTTCGATTGACTATCAAAGTTGGATTGAGTACCGACATTGGTGATCGGATTTGGCTGAATTATCGATATTGGGGATCAAATTTGGCTGGAGTACCGATATTGGTGATCGGATTTAGATTTACCGATATTGGGGATCAGATTTAGGTTTAAGGACCGGCATTGGCGGCCGATTTTGAGTTGAAGGACCGGCATTGGAGGCCGGATTTGAATTGAAGGACCGACATTGGTGGCCAGATTTGAATTGAAGGACAGGCATTGATGGCCGGATTTGAATTGAAGGACCGGCATTGGCGGCCGAATTTGAATTGAAGGACTGGCATTAGTGGCCGAATTTGAGTTGAAGGACCGAAATTGGTGGCTGGATTTATATTGATTGATGATTTTGCCCTCTTATAGTGTTAGTATTGGGGCAAGGAAAACTTTGAGTGTCTACAGATGCCCCTCTTTATCATGTCCATGCAATGTAATGTAATGGACAAGATAAAGATTAGTAGACACTGGAAATAAAATGTGCCAGAGCTGCTTCGAAGGCTGGGCGTCTTTGAGTGGACTGGGGCTTCTGTTAGCTTCCTATGTTATCACTCTGCTGGGGATAACGTTTTCATGTACAACCATTGATATTGTTGGGAAGTTACCGTCAACTAATTTTTTCATTTCCTACTGGGGATGACATCATTCACGATAACTTATTTGACTCTGATAGGGATGAGGTTGTCGAAGATGAGCTATCACAGATTATCCTCGTCTGGATCTGGTGGGGATGACGTTCTCTATAATAGCTTTGTAGATTCTGATTGAGGTTGATATGATTGATGCTACCTCAATGATCCCTTTGAGGATGTGTATAACAGATTCCATCATATGTGATGGATTATTATAATTACTTCCGTTACCGGATCCCTTTTGTTGCTTGGCTGGGGTTGAGCCGACAATTGAAGCATCATTGGGGTTGAGCCAATGGTTGGACTGGACTTCGATCTGTACCCGAACTTCGTTGGGGTTGTGCCAACGGCTGAACTGTCATCAGTCAGTACCCGATGCTTCGCTGGGGTTGTACCAACGGCTAAACTATTATCGATCAGTACCCGATGCTTCACTGGGGCTGAGCCAATGGCTGAAACAAATTCGGTCAGTACCCGAACTTTGCTGGGGCTGAGCCAACGACTGAAAATTGTTTCGGTCAGTACCCAAACTTCGCTGGGGCTGAGCCAACAGCTGAAAACTATTTTGGTCAGTACCCAAACTTCGCTGGGGTTGAGCCACCGGCTGAAAACTATTTCGTTTAGTACCCGAACTTCGCTGGGCTGATCCAACAGGTGAAAACTGTTTCGGTCAGTATCCAAAATTCAAAAAATGGCACTTTTCAACAGTTTTGGATAATTCTTAAGCAATTTTTCCGTAGTTTGATTTGTTAATCCCCGGACATGGCTCCAGGATGAATACCAAGGGTCTTCGGGGAATTTCCCTTTACATCAGGATTATGCTGCTTAAACGCAGGATTTCTGGCCAAACCGCTCAATCGCGTAGCGATTTCTCTTCAGATTTTACTTGGCAGCCCGTTTAAACTCTGTTTCGACTCGAACCAAATCAGGCCCGGCCGAAGTGGGACCCACCTAGGCTGCCACATGTGGAGGTGCAGCTACTTGGCTTATTTAATGTGCTATGGGATTTTCATTTTGCAAGTTTCCCGTTTTGAGTTTCGAAAGGATTCCGATCTTCTTTTATAGATCTACGGAGCTTGGACAGCTATTTTCTAAATCCGTCAGTTGCTACGCGTTCAGCGCAACGCCAGTAACGTTTTACATGCTTCTTTCGTAGTTTTTGATTATTAAAAGTATGCGAACCGCCTAGGGTGCTTTCAAACAAAATGTATGAAAAATGCATGTCTATATGACCTGTAAAAATTTTCTGACTACATATGTATGCATATCTTACTGTAATGCACGTTTGGATGTTAAAAAATTTAGATTTTGAGACAGTCAATTTTTGCACTTTTTGATCAGTTTAATCATCCTTTTTTGAGGCGTAGTGAACCTGGATTTTCAACTAAAAATGTCCATGGTAATTTTGCAACCATGTAAGGTTGATTTTTGATTTTTTTTCATAAATATGAACTATTTCTATTTTTGGATAGGTGTGCTACTAATGGCCACCTAGGTATGCCTGTATGCATGTGGACAGTCCATTTTACAAAGGAGACTCTGGAGAAATTTTTTTAAAATCTTAGGTTTTGAAAAACATGCATTTTTAACTCTGTAGGGAGTTTTTTATTGACCCATGCATGTCTTAAGCTTCTAGGATTTGAAAACATGCAGTTTTAACTGTACTGGATATTTTTGACTGACCCATGCATGTCTTAGGACCTAGAGATATATGCTGGACTGATTGAAAATGATAAGCCACAGGTTTTAGGCTTATCGTACCCTTTCTGAAGTGACTTAAAGACTTGTTACCGTAGATGGATCGTGATAGACCCAGCAGTTCTAGTAGGGCCTCCTCGGGTGTTAGACGTAGGAAGGCTTCTGATGTGCCACAGCCACGTCCAGTTCGGATGCCTCATAGACTGGTAGAGGGAAGGATTCATCCTGCACAGGACAAGCAGCCACTAGATATTGATGATGAAGAGGCTCCGTTTGCCGTTCATACTCTCGCTCAGGCTCCATGTGCGGAGGTCCCAGGCATTGCTGTGCCTACTTAGGAGCTACTGGGCGATTTGAGTCTCCATCCTTCGAGATATCTTCGCGCCAATGAGGTGACTTGAAATTTTTCTTCTCTCTGGATTCTTTTCTTCCTTCTTGCCATTCGTGGGGCACAGGTTTTTGACTTGGGTTGGTTTTTGATGCAGGTTCATGGCTTTACGCAGCCTCGAGGGAACTGGTTTAGCGTACACTCACTATATCACACTTTGCATAAGGAATTACAGGGACATTGTAGATGGCTGGGGATTTTAGGCCTTTTTCTTGATCCTTCCCCGTTGTTTCTCCCTAGGGGTATATGAGGGCTTTGTCTGAGCGCTGGTTCCACCAGACTCAGTCCCTTCATTTGCTAGATTACGAGGTGATGATGACTCCTATAGACTAGAGATTTATCACCGGCATTGAGTTTGAGCGAGATTTAGTGCCTGTCATGACTGACATTTTTCCCGCTATCGTTCGGTCCCTGCTGGGAGTCCCGACGACGGCATTCAAGGGTCGGGCAGTCCGATCTCCCTTGGGTATAGATGCCCAAGATTGGACTTTACAGTTTCCTCAGCTTGATGACCAGAGGGCTCGAGATCGCATTCTGAGGTGATTATTTTTGTCGATCATCAGGGGTTAATTTGTGGCGGACAACTCGTCTACTGTGTCCTTCGCTTTGATCAGCGCCACTCGACAGGTAGAGCATCTCAGTGAGTATGTTTGGGGCTCCTATACCTTTGCCTATTTTCTCTGGGGCATGCGCATGCTTTCGAAGGGTAGGATGGAGGCTTGGTTAGGATTTTACCCATTCCTGCTGGTGAGTACATCTTTCTGTACCTTTTTGATTTCAGTATTTTTTGTCAGTCTTGCTCACTGAGGACTTTTGGTATTTATATGATCAGCTTTGGGCATTTGAGAGGCTTCTTTGCCTACGTCTCGCTACTGCATTAGGTCTGGAGACCTATCCTGAGGATGGAGATGGCATCACTGCACTTTGACGGAGGTCCCTGTTGCTGAGGGATTCACTCATGCCCGTCTACAGTTGGAGCTTTTGACGGCGGGTTTGATCACCTGGGCACCATACAAATTCGAGCACTTGATCGTCGGATTTAAGGGAAAAGTCCCTATTGGCTGGAAGTTTAACTTATCGACCTGCAGCGTACCATTATTAACGGAGGGAGGCTGGGAGCTCTATCTTGGAGAGCGTGCTATTAAAAGCATCACAGGAGAGATTTGCATTCCCATTGTTCCTCCATCTTGGCATCATTGGCCATTGGCTGTGCCTTTGATAGACATCCCTTTGGAGGGCATTGATGGCTTCACCCTATCAGAGGGTCCGTATAGCCAGGAGGCCTTCAGCAGGTGGTGGAGCTCTTATACTATTGGAGCTCAGTCTCGGGCTACCTAATTTATGGAAGACATGGTGCCAGGATCCGTGATGATGATGGATTGGATAGTTTTCCTCAGGGAGCCGACTCATGCAGACCAGATAGCAGATCTGACCAGGGAGTTAGAGCAGGCTCATTTCTTTATCAGGCACCTTGGCTGAGATCCATCATAGGCATCTTCTTTTGACCCATCTAGCTCAGGAGCAGGTCCCTCTTCAGGTCCATTTAGCAGTAGCTATACAAGTGCAGATCCTCCCTTATACCGCCCAGTTATGCTTGATCCTAGCAGCTTTATGCCGAAAAAGAAGATGGAGCAGGTTGATCGATTCGACACAGATGTCTACGACTTCTTCTGATAGCTATTGGAGCTATACTTTTTGGTCAGCTATAGTTTTGGCTATTCAACATTTGTGTCATCATTTTGATAGACCACTGTAGTAGTTGGGTGGTGGTGCCCCATTTTCCCTGTATTTTTACTTTCACTTTGTATCAGGATACAAGGATGTTGTATGCTATAGATTGCTTGTTATAGATATTTCTGCTATATCTTATCTTCTGTATCATGTTTATATTACTGTCATCATGCATGTATTATGTCATGTGCATGCATTCAGACAGCTGCAATTTGACTTGACCTCTGGCCAGTTTTGTGGTACGGTGCTACAAATGACGTCGTCTGCAATCAGCCGTATTGAGCATTTTCCACCATCTATAGTGGTAGCATCATTGAGGTCCTGGTATGATAGTTTGCCCTTTCCAGCTAGGGGGACAGTGGACCAGATGTTGGGGCATTCATTGGCCCTTGCGAATTTTTGGGTTTTGATCAAATTTGTTGAGGGCCTTCTACCCTGCTGGATTACTGACTGGCAGGTGTTCCGCTTTGGGCAGCGTGAGCTGACGCCGACTCTAGAGGAGTACCATAGATTTACTGGCCTGGATTTAGAGTTGTCGTGCGCTCAGATGATGATTAGTGATATGAGGAGGCTGTTTATCAAGTTGTTCGATCTCCATCAGAGTGTAGTCATGGATTAGATCGTTTCGGGGCACATGATCTCTATGGACTTCTTGATTGAGCTCTTTGGGGAGCTTGACAGCTATGGTCGCCACGTCGGAGATTTCGTTTGTTCAGCAGAGGCAGGGCATGCGGCCAGGATAGACATCCTGCTGATGTGTGTTGTGGCATATGTCTATATGCCGTTGTGATTGGATTATCTAGATGTGGGATTGGTAGTAGTGGTTAGAGCCCTTAGATAAGGTAGCATCATCATCCCGATGATATTTGCTGAGACATTTAGATCCGCCACGCATTGTAGTACCCATCAGAGGGGTTTTTTAAGGGCAGCTCGGTCTTGCTGTATATATGGCTGATGTCCCATATACGATCGATTGGATCCTTCAGGCCTAGGGGTTGTTACTTTACTCACAAGACATCCAGAGCTTTCTCTTTTTCGCCTGCGGAGTGCATTAATGCAAAGTCTTGGTCGGCATTTCTGTCAGATATTGAGCATCCGTTTGTGATTTTGCCATGCTCAGGGCTAGCATCCCCATATAGCTTTATCACTCATGCATTTGGCCTGGATTATTTGCCCCTAGCGGGTTTGAGAGGAGTGACTACCTATCATCCTTTGGCAGTCATGTGTCAGTTTGATAAGCTGCAGAGTTTGCACCATTTTGAGGGGTGTGCTGATCAGAGGATGTCGGCCTCTTCCATGTTATCCGCCGACTTGGTCAGAGTATATGAGTGTTAGACTCTTCGGAAGAGGACTGATTTCTCCAGTAGCCATTTAAACTATTCTCCAGAGTATTCTGCGTGGTTGGAGGCAAAGATATGAGTGGTAGCAGAGCCTTCTTCATCTCATAGTGTGGATACAGACGAGGAGGAGCCCATGGAGGATCCAGATTCTCCTACCAAGGATGAGCTATTCACGGGCATGACCGCTGCTCTAGTTAACGATTCCCTAACCATTCCTATGGGGACAGATCCGCTTTAGCAGACTCACTATTCAGGATGACCTTTGAGCGAGACTAGTCCAAAGAACAGATGTTGGCTACCTTGTCTGGCAGAGATTTAGCTTTTACTGAGAGAGATGGACTCAGGGCCTCTTTCGATGCTAGATTGATTGAGCAGGAGGAGCTCCGCTCTGCTCTGGATACTGCAGTTGTAGAGCGAGATGAGATCCGCTCAGCCAGGGATGCAGCATATGTTGAGATTGAGGAGACTTTGATTGCTCAAGACGCAGCTTTTGCAGAGAAGGATGAGGCTATAGCTTCCCGTGATTTCCACAGTACTGATAGTACTGCTCTCCAATCATACACTCATGGTTTGGTCACTGAGATGAGTGCTTATATTGATGACCACAGTGCCACCTTGCAGATGACTATGGATGTTCTGGACCGTATGGAGGTTGAGTGGACTACACTTACGGCTGCTCCACCATCTTCAGAGAGAGATGCAATGCTGGCATTGCTGACCCGCTTATCCTTGGGTCCATAGACTAACTTTATTTTTTTGCACAGACTAGATCAGCCATTTTTTCTTGTAAAGGGCATTATGTATATAAAGCATTTTTTCGATATTAAAGAAATATATTTTTGATGCACTTCCCTGACTGGAGATGTATTGTCATTGCTGAGTGATTACCACTTCTTTCATGACTCGTAGTTGTTGATGTATTTTGAGCTTCTCCTTGATGGACTGACAGTTGAGATGTCAGGGAGTATCTCAGATAGGCCTGTTGACCATGATAGGATTGATATAATTTAGCTTTTATTTGCCTTTGGTGCATTGGAACTGGTCTTTATTTTTTATTTTATTTTCTTGTAGGTTAAATCGTGCCGTAGATGGCTACATACGTACTCCTGGGTTGAGGGAGATCAGGTCATTCGTAGTTCTGGCTGTGTGGTTGGAGAGGTTTGAAAAGAGTTTATCTTGGATTTTGAGTCTGGTTTGATGAGTTTTTGAGTTTTTATTTGGCTTGACCCCACCGAAAATGGCTACCTACGTACTCCCGGGTTGAGGGAGATTAGGTCATTCGTAGTTCCGGCTGTCTAGTGGAAAGCCGAACCTGATTTGATTTGTAAAACCCGGATGTGGGTATGCATATACTTTAGACGTAGTTCCTTTTCACGGTGTCAAAAATAATGAGTTGGGGAAATTCATTCCCATCTATCTCTTGCAGTCTGATAGCGCCTCCAGTCAACACTTCTTTGACAATGAAAGGCCCTTCCCAGTTTGGGGCAAATTGTCGTTTAGCTTTGTCCTGATTGGCTAGGATTTTCTTTAGCACCAAGTCAGTTTTCTCTGAATTGCCAGATTCAGATCTTTTTGTTGTAGGATCTGGCGATCCTTTGCAGGTACAACTGTCCGTGGAAAATGGATGTAGCTCTTTTTTCATCTATTAGAGACAGCTGATGATACCGGTCTTGCAACCATTGATCTTCATCTATTTGAGCGTAGATCAACACTCGCAGAGATTCCATTTCTACTTCTATGGGAAGGACTGCCTCCATGCCATAGACCAACGAATAGGGGGTAGCCCCAGTAGAGGTGCGCATTGAAGTCCTGTATGCTCACAGGGTGAGAGGTAGCAGGTCAGGCCAGTCCTGTCCTTGTGATTGGCAGGACATTTTCTGCATAATCTTTTTGATGTTTTTGTTGGTCGCTTCGACATCGCCGTTCATCTTGGGCCAATAGATAACAAAATTAAGATGCTTGTTTTGGAAATTACTGCACAGTTCCATCATCATTTAATTATTCAGGTTCTTGGCATTGTCTGATACGATCACCTCCGGTTGTCCATATCGACAGACGACGTTGTTTCTGATGAAACTGATGATGACCTCTTTCATGACTTTGGGAAAAGAGGCTGCTTCAACCCATTTAGTGAAGTAATCGATCATAATGAAGATGAATCGATAACCATTGCTGGCTTTGGGTTCCACTGGACCTATTACGTCCATTCCCCACATAGAGAAAGGCCATGGAGAACTCATGTTATGCAGCTCATTTGGAGGAGCGTGAATGGAATTTCCATGTATTTGGCATTAAAACCATCTCTTGACGTGATCATCGCAATCAGTTTTGAGCGAGATCCAGTAATGTCCTGTTCCAATTATCTTCTTGTCCAGCAGATAGCCGCTCATGTGTGGACCACAGACTCCTCCATGGACTTCGTCCATTAGTCTTTGGGCTTGCTCATTATCGAGGCATCTTAACCGGCCTATTCTAGCATCCCTTTTATAAAGTGCATCTCTAGTCAGATAGAACTTCATAGCCATTCTGAGAATTTGTTTTTGCTCTGATTGGATTCCACCAGCAGGTGTGGATCCATCACGGAGATATTCCTTGATGTCTTGAAACCAAGGCTGCTTGATAGGAGGTATTTCATCTGATACTTCTCCCGTATAATTCCCATATGTTGGGGCTTTTTGAATTATGAACTGAATGTTGGGAAATCCACCCCTATCGAACATGCAGATTAATGAAGCTAACGCTGCTAATGCATCATCGAAGTCATTCCGACCCCGAGGAATGTGAATGAAGGTTATTGCTTCGAATTCTCGAGATATTTTGAGGACTTGCCGATGGTAGGGCAGCAAATGCAGTTCTTTGGTGAGATACACACCGGTAGTCTGTTTAATGACCAGCTTGGAATCTCCGAAGACAAGTAGGTGTTTGATAGACATGGATTGGGCTAGCTTCAACCCTATGATACAGCCTTCATACTCGGTTGTGTTGTTGGTGTTGCCAAATTGAAGTTTAGTAGCCACAGGATATTGATCACCTGTACCAGAGATGAGGACTACCCCATCTCCAGCACCCTACATATTTACCACTCTATCGAAATACATTTTCCATGGTTGGACTGTATTCTCAGACTGGAGTTGTTGAATTGTCATGATCCCATCATCCGGGAAATAGGTCTCCAGGGGCTCGAACCCTCCTGAAGGTGCTTCTGCTAATTGATATGCAATGCCTTGACCCTTGATTGACTTCTGAGCCACGTAGACAATGTCGAATTGCTGTAGGATTAACTGCCATTTGGACAGTCGATAATTTAACATTGGTTTGTTAAATACATATTTGAGCAGATCCATACGGGATATGTGGTAGGTCGTGTGCCACACAAATAGTGTTGCAACCTCATGGCGGCCCATGCTAATCCCTTCGATCTAGTGATGGAACAAAAAAGCATGTCTTTTCAATCATGGTGTATTTATTCCCCACTGCTGAATCTATTACTGATGTAGTAGATGGCTCTTTCCTTGCTACTATCATCCTTCTGTCCTAACATGCAGCCCATTGCATTGGCTTTGACGGATAGGTATTTGAACAAAGGGACTTCCTCCCTTGGAGGTATCAGAACAGGAGCATCAGTCCGCGATTTCTTAATGGCAAGGAAGGCTTGTTGACAATCCTCATTCCACGTGGTGGAGATATTCTTCCTTAACAGCTTGAAGATGGACTCACAGGTTGTTGTGAGCTGGGAAATGAATATGCTTATGAAGTTGATCCTTCCCAGGAATCCACGTATCTCCTTCTTTGTACGAGGTACGGGCATCTCAGTAATGGCTTTGATTTTGGCGGGGTCTAACTCGATGCCCTGATTGCTCACCAGGAATCCTAACAGTTTGCCTGCTTTAACACCAAAAGCACATTTGGCGGGATTTAGTTTGAGGTTGTATTTGCGTAACCTATTGAATAGCTTCCTGAGATGGTCTATGTGACCATCCTCCCTCAGAGATTTGATGATCATGTCGTCAACATAGACTTCTATTTCTTTGTGCATCGTATCATGAAACAGGGCCATCATGGCTCGCTGATTCGTTGCTCCGGCATTGATGAGGCCAAAGGATAGTCGTCGGTAGCAGAAAGTTCCCCAGGGAGTGATAAAGGTTGTTTTCTCCCAGTCTTCCTCAGCAACCATGATTTGATTGTAACCAACAAAGCAATCCATGAATGAATACATGCCATACTGCGCAGTATTATCGATTAGAATGTGGATGAAAGACACTGGGAAGTTGTCCTTGATGCAGGATTTGTTCAAATCCCGGTAATCCACGTATACTCGTACCTTCCCTCCTAGTTTAGGTACGGGGACTATGTTTGATAGCCATTCAGGGTTGATACCTTGATGATCCCAGCTTTGAATTGCTGAACGACTTCTTTGACTTTGAGACTCCACTCAGGTTTGAATCGCCTAAGTTTTTGCTTGACTGGTTTGAACCCTTCTTTGATGGGCAGTCGATGGATGATAATGTCTGTGGATAGACTGATCATGTCTTCATGTGACCATGAAAACATATCCTAGTACTGTGTTAGGAGTTCAATCAGGTCGGCTTTTTGATTTGGTGTGAGGTCTGAACCTATTTGGATTTCTTTGATGTTTTTTAGAGGTTCCTATATTGATGGTGGAGGTTTAGTCGAGGTTTGGTTTGGGTTTGTCTTCGACCCATTCCTTGATCTCCTCTTGCAGCTCATAGTCATCTTCCTCCTCTTGATTAATATCCATCAAGTCGAAGTTCAATTCTACATCCAAGTCAAAGTTATCTTGACAGGTTGGCATCTCATCAGCAGAGACACACACATCCAATGCTTGGGTCCCTTTTCGACTTAGGTAAGGGACACTGCTCCAATTGTCCAGTGTTAAATTCTTATGAATTGGGAGAATCAAGGAATTATGCTCATCCGCCTTGTTCTGGATGATGACTGAGACATCCTTGAGAATAGGTCCAAGTCTTTTCTGTGGATCATTCCTCTTCTTGATGCGAGGAATTTGGACATGGTCGTCATCACTGTCGGGGAGTTCGTCATTCATACCCTCGTAGTTGAGAATGACTCTCATGTTAGCGAATGGGTCTCGTCCTTCGTACATAATCTTTTCTTTTCCCTTTTCATTGTTTACCTCAAGCTTGAGGGTTTTTCTTTCATAGATAGGTATGATTGGAGGAAATAGTATGGTTGATACCACCGTAGGGATCTTCCTCGTAGGTTTCATCCATCCGGTATTTATGAGGTTTGGGAGCAGAATTGTAGAGGCATGAGCCTTAGGATGTTTGTGTGGATTTCGGTGGCTTGACCCAGATAAATATCCCAATCCTGCTCTTCCCATCTGACGTGGGATTTGGACTGGCATCTTGATACCTTGCTTATCCTTTCCCACTCGCTTATCCTTTCCCACTCTAGGTTGGAAACCCGAAGATACCATTTCTTGGCCTACGGTCATTACTTCAGTGGACACTTTAGGTTTTAGGGCTAGTGCCACGATTGGTAGATATTAAGTATCGCTCACCTCAAAAGATTGAAATCTTGCAGTCTCAATCCCCACGTCCAGGCTAATCACCGGCATGTCCCCATGTATATAGGTAAGGTATTCTGGTTCGGCATTGACCGTGATGATGCTGTCGATAATGATGTACTTGAGTTGCTGATGGAGGGTGGATGGCACTGCCCCTGCCATGTGGATCCATGGTCTGCCCAACAGCAAATTGTATCCAGTGGCGATGTTGAGCACCTGGAAGGATACGTAGAAGGTGTGTGGACCAATTTCTAAAGGAAGCTCGATTTCCCCCATAGCCTAGCGGCGAGATCCATCGAAATCCCGGATGACCATATGACTGGTTTTGATCCGGTTCGGATTGATCTTCATCCTTTCTAAGGTATCGTATGGACAAATATTGAGGGATGATCCTCCATCGATAAGCACACCTCCGATCACATATCCGGAGGACATTATAGCTATATGTAGGGACTTGTGGTAGCCCCTTCCCTCTGCCGGGATATCATCGTCTGTGAAGGAAATCACATTACTGTTGAAGATGTGTTCTATTATATGTCAGAATTTCTCTGTGTCTACCCTGCGTGGCAGATGGGCTTCTTCTAGTACCTTCACTAGAATATTGCGATGGTCTTCTGATGATAAGACTAGGTCGAGGATAGACACTTGCTTGGGTGTCTTTTAAGCTTTGCACTATCTTGATTTCATTGTGTCCCATTTTGTTGATGAACTCTTTGATCTTTTCTTCAGCCACCTTTTCTTTTTCTTTGGTAACTGGTTTAATCACCTGCTAAGGCAGGTACAATGGATTATCCTTTGACAGGATGGAAATGTTGTTTGAAGTAGAGCTTTTAATGTCCCCGTAGTTCCATGGGACCTTCTTCAGACTGATGATTGGATATTGAGGTCTGAAGGGCAAGATTAGAGGTTGAGGTGCAACCACATTCACAGGATTTTGAACTTCTTGGACCCCTTTCCCTGTCAATACCAGGGGTGTGAAGATTGATTCCTTATCACAAGATACAACAGCCACTGTGTCCTGGTACCATGCATTGGGGATCCAGAGGCTATTTTTATCTGAAATATCGAGGATTTGATCTCCTCTAATTAGGTCACCTTTCTCAATCAGGTCTTGAATTAGATTACGAAGTGCCCAGCATTCTTTTGTATTATGGCCGAGAGAGTTGGAATGGTACTAACATATTTGGTCAGGTTTGAATTTTTTGGATTGAGGGTTTAATGGGGGTAATAGATCTGCAACCATCCCCTCATTGATCATCATTTGGATGATTTCTTCCATTAACTGATTCATATTGGTGAAGTTCCTTTGAAACGGGAATTTTCTACCCTCTCGGGTATGCTCATTTTTGACCATTGGTTGTTCGTGCAACTGGCAATGATCCCTATTTGGGATGGAATTGATTTTTACCGGAGGAGAATGACTATCAATGGATTGATAAATTTGCTTCAGCATCTTCCTGGTGAGTTGATGCTGGTAGACAACCAGTTCAACCAACTACTCAATTTGTTCCTTGAGAGACTTAACTTCTTGCTCCATCAGGAATCGCTTCTCAAAAGTTTCCCAACTCTCTGGGCTACTGAGAATGGATTGACTTGGTTCCCCAATGTAGCGGAGGTATTTATATCCTTCTCTAGTTGAGGTACTGACCATGTTGACATTTTCCTCTTTGTGCTGTGGGAGAGGATTATCTTGGACATGGGGTTGGTCAGGCTTTGTTACCACATTTTCCCTGCTGTCAATCAAGTCTTGAATTTTATGCTTGAGAGACGAACAGTCTTGAGTATCATGGCTTGGAGATCCCGAATGATTAGCACATTTCTTGTTAGGATCGAAGTTTCTTCCGTTAGTGTTAGTTGGTGGAAGAAGTTGAACAATCTTCTTCTGAGCTGTTAGAAGTTTGAGCACATTCTTGAGGGAATCCCCTAGTGGGGTGAAATTTCTTCGACACCTGACTTCCATGTTTTTCTAGAATTGAGGGTTTGCAGGTTGTGCTAAAGCTTGGAAAGGGGTATAGTTCCTCCTTTGAATGGGCATGTGGTTTGACTCGCGCCTTGAATTGTGTCCTTGTAAGACAAAGGATACTTCTTCGTCTTTCTTTTTATGGACCCTTCGGGGATTACTCCGGTAATTTCTGGATTGGATATGTTCAGTGACAGCTTTAAGGGCGGTTAGATCTTTTATCTTCCTAGATTTGAGCCATATTTCCGCCATCTCGCCATGCTTGATCATTTTAGAGAATGGTTTTCCTATTCCCGCTAGGACCCTCTCATAATAAGGCGCTTCCTAGATATCGATGAAGGTCATGACTATTTCAGATTCAGTCATGGCTGGGGTAACTTGTGCTGCGACCCGTCTCCATCATTGGGCATATTCTCTGAATGATTCAGTATTTTTCTTCTTGATTTTGGTTATTTGGTATCTGTCAAGAGCCAGCTGTGATTGAAAACTATACTGGCTAAGGAAGGCATGGGCTAGTTCTTCCCAACTGTGAATTTTGGAGTTGTCCAAGCCGGCATACCAAGCTATGGCTTCTCCAGTTAGACTCTTCTGGAATAGTTGCATTCGAAGTTTCTCATCCTCAGCATAGGATCCGAGTTCTCCAAAAAAGACTTTTAGGTGTGTGTAAGGTGTTGGGTTTGTACGAAATCGTGACGCAATCAAATTGCAAAAATTAGCGGAAGCATGGTATATCAGTGTTTAAAAAATTTCTACAAAACCATTACCCGGATCATCCTTTATGCAAATTATTAATTTAAAACGATAAATAAGAAGTTATGGAATCATACCCTTGTAGAACGAAGCTTCCACAGGTACTAGTTCAACTCCTTGTTCTTCGTGATCTCCTTGAATTTTCGGGTTAGATTCCTTTCTTTGATCAACGTTAGCCACCCAAGTGTTTGGCCTCTAGAGGTGATCCACCAAGGAAGATGAATTATCAAGAAGGAGGGTGTTTTGCTTAACCTTAGTTTTCTATCCTCTATAGAAAAGGAGTACTCTCCAACAATTGGAATTACATCAATCTAATATCTATTATAAGACTTCTCTTATATAGACATTGGTCAACCCTTCTAATCCTATTAGACATGGGATTTCCTTTAATTAATTAAACTCCTTTAATTAATTTAGGCTTCCCACCACATGGGAATAATTAATTAAATTCATTTAATTAATTTGTCTCCTAATCTTATTAGGAATAAATGAGAGTACTAAATATTAAATTAATTACTAAACTCCTTTAGAAATTAAAATAATAATAATTGTAATAATATTAATAAGACTCCTCTTATTAATTTATATTTAATATTTCAAAATATTAAATAATAAACATTAAGCTATTTAATTTATTCTATCACCATAGATTAAATTAATTATACTTAATGCATTATTACGATTATGCCATTACCTTCTTAAATAATTATTCTTCCTTTTATGGTGTGACCCTTTAGGTTCTCCATATTAAACCGGTTGTGAATAAATCAATTAAAACAATTTTAATCTTATTTAAATAAATAAATTAAACTAATAATTTATTTAAATAAATAATATTTATTCTACAATAGGGATAAGCCTCCCTAACGATCAACGACTTTCCAGATAATATAGATTTCAACATTAATCATAAAAGAACCTGTGAGTTAATAGTTACCATACAATTCAATCCTTCCACCATACAATGTCCCAATTAAATATAAGACATGGATTTACTGTCAAGTCTTATTTTATTTAATTATATGTATTTCGATTAGAAAATGCACAACTCCAAATAATGCAAATTAAAAACTCCTTTCTAATTTCATTTCACCTTGGCCAAGGATTCCTGGGTTGTCATTTAACGAATCACATGGGACATATCTCCTCTTTTACTAGAGGTGGTAGATTCTTTATTGATCATTCATTATCTTCATATGTAACTCATTATACCCAAGCATACCCTACATATGCCTTCATAGGTCTTAAGGAATAAGTCAAAGTATAATTTGTTACATACAAGATACTATGATGATCTCAAGTCCAAGGATTACTTGTACTACTATCACATTAGGAATTCCTATTGACAGGCGAGTAAATCTCCATTAGGTATTCCATAGCGAATCACGTTCAGTGAGCTTATTCTCCAATAAGCACCTACATACTTGCTTTAGTGTCTCCACACAAATGATCATGAGATCAATCATCCTCATCCAATGAGCAAGCAACATATGTACCAATCTATCCGGATTTACTAATCCCCTTTTTAGTAATCCCACGATTGGGAACTATTTTAGTTTTAAAACTTTCTAAGAATTTAGATCTCATTAGCATGATCATCATCATGATTCTAAAAGCATTGCTTAAAACTATGGGTTATTTACATATTATAAAAACAGCAACATGTAGATAATTAAATGCCTTTAATAAATGAATATTTTATTAATAAATAAATAAGATTGTTTACAAAGTACGTGCTTTATCATCATACATGATTGGCTTGTATGCACACTACTATCAATCTCCCACTTGCACTAAAGCCAATCGCCATGGTATCTCATACCCATCTTCTCTAAGTGACGATCAAACTGCTGTTGTGTTAAAGCTTTAGTAAATGGATCTGCAATGTTATCTTGAGAGTCTACACGCTCCAAGGTGACGTCTCCTCTTTCAATGATCTCCCTGATCAAGTGAAATCGCCGCAACACGTGTTTAGATTTCTGATGAGACCTGGGTTCCTTAGCCTGTGCAACTGCTCCTGTGTTGTCACAGTAAACGGGAACTGCTTCTCCAATGCTAGGAACCACACCAAGTTCAGTTATGAACTTCTTCATCCAAACAGCTTCCTTTGCAGCTTCACTTGCAGCTATATACTCTGCCTCTGTCACTGAATCAGCAACTGTTTGCTGCTTGGAACTCTTCCAACTCACTGCGCCTCTGTTCAAGGTAAAAACATACCCCGAAACAGATTTACTGTCATCTTGGTCCGTTTAAAAACTTGAGTCTGTGAAGCCCTCGAGTTTTAATTCAGACCCACCGTAGACAAGAAAAATATCTTTAGTCCTTCTCAAGTACTTTAGGATATTTTTCATTGCCTTCCAGTGCTCTTCTCCAGGATTCGACTGGTATCTGCTCGTTACACTAAGTGCATGAGCAACATCCGGTCTAGTACATATCATACCGTACATGATAGATCCTATTGCAGAAGCATAAGGGATCTTACTCATACGGTCTCTCTCCTCAGGTGTCTTTGGGGCCTGTTTCTTGGAGAGATGTATTCCATGGCTCATCGGCATGAGACCTCTTTTAGAATCTTCCATGCTAAACCTCTTTAGCATCGTATCAATGTACGTTCCTTGGGATAAACCAAGCATCCTTTTAGATCTATCTCTATAGATCTTTATCCCCAAAATATAGGATGCTTCTCCCAAGTCCTTCATGGAGAAGTGTTTAGATAACCAGATTTTAATTGATTGTAGCATAGGAATGTCATTCCCTATCAGCAATATATCATCAACATATAATACAAGGAATGAAATTACGCTCCCACTAACCTTCTTGTACACACATGGTTCATCGTCATTTTTGATAAAATCAAACTCTTTGATTGTCTCATCAAAACGAATGTTCCATCTACGAGAAGCTTGCTTCAATCCATAAATGGATCGTTGCAGCTTACAGACTTGATTTATTCCAACCTTTGAAACAAATCCCTCTGGCTGTGTCATATACACATCCTCCTCAAGTTTTCCATTGAGGAAGGCCGTTTTCACGTCCATCTGCCAGATCTCATAGTCGTTATAAGCTGCAATTGCAAGCAAAATCCGAATGGACTTGAGCATAGCTACTGGTGAAAAGGTTTCATTATAATCAACTCCTTGTCTTTGTTTGAAACCTTTTGCAACCAGTCGGGCCTTATAGGTCTCCACCTTGCCGTCCGCTCCAGTCTTTCTTTTAAAGACCCATTTACACCCAATAGGCTTAATGCCTTCAGGTG
This sequence comes from Panax stipuleanatus, assembly GCA_020205555.1. Taxonomy (NCBI): domain Eukaryota; kingdom Viridiplantae; phylum Streptophyta; class Magnoliopsida; order Apiales; family Araliaceae; genus Panax; species Panax stipuleanatus. The sequence goes on from CM035118.1 coordinate 83,112,413, forward strand.
GTGAAACCAAAGTCCATACTTTGTTTTCATACATGGAGTCCATTTCGGATTTCATGGCTTCAAGCCATTTCCCTGAGTCTTTATTACTCATGGCCTGTTCGTAATTCAATGGATCATCATCATTCATGATGCGTACCTCATCGTCATCCTCTACAACGAATCCATACCTCTCAGGTATCTTCGGTACTCTTCCAGATTTACGAACAGGGTGTGGTATAGTAGGTTCTTCTACTTGGTCAGGTACCTGACTTTGATCCGTGGTAATTTGTGGTTCTTGAGCTTCTTCAAGATATATCTTACTCCCACTGACCCCTTCATGGATAAACTCCTTTTCCAAGAAGGCAGCATGTTTCGCAACAAACACCTTTTGATCAGTTGGATGATAGAAATAATACCCTACAGTTTCTTTAGGGTATCCCACAAATCTACACTTTTCGGATTTAGTTTGTAGCTTATCATGTTCAAACTTTTTGACATAAGCTGGACAACCCCAAGTCTTAACATGCTTAAGATTTGGTTTCCTCCCCTTCCACATCTCATATGAAGTCTTTGGGGCGGATTTGGTAGGTACCTTGTTAAGTAGGTATGCAGCCGTTTCTAGGGCATATCCCCAGAAGGAAATTGGAAGGTCGGTAAAACTCATCATGGATCGAACCATGTCTAACAGTGTTCGATTTCTCCTTTCAGATACTCCATTTAACTGTGGTGTACCTGGAGGAGTCCATTGTGAGATTATACCATTTTCTTTGAGACAATTGAGAAACTCACCGCTTAAGTATTCTCCGCCTCGATCTGATCGAAGTATCTTTATACTCTTGCCCGTTTGTTTCTCTACTTCACTTCTGAACTCTTTGAACTTTTCAAATGATTCTGAATTGTATTTCATTAAATACACATATCCAAATCTTGAGTGATCATCAGTGAAAGTAATAAAATAAGAATACCCACCCCGTGCACTTGTTGTCATAGGTCCACAAACGTCTGTGTGAATCAATGCCAACAACTCTGTAACTCTTTCTCCTTTTCCACTAAAAGGAGATTTAGTCATTTTACCCATGAAATAAGATTCACAAGTTGGATATGATTCATAATCAGATAACTCAAGGAGCCCATCTTTATGCAACTTGGATAATCTTGTTTCATTGATATGACCGAGTCTACAGTGCCACATGTAAGTATAATTAATATCATCTCTTTTCCTTTTCTTAGTTTGTTCAATTTGAAAAATATTTTCTTGTAAGTCAAGTGTATAAAGTTCATTTCGCAAATTTCCAATACCATATAAAACATCGTCTTTATAAATAGAACAACTATTGTTCTTTATAACAACGTTAAATCCTTCCATATCCAATACAGAAATTGAAATAATGTTTTTAATAATATTCGGAACATAATAACAATTATTAAGATAAATGAACTTGCCCGAAGGCATTGCTAAATAATAAGTTCCTACAGCTAATGCAGCAACCTTTGCTCCATTCCCCACTCGTAGGATCACCTCATCATTGTTCAACTTTCTACTTCTGACCAGTCCCTTCACATTATTACATATGTGAGAACCACAGCCGGTATCCAATACCCAAGTAGAATTTTGACTTTCTGAAAAATTAATTTCAATCATGAACAAACCTTGATTGGAAGTCGAAGCTTCTCCAAGCTTCTTCTTTGCCAGAAATTTCTTGCAGTTCCTCTTCCAATGACCCGGCTCATTGCAATGGAAGCACATTCCTTTGCTAGCTGGATCAGATTTCTTTTGTTTCTTTATGTTCACTTTGCCCTTGGTCATCCGAGATCGGAAGAGCTCCTTAGATATCTCATATCTAGTAGTCCTACTTTGTTCACCATACAACTCCTTGAGGTGAATCAACATAGTAGGAGCATCCATATTTTCGTGCTGACGCTGAAGCTCGTTATTCATGGATGCGAGCATGATGCATTGAGCCACAGATGCATCATCTTGCCACTTTACAATGGTGGCAATCTCTTCCTCAGAGACTGTTTCTGGAACAGTTCCAGGGACAGGTGAGTTTAGGACATAAGAAATCTTTTCAGCAGTGAGAACTATTCTCAGATTTCTTAGCCAGTCCGTATAATTCGGCCCGGTAAGCTTATTAGCATCAAGTATGCTTCGCAGTGAAATTAGTGATTTTGACATTTTTAAAATTCTGCATGTGAAAAACAACATTTTAGCAAACATTCATTTTATTAATTTTGCATACCAAAATAAATTTAGGTCTTTATTTTAAATTGGTATCTCCCACTATTTTTATCAAACTATATTACCCTCACTTATATAGTTCGGCAACATCTAATTAAAGATTTGCTAGTGAGAATAAGGATCCCATTTCAAATGTATATAACCTTGTGGATAGCACAACAAGCGATATACAAATAAATAGGTAGACAACTCTTGTCAATTACATCACTATATAACCCCTTTTATTTTGCCTCTTAAATCATAATGGTCAAGTGTGTGCACATCCGAACTAAAATGATTTAAGTTAAGTCCAGCCTAGCACTTCTATAAATTCAAAAAAGAAAAATGTTCGTCCTTGTGGATAGCACAACAAGACTAGATCGTTTAATTTTCTTGATAAGCATCAAATGTGATTAATTAACATCTTAAATACACAATACTCGCCTTGTGGATAGCACAACAAGCTCATATTAAATATTTAATACTCTATTAATTTATCATGCTAGAAGGCGACGTTCGATATTCCAAATATCATTTGAACGCTTTGGACTTAATATTATTTCTTTTGAGGGGTTTGTTATTATTTGTCTCATCTTGTTTAGCGCGCATGCACATATATATATAAAATACGCGTCATTTTATTAAACATGCGAAGCATGTTTGCATAAAATATAATATATATAATATTTAGCATGCAATATAGAATATTATATTCTACCCGGATTGATTATGGACTTTTATTCTAGTTTGGTTCACTAGAGCCACCAAGTGAACCAAAAGGTCAAACCTAGAAGTGCAAGAATTTAAATTTAAATATAACTATTACATTTAAACCCGGGCTCCATACAAACGGGTCTTCACGCGCTCCTTGCTCCTTGGTCTCCAATTTCTTCAAGATAATTCTAACTATTCTTATTACATTAAACTATTTAATTTAAATAGAAACCTTGATCAACAGTCAAGGGGAAGTACATAGGAGGGAGATAGAATTTTACATCAAGAAAAAAAAATTAGAGAAGACGAGGTACGCAGACCCCATTTAATAAAACCCATTCATTCAAGCATTCAACTAAAATAAAATCCAATCACATTGGTCAAATAGTCCATAAATAATCCCCATTTATTTTCATACATATCACCATATATATCAATAAATAAATATTCATCTCATGAATTAAAACATTCCATATATATATGAGTATCATTTAATGGGCAATTTTAAATTGCATGAAATCCAATTTCAAGATTAAAATAAACTCTTTATTTTAATTATAAAATTATTTAGAATATAATATAAAAATATATCATATTTATTTTTTAAAAAGAAGTCACCTTCTTTTATTAAAAGAGTCCTGCAGGTTTATTAAAAAAGTCCTTTCCTGATGGGTCACCTTCTTTTTGGAGTAAGAAAGAGACAACACCTTTTCTTTGCAGAATTCAAGATTAGCACCCAAAAAAAAAAATTGTGATTCGTCCCAAAAAAAGTCTTTTTTTTTTAAAAAAAAAAATAGAATTTTATACAATAAAATTATGCCCAATAAATTATTTTAAATACATACCCATATGTATATGAAATCAAAAATAAATTAATAATTGCATAAAGATTTGGCTCTGATGCCACTGTTGGGTTTGTACGAAATCGTGACGCAATCAAATTGCAAAAATTAGCGGAAGCATGGTATATCAGAGTTTAAAAAATTTCTACAAAACCATTACCCGGATCATCCTTTATGCAAATTATTAATTTAAAACGATAAATAAGAAGTTATGGAATCATACCCTTGTAGAACGAAGCTTCCACAGGTACTAGTTCAACTCCTTGTTCTTCGTGATCTCCTTGAATTTTCGGGTTAGATTCCTTTCTTTGATCAACGTTAGCCACCCAAGTGTTTGGCCTCTAGAGGTGATCCACCAAGGAAGATGAATTATCAATAAGGAGGGTGTTTTGCTTAACCTTAGTTTTCTATCCTCTATAGAAAAGGAGTACTCTCCAACAATTGGAATTACATCAATCTAATATCTATTATAAGACTTCTCTTATATAGACATTGGTCAACCCTTCTAATCCTATTAGACATGGGATTTCTTTTAATTAATTAAACTCCTTTAATTAATTTAGGCTTCCCACCACATGGGAATAATTAATTAAATTCATTTAATTAATTTGTCTCCTAATCTTATTAGGAATAAATGAGAGTACTAAATATTAAATTAATTACTAAACTCCTTTAGAAATTAAAATAATAATAATTGTAATAATATTAATAAGACTCCTCTTATTAATTTATATTTAATATTTCCAAAATATTAAATAATAAACATTAAGCTATTTAATTTATTCTATCACCATAGATTAAATTAATTATACTTAATGCATTATTACGATTATGCCATTACCTTCTTAAATAATTATTCTTCCTTTTATGGTGTGACCCTTTAGGTTCTCCATATTAAACCGGTTGTGAATAAATCAATTAAAACAATTTTAATCTTATTTAAATAAATAAATTAAACTAATAATTTATTTAAATAAATAATATTTATTCTACAATAGGGATAAGTCTCCCTAGCGATCAACGACTTTCCAGATAATATAGATTTCAACATTAATCATAAAAGAACCTGTGAGTTAATAGTTACCATACAATTCAATCCTTCCACCATACAATGTCCCAATTAAATATAAGACATGGATTTACTGTCAAGTCTTATTTTATTTAATTATATGTATTTCGATTAGAAAATGCACAACTCCAAATAATGCAAATTAAAAACTCCTTTCTAATTTCATTTCACCTTGGCCAAGGATTCCTGGGTTGTCATTTAACGAATCACATGGGACATATCTCCTCTTTTACTAGAGGTGGTAGATTCTTTATTGATCATTCATTATCTTCATATGTAACTCATTATACCCAAGCATACCCTATATATGCCTTAAAAGGTCTTAAGGAATAAGTCAACGTATAATTTGTTACATACAAGATACTATGATGATCTCAAGTCCAAGGATTACTTGTACTACTATCACATTAGGAATTCCTATTGACAGGCGAGTAAATCTCCATTAGGTATTCCATAGCGAATCACGTTCAGTGAACTTATTCTCCAATAAGCACCTACATACTTGCTTTAGTGTCTCCACACAAATGATCATGAGATCAATCATCCTCATCCAATGAGCAAGCAACATATGTACCAATCTATCCGGATTTACTAATCCCCTTTTTAGTAATCCCACGATTGGGAACTATTTTAGTTTTAAAACTTTCTAAGAATTTAGATCTCATTAGCATGATCATCATCATGATTCTAAAAGCATTGCTTAAAACTATGGGTTATTTACATATTATAAAAACAGCAACATGTAGATAATTAAATGCCTTTAATAAATGAATATTTTATTAATAAATAAATAAGATTGTTTACAAAGTACGTGCTTTATCATCATACATGATTGGCTTGTATGCACACTACTATCATAAGGATCCCCCATTCCGTCATATTTCTCGAAATTAGGGACTTAAATATTTTTGGTATAACGAGCCCCGAGGAATATACAGAGGTCAGAGTAAGTAACACTGCTAAATTCCCCAGTCCCTTTGATAGACCGGAGGGTTTCTTCCATCTGTTGTACTTTTTTCATGATGTCACCAGCTTCCTGTTCTTTGAAGAGGGGGTGATTTCAGGGGTTTTGTTGGTTGTGTCCTGGTTTTGTGGTCCAGGAATCTGAGTTTTGGCCTTTTCAGTATCTTGACCGCCAGCACCACTACCAGATGCTCCTGGTTCTGGTTGAGCTTGAGATTGTTTCTCTTTAATGGCCTTACTTTGTTCTCGTAGAAAACTGGCTAGCTCGGCTATCTGATTTTTCAGTTCTTCGAATTCTTCCCTAGAGACATGGGTGAATTCTGTTGAAGCACTTGAAGCTATGTTCACAAATGGACTGAGTGCTTTCTTGAATTTAGATCTGGTGACAGGACTAATTTTTACACCTACAACAAAACATAGGCGTGTCAATTTCCTGAGATAGGTAAGGATTGGATGCATGATGTGTTTTTTAGTGTTTATCCTGTAAAATTGAGGTTAGTTGTTTTGATGGCAGGATGACATGTATTTGACAGGGAAAGTAAATCTTTCATTATTGATATTTACATTGTGCTCCTCAGTAATTGGAGACTTGACATGGAATTGAAAGAGAAAGGAATGAAGAAGCTTCCCTCCAAATTTGGTTAATCAGAGGCTGACCTATCTTAAGTTGCTCTCGCGGCTTTTGTTTTGGCATGAAGGCTCCCAGATCATCGCAATCTACTAGAAGGGAAATTAATCCGATCATTCAACTAGAGCGAATCTGAGTGGTGTACTTTCATGAGGCACCCCCACAGACTTAATCGTCCCCAGAGTCATTACTTAACACCGACCGGGTTATCCTCCTTGTGAGAGGGACACACAGCATACATTCTCATACATCGTGCCTTACCGTTTATGCATGCAATGACAGTTCGTGCGAAGCAATAATAAGGGTGTGAAGCACTAAAACAGGAAAGCATTCATTCACATTCATTCAATGTAAAGATGCAGCATTTACTCATCTATTGACTGTGGAGACGTAGGATTTCATGCATTCAATAGTTTTGAAAGGGAAATGTTTGAAAAGATTAGAAAGCGGACTAAGCCCTCTACTTTCCCCAGCAGAGTCGCCACATGTCGACGTTAGAAAATTTAAGAACCCCGCAGGTCGGTTCGTAACCCGGGTTTCCTCAAATCAATCTTCCTAAGTTCTCTCTACCCTTATTCTTTTTATTTAGGAAAAAGGTTTTGAATGGTTTTTTAGGAAAGAGGCCGACATGTATCATGTCTACGATTTGAACGTTTTAACAGAGTCGCCAGTTGGTAGATTTGAAAATGGTTGTACCAACTCAACCGAGTTTGGTTTGAAAAGTGGACCATTTGCTGGACACTGTCGAAAATTAATCATTGAAATCGGAGTTTTGAGTTCGGAGGCTTGGTTAAGTGTGGGGAAGGTATTAGGCACCCCACAACTCCCGTGTAAACACGGTACCGCATCTTTTCAATATTTCCCTTAAAACTGGAATGCGTGAGTGAATGCCGTTTGAAAGTTGGGCCTATTGATTTAATTGATTAAAAGCTTTGACAGGCTTCGTTGAACCTATATACGAAGGGTTTGATTTGATTTGAAAATCCATCTTTGATTTGATTTGCAAAAGCATTTAATTTGATTGAATTGAAATCAATGTTTTGAAAGCTGGTTTATCAAACCCTTACGCTGACATTGGAATTGAAGAGTATCGCTATTTTCAATTTTTATCTTTATAGCCTTAAGGCTACATGTGAATGGTGATTTGTCGGGCTGTGAAGCATCCTTGACCACAGAAATATACAAATGTCGGTCTCCTCATGAGTATGAAAACCATCGGAGGAACGCTGACACGACAATCCATATTTTCACTATGTGGAGACCTTAAATCCGGATAACCGTTTTAAGGTCTGTTTATGTACATTTTTACAAAAAAAACTGGCAGGGTACATCTGTAAACTGGAGTTGTCCATCGTGGGATTTAGATCCCGATCGATTTGATCGTGAATCCCACGATTCCTAGACTCACATATGAGTAGCCAATAAACCTGCACAGTTCAAATTTGCATAGAAATGGATATATATACATCATCACATCATAATGGAAACAAGGATTCATCAATAAATCCTGGCTGCGAATGGCCAAAGCATCTTGTTCCCACTAAATAGCGTTCTAAGGGTTGCGAGTTTGCTTTCAAAGATGAAACTATAAAAATAACTAGATTTAAAGAATCTCTGTCATTATAGCTTCCAGGTTCTATCGGGGCCTGTTTGAAACGTTGAAAGCTAGAATTGGCTAGATTTGGAAAAATCTAGTCCGCCCGCATATATGTTAGTGCAGATTCATATACAAATGAATGTTAAATGCAGCAGTTGAATAAATTGAGCAAATCAATATATATAATTATATATATACAAAAGCTGTAAAAGGGCGATGACTTTTCACTTGCTAGCCCGAACTTGAATTGAAATATATATATTTATATAAAAAAAACTATAAATAGATAAAAAATAATCCAGGCTATGACAGAAATGAAATATATATATGTATATATATATATAGAAAAACAATAATAAGGGCGATGGGTTTTCACGCTGGTGCCCTTACTAGAATTGAAATTGACAGAAAAGTAGTCAACCAGTGATTGGGAAGAGCACCCAGTATAGCGAAGTGTGCAAAAATAGTAAAATAGCCACGAAGTAATCCAGGCCGGACTGAATAGATATATATATATATATATAATGACAGAAATTTAGTGAACCAAGACTGATAAGTACCAGTGATGGTGAAATTCGCTTATATATGCGTAGATATATATAAAAGCGGTAAACTACCATGGATTTGACACCCGGGCTTTACAGAATTGAAATATTAGTCCATTTGCAGTTAAATATATACAAAAAAGGGCCAAACCAGGACTGGGAAGACAACCCAGTCCGGCGGAGTTGCCAAAAATGTGTGTGCTAGTGCATTAAAGCTGCTGGAACTGAAGGATCGTCAATCCGAGTTGTAGAAATGCAAAAAACTACTTTTATGTACAGAAATGCACCAAATTTTGATGAAAACGGCCATGGAACTAAGTTCCAGGCATATTTAGAAGATGAAAATTAGTGTGCAAGTGGAAAACAATGCAAAGTAGTAGTATTGACTTTTTGATCGTAAAAATACTTACATTGGACTGCAATACGGGCTTTTTGCCAAATCATAGGCTTTAAACGTCCAAATCTATCGGTGGTTTTTTGATACATGGTAGTATATGGGTTTGTCTACGTGTTGGAGTAAAAATATTTGGGTTTGGAAGAGGTGTAAAAGTCAGAAAATCAGACAGGCAGAGCTTCGCTGCGTTTCAGAATTCATGAAAATGAAGGGGGGTGCACGTTTATTTATAGACCAGGGAGCCTTAGCTCTACCTGAGGCTGTCGCAGGAAGAGGTGCGGCTCCCCAAGTGGGGCCCGCGATGTCGGGTTCTATCGTCTTGAAGTACGTGCACTCCGGACAATGCGCAGTTGAAGTCAAAACATTTAAACTTTTGATCGGAGCGTTCGTTTGAGGCCTGCGATACCTTTTCAAAAAGCCCTCATCGAGAGTGTGGCAATGACATGGGATAAAACATTTTCCAGGTCCGAGAAGATTGGTTAATAACCAGGTCTTCGATTCCCCGTAGTTTGTCCGTTAAGCTGTCTTGCATTGTGGCACTCGGGATCGTTGTTGTGGTTCATTCTGACTTCGATGGCATCAATTTGGCTTGAGTTTGACCGAATCGGTTGAGATTTGGATAAAATGATTGTTTTTCCTATCCCGGGGTTGCCTGTGGTGTCGGCACGGCCTTTGATGGATTTGACTTCCCAAGGTTGTCTCTGGGGCTAAACTGCACTTCCCGGATTGACGTCAGGGCTGATCTGTACTTCCCGTGCTGAGACCGGGGATGACTTGACATGTCCTGGGTTGATGTCCAGGTTGACCTGTACCTCCTGGGTTGAGATCAGGACTGTATTGACGGCCCGATATTGAGATCGGGATTGATCGGTACCTCCTGGATTGATATCGGGGCTGCCTTATACCTTTTAGGTTGCTGTAAAGGCTGATTTGAAGGCTCGATATTGAGATCGAGGTTGTACTTGATGGCCCGATCGACGATCGAGGTTGAGTTGATAGCCTGGTATTGAGATTGGGGTTGATCTGACTGTCCGATTGATGATCGGAGCTGGATTGACGGTCCGATTAACTATTGGAGCTAGATGAACGGTCCGATTGACTATCGGAGCTTCATGAATGGTCCGATTGACTAACGGGGCTGGATAGAAGGTCTGATTCACTATCGGGGCTGGATAGACGGTCTGATTAACTATCGGGCCTGGATAGACGGTCCGATTAACTATCGGGCCTGGATAGACGGTCTGATTAACTATTGAAGCTGGATGAACGGTCCGATTGACTATTAGAGCTGGATTGAGTACCGATATTGGTGATCGTATTTGGCTAAATTATCGATATTGGGGATCGGATTTGGCTGGAGTATCGATATTGGTGATCGAATTTAGGTTTACCGATATTAGGGATCAAATTTAGGTTTAAGGACCGGCATTGGCGGCCGGTTTTTAGTTGAAGGACTGGCATTGGCTGCCAGATTTGAATTGAAGGACCGCCATTGATGGCCGAATTTGAATTGAAGGACCGGCATTGGTGGCCGAATTTGAGTTGAAGGACCAACATTGGTGGCCGGATTTGAATTAATTAACGGTTTTGCCCTCCTACAGTGCTAGTATTGAGGCAAGGAAAACTTCGAGTGTCTACACATACACTTGGATCAAATCGGCATATGATATAAACGAAGCTGACATCCTCTGATCAACAGCCCCCTCAAACTGATGCATGCTCTGAAACTGATCGAACTGGCCCATAACAGCCAGAGGATGGTAAGTAGTCACTCCCCTCAATCCCGCTAGTGGCAAATAGTCCATGCCGGATGCATGGGTAATAAAGCTATAGGGAGAGACTAGTCCTCCGCACGGCAGAATCAATAACGGATGCGTAATATTAGACAGAAATGATGACCATGCTTCGGCATCTATACACTCCGCAGGCTGGAAGGAGAGTGACATGGCTATCTCATGGGTGAAAAAATACCCCTGGTGTCTGAAAAATCCAATCAGTCGTAGATGGAACATGAGCAATATGTATAGCAAGACCGAACTGCCTCTAAAAAACCCCTCTGGGTGGGTATTGCAGTGGGTGGCTGCTCTCAGTGTCTCAGCCAATGTCATCGAAAGAATAGTGCTACCTTGTCTAAGGGCCCGAACCATGTCTATCAATCTGACATCCAAGTGGTCCAAATGAAGTGGCATATAGACGTAGGCTACTATGCACATCAGCAAAATGTCTATCCTAGCCAAATGCCATACCTCTGCCAAAATAATAAAATCTCCAACATGTTGATTGTAACTATCAAGCCTACCAAAACGATAAGTCAAGAAATCTATAGAGATTACACGTCCATAAACGACCTCATCTAAAACAACACTCTGACGTAGACTAGACATCCTAAGAAACGGTCTCCTCATGTCGCTGATCGCAGTACGAGTGCAGGGAAAGTCTAAAGCCAAACCAATAAACCACTCGTACTCCTCTAAAGTCAGGGTCAGCTCGTGCCGCCCAAAGCGAAAAACCTATCTCTCGAGTATCCAAAAGGGTAAAAGGCCATCTACGAACCCGTACGGAACCTGAAAATCTACGAGGGTCAATGAATGCCCTAGCATCTGATCCACTATCCCTCTAGCTGGGAAGGGTAGGCTCTCATACCACGATCTCAAGGATGATGCCACCTCAAATGGTGGTAAGTGCTCAGTACGACTGACGGTAGACGATGCCATCTGTATCACCGTATCACAAGACCATCCAGTGGTCAAATCTGAACTCATTTGTCTAAATGCATACATATGACATAATACATGCATAATAACAATGATAAATATGATGCGATAGATAGGAAATATCATGCATATCTACAATAAACTATCTACTACAAGCATCATCCTTGTATGATAAATACAAAGCAAAATAAAAAGTACATAAATATGGGGCACCACCACTCAACTGCTAACAGTGGTCTATCAAAATGGGGCACAACCGCCCAATAGCCAAAACAGTGGCGGACCAAAAGATATAGCTACAATAGCTATCCAAAAAGATCCAAAACATCTACGCTCTGGTGGTTAACCTGCTCCATCTCCTCCGTGGACACAAAGTCGCGGTCATCAGGCATGTCTGAGCGGTACAAGGGAGGATCAGCTCCTATAAAACTGCTAGAAAATGGACCTGAAGAGGGGCCTGCTCCTGAGCTAGAAGGGTCAAAAGAAGATGCCTTTGACGGATCTCTACCAAAATGCCTGATGAATAAATGAGCTCTCTCCAACTGCTAGGTCAACCCTATGATCTGGTCCAAGTGAGTAGGCTCCCTGAGGCAAGCTATCCAGTTTGTCATCATCACAGACCCTGGCACTCTGTCTGCCATAAACTGGGTAGCATAAGTCTGGGCTCCAATCGTGCGAGGACTCCACCAGCTACTGAATCCCACCTAGCTATAAGGGCCCTCTGATAGGGTAAAGCCGTCTACGCCCTCTATAGGGATATCTGTCAAAGACTGAACCAATGGCCAATGATGCCAAGCAGGAGGAACAATGGGAATATGGGTCTACACTATAATACTCTTGATAGCACGCTCTCTTAGATAGAGCTCCCAGCCTTCCTCTGTCAAAAACGGGACTTTGCGGGTCGACAATGCAAACTCTCGACCAGTGGGGAAGCCTCCCTAAAATCTAACAGTCAAAAACTCAGAGGTATATGGAATCCACGAGATCGCTCCCGCTGTCAAAAGCTCCAACTACAGGTGGGAATGAGTTAAACCCTAGGCAACAGGTACCTCTGTCAAAGTGGAGTGATGCCAAGGCTGTCCCCGGGGATAGGTCTCCAGACCTAAAGCAGTGGTGGGCCGTAGGCAAGGAAGCCTCTCATACGCCCAGAATTGGCCATGTAAATATCAAAAGTCCTCAGTGACTAAGACTGACAAATGTAAATGCAGAAATCAAAAAGGTACAAGAAAGATGTACTCACCAGCAGAAATAGGTAGAACCCTAACCAAGCCTCCGTCAAACCCTCCGAAAGTATGCCCATGCCTCGAAGAAAATAGGCAAAGGTGTAGGATCCCCAATCAAAGTTACTGATGCGCTCTACATGTCAGGTGGCACTGACCAGGGCAAAGGACACAGTCGATGAGTTGTTTGCCACAAAACAACCCCTGATGATCACCAGAAACAATCGCCTAAAGATGTGATCCCTAACCCTATGATCATCAGGCAGAGGCTCAAGTAAAGCCCCACTATGGGCATCTATGCTCAAGGGACCCGATCGGACCGTCCGACCCTTGATCACCATCGCAGGGATTCCAGCAAGGATCTAACGGCAGTGGGCATAATGTTGGCCACAATAGGCACGGGCTCACCCTCGAACTCGATGCCGGTGATGAACCTCCAATCTATAGGGGTCATCATCACCTCACAGTCCAATAAATGAAGAGACTGAGTCTGGTGGAATCAGCGCTCAAACAAAGCTCTCATATCACCCCAGGGGCAACGGCAGGGAAGAATAGAGAAGAAGGCCTGAAACCCCCAGTCGTCAATGATATCCCTGTACTCCTAGTGTAATGTATGGTAGAGGGAGTTCACGTTGAACCAGTTCCCTCTAGGCTGCGTAAAGCCAGGAACCTGCATCAAAAACCAACCCAGGTTAAGAAGCATGTGCCCCGAGAATGGCAAAAGAAAGAAAGAGAATCCAGAGAGAAGAAAACATCAAGTCACATCATTGGCATGAAGAAATCGTGATGGATGACGACTCAAGTCTCCCAGAAACTCCTGGATCGGCACAACAATGCCTGAAAGCTCCGCACGTGGGGCCTGAGTTAGGCAGAAGCAGCAAAAAGAGCCTGCTCATCATCAATATCAATAGACTGCTCGTCTTGGGCTGGATTAATCACCGACTCTATTAATCTGCGAGGCGACCAAGCTGGACATGGCTGAGGAACATCAAAAGCTCGCCTCTGTCTAACGCCTAAAACTACCCTGCTAGCACTAATGGGTCTGTCTCAGTCTATCACCTGGACAAAGTCTCCAAATCACCTCAGAAAGGGTGTGGTAAGCCTAAAACCTGTGGCTTATTAATTTAAATCAGTACTTTATGCATTCTTAAGTCCTAAAACATGCATAAGTTAGTCAAAAATCCCCAGAAGAGTCAAAACTGCATGTTTTTCAAAAAGCTAAGTCTTAAAACATGCATGGGTCAGTCAAAAATCGTCAATAGATTCAAAATTGCATATTTATTAAATGCTCGGGTTTTAAAAAATTTCGCCAGAGTCTCCTTTGTAAAACGGATTGTCCGCATGCACACAGGCATGTCTAGGTGGCCATTCAGTAGCACACCTTCCCAAAAACAGGAACAGTTCATATTTATGAAATAAAATCAAAAGTAAACTTCACGTGGTAGCCAAATTACGATGGACATTTTTAGTTGAAAATCCAGGCTCACTAGGCCTCGAAAAGAATGAGTAAACTAATCAAAAAGAGCAAAATATGACTGTCTCAGAATCTGAATTTTCTTACATCAAAACGTGCATTACAGTAAGATATGCATACTTATGAAGTCAAAAAAATTTTAGCATGTCATATAGGTATACATTTCGTATGAAAGCACCCTACGTGATTTACATGCTTTTAACGGTCAAAACTTGCAAAAAAAGGATGTAAAAAGTTACCTGCGATGCGCTAAACGCGTGGAAGCTGACAGAATCTGAAAAAGGCTGCCCGAACTCCGTAGATCTGAAAAAGAAAACCGAATTCCGTTTGAAACTCGAAATGAAACTAATTTCAAATGAATTCCCCGAAAAATTATAAAGCCACAGGTAAAACCCTTGGTGGTATTCATCCTGAAGCAATGTCTGGGGATCAATGATGAAGAATGCTAAAAAAACTGCCGAAAAACTGCGTAAAACTGCCAAAAACTGCCACTTTCAAAGAGTCGGGTACAGAACTGTGACAGTTCCTCCGTTGGCTCAAGCCCAGTGAAGCATCGGGTACAGACTGATGACAGTTCAGCCTTTGGCTCAACCCCAGTGAAGCATTAAGTACAGACTGATGACAGTTCATCCGTTAGCTCAACCCCAACGAAGCATCAGATACAGACTAATGACAGTTCAGCCATTGGCACAACCCCATCAAAGCATCAGGTATAGACTGATGACAGTTCAGCCGTTAGCACAACCCCAGCGAACCATCGGGTACAGACTGATGACAGTTCAACCGTTGGCACAACCGCAGCGAAGTGTCGGGTACTAACTGATGACAGTTCAACAGTTGGTTCAACCCTAGCGAAGTGTCGGGTATAGACTGATGACATTTCAGCCGTTGGCTCAACCCCAGCGAAGCATCGGGTACTGATCGATGACAGTTCAGTCGTTGGCACAACCCCAGCAAAGCGTCGGGTACTGACTGATGACAGTTCAACCATTGGCACAACCCCAGCAAAGCATCGAGTACAAAACGATGACAGTTCAGCCGTTGGCTCAACCCCAGTGAAGTGTCGGGTACAGACTGATGACAGTTCAGTCGTTGGCTCAACCCCAACGAAGCATCGGGTACTGACCGATGATAGTTCAGTCGTTGGCACAACCCCAGCGAAGCGTCGGGTATAGTCCGATGATAGTTCAGCCTTTGGCTCAACCCCAGCGAAGTGTCAGGTACAGACCGGTGACAGTTCAGTCGTTGGCTCAACAACGGCGACGTTTCAGCCGTTGGCCCAACCCTTGCGAAGCATCGAAAATGATCCGGTGACCGGCAATATAATAATCCATCCCCGATGATGGAATCTGTTATACACATCCTCAGAAGGAACACCGAGAGGGATTGGTGATTCAACCCCCCCCCCCAATGGAAAACTACCGTTGTAAATTATCATCAAGATAGGAATCGAAAGCACACGCTGAGGTACTCGATAACCAGATATATCCTCGGAGGAAAAATCGACAGAAAGATACTACGACAACAGTCAGGAAGGAAAATATGCCTTGTGAAGAGTCTCGACAAACATAGGAAACCATTGGTCTCAAACCAAGGTAGCATCAATAATATCATCTTCATCAGAGTTGGCAGGTTCATCACGGATAACGTCATCCCCAGCAGAACGAGACAAGAACAATCTGTGATAGCCTAACTCTGATAACCTGTCATTGGTTATCCTACCAGTAATCGTCTAACAGTTCCGCCCCAAGGGATATCATGAATAACGTTATCCCCAGCAGAAGCTAATGTAATCAATCAGTGACATCCCTACCCCCTCGAAGGTATCTGACATTCATAACATACCTTATCATGCATTGCCTTCCCTTGGCATTTGAATTTCCCGTGCCTACTAATCTTTATCCTGTTCATTTCATTGCATTGCATGAAAATGATAAAGAGGGGCATCTGTACACACTTAAAATTTCGTTTCCCTATTACTAATACTGTAGGAGGGAAAAACTGTCTATTCAAATTAACCCCAGTTTCAATACCAGTTCATCAACTCAACCCCGGTCTCAATACCAAGAAATTAACTCAACCCCGATTTCAATACTAGGCCATCAAATCAACCCCGGTCTCAATACCGAGCCATTAAATCAACCCCGGTCTCAATACCAGGCCATCAACTCAACCCCGGTCTCAATACCGGGCCATCAAATTAACCCCGGTCTCAATACCGGGCCATCAACTCAACCTCGATCTCAATACTAGGCCATCAACTCAACCCCGATTTCAAAACTAGGCCATCAAATCAACCCTGGTCTCAATACTAGGCAATCAAATCAGCCCCGATCTCAATATCAGGCCATCAAATTAACCCCAACCTCAATATCGGGCCATCAAATCAACCCCGGCCTCAATACCGGGCCATCAACTCAACCCCGGTCTTAATACCGTGCCATCAAATCAACCACGGTCTCAATACCGGGTCATCAACTCAACCCCGGTGTCAATACTGGGCCATCAAATTAACTTCGATCTCAATATCGGTCTATCAACTCATCCCCGATCTCAACCCGGGAAGTACAGGTCAGCCCCGATCTCAACTTGGGAAGTACAGGTCAGCCCCAGTCTCAACCCAGGAAGTACAAGTCAACCCCGGTCTCAACCCGGGAGGTACAGGTCAGCCCCGATCTCAACCTGGGAGGTACAAGTCAGCCCTGGTCTCAACCCAGGAGGTACAGGTCAAACCCGGTCTTAACCCGGGAGGTACAGGCTAGCCCCGGTCTCAACCCGTGATGTTTAGGTCAGCCCCGATCTCAACTTGGGAAGTACAGGTCAGCCCCAGTCTCAACCCAGGAAGTACAAGTCAACCCCGGTCTCAACCCGGGAGGTACAGGCCAGCCCCGATCTCAACCTGGGAGGTACAAGTCAGCCCTGGTCTCAACCCAGGAGGTACAGGTCAAACCCGGGAGGTACAGGCTAGCCCCGGTCTCAACCCGTGATGTTTAGGTCAGCCCCGGTCTCAACCTGAAAAGTCAGGTCACCTTCAAAAACAATCATGAAGCATCACAACATCTCCAGAGAAAAACCTAGAAGGACCAAGTCACCCTCAGAGGCAACACTGAGGACAAACAGACTCGAGTGGGATCCAAACCTTGGAAATAATCCAAAGAAGTCAGCCAAAGGCCATGCTAACATGGAAGGCAACCTCGGGAGAGGCAAAATGTTCATTTTATCGACTCTAAGCCGATTCAATCAAACTCAAGCTGAATTGATGCCACCAAGGTCAGAACGAACCATAACAATGATCCCGAGTGCAAACAGTGCAAGACAGCTCAAAGAACAAACTGTAGGGAATCAAAGACCTGGTTATGAACCCATCTTCTAGGACCCAAAAAATATTTTATCCCATGTCATTGTGACACTCTTGGTGAGGGCTTTCTGAAAAGGTACAACACGCCTCAAACGGACGCTCCGATCAAAAGTCAAAAAGTTTCGAACCTGACATCGCATTGCTCGGAGTGCACGTACTTTGATGCAATAGGACCCGCCACATGGGCCCTACCACATGGAGATGCACCTCTACCTACGGTAGCAGCAGGTAGAGTAGAGGCTCCTGGGTCTATATATATGAGCTCACCCCCAGCTCATTTTAAGAATTCAGAAACGCTCTGAACCCCTGCCTGTTTAGTTTTCCAGCTATTTTCTTGTCTTCCAAACACAAATTTCTTCACTCTAACACGTAGATATACCCACATACTACCACATATCAGAAAATAACTGGTAGATTTGGACATTTAAAGCCTACGATTGGGCAAAAAGCCCGTGTAACAGTCCATTGTGAGTATTTTTACGATCAGAAAGTTATTATTACTTCTTCGCACTTCTATACACTTGCATATCAAGTTTTGTTTTCCAAATATGTCAGGAACTCAGTTCCGTGGATGTTTTTATTAAATTTTGGTACATTTTAGTACCTAAATAAATTTTCTGGCATTTCTACAACTCGGATTGACGATTCGTCGCTTTCAGCAGCTTTTATATACTTGCATCTTCGTGTTGAGCAACATCGCCGGACTGGGTTATCTTTCTAGTCCGGGTTTGGCTTTTTTTTGTATATATTTAACTGTATATATACTAACTTTTCAATTCTGTCAAGCCTGGATGTTAAATCTGCGGTAGTTTACTGCTTTTATATATATATATATATATATATATATAAATATATATGCAACATTCACCATACTGGGTTATCTTTCCAGTCCTGATTTGACTACTTTTCTATTAATATTTAACTATATATATATATATATATATATATATTTACATTCTATTTCGGCCTGGATCATTCTGTGGCCTTTTTACTGTTTTTGCACCATTCACCATACTGGGTTATCTTCCCAATCCTGGTTTAACTATTTTTCTGTCTATATTTAACTATATATATATATATTTACATTTCAGTCCGCCCTGGATCATTCTGTGGCCTTTTTACTGCTTTTATAAATATATATATATATATATATATATATTTACTTTCCAGTCCGGGCACAGGCGTGAAAATCCATCGCCCTTTTTATGCTTTCATATATATACATATATATATATATATATATATATATATATTTCAATTCTGTCAAAGCCTGGATCATTCTGTGGCTATTTATAGCTTTTATAAATATATATATATATATATATATATATATATATATATATATTTCAATTCCAGTACGGGCTTGCGAATGAAAATTCATCGCCCTTTACATCTTTCTTATATATTTAATTATATATATATATATGGCTTTACTCATTTTTTATTAAATTATTGCTTTAAATATTCATTTGATATGAATCGGCACTGACATTTTTGCGGGAGAACTAGATTTCTTTAAATCTCGCCAACTCTAGCTTTCAAATAGTTCAAAATAAGTTCAGACAAAACTGGGAAGCTAGAATGGCTGAGATTTGTTTAAATCTAGTATTTTTCTAGTTTTAGTTATGAAAGCAACCTCGAGGCCCTTAGATCACTATCTAGTGGGAATGAGATGCTTCGGCCATTTGCGAGCCAGGATTTACTGATGAATCCTTGGTTCTGGCAATGTTGGATATATTTCTGTACAAATTTGACCTATGCAGGTTTATTGGCCTCCCTATGTGAGCCTAGGAATCGTGGGATGTTTGATCAAACAGATAAGAATCTAATTTTCACGATGGACAAACTCCACTTTACAAATGTACCCTGCCGGTTTTTCTATAAAAATGTACATACAAAAGACCTTAAACGGTTATCCGGATTTAAGGTCTCAACATAGTGAAAATATGGTTTGTCGTGTCAAAGTCACTCCGATGGCTATCATGTCCATGAGAAGACCGACACTTATATATATATATATATATATTGTGGTCGACGATGCTTCGCAGCCCGACAGTCACCATTCAAACTAAGCCTTAAGGCTGAGAAGATAAAACTAAAGTATCGATATGCTTCAATTCTTATGTTAGCGTAAGGGTTTGAAAACCTTCTTTCAAAACATCATTTCAATAATTTTATCGAAAAAAGAAGCTTTTGCAAAACAAAACAAACACTTTTGCAAATCAAATCAAAGACTTTTGCAAATCAAATCAAACCCGTCGTATATAGGTTCAACGATGCATAAGACATACTTTCAATCAAACATAGGCCCAATTTTCTTCTAGCATTCACACACACATTGCAGATTTTAAGGGAAATATTGAAAAGATGCGGTACCGTGTTTACACGGGAGTTATGGGGTGCCTAACATCTTCCCCAAGCTTAACCCAGCCCCCGAACTCAAAATGTTTTTTTCGAAGATCAAGTTTCGGCAGTGTCCGGCAATTAGGCCTCTTTTAAACAAAACTCAGTCGAGTTGGTACAACCATTTCAAATCTACCAACTGACGACTCTGTAAAACGTTCAATCGTCGACATGATACATGTTGGCCTTTTCTTAAAAAACTCTTCAAAACCTTTTTCACAAATAAAAAGAGTAAGGGTAGAAATAACTTAGGAAGAGAGAAAGATTCGGGTTTTGACTTGACCAGCGGATATTTTCCCGACGTCGACAATGATTAATTGATAAGTCGAATGTGCATTTAAACTCGTTGTTTGTGAAGTCTAATAATGTGTTTAAGAGTTAATGTTTGTGGATTAAATTAATGTAATCAGACTTAGAGTTAAGTTATGAGAAAAGAGAATATACTCATGATGCTAGTTATGTTATAATTAATTGGTATTGTGACTTTAAATGGTATGTAGGATTAATTGGAGAATATGAGTTGTAATTTTTAGCTTACGCACGAGGCAAGTTTCCCTTACCCTATCTTGATTACAATTATGTAAGTCTTAAATCATATTCTTATATCGATCAAGTTCATATTCTTGTTTATTCAAGTGTATGATTTCGAATGAGATGTTCTAATTCTTATATTCATTCAGTTATATACATTTGAGATTTAATCTTTGATTTAAATATCGTTTATATTATTGTATTAATTCCTTGAATGGATAGCGAACCGTTTTTGATTCGACTAGTCCATAATTTGATGAGCGTTCTAAATTTTAGAACTTTTATTTAAAGTTAATCCAAACCAAATTTCTTTTTGTGCGGACTCTTATGTCAAACTGAGATGAACAACCCTATTAAAGGGAATTATTTACGCGTTATCGTTAAGATGTTGTGCACATACATGGTACTAAGGGTTGATCCCCCTAAGTACGAGAAGTGAGGTCCATATAGTCTTGTGACTGTTAAAGGTTTAAAGTAGGAATACTTGATAACATGGGACATAGTTCATGGTCTTGTGATCCTTAAATATACTTTTGATTCTTGTTTCCTAGTCTTGATTCAAAAGCCGAGCTTTTATTATCCAGTATCCATTGTTCACTTGCATGTTATTATTATTATTATTATTATTATTATTATTATTATTATTATTATTATTGTTATACTTGTGGATAATTTTTGCTCACTCTTGAATAATAACATTGCAGCTAAGGTTGAAAGAGTTGTCGAGCCATCCGCTTGTAAAGGAAAGGTCAAGGCAAACAAGTGATGAAGACTTGTTTATTATTATTTGAGAATGTTGATATTAAGACTTATTATGTTATGTTTAAGACTTATTTGTTTAAGTTGTTTCCTCATTGATGTATTAAGGTTAGATTACCTGGGATTGATTTATTTAAGATGTTGTAACCCTTAAGGGGAGGATTTCTATTTTAATTATGAGTTTCAGTTATTTCCTTATTTATGGGTAGTTAGATATGCTTTAATTGGATAGTGAATACCAAATCTTGTGAAAATGAAGTACCCGGATTTGGGGGTGTCACATGTCTTCTAGCGTTTGTATTGATCGTTCACTCTGCTCCTTG
This sequence comes from Panax stipuleanatus, assembly GCA_020205555.1. Taxonomy (NCBI): domain Eukaryota; kingdom Viridiplantae; phylum Streptophyta; class Magnoliopsida; order Apiales; family Araliaceae; genus Panax; species Panax stipuleanatus. The sequence goes on from CM035118.1 coordinate 83,134,144, forward strand.
GTTCTGAGGATGATAAGCAGTACTCGGCCTAAATCGTGTTCCCATTCCTTCTGGCAAAGTCTTCTAAAATTTTGACGTGAAACGCGAGTCTCGATCGGAAATAATTGACACCACACTCCATAGTACGAAACAATTTCTCTCACGTACAACGTTGCCCACTGATTTAAATCAAATCGAATCTTTATTGTTAGGGGTGTCGTTTTCATTTGTCGGCCCACTATAACCTAATTGGCATCATAACCCTCCTATGATTGGTATTCTCATCACGAGAATTATCATAATATGCTCCCATTTCTATTCCGGTATTTTCCATGGTTGAGGTTAACCACTCGGCCTTTGGTGCTCTAATATCACTCGTTAACAGGTAAGACACTTATTGATGTACTATATAACTCTCGTTTGGTATTAGGCCACTAAAGGTATTGACGAAGATTCTGATATGTTCTTGTGTTTTCTAGGTGAATAAATATGCCAAATTATATGTTTTTTATAAAATATCCTCTCTCAATTTAGTTACTGTTGACACCCGCACTCGATCTTCAAATCTCAAAATACAATTATTATCTATCCTAAAATTTTCCTCTTTATTTTTTGCTATCCTTTTATCTTCTCGTACTCCTTTATCCCACCACGTCGGACAAGCTCCAATTACAAACAACTCCCTTTTCGGGCCCTATAGGTCCACTCACCTCTATTTCCATTCTCTCCATTTCCCTTATTAGCTCATTCTGAGCTGTCAATGCAAGAAACTTCTCATTCCCCTTTTTATTCAGCGCGTTGGTTACTACATTTGTTTTTTTTAGATGGTAAAGAATTTAGCAATCATAATGCTTAATTAATTCTAACCAACTCCTTTGTCGCAGGTTTAACTCTTTCTGTGTGAAGATATACTTCTGACTCTTAGGGTCCGTATATATCTCACAAACCCTCCCGTGTCATCCATAATGATAATACAGGCGCCTCGCTCACTTTGTATTCCACTCCTTAAAACATTCTTTGCACTTCAAAATTTTGCGTACACCTTTTCCTTTCTCAGCACTTCCAATACCATCTTCAAATATTCGGCATGCTTTTCCTTAAATCGGGTTCGGAATGCCATCTTCTATAATTCTTCTTTCCGCACATTCAGCTAGTGATAACCTGTACACAGATCGTTCTTTGAACTATGAGCCTCGCTCAAAATTTCCTCCTTAATCTCTGGAACTGGCGAAACCCAAATTCTTCCCTCGAATCTTAGCACTCCTTCGTTGTCAACTTTGAATTTCACTTCATCCACTTTAGATATTCTTTTCCTGATTTTCTCACATTCCTTATCTTTAAGTTGTGCTTCCTTAACCTTATCCACCAAAGTTGTACCAGTTCCTAGTTGGAACAGTTTTTCGTCAGACTCCTTAGGATATTTCACCTCCAACTCCAGTTTCGCCATCGCTGAAATTAGTTCCTCCTTGGCGGTCAACAACATCAATTTCTCTCGACCCTCTCTGCTTAAGGTGTCGGCAACCACATTAGCTTTACACGGATGGTATAAAATCTCACAGTCGTAGTCCTTTATCAACTCCAACCATCTTCTCTTACGCATGTTCAATTCCTTTTGTGTAAAAATATATTTCAGACTCTTATGGTCTGTATATTATTTCACACTTCTCCACATAAAGATACTGCCTCCATATCTTCAAAGCAAACACTACCGCAGCCAACTCTAAATCATGGGTCAGATATCCCTTCTCATAATCCTTCAGTTGACGTGACACATACGCAACGACCTTGCCATTTTGCAGAAGCAGATAGCCTATTACTTTATACGATGCATCACTATAAACCGCAAAGTTTCCTGTGCTATCCGGAAGAGATAACACAGCTGCCTTGCTCAACCTCTTCTTCAGCTCTTGGAAGCTTTCCTCACACTTCTCCGTCCAGACGAACTTCACCGATTTCCTAGTCAAATTAGTCAGCGGAGTCGCGATTTTGGAAAAGTCCTAAATGAACCTTCCGTAATAACCATCCAATCCTAGAAAACTCCTTACTTCCGACGGTGTCTTCAGCTGATCCCAGTTTAGTACCCCTTCAACCTTTGAGGGATCTACTGAAATTTTGTCCTTATCAATCACATATCCTAGAAATTGCACCCGCTCTATCCAAAATTCACATTTAAAAAACTTGGCGTACAACTTCTCTCTTCTTAGTGCCTCCAATGTCACCTTCAAATGTTCCACATGCTTCTCCTTGGTTTTAGAATATACCAGAATATCGTCGATGAACACCACCACAAATTTTCCTAAAAAAGGTTTGAACACTCTGTTCATTAGGTCCATAAATGTTGCAGGAGCATTCGTTACACCAAATAACATCACCAGAAACTCGTAGTGACCATAACGAGTCCTAAACGCTGTCTTTGGAATAGCTTCTTTCCTCACCTTTAACTGATGATACCCATTTCTCAAGTTTATCTTCAAGAAGTATCTAGCTCTCTTCAACTAGTCAAACAAATCGTTGATCCTTGGCAACAGATACTTATTCTTAATCGTAACCTTATTCAACTCCCTGTAGTCAATGCAAAGCATCCGTCCTTCTTCTGAACGAATAACACTGGCGCTCCCCACGGCAAAACGCTCAGTTGAATATACGTCTTATCCAATAGTTCTTGCAGCTGCACCATTAATTCTTTCATCTCTATCGGAGCCATACGGTACGGGGCCTTTGATATTGGGGCAGTTTTTTGTGCCAAATCGATCACGAATTCTATTTCCCTATCTGGTGGAAGTCCTGGAAAGTCATCTGGAAATACGTCTACAAAGTCTCTAACGACAGGTACGTCTTCTAGTTTCGGACTCTCATTTCGATTATCGACTATATAGGCTAAATATCCTACACAACCTTGTCTCAACAACTTCTTGGCCTGCATCATTGTCAGACAACTCGCTTTACTATGCGACTTGCTACCATAAAATACCACATTTGGCGGGGTAATAAGGTTAATACACTTCTTTTGGCAATCAATTATCGCCCCATAATTGAATAACCAATCCATCCCCAAAATAACTTCGAATTCCCCAAGTTTAATTGGGATAAGATCTATGATCATCACGTTTCCCTTAATGTCCACCATACAGTTCTTGTGTACGAACCTAACAGGAATTACTTCCCTATTCGAAATTTTTATGTTCAGATGATATTCTAATTCGTCCTTAGGCAATTCTAGATTCTTAGCAAAGTCATCGGATATAAATGAGCAAGTAACACTCGAATCAAATAACACGTAAGCATTTATACTATTGATCGAAATGATACCTGACACCACATCACGTGACTGAAGAACATTTTGTATAGTCATGTTAAAAGTTCTAGTGGTAGGTCGGTTGGTTGGCGTCGATCTAGTGATGGTTAGAGTGTTACCACCGCTGGTTCCTCTACTTCCACCTGCTCCTGCTCCTCATGTTGCCTTCTTGGGACAATCTCTAGTCAGATGATCTCTCGACCCAGAAGTAAAGAAAGCACCTTTCTTAGGATTAGGTGCTATGTGGCCTTCCTAACTATAATTATAGCAGACCCTCTTTCCCTTCATGCATACCCCTAGGTGATTCTTCCCGTAGGTAGGACAAGCCTCCACCCTCTTCTTCTGATTTCCTTGCTGGTTCCCAGTAGACGCCCTGTCATTCCACCTCCTTTTCTGACTGTTTCCACCACTTTTACTACTGCCACTACCTTTGTTATTTTCACCTTCATTCTTCTTCTTCTTTAGTTCTTGATTGTACCTGGTCAGAGCATCGCTTCCACCTTCTATAACAATTGCCTTCTCCAACACTCCTGCAAAAGTGTTCAATTAGAATATTGACACCTTGCTGTACAATCATGGCTTCAACCCTTGTTCAAACCTCCTAGCCTTCCTTTCATCTGTATTCACCTGATAAGTTGCAAACCTAGCCAACTCATTAAACTTCGCGGCGTAATCCGGCACAGACATGTTACCCTGCTTCAATTCTAGAAATTGAACCTCCATCTGGTTCTGAGAGCTCATTGTGAAGTACATCTCAAAGAACATCTCCTTGAACCTATCCCATGTGATCACGCCCTGTCCTCCTCTAACCTTGTTCGCCTGCCACCAGTAGCTGGCTTCTGACTTCAGCATAAATGTTGCGAAGGCAGTCTTCTGGTCATCGTTGACCCTCGCAACATCAAACACCTTCTCCATCTCCATTACCCATGTCTGTGCTTTGATTGGGTTCATGGATTCGTTAAACTCTGGCGGTCCTACTGCCTTGAAATCCTTAAATGACGTGGTTTGTGGAGCTTGCGGCTGATTCACAAGTGCTCCTGTTAAGAGATTAACTAAATGCTGAATAGGATTAGCTTTGGCGTTGGCGTTATTGTTATTTGTCGACCCTTCCTGAGCTTGTTGACGGGTTGGGCATCTTCTTGGCGGCATCTTTCTATTTAAGATATACGTTTATTAGATCATTACTCAATTTCTTAAATATTTAAGACTTAACTTAAACATTTTAAGATTATCACTTAACACATACATCTCAAACAACTCTGATATTTTATTCATTCAAAAGTTTAAACATAAATAAGATAGCATCACTATTATTTACATCAACTATCACGAGATAAAGAATCTTCAGGATTTAAACCATCATATTCCATTATTTATAACCACAGTGGAATTTACATTATTAACTACCATAAATAATCACATAACTCATATTGTTCCTATCACGGTCTACTAAGATGTTGAACAACTTCTCTGCGCTCTTCTTCCATGATACGAAACATCGTCCTACGATCCAGCATGTACCAAGGTAAGTCCTCGAATTGCACTGGATAATAAACAATTCGATCATGGGCCATATCAATCGTTGTCTGAAGGGTATAATCTGTCTCCTCAATCCTAACCTTCTTTGCCCGATCATTGTCTTAAGCAAGATCTACACGTCGAGAAGCCTTCATCCAAGCGTCCTCTGCTCTAGCATGCTTCGCTGACTCCTCTCGTAAGTCACTCTTTAGTTTCTCTATCTCGGCTAATATCCCTTCATTTTGGCTCTCAACATGAACCAACTTTCATTCCACGTCTCCAAGACGTCCATCAAGATTCTCAATCTTGTCATCCTTCTGTTCTATAGTAGTCCATTGTACAACTGTCAGCTCCTTCAATTCTCTAATGTTATCCTGTAACTCTATGTTACGGTCATACAACTCGTCATACATCTTGGCACTGATATAGTTTGGTGGAAACTCATCAGGGTCTTCATTCTCGTCCTCAGCCTCTGCCTCTACCTCTACCTCTATCTCCTCAGAGTCCTCCTTTGAATCAAACACAGTCTCATACTCCTGACCTACAATAGTGATTAATAGAGATGGCTCTCTCTGTACCAACTGCTCCCAGACGGTATGAATGTCTCGGGGCTCCTCCACTCTAGCTACTCGGGGCTCAACCTCCCTAGGCTGACTGGATCCTCCAACATCCGACATCTTGACAAATAAAATTTAAAGTTTCTACTTACTACATGATGCTAATCGATACTCACGAGCACATAAGTTATATCACATAAGCACATAGCACATAAAGTCTTTTATTATCTTCAATGAATTCCTTAATTCATTTTTTAGAACTCGATAAGAGTATATCAACACAATGTTTTCGATCTCTTAAAAGGCTACTACCCTAAGGTTTTCCCCACCTAAGGTTCATAGCCAATAGCTTTGATACCAACTTGTGACATCCCCAAATCTGGGTACTTTGTTGGTCGTTTTACCGATCAATATGCATGCAAGTATACACGGTCAACAAGTAATAAAGAGTAAGTAAAGTATCGTCCCACAGAGAATTAACTAATAAAGTTCACCAAGCACTAACCCATAACCATTTCAATCTTATTTAAACGAATGACTTAATATTGTGAATTATAACTAAGCAATTAAACTAATTCTAAATAACCCTAGAATAAACTATATAATGAAGATATGAGATCACAATTTCTCCTATTGATTCATCTAAGTCAACACACTTCCTGTAAAGCCAAATCAATTATCACAAAATGCTAGTCGAGAACACGAAAGTGAGACAAGACCATCTTTCGATGCACCAAATTCATATCACATATAATCCACAATTGATAGAATACACATGAACACCCACATTACCTAAACACTACAAGTCTATATGATTTACAAGTAACTAGGGTTTAAGCACAAGATCTCAAAAGACTACAAGTGATGCTGTAAATTTTACGTTGAGAGGATGAGTTGTGACGCCCCCAAATCCGGGTCCCTATTATTACCTCGGATCCGGTGCAGTCACGGTACAACCATCGTCAAACTATTACATCTTCTATTTATACCTTAATGAATATACTTTGATTATTATAATCTAGAATATAATTTCTCTTCATTATTAGGATCTTGTATAATGACTCCAAACTTTTATAAGTTATAATATTGGTTATTTACTATCCCTATCTATACATCATATTCGATGTTATAAAAATGCAGAATAACTTAAATTTTTTCAATCTTCTTTGAATAAAATCTTTTATTGATTTCACAACTTAAATCGATTACAAATCCTTGAATCAACTATATGATATGATTAATTCTATTTAAGTTACTGTATAAACTTTTACATCTCAAATTTGATATCCCCTATGTATCACATAGTACAACTCTACAACTTAACATGTATTAAACATCGTAAGCTACTATCATGTACATCTCCTAGAACCTAAACATGGTTCAAGAGCATAACTTTAACTAAGTAATAATCTTCTTGCGATACTACTGAACTTTATCAACACGTAACTTTACCGTGAGTCCTTAACTGCAAAAATGGTTATTTGCAAGAGTGAGCTCGATAATTCAGCAAATTTAACAGTTTTCATACATCACATAGCATATAATATCATGCTCAGTTCATGCATTCATAATCATTTAAGTATACTACGAATGTTACTTTTTACATAACAGGCATAGAGATTAACTTCATAAATATATCATCAAAGATCAACTTTCAATCTTAAACATACCTCATATACAATTCATATATAAGTCAACATCATCATAGCATAATATAATTCAATTAACAGTTATCGAATTCATATAGCAAATAGGAACTGAAAGACTTGTCTGATTCATAGTTTAACAACTACGACTTAACTACTTAAAGATATCTGTACTTCGTGTAATCCTACACAGTTATATAATCATGGATTTATACCCATCAGTTATACATTCATACATTCTCAATATAATAATAAGTATTACATTGCTTTCTATCTTGGTTCTTAGAACCTTCGTTTCACTTTCTTATCATACTCTTATAATAGCTAGGTATGTATAGGTATACCTTAACCATTCTTAATATCAGCATTCATATACCTTTATCAAACACTCGACTCACTATGTTCGACAAGTATTTAAAGCTCATAGATGCATGATCTATATTATTCTTATGTTTTGCCAACCTTAGGAAAATTTATCAATTCTGGGTTTATATCAGTATTACATCAATAAACACTAAAGGCATCATTTAGACTCTATTCTATAACTCAGAATAACAATGTACGCATACTACCAGTTTCAGATTGCTTTTAAAACTATCAGGCAAACTTGCCGTGTGGCGCAGCTACGCCACATTTAGACCTGGGAGGGGCGCAGCGGCGCAGCTGCGCAGCTCCCTGTCCAGACCAGATTTGGCCTTTTGATTTCTGGTTTTGTTTTTGTTTTCTAGCACGCATAGGTACTAACACATAGCATATTAAACATCCTTCAATACACATGCTTACATACATTCTATCCATTTATATATAGTTAGTATAGTTTATCTTCAAAACTTACTTTAAAAAATGCTCGTATAGTGCATAACACGTATAACTAGTTGTGTGCACATACAAATCATGGCTAGAGGTATACAAATCCTATCATACTTGCACATAAAGTCAGAATGCAAGTAACTCACTGTTGCCCATTTTACTTTCAAAACTTTCTAAGTTTTATTCTCAAAATCCTTGTCATGCTTAAACTAATCATGCAAGGCTACTATGTTCATCATGATACATGTGAGGTGGTTATATAATTTGTTAATATGCATGCTCACAAATATTCTCATCATATACGTATAACTAGCATCGTTTATTGCTTTAAAACATGTCTAATTCATGCTTGACTAACTTTAATAGTGTCTAACAAGGTGTGTGCACACATAGGCCATCTTGGTGATGTTAAGAGTACTAGTATGTATGTCAAAACATCAGAATATAGTTACACTAAAATTATGCAACTTAGTTTTCCAAAACTTTCAAGTTTGGCTTTTGAAATAGTTTTAAACTTAAACCATGTATGCTAGTGTAAAGCTAACATCTTTAGAATAATCTTTCATGTTTATTTAGACAATACGATCATGCTTGCAAAAATCAGAATACAAATATAAAAATAACATATCAAGGTTCCTTTTGAAACTCTAAGTTTATTTTGAAAACTATAAGTCCTTTCATCAATAACGTATACTATCATAGTCAAACATGCTTATGCTATTTCAATGTACTCATATATACATGTTAATTATGTTCTCATGCTTGTCTAAGAAATCTCAATCCGTTAATACTTAACAGATTATAGCAGAAACAGAAAACTGACACAGGGGCCTGGCGCAGCTGTGCTGCGCCCTAGTACAAAACTGGCGCAGCTGCGCCTGGTCTTAGTCAGCAGCAGAAAGGCCTTCTGTTTCGGCAGTTAACAGCCCAACATCAAAATTCCTTCATGAATTCTATTTAAAAACAGCCACATTGTATTCCTAGCATAATTATTAACTTAGATAACCTCTGACAATCATTATCCAATCCAAATAACAAGAGTTCATGCAAAATTAAGAGTTGGAAATTCTCAGAATGAAGAACAAGGAATGAGAATTATACCTCTGCAAATTTGCATATGAACTTGCTGTTATAAGAAATCTCCCTCAATTCTCAGAATGCTACCACTGATATATAACTTGTTCTTACTTCTATACTTAGAAAAATCTCAGCAATATGAAAATGGAGAGGAAGGCTTCAATTTATAGAGAATTCAAAACCTATACAAAAGCTTTGTCCACCAATTTCAACCAACGGAAGAAAGAAGAGCACATTGGGCAAGAGAGAGTTGGTGGGGGCACTATTCAACCCACACCCACAACCATCATTACCATAGCCATCATCACCCTCTAGCATAGGCCAATGGCCTCTAACACACGTGAATAGAGAAAATGAAGGATATGGGACTTTGATTTTGGGACAAGAGTTACAAACTCAACATTTAGCAAATTTTAATGCTAGCATACTTATGTTTTATTACTTTTGGGCTCATTAAGTCAATTTACAATGGCTTAAGATTACTACCCTACATTAAGTTATAGGTATATATATATATACACACACACATGTACACCCACATATAACAAGCATACCATATAGTAATAATAATGTACCTCATGTACATTGCTTTAATTCAATTAATATTTTAATTGGGCTAAATATATTTTGGTTGGTTATTCTCAGCCCATTATTTTCCATAAAATTCATTATCCCAAATATACCCAATTATTATAATGATAATTAATATCAATTATTTATTAACTTAGCAACAATTTAGCAATTGAACTAACAAACTCTACACACCAATGCATGGCCTCTAATTATAGCTAAGCTATTACCCTCCTATGGACATTACCCAAAGGGCAAAAGAGAGTTGGTGGCTAACTTCCACCAACTACTACTATTCAGTGTACCCTAGCCAATTGGTTAACCATCAGTGTTATCACATAGGCTATCATGCAAGCTTATTTAACTCCAATTTTCAGCATTCTAAGAGTCATGGGAGTGGTCTATTGCACCATGTTATATAATTAATTCTCACATTGTACATAAAGCTAGCATACAAGTCTTTATACACACATTATATAATCTATGTACTTTTGACAATACCAAATATATTTTAATTGGGTATTGTCACACCACTATATTAACCCATCTTTATTATTCCATGCATACACCTTAATGTATCCATTCATCACATATTGTCACATAAACATTATTTATGTAACTGATATCATTCCTTCAATCTTACTATATAGTTCTTATATAATATAGTTACCTTGAAGTGTTACACTTCATATCATATAGATGTAGTTATGATATATGATTATATATCATTGCCCATAGAAATTAATTCACATAATAATACTAATTAATTCCTTTAATTATTCATTCATTAAATTATTTAATAAACATCTAATCCACCACTTTGCCACATTAGGCATACCTCACAAGCTCCATATTAAGCTTATTATCACTTCCATCATACATTAGTATTTCTTTAATATAAGGTTTGTGTGTCACATGCACTTTAATACTAAGCTACCTTAAATAATTATACACTTACAATATGTATAACCATTATGCTTAGAATAATTAAGATTTACTCTATTAATTATTTAAATAATAGAATCTACGGTAAAATAATAACTTAAGTTATTTAGTACATTAAAATAACTTCGCTTTCTTTTATTAATTAACTCTCTTGGAAATACATAAGATATAAATACTATTATGTATTCCTTCATAACATGATATAAAATGTTTTTATCACATTTCCTCCAATAGAGGAATTAATCATAATAAAATGACTTACTCATTTTCTCAAGATATTATTTTAATATAATATCTAAGTATTATTAAAATAGTTACATGTATGGCACATGTACACCTTTTATATAGAAAACAGACCATAAATTTATTTCCTATCAATATATTACATATAGCAAATATGTTTTAATATATTTACCCTCATTCATATTACCTCATACAAAGACATACAAGGTAATATTATTATTTAAAATAACATTCCTCCTTTTTATTAAAATAATTCAATATTAAAAATTATTTTAATATCCTTTATTAGAAATATATAGTAACTATTTCTCTTTCCTTTCTATAAATTATCCCCAAAACAATTTTTTTAATCTTTTCACTTAGCCATATTAATATAATACCTTCGTCTCCAACCAATGTTCATTTATAAATATATTGGTTCTCTTCCTTTATTCCTCACTTATCTTCCACATATTAACCCTATTATATATTACAATACTATGTAATATATTAATAATATCAAAATATTCCTTTTATTCTCTTGGGCTAAACACATATTAATTCACCGTATTATGTAAGTGAACTAACTCTTTCTCATTACCATTGCCACACAAGGCTATATATTATTCTATAATATAATTTGATTAACTCACATTTATTCTAAGTTAATTAATTTCTTATTCAAATCATGTTTTGCTAACTTATCCCATTAATGGACAACTTAAGTGTCAATTATGACAACATTTTAATTACTAATATTCATATCCTCAAGTTCAGATTACACAACTCTCAGAATTTTTTACTGACCGGCGCAGCTGCGCTGGTATAAGGCTTGGAAGTGGTGCAGCTGCGCCACCTCAAGTTCAGGTGCAGACCAGTTCTGCTATATCAGAACTAAAATCTAAGTTCTTAAATACTTTGCATATACTTGTAAATTGCTAACTTGTTATACCAGTTAACCAATAACTTTTACTACCTCCTTCAATGACTTCAAGTTCAAACTCTAATTTCCTTTAATAGTTATAAAATCTCATATATATTAAATTCCTTCTTATCGAACCACATACTTTAAGATATATATAACACATATACATATATTCTTATTTGAACCCATTTCATGCCTTAAGAATTTTATTTAATAAATTCTTATTATTGATAATTCTTGAAAATTCGGGTTCTTACATGAGTGATGGTGAATGGATGTGGGAATTTGTAGTTGAGGTGATAAAGGGGTTGATTTCAACTAAAATTAGGGCTTGTGATGGGAGAGGATTGTGAAGGAGATTGAAGATAAGAGTGTGATGTGATTGAAGATTGTAGCTTGATGTATTACAGTGTGATGGAAGGAATGAAGGAATTCGAGGGTTGGAATTAGAGAAAGATTGAGTTTGAGCTTAACTGCTAAATGAAATGATGTGGTGTGTTCATTTTTTGTCGAATTTGACTTAAGTCTAAAACAATTTGCTTGCGACGCGGCCGCGCTTCAACATAGGCCTTTTCAGGCGCGGCCGCGCCCTTCCCCAGAATTTTGATTTGCAGCTTTTCACATGAACTAATGATGGGCCTTTGAATTTGATTCATGTTAAGTGGATTTAACTTGAGAAAGGCACACAACAATTATTAAACCTCTAAACTACCAAAACTTATTATGAACAATTTACAACTACGTAGAATTAACATAGAGGGGCAAAATGAGAGAATTTATGTAATGGAGAATTAAACAAGAAGAGAGAGAGATATTTTTATGGGGTGACTCCCATCGAGCGCTCGGTTTATAGTCCGTTAGCTGGACTTTTTCTTGCCACCGCTATCCAATTCCTCTACGGTAAGCGACAAACCCTCCATCCATTAGAATCGCAGTGTGCGTTAAGAGCTTCCCTTTCATGAGAGTCTTCGAATTGAAGCCACCTAGCATATTTCTTTTACATGAATTCCTCATTTCCATTACATAGCTAGTCGCTTCGTCCGTTGTATTTGTGAATAGATTTTTGCATTGAGGCATGAAAAATACAACGGGCTCTTCTTCTATTTTCTCTTCCTCGGCCCACCATGGTTTCAACAATGAAATATCTCTCATATCATAAAGATCCTTGCCTTCGATGTGACTACCAAGGGGGCATGGGTGTGCAAAATTCACTGGATTTTTCAACTTTGGCTGAGAAGGCACTTGGGGTGTTATAAAGGTCTGCTCATAGTTATTATTTTCCATATCCCCATTTGTCTCCTCGATGTCCACTTCTTTCTTTTCATCCAGTTGTATGTACACTTCTGGCTCTCCATCAGTTTCAGCATCCATGTTATAGCACCTATTATTCTGATGACAATTGTTCACGGCTTCAAACATTTGAGATAATTGATTCTGAAGATTTTAAATTTTTATCCCTTGCTCAATCAATTCCTCCTTCATTAAAGCCATGAACATTTTATCCATCTGATCTTGGAGATTATGAATTTTTATCCCTTGATTCATCACCATCTCCTTCATTGATGCTATGCACCACGATTCCTCCAATCTTGCATTTTCTGTTTCTACCTCGGCATTCATGTACTGAGGATCATTGGTTGGAGTCTGATATGTAAATTCTGGTGCGTATGCTAGACTTGGATCGCAGTATTGGTCTTCATAATAGCTCCATGAAGAGTCTGGGTGATACCCCCAATCTTGATGATAATTGGAATAAGCATCATAGTTGAGGTAATCACCCACGTACTGTACTTGCCCAAAACTGACGGGGCACTGAAGACTCAGATGGTTACCAGTATAATAATTACAAGTAATTGATGTCTCTCGACTCCGTTGGGCTGCCACAACGTCCAACTTCCTCAAAAGAACCTCAAGCTGTGCTAATAATTCAGAAATTGCATTGAGTCCATCAATCCTTATTTCCCTTGGTTGATCCATCCTTGTGTATGACCATGGATAAGCACTGGAATCCATGGTACCTGAAAAGAGAGAATATAGGAAGAGAATTAAAACAAGATAAAAATGTTTAAATTAAAACTAATTTGATTGAAGCTAATGTTGGCAAAAATTTATTAAACTAATTCCCCGGCAACGGTGCCAAAAACTTGTTGGTCGTTTTATCGATCATTATATGCGTGCAAGTATACACGGTCAACAAGTAATAAAGAGTAATTAAAGTATCATCCCAGAAAGAATTAACTAATAAAGTTCACCAAGCACTAACCCATAACCATTTCAATCTTATTTAAACGAATGACTTAATATTGTGAATTATAACTAAGCAATTAAACTAATTCTAAATAACCCTAGAATAAACTATATAGTGAAGATATGAGATCACAATTTCCCCTATTAATTCATCTAAGTCAACACACTTCCTGTTAAGCCAAATCAATTATCGCAGAATGCTAGTCGAGAACACGAAAGTGAGACAAGGCCATCTTTCGATGCACCAAATCCATATCACATATAATCCACAATTGATAGAATACACATGAACACCCACATTACTTAACCACTATATGTCTATGTGATTTACAAGTAACTAGGGTTTAAGCACAAGATCTCAAAAGACTACAAGTGATGCTTCAGTACATGTCTATCCTAAGCACAAATTATAGACTCTACCGCCATGCAAAATCCACAAACACAAGCTATTAAGATCAGATCTCATCCCATACTCCGTTTGTCAATTTCATATGGAATATCACAGTAATCGATGGCCAATCAACTAATAAATTAAGCATGAACCATAATAGGCAAACCAACAACAATCAATAAGACTAATAATGAAGCATATCAAAATAGACTACTCAATAGGTTCCTTTGAAATCCCAAAATAGAGTTTAAGTCGTGATTAAATTAACTCCACAATCCACAAATTGAATAAACATTTTAAGAATACAAAGAAAGAAAGAGAGAATTTAGGGTTTGAAGTAAGCAAATCTGAATTCTCTTGCTTCCAATATGAATCTCCAATGGTCTTCAAAAGCTTCAATCTTCAACTCTAATCTAATATAGGATTTATCTAATCTAATCTACTAATGAAAGAACAGAGAGGAACATATTCTAAGCTAAGGATCCCAAGGGGTGGAATACCCTTCTTTCCTACTCCTATGTCTCTATATATAAGCCCTAATATGAATCCCCACCTCAATTACGCTTCAATCGCACTCTTTAATGAAAAAGTCAAGTATGGTCGTGTTCCGGAGTGGCGCGGCCGCGCTGGAAATGGCCTGAAATTGGGCGCGGGCGCACTAGAAGCAAATGTCATTTTTTTGGCCTAGGGAAGGGCGCAAGCGCGCCCAAAATACACTACAAATTGGCCATCCCACGCTGTAGGAATTCTGTTGCAGTGCAATATGATAGAACAGCCATAACTTTTGATCCGGGAAGAGTTACGGGGCCTACTACCTGTCAAATCGAAGCTATCGAAGAGATCTACAACTTTTATTTTTTTGAGCATTGAGAAATAATGGACGAATGAAGGCCTAAATTGAGCTTGAAGTGATAGCTGTATAATGGCAACCCAAAAACCATGAAGTTCAACATCCGTTGGTTGGTACAAAGGTCATAACTATCGCCTCCGAACTCCGATTGAGATGATTCAAGATGTTCCCGAAAACATAGAAGACACTCTACAATATAACCCAAGTTTCAATCCAAGAACATGAAATGAACATGAAAGCCCAAATGACGTCCGGATTGCATTTCCTTCCCTTTTAGCTTGATATAACACCAAGAGAGCTTCCAATATGAAATCTATAAAAACAAGCTAAAATGCATGAAAAGTTAATATAACACATGAGTTTAACCAACAATTGAAGTTAGTTGATATCTAAATAAGTGGCTATAAAACCACTTATCATACTTTAATTCCACAGTATTTGGTGTTCACTGTCCAATAATAACACATCTATCTACCTATAATAAATGAAACTCATAATTAAAAATAGAAACCATCCCCTTAAGGGGTTACAACATCATGAATAATCAATCCCCGAGTTATCTAACCTTAAAACATCAATGCGAAAATAACATAAACAAAGAAGTCTTAAACATAACATAGTGAGTCTTAACAATAACATTCTCAAAAAATAATACACAAGTCTTCATGACTTGTTTTCCTTGCCCTTTCCCTTACTAGTGGATGGCTCATCAACTCTTTCAACTTTAGCTGCAATGTTATTGTGCAAGAGTGAGCAACAATTGTCCACAAGTATAATAATAATAATAATAATAATAACGTGCGAATAATCAATGGATACTAAGTAATAAAAAGTTCGGCTTTTGAATCAAGAATAAATAACAAGAATCAAAATTACATCTGAGGGTTGCAAGACCAAGAACTATGTCCTAGGTTATCAAGTATTTCTACCTTAAACCTTTAACAGTCGTAAGACTATATGGACCTTACTTCTCGTACTTAGGGGGATCAGCACTTAGTACCCTGTATGTGCACAACATCTCAACGCTAACGCGTAAATAATCCCCTATAAGGGGTTGTTCATCTCAGTTTGACATCAGAGTCAGCACCAAAGGAAGTTTAGTTTGGATAAGTTTCATTAACAAAAGTTATAGAATTTAGAACGCTCATCAACTATGGACTAGTCGAATCAAAAGATATCGCTAGCCATTCAAGGTCTTAATACAATAAGGTAAATGATATTAAATCAAGATTGAATCTCAACGTATATAACTGAATGAATATAAGAACTTGAATATCTCATTTGGAATCATAGACTTGAATAATAAGAGTATGAATTGGATCAATATAAGAATATAATTTACGAACTTGCTCAATAAAGAGTAAGGTTAAGAAACTTGAGTTATGATAACAAGTCAGGAATAGAGAACTTGTGTAATGTAAAAGTAAGGTTTAGAAACTTGCCTCGTGCGTAGGCTATAATTTATAATTCATGTTCTCCAATTAATCCTACATACCATTACATTCACAATACCAATTAATCGTATCTCAACTAGCATCATGAGTATACTATCTTAACTCTGAATATGATTATATTAATCGGATCCACAAATATTAACTCTTAAACACATTATTAGACTTCATGAACAACGAGTTAAAAATACGTATTCGACTTATCAATTAATCATGTAAAACATCACTGACATGTTAATAATCTATTTTAACATCTCAATATATGATTAACACATTTTCATGTTCATAACATTAGGTTTTAATTTGTATTTCTGGACTTGAACACTTAAATAAAATTTTCTGGGCCATTCTACTAACTAGCGCTGCAGCACACAGTTTAAACTGGGGGCCGGCGCTGCGGCGCAGAGCCACGTCAGCATGTCACTGGCCTAGCGTTGCAACGCTCGGTTTCTTCACAGAATTGGCGATGCGGCACCGTGACACGTCAGTCGGCATTGAGCCTGGCGCTGCAGCACTCTGTTCCTTCACAAAATCGGCGTTGCGGTGCCACGACACAGTGAGACACAAATAGAGCTCGCGAAGAACACAGAAAAAGCCAAATTATGCCAAAACATTGCTCAAACAATAAATTTAATGCTACCCATAAGTTCTGAACTTAACAAAAATATTTTATAACAACCTTAGCATGATTTTAACAACTTAAATTACATAAACAACTAAATTGGAACACATAATTTTCATGTTCTTGCTATTTTTCCAAGTTTCGTTAATTTTCATGAAATCACACATTACAGATTTGTTATAACACCAAATCAGTCCGTTTTAGTTTCGTTCTTTTTGTTTTTACATGTATAAACATAATCACTCATCAATTTGCCTATTATCATGCAATCTAAGTATAAATTTTTGTACGTATAAGCCATATTAAAATATTATTTCTCTATAAGTTTCAAAACTCCAATTTAAACAAAATTTCATAGATTTGATTACTCTAAATCACATATAAATCATATACAATTGGATTATGCATGCTAATAAACATCTAACACCTAGTTCTTAACAATTTAGCCATTAAAACCCATTACAGAGAACTCAAAATCAGTATTCATGGAGAAAAACTCAAGAACGTAAACTTAAAGCTTGAGATGGAGAAATTACCATTGCTTTCTTGTTTTGATTATGCAAGATGATAGAAAACTTTCTTTGATTCTTCAAATCTTCTTCGATCTCTCAATTTTCTTTCAAGCTCTCTCCCCTTTTCTCTTTACCTTATGTTTTCCGGACTTAGCAAATATATGAAGGAAGACTGATATAACATATACATATAGTATAATTAACTGGCACAACATGGGTGTCAGTTAAGGCCATGATGCCTTTAACTACTCCTATGTTCATAAGGCCATGTTTGGTTTGCACTTAAAAGCTCCTTTTTAGTTTATTTTTATTAACTTGTTTATTATATAGTTTATTTGTCACACTTTAATTAATCAAATAATATCATTTAAATTTAATTAAATAAAAGCCAATATTACACATTAAAACAAATCATCACATAATTAAAATTCTCATTTATTAATTATGACAAATCATTAAATCTCTAATTAATTATTAAATTAATTAGAATAACATTATAATTAATAACAACTCATTTAATTTAATAATCTCAATTAAATTCATACTTTAAACTATAAAATTAATCTTCATCAATTTAATTAATGTAGCACATATTATTAAATTAATCTACCACAATTCCATCAAATATTTATTTAATGCAATAAATAAATCAGCAAAATATTTATTTAATTAAATATAAGACATAGAATTACTATCAAGTCTTATTTTATTTATTTATATGTATTTCGATTCTAAAATGCACAACTTCAAGTAATTCAAATTAGAAACTCTTTCTAATTTTAGTCTGCCTTGTCCAAGGACTATTAGGTTATCATTTATCGAATCACATAGGACATTTTCTTCTTTTACTAGAAGCGTATATTCTTTATTGATCCTTCATTATCTCCATGTATAAATTATTATACCCAAGCATACCCTTTGATATATCCTTAGGGTCTTAAAGAACATGTCAAAGTATAACTCATCATACACAAGATACTATGATGATCTCAAGTCTAAGGATTATTTGTACTACTATCACTTAAGGAATTCCTATTGATTGGTAAGTAAAACTCCATTAGGTATTCCTTAGCGAGCCACGTTCAGTGTACTTATTCTCCAATAAGCACCTACATACATGTTTTAGTGTCTCCACACAAATGATTATAAGGTCGATAATCCTCATCCAATGACCAAGCAACATATGTACCAATCTATCCGGATTCAATAATCCCCTTTTTAGTAATCCAACAATTGGGAATTATTTTAGTTTTAAGCTATCTAAGAATTTAGATCTCATTAGCATGATCATCATTACGATTCTAAAAGCATTACTTAAAACTATGTGTTTATCACATATTATAAAAAACAACACCATATAGATAAATAAATGTCTTTAATTAAATAACACTTTTATTAATAAATGAATAAGATTGTTACAAAGTATATGCTTTATCATTAAACATGATTGGCTTGTGTGCATAATACTTTCAGTTTTATCATGCTAGAAGACGACGTTCGATATTCCAAATATCTTTGAAAGTTATAATTAATATAATTTCTTTGAGGGGTTTGTTATTATTTGTCTCATCTTGTTTAGCGCGCATGCACATATATATATAAAATACGCGTCATATTAATTGACATGCGAAGCATGTTGCATAATATATATATATATATATATATATATATATATATATATATATATATTTTAAGCATGCACATTTAGAATACTATATTCTACCCTGATTGATTATGGACTTTTATTCTATTTTGGTTCACTAGAGCCAACAAGTGAACCAAAAGGTCAAACCTAGGATGCAAGAATTGAATTTAAATATAACTATTACATTTAAACCCAGGCTCCATTACAAACGGGTCTTCAAGCGCTCATTGTTCCTTGGTCTCCGATTCTTCAAGTAATTCTAAATAATCCTATTACATAAACTATTTACATTAAATAGAAACCTTAATCATCAGTCAAGGGAAAGTACATACGAGGGAGATAGAAATTACATTAGGAAAAACTAAAGAAGACGAGGTACGCAAAACCCATTTATAAAACCCAATCATTCATGCATACAACTAAAATAAAATCCAATCACATTGGTCAATAGTCCATAATCAACCCCATTTATTATCATGCATATCACCATATACAACAACAAATAACATTCATCTCATGAATAATAAATTCATTCCATATATGCATCGATATCATTTAATGGAAAAAAGTTTGCTAATATTTAGTTTTGAAACAACATAAAATCTTTTATTTTAATCAAAAACCAAATAAAAATTAAACTTCTTTAATTTTTAGCAATCTAAAATCATATTCTAGATAAAATAAACATCTTAATTTTAAACTTTTATCAATTAAATAAACCATTTATTTCAATTAAAGAAAATAAATTTTTTTTAGTTTTTGAAGTCCGGCGGGACTGCACTTAGAATGAACTGGGAACCGGCGCGGCCGCACTGCAACCCTAGAAACGTTTCCTGGGTTAGGGCGCGGTCGTGCAGCGTACCAAAAATAGAAAACTTTTTCCAGCCCAAAAAATTCGATCGTATCGCATATCAAGTCATACATGGAATCATCAAAATCAATAATTATCAAAAATTTAGGCTCTGATACTATTGTTAGGTTTGTATATAGCGCGATCATGCAATCAAATCACCTAAAAGTAGAGGAAGCGCGATAAAATAGGAATTTAAATTTTTTATACAAACCATCTCCATGATCATACTTTGTGATTAATTATCAATCTAAACGAAGAAGAAGGAGAATTAGATTCATACCCTTATAGAATCGTGTTTCCTCAAGTACAAGTTCAACTCCAACTCCTTCGTGCTCTCCTTGAATTCACCAAGTTTGATTCCTTCCTTTAACCAATGTTAGCCACCCAAGTGTTTAGCCTCTAGAGGTGACCCACCAAGGAAGAACAAGTATTCAAGAAGATGAGTGTTTGAAAAAATCCTAGATTCTATCTCTATAGGATTATACGTATTCTCCCAACTTTTGGAATTAAGTGTATAACTTGTGTAACCCTAATCTATAATAAGACTTTCTTATTTATAGATGTAGGTAAACCCCCTAAACTATTTAGGAATAGGGTTTCATTTTAATTAATTAAACTGTATTAATCAATTTTATTCCTAATCTAAATAGTAATTAATGAGATTACTTTTATTAATTAATTTTCAAACCCTTTTAGGAATTAAATAATAATAATAATAATAATAATAATAAGTTATTAATTTCCAAATCCTCTTATTAATTTATATTTAATATTTCCAAAATATTAAATAATAAATATTAAGTTATTTAATTTATTCTATCACTACAGATTAAATTAAAAACATTTAACTTATTATCAAGAATATGCCATTTACTTCTTAAATAAATATTTTCTTTTTATGGTGTCACCCTTTAGGTTCTCCATATTAAACCGGTTGTGAATAAATCAATTAGAACAATTCTAATCTTATTTAATTAAATAAATTAAATTATTTAATTCATTTAAATAAATAATATTTATTCTACAATAAGGGTAAGCCCCCTTAGCGATCAAAGACTTTCCAGATAATATAGATTTCAACATTAATCATAAAAGAACCTTTGAGTAAATAGTTACCATACAATTCAATTCTTCCACCATATAATATTCCAGTTAAATATAAGACATTGTATTATTTTCAAGTCTTATTATATTTAATTATATGTATTTCGAGTCTTAAATGCACAACTCTAAGTAATGCAAATTAGAAACCCCTTTCTAATTTCATTCTACCTTGTCCAAGGATTCCTGAGTTATCATTTATCGAATCACATAGGATATTCTCTCTTTTTTTACTTGAAGCGGTAGATTCTTTATTGAACATTCATTATATCCATGTACAAATTATTATATCCAAACATACCATTTGATATACCCTAATAGTCTTAAGGGACATGTCAAAGTATAACTCATTATACACAAGATTATATGATGATCTCAAGTCTAAGGATCACTTAAACTACTATCACTAAAGGAATTCCTATTGACAGGTAAGTAAAACTCTATTAGGTATTCCTTAGCGAGCCACGTTCAGTGAACTTATTCTCTAATAAGCACCTACATACTTGCTTTAGTGTCTCCACACAAATGATTATGAGATCAATTATTCTCTTCCTAAGAGCAACCAACATATATACCAATCTATCCAGATTCACTAATCCCCTTTTTAGTGATTCGTGTGGTTGTATAAGACCTAAAGCTGAAAGTTATAAACTTATTAAGGTGGTGATTGAAACCAATAATGTTAGTTGTAATATAACTAATTTATTATTCGTTGTTATTCTAGTGAGCATTTGTTTTGCTCACTCTTGCATAAAACATTGCAGCTAAAGTGGAGAAGCTCGAAGAGCTATCGATAAGTAAGGGCAAGGGCAAGATAAAAAAATAGCTGATGATTAGTTTAAGTTATCTTTTGATGAAGCTTGTAATAAGACTTAATTAGTATTGTTATATTTTTCGCATATGTTGTAATAAAGGTTAGATAACCTGGGATTGAGTATTATTGATGTAACCCTTTAATGGGAGGATTATTTATTAAGATTGAATATTATTATTATCCTTTATTATGGGTAGTTAGATGTGATTATTTTGGACAGTGAACACCAAATTTGTGGGATTGAAGTACCCGGATTTGGGGGTGTAACTTGTTGGACATGGTGTGGTCCATGATGAGCTTTACCGATCTTCCAATATCCTTTTGGGGTTATGCCCTAAAGACGGTTGTGTATCTACTAAATAATGTCCCCTCGAAATCCGTCCCTAAGACTCCATATAAGTTATGGACATGGAGGAAACCTAGTCTTAAGCATGTTAAGATTTGGGGATGTCCAGCTTATGTGAAAAAGTTTCAAAATGATAAGCTTAAGATAAGATCTAATAAGTGCAAATTTGTGGGATATCCTAAAGAATGTTTAGGATACTATTTCAATAATCCTGCTGAGCAAAATGTGTTTGTTGCGAAACACGCTACTTTCTTGGAAAAGAATTTTTTTCCTTGAATGGGCTAGTGAGAGGAAAATAGATCTTGAAGAAGTTCAAGAACCACAAAGCACTACAGGTCAAGTGGATAACCTGTCCAACTAGAAATACCTTCTTTACCACAACCGAGTCGTAAATCTAAAAAAGTACCAAAGATACCTGAAAGGTATGGATTCATTGTGGATGATGATGATGAGGTAAGCATCATAGAGGATGATGATCCAGTTACATATGATGAGGCAATGAGTAGTAAAGACTCAAAAATGGCAAATGGCCATGAAATCTAAAATGAAATCTATGTATGAGAACCAAGTATGGAATTTGGTTACTCCACCGGAAGGCATAGTGCCTATAGGGTGTAAATGGATCCTTTAAGAGAAAGACTGGAGCAAATGGAAACCTTTTCATCAGTTGCAATGCTCAAGTCCATTCGGATTTTTCTTGCGATTATAGCTTACTATGACTACGAGATCAGGAAAATAGACGTGAAAATTACCTTCCTCAATGGGAAACTAGAAGATGATGTATACATGATACGCCAGAGGGATTTATTTCAAAAGATGGAACAAATCAAGTTTGTAAGCTATACCGATCCATTTATGGATTAAAGAAAATTTCTCGCAGATGGAACATCTATTTTGATGAAACAATCAAAGAGTTTGATTTTATTAAAAATAAGGATGAACCTTGTGTGTACAATAAGGTTAGTGGGAGCACTGTGACATTTTTGGTATTATATGTTGATGATATACTACTTATAAGGAATGACATACCAACGCTACAATCAATAAAGATATGGTTTCCTAAACACTTCTCTATGAAAGGACTTGGGAGAAGCATCATATGTATTGGGGATAAAAATCTATAGAGATAGATCTAAAAGGATGCTCGGCTTGACCCAAGGAACGTACATTGAATCGATGCTAAAGAAGTTTAGCATGGCCAACTCCAACAGAGGTCTCAAATAGATGAGCTTTGAAGTGAATCTCTTCAAGAAAATGTCCCCAAAGACACTTGAAGAGAGAGATCGCATAAGAACGATACCTTATGCTTCGGCATTATTATCTATCATATATGGGATGATATATACGAGACTTGATGTTGCTTATAAACTTTAGAGGGCTATACAGACTCAAGTTTTTAGACTGACCAAGACTACAACAAATCCACCTCAGGTTATATGTTTACCCTAAAGGGTGGTGCAGGGAGTTAGAAAAGTTTCAAGAAGCAAACGGTTGTTGATTCACTGACAGAAGCAGAGTACATAGCTATAAGTGAAGCTACAAAGAAAGTTGTTTGTATGAAGAAGTTCATTACTAAACTTGGAGTGGTTCCTAGCATACTAGGACCAGTGCTTGTATATTGTGACAATAATGGGGTTGTTGCACAGGCCAAGGAACCCATATCTCATCAGAAATCTAAGTATGTGTTGCGAAGCTTTCATCTGATTAGGGAAATCTTTGAAAGAGGAAATATCACCTTGGAAAGAGTAGAATCTCAGAACAACATTGCAGATCTATTTACTAAAGCATTAACTCAGCAGTAGTTAGATTGTCACTTAGAGAAGATGGGTATTAAATGCTAGGGTGATCGTCACTTAGTGCAAGTGGGAGATTAAAAGTCGTATGCCCTCAAGCCAATCACATTCGATGTGATAAGAATTTACTTTTTAGTCTTGTTCATTTATTAATAAAAGAATTTATTTAATATAAAAGGCATTCTTTATCCATGTTAATTAGTTGAATTAATAAATGTGATAAACCTTTAGTTTTGGAGCAATACTTTTAGAATCATGATGATTATTATGCTAATGAGATCTAAATTCAAGATAGCTCAAAACTAAAATGTTCCTAATCGTTGGATCACTAATGTGGGGTTATTGATTCCAAATAGATTAGTACATACTATGTTTCCTCTGTTGAAGAGGGTGATTAATCTCATAATCATTTGTGTGAAGACACTAAAGCAACTATGTAGGTGCTTATTGGAGAATAAGTTCAGCGAACGTGACTTGCTTAAAGGAACTCTAATAGAGTTTTACTTGTCATGTCAATAGGTGTTACTATTGTGATAGTAGTACAAGTGATCCTTGGACTTGAGATCATCATAGTATCTTGTATATACTGAGTTATATCTTGTCATATTCCTTAATACTTTAGGGTATGTTCGCATATAATAAAGTGTATATGAAGATAGATGAATGATCAACAAAGGATCTACCACTTCCAGTAAAGGGAGAGAATGTCATATGTGATTCGATAAGTGACAACTCAGAAATTACTAGCCAGGGTTGAATGGAAATTAGAAAGGAGTTTCTAATTTATATTAACTAGAGTTGTGCATTTTAGAATTGAAATATATATAATCAAATAAATAAAACTTGACAGTAATTCCATGTTTTATATTTGATTGGGATATTGTATGGTAGAAGGATTGAATTATACGGTAACTATTCACAGAATAGGTTCTTTGTGCTTTTTGTGATTAAATGTTGAATTCATATTATCTGGATAGTCATGATACATTATTTATAAGGTGTCACTCATGATGTAGAATAAATATTATTCATTTATATTTGAATTAAAGGAGTTTAATTCATTATAAATAATATTAGAACGATTTTAATTTATTTATTCTACTTACCGGCTTAATATTGAACCTAGAGGGTCACACCATAAAAAGAGAAATATATTAAAGAAGTGATTGGCTTAATAATAATAAATTAATTGTATTTAATTTATTAGTGGAATAAATTAAATAGCTTAATATTTATAATTAAGTATTTGGAGAAATACTAAATTATAAATTAATCAGAGAAATCACATTATTATTATTATTATTATTATTATTATTATTATTATTATTATTATTATTATTACTATTATTATTATTATTATTATTATAAATAAATTGAATAAATAATAATAATTTAGTATTTGGAGAAATACTAATATTTATAATTAAGTATTTGAAGAAATACTAGATTATAAATAAATAAGAGAAGTCTTATTATTACTATTATTATTATTAATTTAGTTTCTAATTAGATAGGGAATTAAATTAAAATCCTAACACTTAAAAGGTTTAGGAGAGAGAGTTGATAAGTCGATTTTATATCTACTTATCTGGTATCTATTACTTGAATTAGTTGCTTAAACCTATGTTTCGTAGTTACTTTTCATGCATTTTGTGTTCATTTTGTAGATCTTATGCTTGGGAACTGTGTGAGCGACTATTGGTATGAAAAGACAAGGAAATGCAATCCAGACATCGTTTGGGCTTTTATATTCATTTCATGTTCTTATTTTGGAACTTGGGTTTTATTGTAGAGCTTCTTCTTAGCTTTATAGAACATCTTGAATCATCCAAATCGGAGTTCGGATGCGAGAGTTATGACCTTTGTACCAACGAACATTGAACTTTAATGTTTTGGGTTGCAATTGCACAGCAGTCACTTCCAGCCCAATTTCGACCTTCACCCGTCCATTATTTCTCAATTATCAAATAATAAAAGTTGTATATCTCGTCGATATATTCGATTTGACAGGTTGCAAGCCCCGTAACTCCTCTAGAATCAAAAGTTATGGTTGTTTTACCAAAGGACACTACAGCAGAAGATCTAGGGCGCGGCCACGCCCATTTCTAGTTCATTTTGAGCTCGCCCGCGCTCTTCCCTGGTCCAACAAAATTCTATCTGGTACTTGAGCGCAGCCGCTCCAAACTCCAGGCATTTTTTAGCGCGGTCGCACCACTTCGGAAGTTGACTTAAGTTGACTTTTTCATTAAATAGTGCAATTGGAGTGTAACTTGGACAATGAGTCATACCAGGACTTATAAATAAAGATATATCAGTATGTAATAGCGGTATTCCATCCTTTGGGATCACCATCTTGTATATATCATCATTAGATATTCTACTCTTCAAAACAATTGGTGCTATGACATTGATTCTAAAACTGATGGAGAGCCCGAACCAATTCTGCAACTGGGTGAGCCACAAGATATCGAAAGAGAGGAGACAAGTGGGGATAAGGAAAATGAGGCCAACGAGGATCTAGCGTTAAGTGCCAATGATGATGAGCCGATCCTGCTAATACCCCAGGTTCCTTCTCCACCACAAATCAAAGATCCAGTAATTTTTGTAAAACCATGCCCCCTTGGTAGTCACGTCGTCGGCAAGGCTCTTTATGACATGAGAGCTGGTACAACTTGGAAGCCATAGTGGGCCGAGGAAGAGAAGGTAGAAGAAGAGCCCATTATTTTTGACAATACTCAATGCCCCAAGCTAATCACAGACACAATGGAGGAAGCACATAGCTATGTGACATTCAAAATGGGGGACTTATCTACAAAAAGTAAGATAGGTGACTTTAATTGAATGGCTATCTCAAATGGGAACCTCCCAAAGCATACATTGATCCTGATGGATGGAGGGTTCCTCAGTTATCATAGAGGAATTGGATAGCAGTGACAAGAATTAGTCGAGCTGAAGGACTATAAAACAAGCACTCGATGGGACGCACCCCATCCAATCAAATCTTTCTCCCTCATTTTTTAATTCTTATTTACATATCCACTCATTTATCCCTCTATGTTTAATTCTTCGTAGTTTTGATATTAAGTAGGAGTGTTGGTAGATTATAGTAGTATTAATAGGTTGTTTTGTGATCCTCTCATGTTCAATTCAATTGCTATGAGGATGGATGGTCAAAATAGAAGTCAAAAAAAGTGCAATGCAAGTGTTTTTAAAAAGGGCTGAAAGACTAAATTGGAGTGCCAAATAAGTTTGGGGGAATTGCAGGTCGAATTCCCAAGGCATTAGAGAAGTCCGCGCTCAGTTCCCAACTTTTGGATCCATCCAGACTTATGCACCGCTTGATACACCATCGGATCATGAGGAGGCGGACGGAGATGACGATGCCACTTAGGGAGTAGTCTTTCACTTTTTATTACAATGAGGGCATATTAGTATGTTCATGTGTATTGCATATAGTTTAGTTTTTACTCATATGTTGCATCTAATAAATTGAGAAAATAAAAAAAATCAAAAATATTTTTTAATATTTATTTTTAATTGTTGCATTTAGTTAGGTCATATTTTGCATGAATCCAAGTTTTCAGTTTGTGTGAAATTCATTTGGCCTATGAGGAGATTAGAACTGCATGATTTTTGATCAGTTTTGATTACTTAGGCTTCGTTGTAATGTTATAGCATGATGTGAATTTTAATCTGTTTGAAACTGATGTAATCGAATAGCACTTTAGAGTATCCATTACGATTTGCTCAGTTTAAATGGTCACATAATTTTATTCTTTTGGGAAATTTGTGTTTTAATGATAGAGATTTTGTAGACAGTTAGCAACGACTAGATGATGTAAAAGCTTAAGTTTGGGGAAAAATAAGGGGTATGCATGTTATATATAAAAAAATGAGAAAAAGAAAAGAAAAAAAATATGTTAGAGTAAAAATTTTGGGTAGTTTAGTTCTGTGGCCTTTGATACTTGAGTAAATACGCCCTATGGGATGTCTCTACACCCCGCGCCCCTAAAGCCATCTGGCTTGGGAGTCGTTGGTCGAAAGCTCGCTACACGGGTATCACTAAAAAGCCTAAGAGAACTAGACATTGCACAATCAAGTGTATACACGATAAAGTGCGAATGTCGCCCTCGTGAGTAAATAAAAGCATAATAAACCCCTTGTTGACTCTTAGCTTAGTTGATGCATAGTTTTGGTTGGAGCTTAATTTGTTTACTGCCTTTCTTAAGTTGAAACTGTATTTTTCCCTCTAAGAAGCATATTATGTGAAGTATTTGTTCTGTAGCAAGTTTAATGGTTGCTAAGCACACACACACACTACATCAGTGATGACAGGTTTTGATTTGTAGAATAATATGCATTATGGCCTCGTTTTTGGTTGGATTTTCTGTTTGAAGATTTTGTACTTTCTTTGACGCAATTCTTATGAACTTCATATCTGCCTAGTATTTGGATTCGATAGCATTTTAGATTAGATTACATTGTGTTTAGTATATTGCATTTGCATTATGTTGTGTTGCTCGGGGACAAGCAATAGTTCAAGTTTGGGGGTATTTGATAAGTCGATTTTATACGTACTTATCAGGTATCTATTACTTGAATTAGTTGCTTAAACCTATGTTTTGTAGTTACTTTTCAATCATTTTGTGTTCATTTTGTAGATCTTATGCTTAGGAACTATGTGAGCGACTATTGGTATGAAAAGGAAAGGTAATGCAATCCGGACATTATTTGGGCTTTCATGTTCTTGTCTTGGAACTTGGGTTTTATTATAGAGCTTCTTCTTAGCTTTTCAGAATATCTTGAATCATCCCAATCGGAGTTCGGATGCGAGAGTTATGACCTTTGTACCAACGGACATTGTACTTCAATGTTTTGGATTGCCATTGCACAGCAGTCACTTCCAGCCCAATTTCAACCTTCACCCATCCATTATTTCTCAATTATCAAAAATGAAAGTTGCATATCTTCGTCGATATATTCGATTTGACAGGTGGCAAGCTCCGTAACTCCTCTAGAATCAAAAGTTATAGTTGTTTTACCAGAGGACACTGTAGCAGAAGATCTAGGGCACGACGTGCCCATTTCTAGTTCATTTTGAGCGCGCCCGCGCTCTTCCCTAGTCCAACAAAATTCTATCTGCTACTTGAGCACAGCCGCGCCACTTTGGAAGTTGACCAGAGTTGACTTTTTTATTAAATAGTGCAATTGGAGCGTAACTTGGACAAGGAGTCATACTAGGACTTATAAATAAAGACAAATTAGTATGTAATAGCGGTATTCCATCCTTTGGGATCATCATCTTATATATATCATCATTAGATATTCTAATCTTCCATTAGATTAGATAAACCCCAGCTTAGATTAGATCTTTGGGGATTCAAGCTCTTGGAAAGCATTGGAGATTCAGATTGGAAGCAAGAGAATTCAGATTTGCTCATCTCAAACCCTAAATTCTCTTCTTATCTCTCTGTATCGTTCAATGTTTATTCAATTGTGGATTATGGATTTCACTTCAATAATGAATTAAACTCCATTTTGAGATTATAATGGATCTTGTGGTGTAGTTTATTTTGATATGCTTCCTTGTTAGTCTTATTAATTGTTATTGGATTGTCTATTGTGATTTGTGTTGAAATGCTTAATTGCCTAGCTAACAATTACCGTGATAACCCATATGAAATTGAGCAATGAATTATGGGTTTAGATCTGATCATAATAACGTGTGTTTGTGTGTTCTACATGACGTTGGAATTCATGATTCGTGCCTATGATAGAGATATACCGAAGCACCACATGTAATCTAATAAGAACTTGCACTTAAACTCTTTTTAATAATAATTCGCATAAAGATATAGTGAGTTAGTTAATTAGGGTGTTCAACTTGATTCTATCATTTGTGGATTTGATTTGATTTGGGTATGGTACATCAAGAGATGGTCATATTTTACCTTCATGTTCTTGATTAACAACCCATGATAATTAATTTGGCTTAACGGGAAGTGTATTGATATAGATGAACCAATAAGTGAAATTGTAGTCTCATGTCTTCATTATCTAGTTTCATTCTATGGATAGTTAGTATTAGTTTAATTGCATATTATTATTCAAAATAATAAATCCATCGTTTAAATAAGATTAAGTTGATTACAGGTTAGTGTTTGGTAATTCTTTTTAAATAATTCTCCGTGGAATCGATTGTAACACACGAGATTTTTGTATTTTAATATTTATTGAATTAAATAAACATTTTAGTTTATTTATTTATTGAGTTGAATAAATAATTGATGTGATTTTGTGGTGGAATAATTTAATTAAGTGCAATATATTAATTAAATTTATGTTTAAAATTAAATTGATGTTCAGTAATTTTGTAGTTGAATTGAGATAATTAAATTAGATGAATTATTGTGTGAAAATTGGGTAGTAATGATTTAATGAATAATTATAGTAATGTCTAATTTAATTTAATAATTAAATTAGAGATTTACTAATTTGTTATATGAATTATGATTAATAAATAAATTATAATTGTGTAGCAATTTAATTTATGTGGCAATTTTATTTAATAAGTTGATACTAGCTTAAATTTAATTAAATTGGAATATTAGAATTTAATTGAATAAAGTGTAACATTTAAACTATGTAGTAAATGAGTTATTAAAATAAATTAAAAGGAGTTTTAATTCAGTTTTACCAAACTAGGCCCTTAACTTTTAAAATTCTATTTTTAATTCAGTTTTGCCAAACAAGCCTTAGTGGCTTTTGATTTTAAAAAATATATAACTGATATGTATTTATTAAGAAAATTAAGTTTTATCAGTTATTATACGTTTTATATTTATATCAGTTTTATATTACGTAAAGTTAAGTTAGAGAAGAAAGAACAGAGAAAAAAAACTAGAGAAAAAAGAAGAGAGAAGAAGAAAGGAAAAGATGAAGAAAGCTCTGTGAAATCAAAAAGGAGGTTGCTTGCTATCATCTTCTTCTAAAGCTAATCAAAGGTAATAATCTAACTTTAGGATTGTTAATCTATGTTTTTATTGTTCTTCATAAAAAGATAATTTTACTTCTCTATGTTTTAAGTTTTTCATGATAATTGTGTAAATATAATTTTTATATGCTAAATTATATATATAAACTGTTATATATGATTTGTATGAATATTTAAGTTGTTTAATTCATGTAAATATGATGAACATGAATAAATCATGTTCATAGCAATTTACAGTGAAGTATTTTGAAAAATGACTTCTTTGATATAAAAATTGATGTTTAATTCATGCCATGTTATGAAAATTGATTATAGATTGTGATAATATGTTAAGAAACGAAAATAACATGATTTTAATTAAGTGATTTGGTTTAAAAACAAAGTCACAGTGTTTATTTTTGTCAAGAGCACTTACCAATGGAGTTTTCTTCAAAATCATAGAATTAAAAGGGTTTTAATTGATTGTTGTGATATTTATGTGTTAAATTATGTTAGAAGCATAAATTTATGTTTCTGTAAATTTTAGTATGAATTATGTAAGTTAAAAGTTATGTTTGATCAAAGTAAATAAGACAAATTGACTTTTCATGCACTGTTCGCGAGGCTGTCTACGTCCCACTGTGTCGTTGTATCGCAGTGCCTGTGCTGTGAGTAAACAGGGCGCTGCAGCGCAACAGAAGCATCTGGTGATGTGGCATGGCGCCGCGGCGCCGGTTTAGAGTGTTAACTGGAGCGATGCAGCGCCAGGTCCGGTTCTGTAGAGCATTGATGACGTGGCACGGCGCTGCAACGCCGGCTGCAGTTCATTATGTGGAACTGCTGCGCCACCTATGCAGTTTAGACAAAAAACTTTATTCAAATGTACAATTCTTTGAGAATGTTAATTTAATGATTATAAAAGCATGTTGATAAAATTATATGTTAATTGGACAGTATATAATCATATTTGTAATATGAGATTTATGATTTTAAATTATGACTTGGTTAATTGATTAACACGTTTAAGTTTGACATGAATAATAATAGTAAGTGTGGTTCGATCATGTTATGAACTAACTAATGATTAAACCTAATGACTAAGAGTTGTGAATTAACTTAGATTGGTTAACTAAATGATGTGACTTAGCTATATGGTAACTAATTGTATTGCTATTGTTAATAACGTGTACGTAGGATAATTGTGGAATGAGTTATTAATTGCTAGCTTACGCACAAGGCAAGTTGTTCTATCATTTCTTGTTTACATTTGAGCAAGTTTCCTAATTCTTACTTTTACAGTACGCAATTTATACTCTTAACTTGTTATCAATTACGCAAGTTTTTTAATTCCATATTAGACAAATGTCTTATGTAGTTTCTTTATTGAAAATAATATGACCTTGACTTAATTGTTCAAGCAAGGTTTTATTGTATCTTTCAAATGCTTTAAGTACTTCTAAAGCATGACTATTAAGTATGATGTCTACTGTTGTGACTCATAGTTATTTCCTAACTCTTTTTGTTATCGAACTCTTAAATTATGTAAGCTTGATTCAACTACTCCTTAGTTGATGATAGTTGAACTCTAAATTATCAATTGAGCTAATCCAAACCAAACTTTCTTTGGT
The DNA here is from genome assembly GCA_020205555.1 of Panax stipuleanatus. Lineage (NCBI taxonomy): Eukaryota > Viridiplantae > Streptophyta > Magnoliopsida > Apiales > Araliaceae > Panax > Panax stipuleanatus. The sequence goes on from CM035118.1 coordinate 83,166,914, forward strand.
GCGGACTCGTTAATTAAAGCTGAGATGAACAACCCTATTATAGGGGATTACTATGCGAAAGTGTTAAGATGTTTGTGCACAATACATGGTACGAAGGGTTGATCCCCCTATGTACGAGTTAAGAGGTTCATATAGTCTAACGACTGTTAAAGGTTTAAGTAGAAATATTTATAACCTGAGACATAGTTCAAGGTCTTATGACCCTCAGATGAATTCTAAATCTTGTATTCAATTCTTGATTATCGATGATAGAAATGTTATTCAATTCAGTTAAACTTATTCAATGATATGTCATCATTATTGATTGTTATTTCAAGTGAGCTTTTGTTTACTCACTCTTGCATATATATAACCATTGCAGCCAAAGTTGAGATGGTTGAGGAGCCGTCAACTAGCAAGGGCAGAGGCAAGATGAACAAGTAGCGAAGACTTGTTCAAATTTATAATGTGGTTTTGTAATAAGACATTAATTATTATATGATGTTTTATTTTCCGCATTGATGTTTGTTTAAGGTTAGAAACCTAGGGAACATTTTGATATTGATGGAATCCTTTATAAGGAAGATTTTATTATTAAGGTTGTAATTTATTATTGCATTCCTTATTATAGGCAGTTAGTTATGTTTTATTTTGATAGTGACCACCAAATCCTGTGGAAATGAAGTACCCGGATTTAGGGGGTGTCACAAGTTGGTATCAAAGCTTTAGGTTATGAACCTTAGGTGGGAAACCTTAGGTAGTAGCCTTATATGAGATTGAAAAGATAGTAGTTATAGTTAAGATAATAAACTACCTTATGTGTTGTGTGCTTATATTTATGTACTCGAGAGTATCAATCGGTATCATGTAATAATTAAACCTTAAAATTTTATTATCAGGATGACAATTTTTGGAGAGTCCAGTCAGGCTAGGGAGGAGTTACCTCAGATGCCTAGGGATGAAGGGCCCCGGGACATCCATACGGTCTGGGAGCAGTTAGTTCAGAGAGAGCCAACTCCACTGATCACAGTAGTGGGTCAAAAGCATGAGCCAGTCTTGGACCAAGAGGATGAGGATGAGTCAGAATTAGAAGAGGAGGATCCTAAAGAGAAGTTTTCACCTAACTCTATCAGCGCTGTGATGTACGAGGAGGTTTATGACCGCAACATTGAGCTGCAGGGTAGAGTCGGGGAGTTAGAGGAACTGGTGGATGTGCATCAGACCACCATACAACAGAAGGATGATACGATTCAAGATCTGGATGAGCGTCTTGGAAACATTGAATGAGATCTAGTTCACGTAGGGGGTGAGAGAGATGATGCACTGGCTGAGCTTGAGAAACTGAAGAGTATATGAAGGAGGAGTCAGCGAAGCATGCTAGAGCGGAGGATGTTTACGTGAAGGCTACTCAACGTGAAGATCGAGCTGAAGACGAGGTTTAAGAGAAGAAGGCCAAGATGAAGGAGACAGACTATGCGTTTCATTAGGCTATAGATAGGGCCCGGGATCGTGTCTTTTATTACCAAGCTCAATTCAAGGATTTACCGTGGTATATGGTGGATCGTAGAATAGTTTTCTAGGTGATGGAAGAGGAACGTAGAGAGGTTGTGCGACATCTTAACATGCCTAGATAGTAGAGTAATAAACTATGTGATTATTTATGTATTGAATAAATGTACGTCCCAGAATTTGAGATAATAATGGGATAAGATGATGATGTAATCCTGCAACTTATTTTAGTTCAGGAAAGATTATGTAAATAGCAGAGTTGGTATCTATTCTATGTTTTAAAAACTATGAATGAATAAAATATCAAAGTTTATTGAAGTGTTATGTGGTTAAGTGTGAATTTATTTTAAAATGTTTAAGTTTAAACCTAAATATTTAAGCGATAAGTAGGGATCTAATAAGCGTATGTCTTAACAGAAAGATGCCTCCTATAAGAATACCATTACGTCAACAACATGAGGGTTCTATGAACAATAACAATGATGAGGCGAATGCCAATCCAGTTCAGCAACTGGTGAATTTACTTACTAGAGCACTTGCGAATCAGTTGCAAGTCCAAGCTGCGACGTTCAAAGAATTCAAGGAATTCAAAGGATCCGTGAATCCGGTTGAGGCCCAGACGTGGGTGATGGAAATGGAAAAGGTCTTCGATGTGGCTAGAATCAACGACAACCAGAAGACGGCTTTTGCTACGTTTATGCTGAAGTCGGAAGCTAGTTATTGGTGGCAAGCTAACAAGGCTCGAGGGAGAGAAGGTGTTATTGCATTGGACGGATTCAAAGAGATATTTTTCTAGATGTACTTTCCATTAAGCTCGTAGAACTAGATGGAGGTTCAGTTTTTGGAGCAGAAGCAGGGAGAAATGTCGGTGCCAGAGTACGCCGTAAAGTTCAATGTGCTGGCAAGGGTTTGCGACGTATTAGGTCAGTACTAATGAGAGGAAGGCAAGAATGTTTGAACGGGGATTGAAGCCTTGGTTTTACAGCAAAGTCTTCATATTCCAGCTGAACACATATGCTACAGTGTTGGAAAAGGCGATCATCGCAAAGAGATGCCTTGACTAAATACAACCAAGATCAGAAGAATTAAACTAAGAATAAAGCTGGTGGAAGTGGTGTCAACAACCAGAACAGGAAGTGGAACGACAATATTTCTGCTGGAAGTCAACAGGGAAGTCAGCAGAAGAGAAGGTTTGAAGCTTGTGCTACATGTGGGAAGAATCACACTGGAGTGTGCTTGAGAGGAAGGCGGGTATGTTCTAACTGTGGTCAGGTAGACCACATTGCACCGAATTATCCTTACCCGAAGAAGGGAGCTTACTATACATGTGGATCAAAGGATCACATGGCTCGTGATTACCCGAAGAAGCCAGTTGGATGGTCTAATGGGGGAAGAGGAAATAACAGCGGCATCACTTTGACTATCGTTGGACTACGGCAGACAAGCTGACCCACCTCCAGAACATTCAACATGACCGTGCAGGATGCTGTGCAGTCAAAAGATGTGGTGTCAGGTATCATTCTGGTCAATAGTATTAATGTTTATGTATTATTTGATCTGGGTGCTACTTGTTCATTTATATCCGATGACTTTGCTAAGAATTTAGACTTGCCAAAGGAGGAATTAATTTACCCTTTGAACATAGAGATTACGAATAAGGAGGTTATTCTTGTTAGGTTTGTACACAAGGATTGTAGGTTGGTTATTAAGGGTTATGCGCTGATGGTAAAATTAATTTCGATAAAATTTGGGGAATTAGTTGTTATACTGGGAATGGATTGGTTATTCAACCATGGGGCGGTAATTGATTACCAAAGGAAATCTGTGAACCTTACGACTCCGTCGAAGGTAGTGTTTTATGGAAGCAAGTCGCCTACACAAGCGAGTTTTTTGACGATTATGTAGGACAAGAAGTTATTAAAACAAGGTTATGTAGGGTACTTAGCCTACATAGTGGATACTCGTAAGGAGAATCCAAAGTTGTAAGAGATATCAGTTGTTAAGAAGTTTGTGGATGTGTTTCCGAGCGATTTGCCAGGACTTTCGCCTGATAAAGAGATAGAGTTTGTGATTGACTTAGCGCCAGAGACTGCTCCGATATCGAAAGCTCCTTACAGAATGGCTCCAGTAGAGATGAAGGAGTTGATGGTTCAACTATAAGAATTGCTGGACAAGAAGTATATTCAGCCGAGCGTATCACCGTGGGGAGCACCGGTGTTGTTCGTCAAGAAGAAGGATGGATCAATGCGGCTTTGTATTTATTATAGGGAGTTGAACAAAGTCACGATTAAGAATAAATATCCTTTGCCAAGGATCGATGATTTGTTCGATCAGCTGAAAGGAGCGAAGTACTTCTCAAAGATAGATTTGAGAAGCAGTTATCATCAGCTGAAGGTAAGGAGAGAAGATGTACCGAAGACGACCTTTAGAACTCAGTATGGATATTACGAGTTCTTAGTGATGTCATTTGGTCTAACGAATGCATATGCAACATTTTATAGACCTAATGAATAGGGTGTTTAAGCCATTTCTAGACAAGTTCGTAGTGGTGTTCATTGATAAAATTTTGGTGTATTCTAAAACTAAGGAGGAACACACTGAACATTTGAGGGTGATGTTGGAATCGCAAAGACAGGAGAAGTTATATGCGAAATTCTCGAAGTGTGAATTCTGGTTAGAGATTGTGCAATTTTTTGGCCACGTGATTGACAAAGATGGGATTTCGGTAGATCCATCGAAGGTTATAGCTATGATAAATTGGGATCAGCCGAAGACATCGTCAGAAGTTAGGAGTTTCTTGGGTTTGGCAGGTTATTACAGGAGATTCATTCAAGACTTTTCCAAGATCGCAACTCCGTACACGAATTTGATCAAGAAAATGGTGAAGTTCGTTTGGACGGAAAAGTGTGAGAAAAGTTTTCAGGAATTGAAGAAGAGATTGAGTACTGCGCCGGTGTTGTCATTGTGACACCCCCAAATTCGGGTACTTCAATTCCACGAGATTCAGTGCTCACTATCTAAATAAAACATAACTACTGCCCATAAATAAAGAATGTAAAATAAATTACAACCTTTATAAATCAAATAAAAATCTTCCTTATAAAAAGGATTACAACTTATTCAAAACGTTCCCAGGGTTACCTAACCTTAACATCGTCAATGCAGAAAATAAACATCATAACATAATAAAAATCTTATTACACATCATATCATAATATAAATAAGTTTTTACTTGTTCATCTTGCTCTTGCCTTTGCTAGTTGACGGTTCGTCAACCTTCTCAACTTTTGCTGCAAGGGTTATATAATGCAAGAGTGAGCAAACAAAAGCTCACTTGAAATAGCAAACAATAGTGATGACATAGTATTGAATAGCTTTAACTGAATTGAATAATATTTCATTCATTGATAATCAAGAATAAGATTTAGAATTCATCTGAGGGTTATAAGACCTTGAACTATGTCCTAGGTTATAAACATTTCTATTTAAAACCTTTAACAGTCGTTAGACTATATGGACTCTTAACTCGTACTTCGGGGGATCAACCCTTCGTACCATGTATTGTGCACAAACTTCTTAATGTTTTCGCATGGTAATCCCCTATCAAATAGGGTTGTTCATCTCAGTATTTAATAACAAGTCCGCACCAAAGAAAGTTTGGTTTGGATAAGCTAAAAGGGTAATTTGGAGTTCAACTATCATCAATTAAGGAGTAGTTGAATCAACTTACAATAAATAAGAATTCGATAATAAGGATTATGAAACAGTTACGAGTCATACTCAACAATCATACTTTAGAATTTGGTTTAAAGCATTTGAAAGATTAAATAGATCTTGATTGAACAATTAAGTCAAGATTACATTACTTAGATAACGAACTTCAATAAGATACTTATTCAATATAGAAATTATAGAGAATACAATACCTTGCATAAACGTAACAAGAAAAGATAGAACAACTTGCCTCGAGCGCAAGCTATCAATTACTAGCACGTTCCACAATTTATCTTACGTACACGTAATTAACAATAGTAGCATACAACAGTTACTATATAACTAATTCACAGCCTTAGTTAACCATCTAGGTTAACTCCTTATTCTTTAATTATTAGGTTTAATCACTAATTATCACATCATATGGTCAAACCACATATTCACATAATTAATCAAATTATAATTTACATTATACATTTCACTTTTTCAAATTAATTATGTGAAATACATTAATGAATCACTTCAACATCTCAATGTATGCTTAACATGTCATCAAGTACATCACATTAGGTTAGCTTTTCATATTGCGGACAAAAGCTACATAAAATAAAAAAATATTTTTAATTATGCATCCCCTCTTGTCGGGGCGGGTATTTGTACTACAAGGGGGCCCGCCGGGGCGGGTAACCCTGCTGCAAGAAAACCCAGTTCGCGAACTGTGTAGAGAAAAAGCCAATTTAGCCTATTTTTTCGCACCAAATTCTGATTTTAACTAACATATTGCATATAAAACTTTATAAAAAACATAGTTTTAAGCTTCTAACATGTTTTAACATGTATAATCATCGTAACACATAATCAAAACTCTTAATTTTGTTATTTTGAAGAAAAAACCATTGTTAAGTGTTCTTGATGAAATTAAATACTGTGAGTTTATTTTCAAATCAAAACACACAATTTAAATCATATAAATTTCGTTCCTAAGCATGTTATCATAATCTAAACTCAATTTATAAAATAGAGCATCATTAAACACAAATTTTGACAATTAAAGAAACTATTTTTTCAAAACTAATTTACTATAAATTGCTATGAACATGATTTCTTCATGTTCATCATATTTACATGAATTAAACTACTTAAATTATTATATATCATATATATAATCATGTTATGACACAATCTACACATAGAATTCATGTGACGCCCCCCAGAATAGGTCCATTCAACCCAACCCATTCTGAGTCGCCAAATACATGGTACAGAATTCAAATACAAGCTTTATATCATACGGTCGTGCAAAATACGACCACACAACTGTGAGTGTCAATACAACTATGTAGAAAATATTAAGATTCAAACTAAGTCCTCATCACAATTATTAACACACTATTTATCAGAAATAGTGAGGACTACTACTGCTCTAACTCGGACCATCACTCTGTCCCCCGACTAGTTCCCACAACATTCTCATTTCCTGAAGAGGACAACAGATGAAAAGGGTGAGCTCAACTAGCTCAGTAAAGAATATTATGACTAAGATAATGAAAAATAAATTATCGTTAGTCTTCAACAAATCAGATAAAATATAATGGACAACCAACTTCAGATCAATATTCGCAGCGGAAATAACAGTTCATTAGAAGAATTAAGCAGAGAATAAAGTCTACTATCTTCTATGATTTAAAAGTCCATCATCAATATTTTATCCCTGTAACATCAATCAATATACATCTCGAATCAAGTATTCATCTTTGCACTACAGGCCAAAGATATTCATTTGTATCATCAGTGGTCATATTCATCTCAACACATGTCATCTTTGCACTACAGGCCAAAGATATTCATCAGGTAATCATTCATCTTTGCTCTACAGGCCAAAGATATTCATCAAATAATCATTCATCTTTGCTCTACAGGCCAAAGATATTCAGTTACATCACCTTTTAGGACTGAGGATGATGAAAAATATTTTTAAAAAAATGAATCCAGTGAGATAAAAGACAAAGACTAAGGATTCGTATTTTAGTATATCCAATTCAAAAATACCTCGTAATAATCAATTATGGAGCAAAATTCAAGAATAGAGCTCAAAACTTGGATACAATCAAAGATAGTAACCTTAACAAGCAATTTGGACAAATAGAATAAAATTTAATTTTTCCAGTGAATAGTGCCGTATACGTGAATAGTGCCGTACGTGAATAGTAACCCCGACGGGAAAAGTAAGAATTTCAACATAAAATCCATGAAAATATTTCTGTATAATGATATTGAAAAGAATAACATCATTTACGAAAGAAAATAACATCCCTTACCTCAAAAAGATAGTACCTCTGACTGGAATATCGGATATAATACCGAAGGAAACTTGCACTGAATACTAATACTCAAAGTATTGAAATACTCACAAAAATACGCTCGATATTATAGAGAGAAAACTTCTGATTCTGGTGTGATTTTCAATTCTAACCTAAGCACCCTATTTATAGGAAAAACTTAGGATGCCAAAGGAGACTAAAATAATAAAATAATATTATTATTTTTTAAATTCTCCAGCCGCCGGCTGCTACCAAAAAATCAGATTTTTCAACCAACAACAAAAGTGGGGCCCACCATTTTATTTAAAAAATATTTATTTTCTGAAACTTCAATAATTCATAACAAATAGCCCCTTTGTCAGAAAAATACAAATTCTATGTCCTTCCATAGGAAATTTAATTCTCTACAACTTTGCAGAAGGAAGTTTTTCCAAATTCCAAACATAAATTATCCGAAATCCAAAAACAGATGATTTCTCACACCAAAATATTGATAAAAACTCACCAGCGCCAATTCCTTCTTTAATATCCACAAAATAAATATTTCCTTATCATATAAATCAATAATTAATTATTCACAAATAATATTCTAGAACTACAATATTAACAACCAGGTCGTTCCTAGGAAAGAGGGGGCCTTCCGATAAGGACTTCTCCTTACTGGCGCGCAATTAAATAACCCCTCCTAGACAGAATTTCCTTAGACATTGTCAATAATGCTATCTAATAATATTATTCAAATAATATGAATTATTGAGTTGATAATGTGAAATACTGTGCAATGACAATTATTGAATCAATACTACAAAATATCAACTGTAGTCATTATTGAATCAATCATATAAAATGGCAACGTAGCAATTATTGAGTCAATAAAATATCAATGCAGCAATTATTGAGTCAATAATATAAAATATCAACGTAGCAATTATTGAGTCAATAATATAAAATATTGAACAGTAATTACTGTAACAATAATTGAGTAATGGCTTCTCACGTAAGACTCAATAATTCAAAATACTGTGCAATACCGTGTGCTACTATGCAACACCGTTTATCACTGTATTTTAACCACTGGGTATTTCAACAGTACTAACGGTAACAACTACGCCGTTATCTTGTAAAAAAGTTATTTCTGTCGCTTTCTATATCCGACAGTTATTCCGTTGTGGGGGCCCACAAATAGTTGCGCCGTCGTACGAATATTCCCCGACAACAAGAATATTCCACGACCAAACGAATATTCCCCGACAACAAGAATATTTTATAACCACTTGCTCATTTAAAAATGTTTGCACATTTCACCCATAACTTTCATATTTATCAAATCAACACCTTACTATTTCAAAATAATATATAAAGAAAACTAAATCTTTATTCATAAAAGTTGGGGTCTTACAACCTCCCCTCCTTATGAAATTTCGTCCTCGAAATTGACGTACGTACCTGGTATGTCGAAAAGATGAGGATACCTCGCTTTCATTTCCGATTCCAACTCCCAGGTCATTTCCTCAATTGCATGGTTTCTCCACAAAACTTTAACTTGAGGTATAATTTTCGAGCGTAGGACATGCTCCTTCCTATCCAAGATCTTGACAGGTACCTCCTCGTACGTTAAATCTTCAGCTATCTCGTCTGGTTCTAACTCAATAATGTGGTTTGGATCCTTCACATATTTACGTAACACGGATATGTGAAACACGTTATGAACGCGAGACATGCTTGGAGGTAAAGCGAGTCTATATGCCACATTTCCTATTCGGTCCAGAATCTCGAATGGACCAATGAATCGTGGGTTGAGCTTTCCTCTCTTTCCAAACCTCGTAACTCCCTTCCATGGAGCAATACGTAATAACACATGGTCTCCAACGTTAAATTCCACGTCCTTTCGATGAAGATCCGCATAACTCTTTTGTCGATCTTGTGCTGTTTGTATACGTTGTCGGATAATTTGAATTTTTTCTGAAGTCATACGTACCAACTCCGGTCCCAACAATGTTGTTTCACCCACCTCGTTCCAACATACTGGAGAGCGACACTTTCTCCCATACAACGCTTCGAATGGAGCTACGCCTATACTTGCCTGATAATTGTTGTTGTAGGAGAATTCCACCAATGGTAAGTACTTATCCCAACTCCCTTTGAAGTCTAGAACACAGAGTCTCAATAGATCTTCAAGAGTTTGGATAGTCCTTTCCGATTGTCCGTCTGTTTGAGGATGATAAGCCGAACTGAATCGTAAATCCGTACCCATAGCTTTCTGCAAACTGATCCAAAATCGTGAAGTAAATCGGGGGTCACGATCCGAAACTATGGATACTGTCATGCCATGCAACCTCACAATCTCATTCACGTACATATGAGCAAGACGTTCAAGGGAATAAGTCTCTCGTATCGGCAAGAAATGAGCATACTTGGTTAATCTATCAACAATAACCCAAATCGCATCTAAGCCTTGAGAAACCTTGGGAAGACCCGTAACAAAATCCATCGTAATGTGTTCCCACTTCCATTTCAGAATCTCCAGTGGTTGCAATGGACCCTTCGGCACTTGATGCTCCGCCTTTACACGTTGACAAGTTAAACATCTCGAGATGAACTCCACGATCTCTCTCTTCATATTGCCCCACCAAAATGTATGTCGAAGATCACGATACATTTTAGTACTCCCAGGATGGATCGCAAACGGTGTGTTGTGTGCTTCCATCATGATTCTATACTTCAAGTCGGAATCGTTAGGAACACAAAGTCTGGAGTTGACTCGAAGTATTCCATCTTCATCGATTCTTGCTTCTGGAATTGCACCTTCTTGCACCTTCTTCTTCATCTTCATCAGCTCCGCATCCGTAGCTTGAGCAGCTTTAACTTTATCAATCAAAGCTGGTTCTACGCGTATACTTGACATCATCGCACTCGTTCCCACATATGATCTTCTACTCAACGCGTCAGCTACCACGTTCGCTTTTCCAGGATGGTATTGGATAGTATGATCGTAATCTTTCAACAGCTCAAGCCAACGTTGTTGCCGCATGTTGAGTTCCTTCTGAGTGAAGAAATATTGAAGGCTCTTATGATCCGTATAAATCTCCACTTTCTCTCCGTACAAGTAATGTCTCCAGATCTTCAATGCGAAAACTACTGCTGCCAACTCTAGATCATGAGTAGGATAATTCTTCTCATATTCTTTGAGTTGTCGCGAGGCATAGGCTATGACTTTCCCATGTTGCATGAGAACACATCCTAACCCTTTGCCCGAAGCATCGCTGTAGATAACAAATCCATCCGAACCGGATGGTATTGTCAGAACAGGTGCCGAGATAAGTCTCCTCTTGAGCTCTTGGAAGCTCTTCTCGCATTCCTCGTTCCAAACGAATTTTGTATCTTTCCGAGTCAACTGAGTTAATGGAGTAGCGATTCGGGAAAATCCCTCCACGAATCTCCGATAATAACCAACTAAGCCCAAAAAGCTTCGTACTTCGGTCACCGACTTAGGTTGCTCCCAGCTTTGTATTGCTTCAATCTTCGCCGGGTCCACAGATACTCAACGTTTCGATACCACGTGCCCAAGGAATGCTACTTCCTCAAGCCAAAACTCGCATTTCTTTAACTTGGCGTATAGCTTGTTCTCACGAAGCTTTTGAAGTACTAACTTCAAATGGTGTTCATGATCTTCACGGCTTTTAGAATAGATGAGGATGTCATCAATAAAGACAACAACGAATTGATCTAAATACTCCTTAAATACACAGTTCATCATATCCATGAAAGCAGCAGGAGCATTAGTCAATCCAAAAGACATGACTAAGAACTCATAATGCCCGTACCGTGTTCTAAAAGCAGTCTTTGGAATATCCTCAGTTTTAATCTTCAACTGATGATATCCAGAACGAAGATCGATCTTTGAAAAGAATTGCGCTCCTTGCAACTGGTCGAACAGGTCATCAATACGAGGTAACGGATACCTATTCTTAATGGTGACATGGTTCAACTCCCGATAGTCAATACAAAGTCGCATACTCCCGTCTTTCTTCTTTACGAATAAAACAGGAGCACCCCAAGGAGACGTACTAGGACGAATAAAACCTGATGTCTAACAATTCTTGTAATTGGATCTTTAACTCCTGAAGTTCAATAGGAGCCATTCGATATGGGGTTTTAGAAATGGGCTTTGTACCGGGCTCAAGGTCAATAAAGAATTCAACTTCACGTTCTGGGGGTAGACCGGGAAGTTCTTCGGGAAATACATCAGGAAACTCATTAACAACGGAAATATCATTCAAATCTGATGTATTCTGATTTAGATCAGTGACATGAGCTAAGAAAGCTTGACATCCGTTTTTCAATAAACGAATAGCCTTGGGATTTGAAATGATATTGACTGATTTTAGTGGTTTGGTGGTTTGAATTCGTACAACAGGTTGATTAGGAATATGAAAACTAACAACCTTACGAAAACAATCAATTTTGGCATGGTAAGTGGTTAACCAGTCAATTCCTAAAATCACGTCAAATGCAAGTATTTTCAAAGATATAAGATCAACGGGTAAGGTAAGGGTACCAATCTGAATCGAGCAAGATTTGTAAACTGTAGATGTAACAAAGGTTTCTCCTAACGGAGTTTCAACAGATAAGTCAAAGTCTAATTTATCAGAAGTCAAGTTCAAACGTTGAGCACAAGCAGGTGAAATAAAGGAATGGGTAGCACCGGTATCTAACAAGGTATAAACTTCGCAAGAGTTTATGATCAACTTACCCGTAATCACCTCGTGTGAATTCCTCGCGTTTTGGGCTGTCACGACAAACGCTCTTCCAGGAATCACCGACTTTGACTTGTCTGCAACCGCCTTTGGAATCACCACCCCCGCTGAACTTGGTTTCGCAACAGGACAATCTCGAGCTATATGTCCTTCTTTTCCACAGTTATAGCATCCTTTGAATTGTTGTGGGCAGTTTGGGCTGATATGTCCCTCTTTCCCGCATTTAAAGCATACGACCGGTGGTCGTTCTCCTCCCCTCGAAACAGTTGATGCTGGTGCTGATGTCGACGTCTTCACGTTCTCATTGTTATACCTTCTCTTTTTGAAATCTCCTCCCGATTCGCTTCTTCTACTATCATGGCCACGATAACCACCGGAGTGGTTACCGCTTCTGTCATACTTTCCTCCTCGCTGGTTGTCATTGCTCCGATGACCGCTGCCACCGGTACGACCTTGGTTGTGGTCCCTCAGTTGAACATAATCATTATCTCGTTCTAATAACTGGGCTCTGTTTACTACATCCGAATATAAAGAAAATTTATGAGAAATGAGGTATTGACGTATTTCGGGTTTCAAACCTCTTAGAAACATCCGCGTCATACGCTCCTCATTCTCCACCAAATGAGGTGCAAACCTGGACAGCTCCGCGAACTTAGCCTCGTATTGGGATACCGTCATGTTATTTTGTTCGAGTCTAATAAATTCTACTTCCTTCATATGACGAATACTTTCAGGAAAGTACTTTTCATTGAACAGTTTCTGGAACGCTTCCCAAGACATCTTAAGTGCGGCAGGCTGCGTACGTTTCACAGATTCCCATCAGCAATCTGCCTCTCCACGGAACATAAACGTGGCGAATGGAAACTTCTATTCCTCCGTGCATCCCAAGACATCAAATATCTTGGTAATTTGTTTAATCCACGTCTCCGCCTTTATCGGATCTGGCTTTCCCAGAAACTCTGGTGGTCCCAATTCTTTGAACTGCTTAGCAGTAACAACTCGCGTGTTGTTATTATTGCCACCTATATGTTGCACACGAGTCTCCCTCGTCTGGTTTTGCATAAACTGCAAAAAACTTCTAAACATCTCATCGTTTATCGTCTGACCAGCGTTATTTTCAGGATGAACATTGCCTTCTTGTTGCACGTTCTCCTGGTTAACGATTAAAGGTGTCTCCACGGTCTCATTCACTTCGTTGTTAACATTCTCAGCTGCGATTCTCAAATACTGCCATAAAACAAGGGTTAATTAAACAAATTAACATATCACATATTAACCCTATGCTCCGACTGACCAATTAAATACCACATAAGCTTAGGTAGGACACACTAGCGAAGGATTTATTCGTCTCTCCCCTCCTAGTTCTATTCCCCGATCTCCTCCAGAGATCATATCCCTAAGCTCTGATACCAACTGTGACGCCCCCCAGAATAGGTCCATTCAACCCAACCCATTCTGAGTCGCCAAATACATGGTACAGAATTCAAATACAAACTTTATATCATACGGTCGTGCAAAATACGACCACACAACTGTGAGTGTCAATACAACTATGTAGAAAATATTAAGATTCAAACTAAGTCCTCATCACAATTATTATCACACTATTTATCAGAAATAGTGAGGACTACTACTGCTCTAACTCGGACCATCACTCTGTCCCCCGACTAGTTCCTGCAACATTCTCATTTCCTAAAGAGGACAACAGATGAAAAGGGTGAGCTCAACTAGCTCAGTAAAGAATATTATGACTAAGATAATGAAAAATAAATTATCGTTAGTCTTCAACAAATCAGATAAAATATAATGGACAACCAACTTCAGATCAATATTCGCAGCGGAAATAACAGTTCATTAGAAGAATTAAGCAGAGAATAAAGTCTACTATCTTCTATGATTTAAAAGTCCATCATCAATATTTTATCCCTGTAACATCAATCAATATACATCTCGAATCAAGTATTCATCTTTGCACTACAGGCCAAAGATATTCATTTGTATCATCAGTGGTCATATTCATCTCAACACATGTCATCTTTGCACTACAGGCCAAAGATATTCATCAGGTAATCATTCATCTTTGCTCTACAGGCCAAAGATATTCATCAAATAATCATTCATCTTTGCTCTACAGGCCAAAGATATTCAGTTACATCACCTTTTAGGACTGAGGATGATGAAAAATATTTTTAAAAAAACAAATCCAGTGAGATAAAAAACAAAGACTAAGGATTCGTATTTTAGTATATCCAATTCAAAAATACCTCGTAATAATCAATTATGGAGCAAAATTCAAGAATAGAGCTCAAAACTTGGATACAATCAAAGATAGTAACCTTAACAAGCAATTTGGACAAATAGAATAAAATTTAATTTTTCCATGAATAGTGCCGTATACGTGAATAGTAACCCCGACGGAAAAGTAAGAATTTCAACATAAAATCCATGAAAATATTTCTGTATAATGATATTGAAAAGAATAACATCATTTACGAAAGAAAATAACATCCCTTACCTCAAAAAGATAGTACCTCTGACTGGAATATCGGATATAATACCGAAGGAAACTTGCACTGAATACTAATACTTAAAGTATTGAAATACTCACAAAAATACGCTCGATATTATAGAGAGAGAAAACTTCTGATTCTGGTGTGATTTTCAATTCTAACCTAAGCACCCTATTTATAGGAAAAGCTTAGGATGCCAAAGGAGACTAAAATAATAAAATAATATTATTATTTTTTAAATTCTCCAGCCGCCGGCTGCTACCAAAAAATCAGATTTTTCAACCAACAACAAAAGTGGGGCCCACCATTTTATTTAAAAAATATTTATTTTCTGAAACTTCAATAATTCATAACAAATAGCCCCTTTGTCAGAAAAATACAAATTCTATGTCCTTCCATAGGAAATTTAATTCTCTACAACTTTGCAGAAGGAAGTTTTTCCAAATTCCAAACATAAATTATCCGAAATCCAAAAACAGATGATTTCTCACACCAAAATATTGATAAAAACTCACCAGCGCCAATTCCTTCTTTAATATCCACAAAATAAATATTTCCTTATCATATAAATCAATAATTAATTATTCACAAATAATATTCTAGAACTACAATATTAACAACCAGGTCGTTCCAAGGAAAGAGGGGGCCTTCCGATAAGGACTTCTCCTTACTGGCGCGCAATTAAATAACCCCTCCTAGATAGAATTTCCTTAGACATTGTCAATAATGGTATCTAATAATATTATTCAAATAATATGAATTATTGAGTTGATAATGTGAAATACTGTGCAATGACAATTATTGAATCAATACTACAAAATATCAACTGTAGTCATTATTGAATCAATCATATAAAATGGCAACGTAGCAATTATTGAGTCAATAAAATATCAATGCAGCAATTATTGAGTCAATAATATAAAATATCAACGTAGCAATTATTGAGTCAATAATATAAAATATTGAACAGTAATTACTGTAACAATAATTGAGTAATGGATTCTCACGTAAGACTCAATAATTCGAAATACTGTGCAATACCGTGTGCTAATATGCAACACCGTTTATCACTGTATTTTAACCACTGGGTATTTCAACAGTACTAACGGTAACAACTACGCCGTTATCTTGTAAAAAAGTTATTTCTGTCGCTTTCTATATCCGACAGTTATTCCGTTGTGGGGGCCCACAAATAGCTGCGCCGTCGTACGAATATTCCCCGACAACAAGAATATTCCACGACCAAACGAATATTCTCCGACAACAAGAATATTTTATAACCACTTGCTCATTTAAAAATGTTTGCACATTTCACCCATAACTTTCATATTTATCAAATCAACACCTTACTATTTCAAAATAATATATAAAGAAAACTAAATCTTTATTCATAAAAGTTGGGGTCTTACAATTCATGTTTACATCAATTTCATAATAACTCATATATACAGAGAACTAAAATCATGAAGAACATGAAAACATAACTTTATAAATTCACAGAGTTTGAATTATACCCTTTGCTATATGCAGAAGAAGATGATGATAAGTTTTCTTTGAATTCCCAAGCCCTCTCTCCTTCCTCTTCTTCTTCTTATTCTCTCTTTTCTCTCTAACTTACTCTGTGACTTTTCTATTCTAACTCTGTTTCTAACTTACGTATTATAATATAACTGATATACATATATTAGATATAGAATATAATATATCTAACATAACTGATAAAATACTTAATTCTTTAGTAATTACATCAGTTATGTTTATTTTGAAAATCACAAGCCATAAAGCTTCTGGAAAAACCTCTTTAATTTTGAAAAATAGATTTTTAGTAGTTAAGGCCCTGTTTGGCAAAACAAGATTAAAACAGATCTAAGGGTCTTGTTTGGTGATAAGTGGTTTTTATGACACTTATTCAGATATTAACTAACTTGTTTTGTGGCTTAAACTCAAGTATCTTTATGCTTTTCATGCATTTTTGCTTTGTTTTGTAGTTTTCATGTTTAGGAACTATCTTGGTGCGCAATGGGCTAAAACGACTGAAAGAATGCTAAAAGAGATGATGACATGATAATGGAAAGGAGTCAAGCAGATTGAGGGGACTGTGATGATGCAAAGAAGCAAATGAGTTAAGAAGGCAAGAGGTGCAGGAGAAAGAATGCATGCAGAAAGCAAAGCACCAGCAGCATTTCAGGTCCCGTGCGGCCGCGTCGGCATAACAAAGGAACCACGTGCGCCCGCGCCGATTAGCAGGAAACAGAGAACAAGACTAGGAACACGCGCGGCCGCGCTAAGACCAAGGCCAAAGCCTGCGCGGCCGCGCCAGCTCAAAAATTGTCCAGACTTTGACTTTCATTTCAGCAGATCGGGAGAGGCTTATATATTAGGGCTTATGCCCATCTTGAAAAACAGACAATACTCCTCCCCTTAAGGGAGCCCTAGCCCTAGTTCTTCCTTTCCCTTCTCTTTAATTTCTTGTCTAGATTAGCTTAGGAGTATATTAATTATAGGTTTAGTTAGTTAGTTTTCTAGGGTTTAATTAGAGAAGAAGATTGAAGTGATTGCATATCATTAAAGACCCAAGCTTGGAGAAAGAACACAAATTTGCATTCTCTATCCTTATACTTTCCTTGTTATTAATTTGTATTTGGATAATGTTTATTCCTTTTGTGGATGATATATTTGACTCATTTATGACTTAGTTTATATTTTGAGATTTCAATGGAACCTTTTGAGTAGTTTACTTTGATAAACTTCCATGATTGGTCTTATTGATTTGTATGTGGTTGTCTATTACGATTCATGCTTTAATTGCTTAATTGATTAGCTACTAATTACTGTGATAACCCATATGGACTTGACAGACGAAATGTGGGTTTAGATCTAATCGTAGTAGCGGGTGATTGTATGTTTACATGGCGTTAGACGTATGATTTGTGCTTAGGATAGACATATACCGAAGCATCGCTCGTAGTTAATAGAGAACCTGTGCTTAAACCCTATTTATTTGTAGACCGCATAGACATATAGTGGTTTAGGTAATGTGGGTGTTCATATGCATTCTATCATCTGTAGATTGTATATGATATGAATTCGGTGCATCGAAAGATGGCCGTATCTCACTTTCGTGTTCTCGGCTAACAAACTATTACGATTAATTTGGCCTAAGTGGGAGTATGTTGACTTAGATGAATCATTAGGGGAAGTTGACATCTTATGTCTTCAATATCTGATTTTACTCTAGGATTAATTAGTTTAAGTTTAATTACTTATCTAGTTTAATATTTAAACTCTTTACCGCTCATTTAAATAAGACTGAATTGATTATGTGCTAGTGGTTTGGTGTCTTTTACCAATTAATTCTCCATGGGAACGATCTTTACTTACTTTTATTACTTGTTGACTGCGTATACTTGCGCGTAATTGTCATTACCTAATCGGGGACAACAAGTTTTTGGCGCCGTTGCCGGAGAATTAATTTGATAAATTTTTGCCAACATTAGCTTCAATCAAATTAGTCTTAATTTAAACATTATTATTTTGTTTTAATTCTCTTCATATATTCTCTTTTCAGGTACAATGGATCTCAATGCTTATCCATGGTTTTACACAGGGCAAGACCAACCAAGGGAAACGTATAATGATGGCCTCGACCCAATTGCTACATTATCAGCACAGCTAGAGCATCTCTCAAGGAAGTTGGACAGTGTTACAGCCCAACAGAGTCGAGAGCCAGTAATTACTTATGATCATTGTGCTGGCAACTATATGAACCATTAAGATCCCATCAGTTATGGACAAGAGCAGTATGGGGGTGTTTACTTCAACCACAACAAGTATCCCAATTATCATCAAGATGTGGAGTTTCACCCAGATTTCTCAGGAAGCTATTATCAAGACCAGTACTGCAAGCAAAGTCCAATATACGCACCAGAACCCCCATATCCATCTCCGTGTTTACAAGAAGAACAGTCAATAATTGGATTCATGTATAGAGCCTTAGCGAACCAAAAGGAGATGATTAGCAGCCAGAAACTATCAAACCAGAATTTTCAGAATCAGATGGCCTTAATCAATAATACTCCAACCAATGAGACCCAGTACATGGATCCCAAGACTGAAACAAAAAAGGCAAGATTGGAAAGTTTGTGGTGAAATTCCATAGCATCAACAAAGGAGATCTTGATTGAGCAAGCGAAGTCGATTGAGAATCTTCAGAATTAGGCGGAGCAAATTAGTATGGCTTTAATGAAGGAGGAGGTAATTGAGCAAGGGATAGAAATTCAAAATCTTCAGAATCAAGAACCACAAATGTTTGTAGCCGTGAGCAAAGGCCCTCAGAATACTTGGTCCTATGAATTGGATGCTGAAACTGATGGAGAGCCCGAAGTGCACATGCAGCTAGACGAACTGAAAGAAAGGAATATTGAGGAGACACTTGGGGACGTGAAAAATGAATGTGAGCCAACTGTGACAACACCCCAAGTGCCTTCTCTGCCTAAGTTGGAAAAACCAGTGAAGTTTGCACATCCGTGTCCCCTTGGTAGTCACATCACAAATACGGATCTCAAGGATATGAGAGAGTCCGTATTCTGGAAACCATAGTGGTCTGAAGAAGAGAAAATTGAAGAAGAGCCCGTTGTGTTGGTAGATCCTCAATGCCCTGATCACTTCACGAACACAACGGAAGAAGTGCCTAGCTCCCCGAACTTTGATATGGGGAATTCGTGTATACATCAAATGCTAGGTAGTTTAAATTCGAAGCCTGTCGAGAAGGGGGACCTCCTAATATACACTGCAGTACTAATGGATGGAGGGTTTATCCAATATCGTCGGGGGATCGGATAGAGGTAGCAAAACAAAGTCCAGCTAATAGACTATAAACTAAGCGCTCGATGGGAGGCACCCCATAATTTCTCTCTTCTCCCTGATGTTTAATTCTACTTATTTATCTCCATTCCTTCCCCCTGTTTAATTCTTAGTAGTTTAATTTTTAATTTAAAATTTTTGAATACTTTTGGACTTAGGAGTTCATTGCCTATATTTTTGGACTTAGGCATTGATGCGTATATTTTTGGGACTATACAGTAATGGACATATTTTTGCTGCACTTGCATGTTGCATTTACGCACATATAGGAGTTTTTGGGATTTCACATGCATATATCCTTCTATGTTTATTTCTCCTAGTTGTAAATAGTTAATATTATTTTTGGTGATTTAGTGGGCTTAATAAATGTTGTATGCTTTTCTCAGGTCAAGGTTGCTAGAATGAATCAAAAGTCAAAAGTCCCATCGTCAATGCATATCAAAAGTTGCATATCATAAATCTAAGGAAGGGCGCATTATGCAGGTTGTCTCAGACTTAAGGCAAAATTCAACAGAAACTGAGCACCACATCATTTCGTGTAGCATACAAAGCCGACTAGGGGAGTTCTTCTTTTTCCTTTTACCTTTAATGAAGACATTGCAGTTTTTAAGTTTGGGGGTATTAGGTTGATTTTGCATTTAGTGTAGGTTGCATTCATTTTGTATATTGTGTTTGTTCATATAGTGCATGTAGGTTGTGTTTTGTTAAAATTTGTCAAAATTTTAATTTTTTTTTGTTCTTTGTTTTAGTCATTTGTGTTAGGACATATTGCATGAATCCAGTTTTTTGTTGGTTTGTTATTTATTTAGCTGATGACAAAACTGAGATTACTTGATTTTTGAACTGATTTGAGACTTAAGCTTGATTATATTATCATATATGTAAATCTTTATCTGTCAGATACTGATGTCACCAGTTAGTACTTTAAGAGTAACCATCATGATATGCTTAGTTTAAATTTTCACATACTTGTCTTCTGGTGGGAAATCTATGTTTTAATGAAAGAGTTAGTACTCATGTGATAATAACTAGAGTGTAAAAAGCTTAAGTTTGGGGGGAAAGTAGGGGGTATGCATGCTATTTGGGGAGATGGAGCGTAAGACGCACTCTCCAAGCAAAAGAAAAGAAAAAGAGAAAAAGATAAGCAAAAGAAAAGAAAAAGAAAAATGATTATGAATAAACACTTCGGCTACGTCGAGTTCTGTGGCCTTTGATACTTGAGCAAGTAGGCCCTAGGGGTGTCTCTACACCCAGCGCCCTAAGGCCTCGCGATCTGGGAGTCGTTGGTCGAAAGCTCGCTACACGGTTATCATTGAAAAGCCTAAAAGGACAAGGCATTGCACAGTCGATTGTGTACACGGGAAAGTGAAAAAACGCCCTCGTGAGTAAATAAAAGCTTAATAAATCCCATGTTGACTTTAAGCTTAAGTAATGTATGGTCTTGGTTAGAACTTATCTGATTTACTATTTTTCTTAAGTTGAAACTTGTTTTTCCCCTAAGAAGTATAGTATGTGATATATTTGTTCAAAAGCAAGTTTAATGGTTGCTAGGCACACACACATTACATCAGTACTAACAGATTTGGATTTGCGAGGATATACTTTATGATCTTGATTTTGGGTAGCTGTCTGTTTGATTATCTTGTGGTTTTTCTGAGGCATTGCTTAGGAATTTCAATACTGACTGATAATTGGATTTACATTCATGATAGGTTAGGTTGCATTCATTGTACATACTACATTGCATCTTTTATTTGGTTTTGTTTTGGTTACTTGAGGGCAAGCAACGTTTAAGTTTGGGGGTATTTGATAAGTTGTTTTTATGACCACTTATTCAGATATTAACTAACTTGTTTTGTGGCTTAAACTCAAGTATATTTGTGTTTTTCATGCATTTTTGCTTTGTTTTGCAGTTTTCATATTTAGGAACTCTCTTGGTGCGCAATGGGCTAAAACGACTGAAACAATGCTAAAAGAGATGATGGCATGATAATGGAAAGGACTCAAGAAGATTGAGGGGACTATGGTGATGCAAAGAAGCAAATGAGTCAAGAAGGCAAGAGGTGCAGGGGAAAGAATGTACCAGAAAGCAAAGCACCAGCAGCATTTCAGGTCCTGCGCGGCCACGCCGGCATAACAAAGGAACCACGCGCGCTCGCGCTGATTAGCAGGAAACAGAGAACAAGACTGGGGACACGCGCGATCGTGCCAAGACCAAGGCCAAAGCCCGCGCAGCCGCGCCAGCTCAAAAATTGTCCAGATTTTGACTTTCATTTCAGCAGATCGGGAGAGGCTTATATATTAGGGCTTATGCCCATTTTGAAAAACAGACAATACTCCTCCCCTTAAGGGAGCCCTAGCCCTAGTTCTTCCTTTCCCTTCTCTTTAATTTCTTGTCTAGATTAGCTTAGGAGTAGATTAATTCTAGGTTTAATTAGTTAGTTTTCTAGGGTTTAATTAGAGAATAAGATTGAAGCGATTGCATATTATCAAAGATCCAAGCTGGGAGAAAGAACACATATTTGCATTCTCTATCCTTATACTTTCCTTGTTATCAATTTGTATTCGGATGATGTTTATTCCTTTTGTGGATGATATATTTGAGTTATTTATGACTTAGTTTATATTTTGAGTTTTCAATGGAACCTTTTGAGTAGTTTACTTTGATATGCTCCCATGATTGGTCTTATTGATTTCTATGTGGTTGTCTATTACGATTCATACTTTAATTGATTAATTGATTAGCTACCAATTACTGTGATAACCCATATGGACTTGACAGACGAAATATGAGTTTAGATCTAATCATAGTAGCGGGTGATTGTATGTTTATATGGCGTTAGACGTATGATTTGTGCTTAGGATAGACATATACCGAAGCGCCGCTCGTAGTCAATAGAGAACCTGTGCTTAATCCTTATTTATTTGTAGACCGCATAGACATATAGTGGTTTAGGTAACATGGGTGTTCATGTGCGTTCTATCATCTGTGGATTGTATATGATATGAATTTGGTGCATCGAAAGATGGCCGTATCTCACTTTCGTGTTCTCGACTAACAAACTATTGCAATTAATTTGACCTATGTGGGAGTATGTTGACTTAGATGAATCATTAGGGGAAGTTGAGATCTCATGTCTTCATTATTTGATTTTACTCTAGGATTAATTAGTTTAAGTTTAATTACTTGTCTAGTTTAATATTTAAACTCTTTACCACTCGTTTAAATAAGACTGAATTGATTTTGTGCTAGTGGTTTGGTGTCTTTTACCAATTAATTCTCTGTGGGAACGATCTTTACTTACTTTTTATTACTTGTTGACCGCGTATACTTGCGCGTAATTGTCATTACCTAATCGGGGACAACATTTGGCAAAACTAATTTAAAACCCTTTTATTTTATTTTAATAAATCTTTTAACACATAGTTTCCAACGTCACACTTTATTTAATTAAATCCTAACATTCTAATTTAATTAAATACAATCTAACATTCATTCATTTAATTAAAATTACAACATAACATTCATCTAATTTAATTATATCAATTAAATTAGAATTACACCACAAAATTGCATACACATCAATTTAATATTAAATATTCATTTAATTAACATATTGCACTTAATTAAATTACTCCACAACAATCACATAAATTATTGTCGACGTTGGAAAATTTAATAAATACCGTGGGTCAGTTCATAACCCGATTTTCCTCAAATCAATCTTTCTAAGTTATCTCTACCCTTATTCTTTTTATTACAAAAAAGGTTTTGAAGGGTTTTTTAGGAAAGAGGCCAACATGTGTATATGTCGACGATTTGATTTGATTTAAACAAAGTCACCAGTTGGTAGTTTTGAAAATGGTTGTACCAACTCAACTAAATTTGATTTGGAAAAAGGCCCAATTGTTGGACACTGTCGAAACTTAATCTTTGAAATCGGACTTTTGAGTTCGGGGGCTTGGTTAAGTGTGGGGAAGGTGTTAGGCACCCCACGACTCCCGTGTAAACACGCTACCGCAATCTTTTTAATATTTCCCTTAAAACTGGAATGCGTGAATGAATGATGTTTGAAAGTTAGGCCTTTTGATTGATTGAAAGCTTTGACAGCCTTCGTTGAGCCTGTATACGAAGGGTTTGATTTGATTTGAAAATCAATCTTTGATTTAATTTGCAAAAAGCATCATTTAATTTGATTTGAAAAAGCTTTTGAATTGAATTGACAGTGATGTTTTGAAAGCTGGTTTTATCAAACCCTTACGCTGACATTGGAATTGAAGCATATCAATACCCTCAATTTTATCTTTATAGCCTTAAGGCTGCATGCAAATGGTGATTTGTCGGGCTGCGAAGCATCCTCGACCACAAAAATATAAAGTGTCAGTCTCCTCATGGGTATGAAAACCATCGGAGGGACGCTGACATGACAATCTATATTTTCACTATGTTGAGACCTAAAATCCGGATAAGCGCTTTAAGGTCTGTGCATATACATTTATAGAGAAAAACTGGCAGGGTACATCTGTAAATCGGAGTTTGTCCATTGTGGGAATCAGATTCTGATCAGTTTGATCATGAATCCCACGATTCCTAGGCTCACATATGAATAGCTAGAAAACCTGCACAGTTCAAATCTATACAGAAGCAGATAAATATCCCAAGATAGCCAGAACCAGGGATTCATTCAGTAAATCCCGGTCTGCACGGCCGAAGCATCTCGTTCCCACTAGATAGCGATCTAAGAGACGCGAGGTTTCTTTCAAAGCTGAAACTATAAAAATAACTAGATTTAAAGAAATCTCAGCCATCATTGCTTCCAGATTCTGTCGGGACCTGTTTGAACTGTTGAAAGCTAGAAATGGCGAGATTTGGATAAATCTAGTTCGCCCGCAGCTATGTCAGTGCAAATTCATGTACAAATGAATGTTAAATGCAGCAGTTAAATAAATTAAATAAAATAATATATATAATTATATATATATATATATATATAAAAGCTGTAAAAGGGCGATGGGTTTTCACTCGCAAGCCCGGACTGGAATTGAAATATATATATATATATATATATATATATATATATATATATATATATATATATATATATATATATATATATATATATATATATAAACTGTAAATAGCCACGAAATAATTCAGGCTGTGATAGAAATGAAATATATATATATATATATATATATATATATATATATATAAACAGTAATAAGGGCGATGGGTTTTCATGCTGGTGCCCGTGCTAGAATTGAAATTGACAGAAAGTAGTCACCCAGTGACTAGGGAGAGCATCCAATATAGGGAAGTGTGCAAAAGCAGTAAAAAGGCAATAATGTAATCCAAGACGGACTGAAAATATATAAATATATATATATATATATATATATATATATATATATATTGACAGAAATGTAGTCAACCAAGACTGATAGGAGTACCAGTGATGGTGACTGTCGCTTATATATGCGTAAATATATATAAAAGCGGTAAACTACCACAGATTTGAAATATGGGCTTGACAGAATTGAAATGTTAGTACATTTACAGTTAAATATGTACAGAAAAAGGCCAAACCAGGACTGGGAAGACAACCCAGTCCGGCAAAGTTGCCAAAATGGTGTGTGCTAGTGCATTGAAGCTACTGGAGCTGACGGATCGTCAATTCGAGTTGTAAAAATGTTTCAAACATAGTTTATGTACAAAAATATATCAAAATTTGACGAAAAAGGCCACAGAACTAAGTTCCAGGCATATTTAAAAGATAAAACTTGATGTGCAGGTGTAAAACAGTGCAAAGTAGTAGTATTGACTAGCTGATCGTAAAAATACTTATAATGGAATGCACTACGGGCTTTTTGCCGAATCGTAGGACTTAAACGTCCAAATCTACTAGTGGTTTTTTGATATGTGGTAGTATATGGGTATATCTATGTGTTGGAGTGAAAATATTTGGGTTTGAAAGAGGTGTAAAAGTCAAAAAATCAGTCTGGCAGGGCTTTATTACGCTTCTTTTTTTTCAAATGAGAGGGCACTGCCCCTCTATTTATAGAGGGGGGGAGCCGCACCTCTACATACAACTACTGCAGGTAGAGTTGCGACCACACATAGTGGGTCCCGCGTGCCCGGCTTGGTCGTCTTGAAGTACGTGCACTCTGAGCAATGCGATGTCCGGTCAAAAACATTTTAACTTATGATCGGAGCGTCCGTTTGAGGTGTGCGATACCTTTTCAGAAAGCTCTCACCGAGAGTGTTCCAATAACATGGGAAAAACATTTTCAAGGTCCAGGAAGACAGGTTCATGACCAGGTCTTCGATTCCCCGCAGTTTGTCCATTGAATTGTCCTGCGTTGTTGCCACTCGGGATCAGTCGTTAGGGTTCATTATGACATTGGCGGCATCGATTTGGCTTGAGTTTACCAAGTCTGTTGAAATTTGGTAAAATGATAGTTATACCCCTCCTGGGTTGCCTGTATTGTCGGCATGGTCACTGGTTGACTTCCGAGAGCTGATTCCAAGACTTGGAACCCAGTTGAATCTTTTGACCTCAGGGTTGTCTCTGAGGCTGACGTGGTCATTTCAAGTTTTGCTATGGAGTTGTTGTGATGCTTCAGACTGATGTCTGAAGTTGGCCTGACATCCTGGGTTGAGATCGGGGATGACCTGCATTTCTCGGGTTGAGATCGGGGTTGATTTTGACTTCCCGGGTTACTACCGGGGCTGATTAGTACCTCCAGGGTTGAGACCGAGATTGAGGTTGATGATCCGATTGACTGTCAGAGCTTGGTTAATGGTTTGATTAACTGTCGGAGCTTGATTGATGGGTTGATGATCCGATTGACTGTCAGAGCTTGGTTAATGGTTCGATTGACTGTCAAAGCTTGATTGATGGCCCAATTGACTGTCGGAACTTGATTGATGGTCCAATTGACTGTCGGAACTTGATTGATGGTCCGATTGACTGTTAAAACTTGATTGCTGGTCCGATTGACTGTCGAAACTTGATTGATGGTCCGATTGAATGTCAGAGCTTGATTACCGATATTGGGAATTGGATTTGACTGGAGCACCGATATTATGGATCGAATTTGGGTTGCTTAACAGTTTTACCCTTCTACTAGATGAGTATCGGGGCACGAAAAATCTTGAGTGTCTACAGATGCCCCTCTTTATCATGTCCATGTAACGTAGAGTAATGGACAAGAAAAAGATTAGTAGACACTGGGAATAGAAGTGCTAGAGTCATTTCGAAGGCTGGGCCTCTTGAAGTAGAATGGGGCTACTTTTTGCTGCGTGCGTTATCACTTTGCTGGGGATGATGTCATCTTGTATAGCCCTTGATGGTATTAAGGAGTTACCGCGAACTACCATTTTCATTTTCTACTGGGATGACATTATTCACGATAACTGGTTTGACTCTGATGAGATTAGCGGAGTTAAGCTATCACAGATTTTTCTGTCTTGATCTGTAGGGGATGACATCCTTTGCGATAGCTTTGCAATTTCTGATTGATACTACCTCAATGATTCCCTTTGAGGATGTGTATAACAGATTCCATCAGTTGTGATGGATTATTATAATTGTTTCCATTGCCAGATCCCTTCTATTGCTTGGTTGGGGTTAAGCCGTCAGTTGAAGCGTCATTGGGGTTGAGCCATTAATTGGACTGTATCTTAATCTGTATTCGAACTTCCCTGGGGCTGAGCCAATGGCTGAAACTACTTCAGTTGAAACCCGAACTTCGCTGGGGCTGAGCCAACGACTGAAACTGCTTCTGTCGGAACCCGAACTTCGCTGGGGCTGAGCCAACGGCTGGAATTGACTTCGGTCAATACCCGAACTTCGCTGGGGTTGAGCCAACGGCTAAAACTGCTTTGGTCGGAACCCGAACTTCGCTGGGGCTGAGCCAATGGCTAAAACTACTTCGGTCAAAATTTGAACTTCGCTGGGGCTGAGCCAACGGCTGAAACTACTTCGGTCAGAACCCGAACATCATTGGGGCTGAGCCAACGGCTGAAATTGCTTCGTTCAGTACCTGAACTTCGCTGGGGCTGAGCCAAATACTGAAACTGGTTTGGTCGAAACCTAAACTTTGCTGGGGCTGAGCCAACAGCTGAAACTGCTTTGGTCGAAACCCGAACTTCACTGGGGCTGAGCCAACGACTGAAACTGCTTCGGTCGGAACCCGAACTTCACTGGGGCTGAGCCAACGGTTGAAACTGCTTCGGTCGGAACCCAAACTTCACTGGGGCTGAGCCAACGACTGAAACTGCTTCGGTCAGAACCCTGAACCTTGCTAGGGCTGAGCCAACGGCTGAAACTGCTTCGGTCAGAACCCGAACTTCAAAAAACGGCAGTTTTTGGCAGTTTCACTCAATTCTTGCGCAGTTTTTTCGCAGTTTGATCTGTTGATTCCCGGACATGGCTCCGAGATGAATATCAAGGGTCTTCGTGTAATTTCCCTTTTTGTCAGGATTACGCTGCTTAAATGCAGGATTTCTGGACAAACCGCTCAATCGAGTAGTGATTTCTCTTCAGATTTGACTTGGTAGCCCGTTTAAACTCCGTTTTGACTTGAATTGAATCGGGCCCGGGGGGAGTGGGACCCACCTGGGCTGCCACAGGTAGAGGTGTGGCAGCCGCTGGTGGAGCTGCCTTTACCCAGCTTATGCTGCGGGATATTTCATTTTGCAAGTTTCCCGTTTGAGTAGCGAAAGGATTTTCGATCTTCTTTTTCAGATCAACGGAGTTCTGGCAGTCGAATTCTGAATTCGTCAGTTCCTACGCGTTCAGCATAGCGCAGGTAACGTTTTACATCCTTCTTTCATAGTTTTTGACAGTTAAGCATGTGAACCACCTAGGGTGCTTTTAAACGTAATATATATAAAAAATTTGTCTATATGACCTGTGAAAATTTTTTTGTCTACATATGTATGCATTTTTTACTGTGATGCACGTTTGGATGTAAGAAAATTCAGGTCCTGAGACAGTACTACTTTGAGCTTTTTGGTCAATCTAATCATCCTTTTTGAGGCCTAGCGAGCCTGGATTTTGAACTAAAAATGCCTATGGTATTTTGGAGACCATGTGAGGCTAGTTTTTGATTTGTTTTAGTAAATAGGAACTGTTTTTGCTTTTGGGTAAGTGTGCTACTGAATGGCCACCTAGGCATGCCTGTGTGCATGTGGACAGTCTATTTTACAAAAGAGACTAGCAAAAATTTTCCCAAAATCTTTGGTTTTGAAAACCATGCATTTTTGACTCTGTGGGGAGTTTTTTACTGATCCCAACGCAGGTTTTGAGCTTCAGGGATTTTGAAAACATGTAGTTTTGACTATATGGGGTATTTTTGATGGACCCATGCATGTTTTAGGACTTAAATATGTATGCTATATTGATTGATTAATAAGTCACAGGTTTTAGGCTTACCACACCCTATCTGAGATGATTTCGGAGTACTGGTGTATGCGATGAATCGCGATAGACCGGGCAGCTCTACCAGGGTTTCATCAGGCGTTAGACGGAGGAGGGCTTCTGCCATCCCACAGGCCCGTCCAGCTAGGACGCCTTGCAGATTGGTAGAGAGCATGATACGTCCAGCACAGGACGAGCAGCCCATTGACATTGATGACAAGGAGGCTACTTTTGTTGCTCCTATTCCACGTCAGGTTCCACGTGCGGAGGTCCCGGGCATTGCTGTGCAGACACAGGAGTTGTTGGGCGACTTGAGTCGCCATCCTTCAAGATATCTTTAGGCCAATGACGTGACCTGAAGTCTTTCTTCCCTTTGGATTCTTTTCCCATCTCCTGGCCATTATAGAGGCACAGGTTTTTAACATGGGTTAATTTTTTATGCAGGTCCTTGGCTTGACACAGCCTCGAGGGAACTGTTTTAGTGTGCACTCCCTCTATCAGACTCTGCACAAGGATTATAGCGAGATAATAGATGACTGGGGATTTCAGGCCTTCTTCTCGATCCTGCCCCACCGTTGCCCTTGGGGGTATATGAAGGCTTTGTCTGAGCGCTGGTTCACCAAACTTAGTCCCTTCATCTGCTTGATTGCGAGGTGATGATGACTCCTATGGACTGGAGATTTATCACCGATATTGAGTTTGAGGGCTAGACATTACCTGTCATGTCTGACATTTTGCCCACCGTAGTTAGATCCCTGTTGGGAGTCCCTCAGTCGACATTCAAGGGTCTGGTAGTCCGATATGGTCCCTTAAGTATGCCCAGGATGGGAGTTTGCAGTTGCCCCCGCCTGATGATCGGAGGGCTAGAGATCGCATTCTGAGGCAATTGTTTGTGTCAATCATCAAGGGTTATTTTGTGGCCGACAACTCATCGACGGTGTCCTTTGCTTTGATCAGCTCCACTCAGCATGTAGAGCACCTCAGTGACTTTGATTGGGGCTCCTATTCCTTTGCCTATTTTCTCCGGGGCATGCGCCTGCTTTCGGAGGGTGTGGCGTAGGCTTGGTTAGGATTCCATCAGTTTTTGCTGGTAAGTACATCTTTTTGTACCTTTTTGATTTATGCACTTATTTTTGGCAGTCTTGGTCACTGAGGACTTTTGATATTTGCATGGATAGCTTTGGGCATTTGAGAGGCTTCCTTGACTACGGCCCGTTTCATCATTAGGTCTGGAGACCTATCTACGTGGACTGAGATGGCATCACTCCATTTTGATAGAGGTCCTTGTTGCTGAGGGATTCACTCATTCCCGTCTGCAGTTGGAGCTTTTGACGGCGGGCTCGATCACCTGGACGCCGTACACATCCGAGAACTTGACCGTCGGATTTGATGGAGGTTTCCCCACTGGTCGAAAGTTTGATTTATCGACCCGCAGAGTCCCTATGTTGATGGAGGGAGGCTGGGAGCTCTATCTTGGAGAGCGTGCCATTTGGAGCATCATAGGGGAGATCCGCATTCCCATTACTCCTCCTACTTGGCATCACTAGCCGTTGTCCGTGCCTTTGACAGACATCCCTTTGGAGGGTATAGACGGCTTTGATCTATCAGAGGGCCCATACGGCCAGGCAGCCTTTTACAGTTGGTGGAGTCCTCGGACTATCGGGGCTCAGACGCGTGCCACCCATTTTATAGCAGACATGGTGCCGGGGTCCGTGATGATGACAGATTGGATAGCTTGTATTAGAGAGCCTACTCATGCAAACCAGATAGCACATCTGACCAGGGAGTTGAACCAGGCTTGTTTCTTTATCAGGCACCTTGGCCGAGATCCATCAGAGGCATTTTTATTTGACCCATCCAGCTCTGGAGCAGGCCCCTCTTTAGGTCCATTTAGTAGCAGTTATACAAGGGCAGATCCTCCCTTATACTGCCCAGATATGCCTGATCCCAGCAGCTTTGTGCAGACATAAGATCTGGAGCAGGTCGATCGGTTTGAAACCGAGGTCTTTGACTTCTTGTGATAGCTATGGCAGCTATATTTTTGGTCAGCCACTATTTTAGCTATTCGACGTCTGTGCCATCATTTTGATAGACCACTTTATTAGCTGGGTGGTCATGCCCCATTTCCCTGTATTCTTCTTTTCACTTTGTACCAGGATATAGGGATGATGTATGCAGTAGATAGCTTTTCGTAGATATTTCTGTCATCTTTATCTGCTGCCTCATGTTTATATCATTGTCATCATGCATATATCATGTGCATGCATTCAGATAACTGTAATTTGACTTGACCTCTGAACGGTCTTGTGATACGGTGCTACAGATAACGACGTATATAGTTAGCCGTATAGGGCACTTGCCACTGTCAGAGGTTACGGCATTGATTAGTGGTTTTTATGACCACTCATTTGGATATTAACCAACTCATTTTGTTGCTTAAACTCAAGTAGTCTTGTGCTTTACATGTGTTTTTCCTTTGTTTTGTTATTTTCAGGTTTAGGAACTCTCTTGGCGCTTGTTGAGCTTAAAAGGATGAAGTGTTGCCAAAAGGAGCTATAATGGAATGATGGCATGGCAATGGAAAGAAGTCGAGCAACCAAATGGGAATGTGGTGATGCAAAAAGGCTAAAAAGATGCAAGATTGATTGTGGTGCAGGAGTAAGCAACTAAAGACCACGTGACGCCAGCATTCCAGCAACAAAATTAGCATTTCCAGTGCCGCGCGGCCGAGCCAGGAAGAAGGCTTGGGCGCGCACGGTCGCGCTAGTCTGTTTTTCTACCTGACTTTGACTTCACTTAAATGAACGAGAGAAGGCAGAGATATAAGGGCTTTTAGCCCCATTTGGTCATGGATCTCCATAAGGGAGTAAAATATTGGCCTTAAGCCCTAGCTTGTTCTTCATTTTCTCTTTTCATTTTCTTATTTAATCTAGCTTAGGAATAGATTAGTATTAGGTTAGTGTTAGTTAGTTAGATTCTAGGGTTTAATTAGTGTTTGAAGATTGAAGCAAGTGATATCATCAAAGATCCATACTTGGAGAAGGATTACAGATTTGCATTCTCTATCTCTTCTCTCCTTGTTATCATTGGTATTTGGATGATGTATATTAATCTTGTGGATAATATATTTGAGTTATCTATGACTTAAACTTATTTTGAGCTTTCAATGGAACCTAATGAGTAGTTGATGTTAATTTATCCTCCATGTTGGTTCTTATTAATTGTTATGTGACTGTCCATTGCGATTTATGCTTTCATTGCTTAATTGAGTCATGACCAATTACTGTGATAACCTATGTGGACTTGAAAGAAGAAATGTAGGTTTAGATCTAATCGTAGTGGCAGGCGATTGTATATTCACATGGCGTTGGACGTATAATTTATGCTTAGGATAGACATATACCGAAGCGCCACTCGTAGTCAATAGAGAACTTGACCTTAAACTTTATTTATTTGTAAACACCATAGACATATAGGGGTTTAGATAATGTGGGTGTTCACGTGCATTTTATCATCTGTGGATTGCATGTGGTATGGAGTAGGTGCATCGAAAGATGGCCTTCTCTCACTTTAGTGTTCTCGACTAACAAACTTGACGATTAATTTTACCTAATTGGAAGTATGTCGACTTAGAGGAATCATTAAGGGAAATTGGAATCTAATATCTTCATTATCTGATTTTACTCTAGGATTAATTAGTTTAAGTTTAATTTCTTGTCTAGTTTAATTAGTTTAAATTCATTCTCTTTATCGCTCGTTTAAATAAGACTGAGACGATTATGTGTTAGTGGTTTGGCGACCTTTTATCTGTTATTTCTCTGTGGGAACGATATCTGTACTTAATCTTTATTACTTGTTGACCGTGTATACTTGCACGAATATATTGATCGGTAAAACGACCAACAAGTTTTTGGCCCCGTTGCCGGGGAATTAATTGGATAACTGTTTGCCAACATTAGTTTCAATCAAATTAGTCTTAATTTAAACATTTTATTTTTGTTTTAATTCTCTTCATTTATTCTCTTTTCAGGTACAATGGATCTAAATTTTTATCCATGGTGTTACACAAGGAAAGAGCAACCAAGAGAAATAGGGAATGATGGTATCGACCCACTTGCTGCACTTTCAGCACAGTTAGAGGTTCTCTCAAGGAAGTTGGATACTGTTTCAGCCCAACAGAGTCGAGAGCCAGTAAATACTCATGATTATGGTGCTAGAAGCTATACGAGGCATCAGGATCCCATCAGTAATGGACAAGAGCAGTATGGGGGTGAGTACTCCTGCAATAAGGCTTATCCCAATTATCAGCAAGATTGGGGGTATCATCCAAACTCTTTAGCAAGCTATCAAGACCAATACTGTGAGCCAAGTCCAATGTATGCATCAGACCCCACATACCAATCTCCGTGTTTACAAGAAGAGCAGTCAATAAAGGAAGTCCTGCATAGGAGTTTAGCGAATCAAGAGGAGATGCTTAGGAGCCAGGAACTATCAAACCAAAATTTTCAAAACCAAATGGCCTTAATCAACAATACTCCTACCAATGAGCTTCAGTACATGGATTCCGAGGCTGAAACCGAAAAGGAAAGATTGGAAAGTTTGTGGGGAAATTCCATAGCATCAACAAAGGAGATCTTGATTGAGCAAGTGAAGTCGATTGAGAATCTTCAGAATTGGGCGGAGCAAATTAGTATGGCTTTAAGGAATCAGGAGGTGATTAAGCAAGGGACCGAAGCTCAAGATCTTCAAAGTCCAATGCCTCAAATGTTTGAAGCCGTGAGCAAAGGCCCTCAAGAGACTTGGTGCTATGATATGGATGCAGAAACTGATGAAGAGCCGGAAGTGCACTTGCAACTGGATGAGCTGAAGGCAATGGAAATAGAGGAGACAATCGGGGATGTGGAAAAGTAAGAACCAACCATGACAATACCCCAAGAGCCTTCTCTGCCGAAGTTTGAGATGCTAGTGAAGTTTGCACACCCTTGCCCCCTTGGAAGTCACATCACAGATACGGATCTCGAGGATATGAGAGAGTCCGTATTTTTGAAACCATGGTGGTCAGAAGAAGAGAGAATAGAAGAAGAATCTATTATGTTGGGTGAACCTCAATGCCTCAATCATTTGACGTACACAATGGAAGCAGTGCCTAGCTCCCCAATCTTTAACATGGGGAATTATTATACCCAACATATGCTAGGTAGTTTAAATCCGAAGCCTCTCCTATTGAGAAGCCTCCAAGCTCACACGGTAATTCTAATGGATGGAGGGTTTCTCCCATATCGTCGGGGAGTCGGATAGTCGTCTCAGACACAGTCCAGCTAGAGGACTATAAATCAAGCGCTCAATGGGAGACACCCCATCATTTCTCTCTCTTCCTTATGTTTAATTCTATTTACTTATCTTCATATCCCTTCCCCCTTGTTTAATTCTTAGTAGTATAATTCTTAGTGTAAATTTTTTAAAATTTTTGGTTTTAAAAGTTCAATGCCTAAATTTTTGGAACTTAGGCAGTCGTGCATTCCTTTTTGGGACTATAACATATTAAACATATTTTTGTCACGAGCATGTTGCATATACGCGCATAGAGAATTTTTTGGGAATCAAATGAATATATCCTTCCATGTTGCATTTTCTCAGATGTAAATATTGCATACTTAGTTTTGATTAGTAGGAGGGCTTAATAAAGATTTTATACGTTCTCTTAGGTCAGTGTTGCTGCATGAAGCAAAGCTCAAAGCCAGCCTCCTTGCCTAACAAAAACCTGTAGAAACAGTATTGGGCAGAGGGCGCGGCCGTGCGCGTTTAAGCCTGAGTTGGAGCGCGGCCGCGCGTCGGGCAGAAAGGGCCTAATTTAAGTAATTTTCGACAGACTTAGACCTCACTCTCTCATTTCATTAACAATTAAACTCTACCTCTTTCCCTCTCTACTTCCAAACCTAAATTCCTACAATCACTCTTTTCTACCTCTATCTCTAAACCCTAGCCCATTAATCTATATACCTCAATCTCCTTCACAAATCCCCTCCATACTCAAGCCCTAGTTTTGAAAACTCCTACCTCCTCAGTCGAATTCTCCAACACACCCAATCACTCCCATCCTCTCAACCTGATCAATTGAGATAGTGAGTGGGGGTTCGAAGGCATAGCAAGATTTCTGAATTAGTTGGGTTCGTTGAGTATAGTATTGGAGTGCATCATCTATTCTCATTTCATATGGCATCCAAAAGGAGTAGGAGGGAGTCCACATCTATGGGCAGTGATTCAGAGCACGGGGGAGGTGGCATCGACTATGATGACCAAAAATTGACCAGTTTGAAGGTGCAGAAATTCTTCCATGACGCTCTGGTAGGCAGGACATTTGTGTCAGAGCGAGGATTAGCGCCTAATGAAAACTTGGACGGGTGTATGGCATCTATGATCATAGGGAGGGGCTGGAATTTATTCTGTGAGGAGCCTTTGGTAGCCCCAATCTCTGTGGTTCAGGAATTCTATGCTAATGCGAAATACATAACGTCCAATAAGATCTTCGTGCGAGGATGTGAGGTATCTTTTGCAAAGGAGCGAATAAATGAGTTATTTGATTTATCGAATATTGCATTGGACGCGCCCAATTCTCTTTATGCTAGGGAGTGGGGATCAGAGCTGGATGCCATTTGTGATTATCTGTGCAAGCCAGGTACTGCTTGGAAGTTGAAGCAAGGCACTGACCTGAAATTGTATTTCCCTTAGGCCGCCTTGAGTAGATATGGGAAGGCGTGGTACAGCTTCATTTGCGCGAATCTGATGCCGACACAGCATCAGAATGAGGTCACTAAGGGCCGAGCTGT
Organism: Panax stipuleanatus; assembly: GCA_020205555.1. Lineage (NCBI taxonomy): Eukaryota > Viridiplantae > Streptophyta > Magnoliopsida > Apiales > Araliaceae > Panax > Panax stipuleanatus. The sequence goes on from CM035118.1 coordinate 83,202,819, forward strand.
GTTGCTATATGGGATCGTCAAGGGCAGAGGATTGACTTGGGATACGTGATCAACAGTTCTATCCATAGATTTTTGAGAGGCGGTAATTCAGCTAGTATCCCACATGCATCAGTGATCACCAGGCTCTGCATTACGAATGGAGTTATGTGGTCAGACGCAGAGCCGATGCAGATGCCCATGAGAACCATTGACCACCCTACCATTGAGTCGTTCAAGGTAGGGAAAGGAGGCAGATCTCATTCTCTGGGAGCAGGGTTTATATTACCGGATTAGAGAGAGGCTGGGGAGACTTCTAAGAGGATTCCACCAGAGCAGTCTGAGTCCTCCCATATAGTTCACGAGCATATAGACAGGATGGAGAGGCGTTTGCAGCGCAAGATGGACGCCATGAGCACCAACTTCCAGGCCTTCACTGCTGATTTCTACGGGGCAATGACCCACGCTTTCGACCAGTTGGGAGTGCAGGTGAAGTTTCTGACCTATGGATCCGCTGCGGCTTATCCACCTCCAAACACACCACCAGAATAGGAGGACGATGAGGACAAGGGCGACGATGAAGCCGAATAGGGGAGTTTCTTTTTACCTTTACCTTCAATGAGGACATTGAACATTTTAAGTTTGGGGGTATTGGTTTTATTTTGCATGTAGTGTAGTTCATATCATTTTGCATTCTATGTTAGTTCATTTAGTCCATGTAGGTTGTATTTTGTAAAAATTTGTCAAAATTTTAAAATTTTTGTTTTGTTTTTACATTCTGTGTTAGGTCATTTTGCATAAATCCAGTTTCAGTTAGTTAGTTATGTATTTGGCCTGTGAGGAAGCTAAAATCGCTTGATCTTTGAACTGATTTGAGACTTAAGCTTGATAATATTGTCATATATGTAAATCCTTATCTAAAATCGCTTGATCTTTGAATGTTTGATAGACATTCGGGATATGTTGATACTATGATGATCCCGGCTTTGAATTGCTTAATGATTTCTTCTTTGACTTTGAGACTCCACTCAGGTTTCAATCGTCTGAGCTTTTGTTTGACTGGTTTGAACCCTTCTTTGATGGGCATTTAATGGATGACAATGTCTGTGGATAGACCAATCATGTCTTCATGCGACCATGCAGATACATACTAGTATTGTGTTAGGAGAGCGATCAGGTCCGCTTTTTGATCCGATGTGAGGTCTAAACCTATTTGGATTTCTTTGATGGTTTTGGAGGTTCTTATGTTGATGGTGGAGGTTTGGTCAAGGGTTGGTTTGGGTTTGTCTTCGACCCATTCCTTGATCTCCTCTGGCACCTCATAGTCATCTTCCTCCTCTTGATCAAGATCCGTCAAGGTGAAGCTCAATCTTGCATCATAGTTGGAGTTATGTTGACAGGTTGGCATCTCATCAGCAGAGACACACATATCCAATGCTTGGGACCTGAAAACAAAAATGCTTTCATTAATAAACACAACTGCTTAAATACACATAGCATTTGTAAAGCATGACAAAAGTGACTGCTCCAGCGGTGCAATCAAATGTAAGCAGTAAATGAAAGCATAATTAAGGGTAGATTGACTATCTGCCCCTTTACCCTTTTCGACTGAGGCAAGGGACACTGCTCCAATTATCCAAGGTTAGATCCTCATGGATAAGGAGGATGCTGGAAGTGTGCTCGTCTGTCTCGTCTTGAATGACAACTGAGACATCCTTTAGGATATGGCCGAGGCTTTTCTAGGATTGTTCCTCTGTTTGCTGTGAGGAAAGTGAGCACGATCTTCGTCGTCACTATCTGGGAGTTCATCATTCATCCCTTCGTAGTTGATAATGACTTTCATGTTAGCGAATGGGTCTCATCCTTTGTACAAGATCTTTTTTTTTCCTTTTTGCTATCTGCCTCAGGCTTGAGGGCATTCCTTTCATGGACAGGTATGATTGAAGGAAATAGCATAGCTGATGCCCCCATAGGGATCTTCCTTGTAGGTTTCACCCATCTGGCATTTATGAGGTTTGGGAGCAGAATCGTGGAGGCTTGAGCCTTGGGAGGTTTATGTGGATTCCGGTGGTTTGACTCGGATGAAAATCCCAATCCTACTCTTCCCATCTGACTTGGGATTTGGATTGGTATCTTAATGTCGTGCTTGTTTTTTCCTAACCCTTCTCCAGGCTAAAAACCCGCAGCTACCATTTCTTGGCCCACTGTCATTACTTCAGTGGAAATTTTAGGCTTCAAGGCTGGTGCCCCAATCGATAGATATTGAATATCGCTCACCTCGAGAGCTTAAAAACTTGAAGGCTCAACCCCGGTGTCCAGGCTAATCACTGGTATGTCCCCATGTATGTGGGTAGGGTATTCTGGTTCAGCGTTCACTGTGATGAGGCTGTTGTTGATAATGTACTTGAGTTGCTAATGGAGGGTGGATGGAATAGCCCCGGCCATATGGATCCATGGCCTGCCCAACCACGAGTTGTATCTGGTGGCTATGTTGAGCACCTGGAAAGATACATAGAAGGTGTGTGGACCAATTTCTAGAGGAAGCTCGATTTCCCCCCATAGCCTGGCGACGAGATCCATCGAAAGCCTGAATAACCATATGACTGGTTTTGATCCGGTTTGGGTTGATCTTCATTCTTTCTAACGTGTCGTATGGACAAATGTTGAGGGAAGATCCTCCATCAATAAGCACTCCTCCGATCACGTATCCGGAGGACATAACGGCTATATGTAAGAACTTGTAGTGGCCCCTTCCCTCAGACGGGATATCATCGTCTGTGAAGGAAATCACATTGTTGTTGAAAATATGTTCTATCACGTGACGGAATTTCTCTGTGTCTACCGTATGTGGCAGATGGGCTTCTTCTAATACCTTCACTAGGATGTTACGGAGATCCTTTGATGATAGGACCAAGTCCAGGATGGATATTTTCTTGGGTGCGTCTTTCAAGCTTTGCACTATCTTGATTTCATTGTGTCCCATCGTTTTGAGGAACTCTTTTATCTTTTCTTCAGCCACCCTTTCTTTTGCTTTGGTAACTGGTTTAATCACCCGCTGAGGCAGGTACAATGGATTATCCTTTGACAGGATGGAAATGTTATTTAAAGTAAAGCTTTCAATGTCCCCGTAGTTCCATGGGACCTTCTTCAGACTGAGGATTGGATACTGAGGCCTGAAGGGCAAAAATAGAGGCTGAGGTGCAGCCACCTTCATAGGATTTTGTTTGTCTTAGACCCCTTTACCTGTCAGTACTAGGGGTGTGATAATTGATTCTTTATCGCAGGATATGACAGCCACTGTATCCTGATACCATGCATCGGGGATCCAGAGGCTATCTTTATCTGTCATGTCGAGGATTTGATCTCCTCTGATTAGGTCACCTTTCTCAATCAGGTCTTGAATTAGGTTACGAAGTGCCCATCATTCTTCTGTATCATGGCCGAGAGAGTTGGAATGGTACTGACATATTTGATCAGGTTTGAATTTTCGACCTTGAGGGTTCAATGGAGGTAGCAAGTTTTCAACCATTCCCTCGTTGATCAGCATTTGCAGGATTTCTTCCATTGACTGGTTCAAAGTGGTGAAATTCCTTTGAAATAGGAACTTCCTACCAGCTTGGACACTTACTTCTTCAATCCCCATGTCAGTCAAGGGTGTAAGCTCACAAGTCCGGCTATGATCTTGATTGGAATTGACTTTCGCTGTAGGAGAGCAACTGCCAATAGATTGATGGATTTGCTTTAACATCTTTCTGTTGAGTTGATGTTGGTAGACGACTAGTTCAGCCAACTACTCGATTTGTTCCTTGATAAACTTTATTTCTTGCTCTATCAGGAATTATTTTTCAAAAGCTTCCTAACTCATTGGGCTGATGTTGTTGGATTGAGTTGATTCTTCAACATAGCAGAGGTATTTGGATCCTTCTCCACTTGAAGTGTTGATAATGTTGACACTCTCCTCCTTGTGCTGTGGGAGAGGGTTATCTTGGACATGCTGTTGATTGGGTTTTGTGACCATAATTTCTCCATTATCAATCAAATCTTAGATTTTATGCTTGAGGGACCAACAATCTTGGGTGTCATGGCCCGGTGATCCGGAATGATAAGAACACTTCTTGCTAGGGTTGAAGTTCCTTGAATTAGTGTTAGTTAGCGGAAGGAGTTGGCCAATTTTCTTCTGAGCTGTCAGAAGTTTGAAGATGTTCTCGAGTGAATCCCCTAATGGGGTGAAAGTCCTTCTGCGTCTGACTCCATGTTTTTCTGGAATGCAGGATTTGAAGGCTGTGTTGCAGCTTGGAAAGGGGTATATTCCTCCTTTGAATGGGTTTATTATTTGAATTACTGGTTGAATTTTGTCCTTGTAACACTAAGAAAACTTCTTCATCTTTCCTTTTGTGGACCCTCCGGGGATTACTCTCGTAATTTACGGATTGGATATGCTCAGCAATAGCTTCGAGTGCCGTTAGGTCTTTTATTTTCCCGGACTTAAGTCCCATTTCAGCCATTTCGCCGTGTTTGATCATTTCAGAGAAAGGTTTTCCTATGCCTGCTAGGACCTTTTCATAATAAGAAGCTTCCTCAATATCGATGAAAGTCATGACTATTTCAGATTCAGTCATGGCTGGGGTGACTTGTGTTGCGATCCGTCTCCATCGCTGGGAATATTCTCTGAATGATTCAGTGTTATTCTTCTTGATTTTGGTAATTTGATACCGATCTGGAGCTAGCTGAGATTGGAAACTGTACTGGCCGAGGAAGGCATAAGCCAATTCTTCCCAACTATGGATTTTGGAGTTGTCCAGATGGGCATACCAGGCTCTAGCTTCTCCAGTTAAACTCTTCTGAAATAGCTACATTCGAAGTTTCTCGTCCTCAGCATAAGATCTGAGTTCTCCAATACAAACTTTCAGGTGTGTATAAGGATCCCCTAATCATTCATATTTCTCAAAATTAGGGACTTAAAATTTTTTGAGATACCGATCCCCGGGAAATATGCATAGATCTGAGTAGTTGACACTGCCAAATGCCCTAGTTCCTTTGATGGACCGAAGAGTTTCTTCCATTCGTTGCATTTTTTTGAGAATGTCACCAGCTTCATGTTCTTTGCTAAGGATGGTGATTTCTGGAGTTTTGTTGATTGTATCCAGGTTCTGGGGTCCAGGGATCTGAGTTTTGGCCTTTTCTGTATCTTGACTGCCAGCACCACTACCAGATGCTCCTGGTTGTGGATGAGTTTGAGATTGTTTCTCTTTGAAGGCCTTGCTTTGCTCTCGAAGGAAACCAGCTTGCTCGTCTATCTGATTTTTCAATCCTTTGAATTCTTCCCTAGACATAGGGGTGGATTCTGGTGGAGCACTTGAAGCCATGTCCGTAGATGGACTGGGTGCTTTTCTGGCCTTTGATCTGGTGATAGGACTAATTTTTCCCTACCTACACCAAAATGTATACGTGTCAGTTCCCTGTGGTAGGTAATGACTAGATGCATTTATGATGTGTGTTTTTTTTAAGTTTATCCTGCAAAATCGAGGTTAGTTGTTTTGATGGCAGGATGACAGAATATTTGAAAGGAAAGTAAATCTTTCATTATTGTCATTTACATTGTGCTCCTCAGTAATTGGAGACTTGACATGGAATTGAAAGAGGAAGGCATAAAGAAGCATCCCGTTAGATTTGGTTGATCAGAAGCTGACCTATCCTAGGTTACTCTCGCGGCTTTTGTTTTGGCATGAAGGTTCCCAGATCATCGCAATCTACTAGAAGGGAAGTTAATCCGATCGTTCAGCTGGAGCGAATCTAGGTGGTGCATTTTCAAGAGGCAGCCCCAGAGACTTAGTCGTCCCCAAAGTCCTTACTTATCACCGACTGGGTTAGCCTCCTGGTGGAGGGACACACAACATACATTCACATACATCGGCCTTACCGCTTATGCATGCAATGACAGTTCGTGCAAAGAACTAATATGGGTGCAAAGCACTACAGCATTCATTCTCATTCATTCAATGTAAAGGCATAGCATTCATACATTCAATTCACGTATTCAATAGTTTTGAAAGTGAAATGTTTGAAAAGATTGAAAGCGACCTAAGCCCTCTACTGTCCCTAGCAGAGTCGCCACCTGCCAACGTTGGAAAATTTAAGAAATACCGCGGGTCGATTCATCACTCAATTTTCCTCAAATTGATCTTCCTAAGTTCTCTCTACCCTTATTTATTTATTGCAAAAAGGTTTTGAAGGATTTTTTAGGAAAGAGGCCAACATGTGTTTATGTCAATAATTTGATTTGATTTAAACAGAGTCGCCAGTTTGTAGTTTTGAAAATGGTTGTACCAACTCAACCGAATTTAATTAGAAAAGAGGCCCAATTGTTGGACACTGTCGAAACTTGATCTTTGAAATCAGAGTTTTGAGTTCGGGGCTTGGTTAAGTGTAGGGAAGGTGTTAGGCACCCCACGACTCCCGTGTAAACACGGTACAACAATCTTTTCAATATTTCCCTTAAAATTAGAATGTGTGAGTGAATGCTGTTTGAAAATTTAGCCTTTTGATTAATTGAAAGCTTTGACAGGCTTTGTTGAGCCTATATACGAATGGTTTGATTTGATTTGAAAATCAATCTTTGATTTGATTTGCAAAAAGCATCATTTAATTTGATTTGAAAAAGCTTTTGAATTGAATTGACAGTGATGTTTTGAAAGTTGGTTTTATCAAACCCTTACGCTGACATAGGAATTGAAGCATATCGCTACCCTCAATTTTATCTTTATAGCCTTAAGGCTGCATGTAAATGATGATTTGTCAGGCTGCGAAGCATCCTCGACCACAGAAATATAAAGTGTCGGTCTCCTTATGGGTATGAAAACCATCGGAGGGACGCTGACACAACAATCCATATTTTCACTATGTTAAGACCTTAAATCCGAATAACCGTTTTAAGGTCTGTGCATGTACATTTTACAGAGAAAAACTTGCAGGGTACATCTGTAAATCGGAGTTTGTCCATCGTGGGAATCAGATTCTGATCAGTTTGATCATGAATCCCACAATTACTAGGCTCACATATGAGTAGCTAGAAAACCTGCACAGTTCAAATTTGTAAAGAAGCAGATAAATATCCCAAGATAGCAAGAACCAGGGACTCATTCAGTAAATCCCGGTCCGCACGGCCGAAGCGTCTCGTTCCTACTAGATAGTGATCTAAGGGACGCGATGTTGCTTTTGAAGCTAAAACTATAAAAATAAATAGATTTAAAGAAACTCAGCCATTATAGCTTCCAGGTTCTGTCGAGACCTGTTTGAACCGTTGAAAGCTAGAAGTGGCGAGATTTGGATAAATCTAGTTCTCCCGCAGCTATGTCAGTGCAAATTCATGTACAAATGAATGTTAAATGCAGCAGTTGAATAAATTGAATAAAACAATATATATAATTATATATATATATATATATAAGCTGTAAAAGGGCGATGGCTTTTCACTCGCAATCCCAGACTGGAATCGAAATATATATATATATATATATATATATATATATATATAAACTGTAAATAGCCACGAAATAATCCAGGCTGTGACAGAAATGAAATATATATATATATATATATATATATATATATATAAACAGTAATGAGGGCGATAAGTTTTCACGCCGGTGCCCGTGCTAGAATTGAAATTGACAGAAAGTAGTCACCCAGTGACTGGGGAGAGCATCCAGTATAGGGAAGTGTGCAAAAGCAGTAAAAAGACCATAAAGTAATCAGCGGGTCGGTTCGTAACCCAGGTTTCCTCAAATCGGTCTTCCTAAGTTCTCTCTACCCTTATTCTTTTTATTTAGGAAAAAGGTTTTGAAGAGTTTTTTAAGAAAGAGGCCAACATGTATTATGTCGACGATTTGAATGTTTTAACAGAGTCGCCAGTTGGTAGATTTAAAAATGGTTGTACCAACTCAACCGAGTTTGATTTGAAAAGAGGCCCAATTGCTGGACACTGTCGAAACTTGATCTTTGAAATTGGAGTTTTGAGTTTGGGGGCTTGGTTAAGTGTGGGGAAGGTGTTAGGCACCCCACGACTCCCGTGTAAACACTGTACCGCATCTTTTTAAGATTTCCCTTAAAACTGGAATGCGTGAGTGAATGCTGTTTGAAAATTGGGCCTATGTTTGATTGATTGAAAGTTTTGACAGGCTTCGTTGAACCTATATACGAAGGGTTTGATTTGATTTGAAAATCAGTCTTTGATTTGATTTGCAAAAGCATTTGATTTGATTTTTTTGAAACGCTTTTCTTGTGATTGATTTGAAAATGCTGTTTTGAAAGCTAGTTTATCAAACCCTTACATAGGAATTGAAACCGGTTTATACTCCTAATTTTATCTTTATAGCCTTAAGGCTGCATGTGAATGTTGATTTGTCGGGCTGCGAAGCATCCTCGACCACAGAAATATACAAGTGTCGGTCTCCTCATGGGTATGAAAACCATCGGAGCGACGCTGACATGACAATTGACATTTCACTATGATGAGACTTTAAATCCGGATAACCGTTTTAAGGTCTGTGTATGTACATTTTATAGAAAAACTTGCAGGGTACATCTGTAAATTGGAGTTTGTCCATCATAGGAATCAGATCTCGATCGATTTGATAGTGAATCCCACGATTCCTAGGCTCACATATGAGTAGCCCATAAACCTGCACAGTTCAAATTTGTACAAAAATAGATATATATATATATATATATATATATATATATATATATATACATCCTCACGTCGCAATGGAACCAAGGATTCATCAATAAATCTTGGTTGTGCGTGACCAAAGCGTCTCGTTCCCACTAGATAGCGATCTAAGGGACGCGAGGTTACTTTTGAAGCTGAAACTATAAAAATAAATTAGATTTAAAGAAATCTAAGCCATTATAGCTTTCAGGTTCTGTCGGGACCTATTTGGACCGTTGAAAGCTAGAATTGGTGAGATTTGGATAAATCAAGTCCGCCCACAGATATGTCAGTGCAGATTCATATACAAATGAATATTAAATGCAGCAGTTGAATAAACTGAGTAAAGCAATATATATATATATAATTATATATATACAAAAGCTGTAAAAGGGCGATGGGTTTTCACTTGCAAGCCCGGACTTGAATTGAAATATATATATTTATATAAAAAAAACTATAAATAGCCACGAAATAATCCAGTCTGTGACAGAAATGAAATATATATATATATATATAGAAAAATAGTAATAAGGGCGACTGGTTTTCACGCCGGTGCCCGTACTGGAATTGAAATTGACAGAAAAGTAGTCAACAAGTGACTGGGGAGAGCACTTAGTATGGCGAAGTGTGCAAAAGCAGTAAAATGGCCACGACGTAATCCAGGTCGGACTGAAAATATATAAATATATATATATATATTAAGAAAAATGTAGTCAACCAGGACTGATATGAGTACCAGTGATGGTGAAATTCGCTTATATATGCGTAAATATATATAAAAGCGGTAAACTACCACGGATTTGACATCCGGGCTTGACAAAATTGAAATATTAGTACATAAACAGTTGAATATATACAAAAAAGGGCCAAACCAGGACTGGGAAGATAACCCAAACTGGCAAAGTTGCCAGAACGTGTGTGCTAGTGTATTGAAGTTGCTGGAGCAGACGGATCGTCAATCCGAGTTGTAGAAATGCAAAAATTTGCGTTTATACACTGAAATGTCCAAATTTTGACGAAACCGGCCTCAGAACTATGTTTCGGGCATATTTAGAAGATGAAACTTCGTGTGCAAGTGGAAAATAGTGCAAAGTAATAGTATTGACTTTCTGATCGTAAAAATACTTACAACGAACTGCAATACGGGCTTTTTGCCAAATCATAGGCTCTATACGTCCAAATCTACCGGTGGTTTTTTGATATGTGGTAGTATATGGGTATACCTACGTGTTGGAATGAAAATATTTGGGTTTGGAGGAGGTGTAAAAGTTGAGAAATTGAATTGGCAGGGCTTCGCTGCGTTTTGAAAACTTGAAAATAAAGGGGGGTGCACGTTTATTTATAGGCCAGGGAGCATCAGCTCTACCTGCTGCTGCCTCAGATAGAGGTGCGGCTCCCCTGGTGGGGCCCGCAGTGCCGGGTTTAATCATCTCGAAGTACGTGCACTCCGAAGAACGCGTAGTCGAAGTCAAAACTTTCTAACTTTTGATCGGAGCGTCCGTTTGAGGAGTGCGATACCTTTCCAGAAAGCCCTCACCGAGAGTGTCGCAATGACATGGGATAAAACATTTTCTGGGTTCGAGAAGACGGGTTCATAACCAGGTCTTCGATTCCCCGCAGTTTGTCCGTTGAGCTGTCTTGCATCGTTTGCACTCGGGATTGTTGTTGTGGTTCATTCTGACTTCGATCGCATCAATTCGGCTTGATTTTGACTAAATCGGTTGAGAGATGAATGAAATGACTGTTTTGCCCCTCCTGGGGTTGCCTGTGGTGTCGGCACGGCCTTTGATGGATCTGGCTTCCTAGGGTTGTCTCAGGGGTTGATAGCCCGATATTGAGATCGGGGTTGATCTGAAGGCCTGATTGGAGATCAAAACTGGATTGACGGTTCGATTAGAGATCGGAGCTGGATTAACGGTCCGATTGGAGATCAGAGCTGGATTGATGGTCCGATTGGATATCGGAGCTGGATTGACGGTCCGATTGGAGATTGAAGCTGGATTGACGGTCCGATTAGAGATCGAAGCTGGAGTACCGATATGGGGGATCAGATTTGACTGGAGTACCGATATTGGGGATCGAATTTGGGTTTACCGACATTGGTGGTCGAAGTTAGGTTTACCGACAGTGGTGGTCGGATTTGAATTGACGGACCAGCATTGGTGGCCGACTTTGAGTTGGAGGCTCGGTATTGAGACCGAGGTTGATTTGAAAAGATGGCTCTGCCCTTCTACAATGTTGGTGATGGGGTAGTGAAAATTTTGAGTGTCCACAGTTATAATGTTTATGAATGTTATAATCATGCTAAAACTTTAAGGTTTTGTGTTCATAAAGTTTTATATACATTATGTTGATAAAAATCGAATTTGGGTGCGCAGAAATAAGCCAAATTGGCTTATTTCTCTGCACGATCGCGAGCTGGGGGAACCCACCAGTAGTGGGCCCCACCCCAGCGGAGTATTTGGCCTAGGATGACCCTCCCCAGCGAGGCTAGGGTCTGTCCGGAGAAAACTTTTGTGCTTCAGTTGAAAAATTTTGTGCAGTGCTCGTTTAGCTAACTTAAATTGATGACTTGTTAAGTGTCTTAGACAATGAGATAACATATTTTTAATATGATTAAGATAATTTGAAGTCTCATGTTAATATGTTATATATACTTGTATATTACTTTCATAAGGTACGACATGGTAGCTTAAAAGCGTTATAAGCTTGTGAGGTGTATGTTGTGAGTGTAGACTCACGTATATGGTTAGTTAGCAATTGTTGTTATAAACCACGTTGTGAGTTGAACTTAAGTATGAAGTTCAACGGTTTAAACGTCTTGGTAATGTACTAATTGATGTTATAAACATAATGTAAAATGTAGGATAATTGTGAAAGTGAATTGTAATTGTAAAGTGTAGCTTGCGCTGAGCCAAGTTTCCTATCCCTAAAAACTTGTTATTTGTTTTGTACAAGTTCTCTAATCATTACTCTTTATATCTTCCGAGTTTGTTTTCGATTCTTAACTTGTTAATTATTATACAAGTTATGTTGTATTCTAATATTCATGATGAACAAGTATTGAACTTATTATTGAAGTAATGCGATCTTGACTTATTTGTTCAAGCAAGATCTACTTAATCTTTTAATTGCTTTAAATTATTTCTAAACCATGCCTAGTTATTGTGAAGTCTATTGTTATGACTTATATTTGGTTCGTAATTTTTGTATTATTGAACTCTTAAATTATTGTGAGTCGATTCAACTACTCCTTAGTTGATGATAGTTGAAACTCCAATTTCCTTTTAGCTATCCAAACCAAACTTTCTTTAGTACGGACTCGTACCAAATACTGAGATGAACAACCCTATTTATTAGGGGAGGTTACTATGCGAAAGCGTTAAATGTTTGTGCACAATACATGGTACGAAGGGTTAATCCCCTAAATACGAGTTGAGAGTCCATAGTCTAAATGACTGTTAAAGGTTTTAAACGAAAATTTTTATAACCTAGGACATAGTTCAAGGTCTTATGACCCTTAGATATTTTCAATATTCAAAATTCTAAATATTGATAAAATAATTATTATCCAATTCTTTATTGTTGACGAAAGTAAAGTTATTCTAATTTTTTTAAAGTTATTCAGTTATGTCATATTATTGTTGTATTCCAAGTGAGCTTTTGTTTGCTCACTCTTGCATATTTAATAATCCCTTGCATTTAAAGCCGAGAATGTTGACGTACCGTCAACAAGTACAGGAAAAGGCAAGATGAACAAGTGAAGACCTGTTGTCTTTTGATTTTGATTGTAATAAGATTTCATTTATGATGTTATATTTTCGCATTTATTGGATTATGTTAAGGTTAGCAAACCTGGGAGATTTTTGAATAAGGTTGTAATTCCTTTTTAAGGAAGATTTTAATATTTATTTAAGGTTGTAATTTATTTTACATTTCTTATTTTTGGGTAGATGTATGTTCTATTTAGATAGTGACCACCAAATCCCATGGAAACGAAGTACCCGGATTTGGGGGTGTCACAAGTTTCCCGTCTCATCTACACAATCTTTCACAGCGAGTTAGATCGATTGCTAGTTTGTATTAACAGTTGCTCTCTAACAGAATCGTTTAGCCCAGATACCATACCTGAACCATCAAAGAGTACGATTGTACCACAACTTAAACTTATCTTAACCGAACCATTAAAACTATAATGTTCGTTAAGTCCATCGTCATTCTTTATGGCTTTCTGACAAATAAATGTCATACCTTGAGACTATTCATTATCATCTAAGTCATACAACTAATGCACACTTAGTACGTTCGCCTGACGCGAATACAATTCACGAGGATCGTTTACGTATTCCGCGTTCACACGATTCATCTTTTAAACCTCCATTCAACCTTTACTTAAGGTTTTAATCACTCTCATTCGTTAACTACTACATGAACATCACGTTCATCTCCATCTCATAATGTCTAAGCCATACTGTTCGTTGTATGCTAAGACCGATCTTTTATCGCAACTACGTTGCGTTTACAGCGTTTATACGCTTTACACTTAACTTTCATTACGACATTATAACATCGGAATGTTATAAGTCACCCTCATCACTCAAAGTCTAAGGAATTACAAATATAGCAATCCCACACGTCCGCTTTAACGCGAATACGTTCCTCGAATACTGGTTACGTATTTTGCGTTCATCATTTTATAACCTTTATTCGACGTTTCACCGTCAAACTCAAGGTTTTACTCATCATTCTAGATATTTATCTTCATGACTATTACATTCACGCTTGCCCCTTAATTACCATCCAAAAAGTTGGACAATAAAAATCTCCAATCGAGAAAAATTCCCTTAAGGGTGCTGCTATAATAATCCAAACCTAAATTAGGATTATTAATAAAATTTGAGAATATTAATTACATTATTATAATTGTAATTAAAAATTTGTGCTTTATGTGTTTAATTATAAGAATTTTTTATTTATAATAATTAAGATGTAGCATTGATAAAATCAATTATGAGTTAGATTCCTAAAAATTCAATAAGGAAACCCTAATTTAAGAATTTAATCTTAGATTACAAACCCTTCCCCTAATTGGAGTTATAAATAGAAATTATAACTTAATACATTTATAATTATATATAAGATTGTGGATATTATATGAATTAACTTTATATATGGTTATCTAGAAATGAATTGTGAAAATCTTACTAGTAAACCCTCAATTGAGGATTGGGAAACTCTAACCCTAAATATTAAACTCTAATTAAAATTAATAAACCCTAATTATGATTAACAAAACCCAAATAATCAAAACTTAATTAATAAATTTTAGAGTTTCTAGAAGTATGTGAAATAACTAAATTACCCTTAAAATTAATTAGGAAATTACTAAATTACCATTAGTAAGTGGGAAATGACCAAAATGCCCTTTATCTTTTCTTTTGAAAGAGATAAGACCAAATCTAGTGAGTCATCACTTGAAAGATTTTGACACATTGTTGGGTATTTTCTACGCGCAACACGTAAGTGTACGTGGTCAACAAGTAATACAGTGATAAATCAAAGATCGTACCCACAGAGATAATAATTACTATTTAATCGAACAAGTACCAATTTTAGAGTATTTCAACTTTATCAAACTACCAGCGAAAAGATATGTTCTTCTATAACTAAATTAATAATGAAAGTAACCGCACACTAAATCGAGATCTTAACAGAATTGAGAGAATTAAGCCTACAACTTCACTCATTATTTCACTTCAGATAATATCTTTTGTCCCCAGTTTATTTTAATTATCCCCGAGTTATTAATTGAAAACACTAATGTAGATAAAACCACCTCACGATGCATAATATCCGTACTCATTTGTATCCACATATGATAGATTCAAACAAGACATCCCAATTAACTAATTCACTATATGTCTATATGAATTACAATTAACCAGAATTTATTACCAAGTTCCCTTTCAGATTACATATGGCGTAAAGGAATATATCTATCCTAAACACGAATCACGAATTCCATCTATGCGGAATTCACAAACATATGTCACTATGGCCAGTTCTAATCTCCTATGTTCCTTCACAAGTTCATAAGAAATAACAGAATAATCGTTGATCAGGCAATTATATAAATTAATCACACACATAGTGAATAACCTGGGAATAACCTCCATAAACTGGATTCAAAAATAATTAATCCTCTATTACATAATAAGATCCGTTATAGGCTTAAATAAATAATTAGTTCATAACGAATGAAATAAAATCCATGATCCACAGAGTACTAATCATAACGAATACAAAGATAATATGGATTGAGAAAGATAGAAATATAAAACTCCTGTCGTTACTGTCTCCAAATTGCTCCGTGTTCATCCGATCATGCTCCGCTTCAATTCTCTTCTTCCAGTTAGATCCACAAAAATAATAATGGTTCAAGTTGTCTAGGTCTCTTTATTGTATTTAAATCTCATAATAAAACTCCTCACCCTTAGCAGGTCACGTGCCTTTTTCATATTCGCCAGCAGCCTTCAATTCCCTTTTAATGCCAAAGTCCCACTCTTTTTATATAATATAAGCCCACAATTCATGCCCACTTGTTCCTTAGCTTGCAATCAGATCCGTGTGAGAAAAGGAGAGCGGCATGCCTTTTTTACATTATGCCCCAAGTCCAATTCTCAATCACTTGTGGCCCCACCAAGCTTTAAGTTCCTTCTATCAAATCCAAATCCAGCCCAATCCGAATAGAACAAGGAAGTCGCCAGCTGCTTGTAAATTAATAGCCCACGTCCACCTATCATGCATACGTGTCCAATTCAAAATAGGAGAGTCAGCAGCTTGCGTGCGCCACCCCATGTGCTAATTTAAATTCCTTGTTGCATCCGAATAGGAGTAGAATAATAACATGCTGCTTGCTTCTCTTCTAACAGGTTAAGTGTCCTCTTTTTATCATGCCTTTAAGTCCAATCTCTCTTGAATACTCGTGGACCACTCGGTAAAAGAAGAGCACTACATCTCTTTCTTTTGTGCGTCCAAGTCACAATAAGAATCCAAATGATAGCCCACGTAAGAAGAAAGGCAACCGCCACTGCCGCCTCCCCGCCCCAGCGGGTGAATTTCCCATGACAGCCCCGCCCCAGCGGGCGAACCCTCTGTCCAGCCGAATTTTTATTGCATGCTTGCTTATTTGTTGCTGATTTTGTGGCCCACATGTGCATGGAATAATTGATGATTATCTTGCTTTGCATGTCCATTAAATTCCATATTTTCATGTAATTTCCAAATTGGGTTTAAGAGCCCACCAACTTTATTTCTTTTTCATCATTTCAGCCCTTTTAGCTCTAATTCCTTCTAGCATGAACATCTTGTTTAGTTCCTTTGGTTCAATAAATGCTCAATTTGTCCTTTAAAAGCTCATTTTGCCTCCATTTCATTACCTGCACATAAACGTATAAACCCAGTAGAAATGATACGCAAATTACTCAAAAACATTCAGAATCAAGCTATAACGACTACCGATTCGCAGGTATAAAACACACTCATCAAATACCCCCAAACTTGAGACTTTGCTTGTCCTCAAGCAAACAAACAATTAGACATATTCATCATCTAGCAATGATCCACTCAAACAATGACTCAATATGAATTTGACACTGGCCTCAAAGGTTACAACAGATGATAACCCAAAGAAAATTTCAAAACAATGCCATGTCTAAAAATTTCAACAACATTCATTAGCTTCACATCTACTCATGATCCTTTAAGTGCGTGTGTGCAGCCAAATGTTCAACTAGTCATGATTTAGATAAGATCAACCAATACTCATAAAAGATTTTCAAAAATAACTCTCAAAACTTCTTATCACGTCAATCATCGCTAGTATAGACAAAGCACAATTTTTTCTTGAAGATCAACCAGATATTCAAACATTTAAGCACATATGAACCCTT
Organism: Panax stipuleanatus; assembly: GCA_020205555.1. Lineage (NCBI taxonomy): Eukaryota > Viridiplantae > Streptophyta > Magnoliopsida > Apiales > Araliaceae > Panax > Panax stipuleanatus. The sequence continues at coordinate 83,219,460 of CM035118.1, forward strand.
CCCAAGTACTTCAAAGATACTTCTTTTTGATCTTTTTAGTGAGTGCGTTTTACGCTCCATCTCACTTTCCATTTTCATTATACGAGTGCGTTTTACGCTCCATCTCGTACATGTGTTTATGGGGAGTGCATTTTACGCTCCATCTCGACCCACCACATAATTCAATTATTCAACTCGGGAAGGTTCAAAATTTTCTTTTTTTTTCAAAAATATCCAAAGATTTCTCCCAAACTTATGTGAGTGCCTAATTTTCACTTTGATTGATGCTCAAATACGATTTCTCAAGTTGCCATGGTATCTTTCATAAGCATTTAGCCAAAAAAAAAAATTCAATCCCAACTGGCTAAACAAATGGATATGTGTAAAAATTTTCAAAAATTTCGCAAATAGTGTGAAACCAACTAATGAGTTGAAATATAGACTAAGCATAAGCATCACTTCTCTAAGAGTTAAAACCCTTAAATACCCACTTATCATTGGCCAAGATCAAATTCCAAATAAAAACATTACCCAAGTGAATACTAAACATGATAAATACCCCCAAACTTAAAACAGACATTGTCCTCAATGGCTATGATAGGAAGAATTAAAAGAGAGGACTTCCCTGAAAATATAGCAATGTTTCTCCTTGTCTGCTAAGTCTGAAGACTAGGCTAAGCACATTGGAATGAATCGGGCACCACACTTGAGTTGGACTTGACTAACCTGTGAACATGATAGAAGCAAGCTTATTAAATCCTAAAAAAATGAAAAATCTATCAACTAATATTAAACCTAAAAACTAAAAAATACAATAACCGATGGGTTGCCTCCCATCAAGCGCTTAATTTTAAGTCTCTAGCCTGACTGCTTCTGTTTTGTTAATCTGGCTCCGCTGGAATGTTGTGGATGCTCTTGATCTTCATTGCGCATGCCCAGCATTGTTTCAATGTTTGTTCTTTTTCTTCAGGATTCTGCTTAAGTCTGCGACTGTCATCACCAATTCCACCTCTTTCACCAATTTTATCCCTGGACTTATTCTGACCATCTTCGTTTCTTTTTGTGATGTTAAGACTATCTTCGACACTGCTTGGGTAAACTATGGGATTGAACACTTGAAATTTTACTTCTTGGTCATTAACTCTCATAGTTAATTCACCATTCGGTATGTCAATCACAGTTTTGCCGGTGGCCAAGAATGGTCTTCCCAATATTATTGGAATATCTTTGTCCTCTTCATAGTCCAGTACCACAAAATCTGCCGGTAAAATTATCTTGTCAACCTTAACCAGAACATCCTCCACTATACCTAAAGGATACGTAGTCGTTCTATCTGCCAGTTGGAGAGTGATATTCGTTAGCTTGGCTTCCTTCAATCCTAACTTCTTGTATACTGACAGTGGCATTAAGTTGATACTCGCTCCCAGATCACATAATGCTTTTCCCACAAACTGGTTCCCGATTGAGCAAGGGATGTTAAAACTCCCCGGATCTGTGACGCCCCCAAATTCCAGGACCGTCATGGGGTCTCTCGAATTCGGTTCATCACGTGCTCATGGTAATACATTACGATAATAATAACTAAATATCACACGATCACAGCGGAAAATCTATTCTAGAATAATTTACAATGATTTATTATAATTATTCCCCCAAGTCTCGCAACCTACAGTACTTAATAGATTACATAATAATATCAATTAACGACTTATTACATAACCTAACTTAAGCTTAAACATAATCAAAACCAGTCTTACTACATCATCTTAATACAACATTAAAATATTTAAAACATATAAGAGACAAGCTAATTGGTAGCCTTGCCCTTGCCCTTATCAACGCCCGAAGGTTCGCCATGCTCTGCCTTAACTGAAATATTTTAGGGAAAGCAAGAATGAGCACAAATTGCCCAGCAAGTAATATATAATAAGGGTGAGTAATAAGATTCCCAATTCTCAAAAAGGTATAACAAGGTTTGATAGTTCAAGGATAACAAGAATATCAACAGTTCTCAATAACAGTCGCTAAGGACAGAATAATATCAATATGATTCAATAATACGTCAATTCAAAATTTTAAATAATTGAATACTGAGCAGTCACTAAGGACTATGAACTTCTACTAGAATTGACAGTAATAAACTGAAAATCCAAGAAAAACAGGTACAACAGGTGATCAGCCTAAAGTACCATCGTTATGCATAACAATCAATCATACTCAAGTGTGCACGTCGGTCTTCCGACAATTATATATTCCCTTCAAAGAAGGTTGTTCTTCTCAGTCAAATACAAGATCCCGCACCAATCAATTAGTTTGGGTTGCTTTCCAATAATATAAGTCTAGCCGAATCAAATGACATAGACACTTTCACAATATTCAAGAACAATACTAAGTTCAACATGAATAATAGCTTTAATGAAATAAGAGTTCAAGTATGCTAATTCAATTCAACCGATTAAGTAGAAAACTAGTTCGCAATATACAAGGATAGAATACTTGCACAGTAAAAGAGTGTAAGTTAGGAAACTTGCACAATCATAGATTTCCTTGCATAAAGTAAATGCGTCGGTTAGGATACTTGCACTTTAAAAGAGTGTAAGTAAGAGAACTTGCCTTTAGCGTAGTTTATCCACAAAATCAAATCAACACTTTTGAATTCCTATCGTAATACAATTACATATATATATGATATTCATTAGTCATATAATCTTCATATTTTGTCTTCGAATATACTATCAATACATAAGCTAAGTCTTAACCTAGCTACACAGTTATATAGAATATAAGTTCTATCTTTAAAGTTCCTCCTTTAGAGTTTAAACACATTCTTATATCTTATAAGATCCCAATTAATACTAAATATATTTCATTTTAGCAAGTTACGACATTCTCTTTGAGTTAACCGTCAAAATCGGGTTCAAGTAATATCATATAATATCACGTAGCATGTATTCATATTTAAAGGATACTTTACATGCTTGTATAACTTTTCCAAATCCAATCGTACATGGTATAGGTTCTTAAGTTAATACTTAAAGCCATTCAAGGACAAGAACTCATATGGTCTAACATGCTCGCTTTTAAACACATAAGATTTTCATATAACTTGTATTAGGCATGCTCATGAGTACTCGTATCGCATATATGTAGCTAGCATTGTTATTATCTTGAAAACATACTTCGTTTATGCTAAACTTTAATCACGGCAACCAATCATGGTATATATATATATACATGACACATGAATGAGTCTAAGAGTACTATCACATGTGTCCATAAATATCAGAATTTAAATCTCCACGTATCGTGTTAATGCTCACGTGCAAGGCTTGTATTTCTATTAGTGAATCTTACTAATAGGGCCTAACATGTTCATGCTTCCTTACGAACTATATAAACACAAGTTAAGGGTTCATTCATATATTTCAAAGTTATCTAAACATGCTCATAACATCAAAACGATTATATAGCATTTACATGATCATATCCACCTTCAAACTTACATTTTTGTTAGGAATGAGCACTAGTTAGGTTCACATGTTCATATTTTATTACGGAACCAATATAGATAAGCTAACATGCACTTCATGTGTCTCTAGGTGGTACTAACGTGCTTGCAAGGTCAGTATGTAAACATGCTTTATAATGTTAATGATTGTTTATGAAATTTTAAGTTCGTTTCCAAGCTTCATGTCGTTTTGTTAACCATGCATGCTAATACACTAAAACATGCTTACATTGTCTCATTAGGTTTAGATATATGTATTAATCATGCTTCCATGCTTGTTTAAACAAAAATCAACCAATTAGTACATAACAGTTTTGCTGCAGAATGCAGAAAACTGAACACAGAGGCCGGCGCTGCGGCGCTGCGGCGCGGCAACAGCAGCCACAATCTGGCGCTGCGGCGCGGGCATAATGCCCTGGGATTGGCGCTATGGCGTGGGAGACGCTGGTACTTCCGCGTTGTGGCGCTGCAGCGCGCAGCTAACGCTGTGCATCGGCGCTGCGGCGTGGCATTGCAGACTCAGTTCGCTGCAGCCAAAACCGTCCCCAAACTTTCCATTTCATCGATTTCAACATACCCAGATGCTATTAGACTTCTTTAACTTACTAACACACATATATATATGCTTATATAACAGTCAATCGCCATTTATCAATTCCCAATTTCATGAACTCCAACCAATTTCACGAATTTGATGTTTTACAGAAATTGCAGAGCAAAAATGGAAATGAAAGTCAAGAAAGCTATATAGTGGTTTCATCATGTATGTATGTTCATATAACAACAATATAAGGGTTCTACAACCCAATCATGAACCAATTTGGCATAATCAAGAATTTGAAGGAAACTTCAGAAACAGAAAACGAAAATGAAGAACAAAGAAAAAGGGATTATACCTCTACTAGGATTCAAATAGAGTTTGCTGCTAATCCAACTTCCCCTACTGATATATGTATATTGCTTTCACTCACTACTTATGCAAACTCTCAGCAAATTGAAAACGAAGAAACATGGCTGCTATTTATAGAAGAATCCTTACACAGACAATGTAATTGTCCATTAATTTGAACCAATAGATTGAAGCTTTGTATATCAGCTAAGGAAGAGTTGGTAGAGTGGTTGAAGAACACTGTTGTGCCCACTCCCCATATCATGATTTGCTAGAATGCTGAGTTCGAGAGAAGAGAGTAGGCATAGGCTTTCACGTGTAGGAGAGGATGAGGAATGGACAAGCCATATATCTCAGCATTTGCAACATGAAGTGTATTAATACTAAGGCCATATATACATATATCATACACTTAGGCTATTATATCTATATTCATACTATATATTTAGATTACAATTAGAATTATAATGTAATCCCAATAATCATGTTATTCACATAATTCAATAAGCCTTACCATATAATAGCGTCATATTATACTTCACATAATACATAGTTAGCTAATATATGTTACACATTTAATTCGCATGCTTGCATATAGAATCACTCATCTTATTAAATATTAATTAATAATATACACACATCCTTCATTAATCAATATAATTGTTAATCTCCATAACAATTTAATTAACCCTTATATGATTAATTATCACTTTAATATAAATCTTATTATATTTATAAACACGTTGCTCATTATTATTATTATATTTATTGCAATAATAATAATCACATATGATAAATCAATCACAGTTAATATTCCACAACAATTAATTAATATTCTATGATAACAATTAATTAATATTCTACAATAGCAATTAACAAATAATATAGATTAATTGTTCGCCTAAATTAATATAATCATTCTTATATTGTGCCACACAAGGCTATCAATGAGTTTATCGCAAACCCCATCAATTTCTCAATTATTATAATTATTCAATTTTATATAATTGAATTAATCATTCTCATAACACAAAATCATTTATATTCAAATAAATTCTCATTTCCATTAATATATTTATTTAATAATATTAGGAAATTCTCGGGTATTACAGGATCCTTCAATTTCGGTGGAAGCTTTATCTGCAGAATTACGCTACATTCTTCCGTAAATGCCACAGTTTCATACTCGCTCAACCGACGTTTTTTCGATAGTATGTCTTTCATAAATTTCATGTAACTGGGCATTTGCTCTAGTGCCTCGGCGAACAGAATATTGATATGTAGCTTCTTGAACACTTCCAGAAACTTTGTGAACTGTTGTTGTAGTTTCTGCTTACGGAGCCTTTGTGGAAATGGCGGTGGAGGGTAAACTACTGGTGTAGCCACTTGTTCATTTTCTGTAGGTTTTTCTCCTTCTTCCTTTTCCACTGTTTGTTCATTATTGGTTTCAGTTTGCTCTTCGGTTCCCGACTTCTCCAAATTCTGCTCCACTAACTATTTTTTTTTCATGTATTTTTGATGTATCTGACGATTTTCATCAGCCTTCTCCTTTAGCTCTTGTCCACATCGAAGCGAAATGGCGTTGCATTGCTTATGACCTCCCCTTGGATTCTTTTCTGTGTCGCTTGGCAAATCTCCTTGGGGTTGATTATTCAGTGCACTCGCTATCTGTCTCATCTGAATCATTAGATTCTTCATATCCACCGCAAGAGCCTTCGTTTCTTTCCTCGCCATTTCATTTTCTATTCTGACTCTAGCTATAGCTTCTTCCCAACCTAGCTTTTCCTCCTGTTGTGGTGCTGCCTGTTGCTACGGATTTTGAAAACCAGGAGGGTATGGTTGTCGTGGAGCCTGTTGTTAGTTCTGTGTGTTACTCCATGATAAGTTCGGGTAGTTTCTATTCCCTTGATTATATGTATTCTGGTATGTGTTGGCTGATCTGTTATAGTTACCCACATAATTAACTGCAGCTGGGTTGATTGCACAATGTTCAATCGGATGTTCTCCTGCACAAAGTTCGCATACAACTGCTACCTGCTGCATGTTTCCCTTTGTCATGGTCTCAATACTCTTTTGTAACGAAGCTAGTTGTGACAATATAGCTGTCGAATTATCCACTTGCAGAACACCCGCTACTGTGGGCTGAGTCAATCTTTCAGTCGGCCATTGGTACCCATTTGAATCCATCGCTTCTATCAATGCCCATCCGTCCTCAAATTTCTTCGTCAGAAAAGCTCCCTGTGACGCTGCATCAATGCTAGACCGTATCTGACTCGATACTCCGTTGTAAAAATTACTCAACTGCATCCATGGTGGAAATCCGTGATGAGGGCACTTCCTCAACAATTCTTTGTATCTTTCCCATGCCTCATACAGTGGCTCCCCTTGATACTGTGCAAATGCAGATATCTCTGACCTTATCTTATGTGTCTTCGATGGTGGAAAGAACTTGGCCAAAAATTTCTGTGCTAGGTTATTCCATGTCGTAATTGACCCCAGTGGTTCAGAATGTAGCCAAGCCTTCGCCTTGTCTCCGAGCGAGAAGGGAAATAACCTCAACTTGAGCGCATCGTCTGACACTCCATTGCACTTGAAAGTGTTGCAGATTTCTATGAAAGTGAAGATATGATCATTCAGATCATCATTCGAAAGAACCCCAAACTGACACGTGTTCTACACCATCTGTATTGTTCTAGGCTTAATCTCAAAGTTATTTGCATTAATTGCTGGCCTGGCTATACTTGAATGGATTTCTGAGATTTTTGGTATATCATAATCCTTCAATGGTTTGTCTTCCTGTTGCTGGTCCACCATGTTTGTTTTAGGTATTTCAAATTCCTGTCGATTCTTTGCAATCCACTCAGTTACCCCCCGAAACCGTTTGTCGATATCGTCCTCAAAGGGCAACAACTCTGGTTTTTTCGATCTAGTTTGCATGCACTAATCGAAATTACCTAAAATATCCAAACAAACAAAAATAAGAATAAATATATATATGTTTAATTAAAATTGATCTACTTAAATCGATATTGTAAGTAATAAAGGCAATTACTGTCCCCGGCAACGTCGCCAAAAACTTTTTGGGTATTTTCTACGCGCAACACGCAAGTGTACGTGGTCAACAAGTAATACAATGATAAATCAAAGATCGTACCCACAGAGACAATAATTACTATTTAATCGAACAAGTACCAATTTTAGAGTATTTCAACTTTATCAAACTACCAGCGAAAAGATATGTTCTTCTATAACTAAATTAATAATGAAAGTAACCGCACACTAAATCGAGATCTTAACAGAATTGAGAGAATTAAGCCTACAACTTCACTCATTATTTCACTTCAGATGATATCTTTTGTCCCCAGTTTATTTCAATTACCCCCAAGTTATTAATCGAAAACACTAATGTAGATAAAACCACCTCACGATGCATAATATCCGTACTCATTTGTTTCCACATATGATAGATTCAAACAAGGCATCCCAATTAACTAATTCACTATATGTCTATATGAATTACAATTAACCAGAATTTATTACCAAGTTCCCTTTCAGATTACATATGGCGTAAAGGAATATATCTATCCTAAACACAAATCACGAATTCCATCTATGCGAAATTCACAAACATATGTCACTATGGCCAGTTCTAATCTCCTATGTTCCTTCACAAGTTCATAAGAAATAACAGAATAATCGTTGATCAGACAATTATATAAATTAATCACACACATAGTGAATAACCTGGGAATAACCTCCATAAACTGGATTCAAAAATAATTAATCCTCTATTACATAATAAGATCCGTTATAGGCTTAAATAAATAATTAGTTCATAACGAATGAAATAAAATCCATGATCCACAGAGTACGAATCCTAACGAATACAAAGATAATATGGATTGAGAATGATAAAAATATAAAACTTGTGTCGTTACTGTCTCCAAATTGCTCCGTGTTCATCCGATCATACTCCGCTTCAATTCTCTTCTTCCAGTTAGATCCACAAAAATAATAATGGTTCAAGTTGTCTAGGTCTCTTTATTGTATTTTAATCTCATAATAAAACTCCTCACCGTTAGCAGGTCACGTGCCTTTTTCATATTCGCCAGCAGCCTTCAATTCCCTTTTAATGCCAAAGTCCCACTTTTTTTATATAATATAAGCCCATAATTCATGCCCACTTGTTCCTTAGCTTGCAATCAGATCCGTGTGAGAAAAGGAGAGCAGCATGCCTTTTTTACATTATGCCCCAAGTCCAATTCTCAATCACTTGTGGCCCCACCAAATTTTAAGTTCCTTCTATCAAATCCAAATCCAGCCCAATCTGAATAGAACAAGGAAGTCGCCAGCTGCTTGTAAATTAATATCCCACGTCCACCTATCATGCATACGTGTCCAATTCGAAATAGGAGAGTCAGAAGCTTGCGTGCGCCACCCCATGCCGAATAGGAGTAGAATAATAACATGCTGCTTGCTTCTCTTCTAACAGGTTAAGTGTCCTCTTTTTATCATGCCTTTATGTCCAATCTCTCTTGAATACTCGTGGCCCACTCGGTAAAAGAAGAGCACTACATCTCTTTCTTTTGTGCGTCCAAGTCACAATAAGAATCCAATTGATAGCCCACATAAGAAAGAAAGGCAACAGCCACTGCCGCCTCCCCGCCCCAGCGGGTGAATTTCCCATGACAGCCCCGCCCCAGCGGGCGAACCCTCTGTCCAGCCGAATTTTTATTGCATGCTTGCTTATTTGTTGCTAATTTTGTGGCTCACATGTGCATGGAATAATTGATGATTATCTTGCTTTGCATGTCCATTAAATCCCATATTTGCATGCAATTTCCAAATTGGGTTTAAGAGCCCACAAACTTTATTTCTTTTTCATCATTTCAGCCCTTTTAGCTCTAATTCCTTCTAACATGAACATCTTGTTTAATTCCTTTGGTCCAATAAATGCCCAATTTGTCCTTTAAAAGCTCATTTCGCCTCCATTTCATTACCTGCACATAAACGTATAAACCCAGTAGAAATGATACGCAAATTACTCAAAAACATTCAGAATCAAGCTATAACGACTATCGATTCGCAGGTATAAAACACACTCATCACACATGCTAAAATTAGCCCCTATCAGCCCCAACATGACACCTCATATCAGATCTATAATTGGATCAAGGCTTAGTTGTCAATTAAATGGAGATTTAAGCTTTTTGCCCCCACTTTGAAGTTCTATATATAGCTAAGTGTTAGTTCTTCAAGTCCACGAAAAATACACTAAGAATACATTATATAATGATCCTCCAACAACCCTTAGCAAGCCAAAGTCAGAATCAAAAGAGAGAAATCAAAAGTTAGTTCAAGAAAGGTAAAAACCCTAAACCATGCTAGATCTTTAAAGCTACCTTAAATTTTATGTTTTGTTGTTTAAATATGTTGAATAGTATGTTGTTTAGTGATCTAGGTTGTTAAAACATGAATCTATAACACTTAAAGGCATAAAAATGATTATTTAACCAAACTGTCAAAACCCTAGAAAAGTGGTCTGACAGCCGAATGTCAAACCCTATAGATCTAATCTGTTAAGTGTTTGAGTTGTTTTAAAGGTTGATAATTATACTATGCTATGTTGTTAATAATCTGGAAGTGATAACATGTTAATCAGATCATTAGGATGAAAGTTATAGCCAGTCAAACTAGGTTGACCAATCACAGAAAATGGTTTTTTGGAATTTCCAAAAAACTGAAGAACACGACTTGACAGCCATTTGACCAGCTTGGATCTCTTAGCTGTTAAACTGTTAAGATGTTATATTGCATCTATGGTATACTTTGATATGTGTACTACAAAACCATAACACTCTAACACCTTAAATATACTCAGATTGGAAGTTATTAATGGTCAAACTAAGTTGACCGTTCACAAAACATTTCTGGGTAACCCAGAAAATCATGACAGAGGCCTGACAAGATTCTTAAAGGCCTAGATCTTTCTACTATGGTATTGTTAGCTCATCTAAGTGTAATACTTTTGTACCCTTACATATATACTACAAAACCTTAACATTATATCCCCTAAAGAATTAACAGAATGTAAGTTATTGAGGCTGCAAAAGCGTTAACCAACCATGACTTTCATTTCTGGAAAACCCAGAAATGCAAGAACAGCCTTAGGTGGCTGGTTTGACTCTTAATATCTTTCAGGTGTGTTGTAGTTAGACACTAAGATTGCCATATACTTGTACTACTACATCAACACTACATTTTGATTACACTTACAAGCCCATAAGCTTAACAGATTGCAAGATATGAGTGGTCAAAGTAGGTTGTCAGAGCTGTTCTTCATGGCTAAAGAACACCTTCAGCCACACTTTCCAGCGCTATAGCCTTTAACGACAGTATAATTTAAAAAAAATTAATAATTAAAATAAATAGAATTAAATATTAAATAATTATTATTAATTAATAATTAAGTTTTAAAATTCATTTTAAGTTTTAATAAATAATTTTTAATATTTTGACATAAAAATATATTAATATTTAATTTATTTAAATATTAATTATAACAAAATTATTTAATACTTGTATTAAGTAAATTAGTTAAAAATGATATTAATAATTTAGAAATCATTTTAAATAATAATAAATTATTTAAAAATGATACTAATGATTTAAAAATCATTATCAATGAAAATAAATTATTTAAAAATAATATTGATGACTTAAAAATCATTATGAATAACTATTAATTAGTTAAAAATGATATTAATGATTTGAAAATCATTATGAATAACTATTAATTAGTTAAAAATGATATTAATGATTCTATGCTTCAAGTAGGAATCGTTAGGAACACAAAGTCTGGAGTTGACTCGAAGTATTCCCTCTTCATCGATTCTTGCTTCTGGAATGGCACCTTCTTGCACTTTCTTCTTCATCTTCATCAGCTCCGGATCTGTAGCTTGAGCAGCTTTAACTTTATCAATCAAAGTTGGTTCTACGCGTATACTTGACATCATCGCACTCGTTCCCGCATATGATCTTCTACTCAACGCTTCAGCTACCACGTTAGCTTTTCCAGGATGGTATTGAATGGTATGATCGTAATCTTTCAACAGCTCAAGCCAACGTCGTTGCCGCATGTTGAGTTCCTTTTGAGTGAAGAAATATTTAAGGCTCTTATGATCCGTATAAATATCCACTTTCTCCCCGTACAGATAATGTCTCCAGATCTTCAACGCGAAAACGACAACTGCCAACTCTAGATCATGAGTAGGATAATTCCTCTCATATTCTTTGAGTTGTCGCGAGGCATAGGCTATGACTTTCCCATGTTGCATGAGAACACATCCTAACCCTTTGCTCGAAGCATCGCTGTAGATAACAAATCCATCCGAACCAGATGGTATTGTCAGAATAGGTGCCGAGATAAGTCTTCTCTTGAGCTCTTGGAAGCTCTTCTCGTATTCCTAGCTCCAAATAAATTTTGTATCTTTCTGAGTCAACTAAGTTAATGGAGTAGCAATTCGAGAAAATCCCTATACGAACCTCCGATAATAACCAGCTAAGCCCAGAAAGCTTCGTACTTCGATCACCGACTTAGGTTGCTCCCAACTTTGTATTGCTTTAATTTTCGTTGGGTCAATAGATACTCCACGTTTTGATACCACGTGCCCAAGGAATGCTACTTCCTCAAGCCCGAACTCGCACTTCTTCAGCTTGGCATATAGCTTGTTCTCACGAAGCTTTTGAAGTACCAACTTCAAGTGGTGCTCAAGATCTTCACGGCTTTTAGAATAGATGAGGATGTCATCAATAAAGACAACAACGAACTGATCCAAATATTTCTTAAATACACGGTTCATCATATCCATGGAAGCAGCAGGAGCATTAGTCAATCCAAAAGACATGACTAAGAACTCATAATGCCCGTACCGAGTTCTGAAGGCAGTCTTCAGAATATCCTCAGTTTTAATCTTCAGCTGATGATATCCAGAACGAAGATCAATCTTTGAAAAAAATTGTGCTCCTTGCAACTGGTCGAATAGGTCATCAATACGAGGTACCGGATACCTATTCTTGATGGTGACATGGTTCAACTCCCGATAGTCAATACAAAGTCGCATACTCCCGTCTTTCTTCATTACGAATAAAATAGGACCACCCCAAGGAGACGTACTAGGACGAATAAAACCGATGTCTAATAATTCCTGTAATTGGACCTTTAACTCCTTAAGTTCAATAGGAGCCATTTGATATGGGGTTTTAAAAATGGGTTTTGTACCGGGTTCAAGGTCAATAAAGAATTCAACTTCACATTCTTGGGGGTAGACCGGGAAGTTCTTCGGGAAATACATCAAGAAACTCATTAACAACGAAAATATCATTCAAACCTAACGTATTCTGGTTTAGATCAATGACATGTGCTAAGAAAGCTTGACATCCATTTTTTAATAAACGAATAGCTTTGTGACTTAAAATGTTATTAACTGATTTTAGTGGTTTGGTGGTTTGGATTCGCACAACAGGTTGATTAGGAATATGAAGACTAACAACCTTACGAAAATAATCAATTTTGGCATGGTAAGTGGTTAACCAGTCAATTCCTAAAATCACGTCAAATGCAAGTATTTTCAAAGATATAAGATCAACAGGTAAGGTAAGGGTACCAATCTGAATCAAACAAGATTTGTAAACTGTGGATGTAACAAAGGTTTCTCCCAACGGAGTTTCAACAGATAAGTCAAAGTCTAATTTATCAGAAGTCAAGTTCAAACGTTGAGCACAAGAAGGTGAAATAAAGGAATGGGTAGCACAGGTATCTAACAAGGTGTAAACTTCGCAAGAGTTTATGATTAGCTTACCCGTAATCACCTCGTGTGGGTTCCTCGCATTTTGGGCTGTCACGACAAACGCTCTTCCAGGAATCACCGACTTTGACTTGTCCGAAACTGCCTTTGGAATCACCATCCCCGCTGGACTTGGTTTCGCTATAGGACAATCTCGAGCTATATGTCCTTATTTTCCACAGTTATAGCATGCTTTGAATTATTGTGGGCAGTTTGGGCTGATGTGTCCCTCTTTCCCGTAATACGACCGGTGGTCGTTCTCCTCCCCTAGAAACAGTTGATGTTGGTGCTGATGTTGACGTCTTCACGTTCTCATTGTTGTACCTTCTCTTCTTGAAATCTCCTCCCGATTCGCTTTTTCTACTATCATGGCCACGATTACCACTGGAGTGGCTATCGCTTCTGTCATACTTTCCTCCCCGCTGGGTGTTATTGCTCCGATGACTGCTACCACCGGTACGACCTTGGTTGTTGTCCCTTGGTTGAATATAATCACTATCTCGTTCTAACAACTGAGCCATGTTCACTACATCCAAATATAGAGAAAATTTGTGAGAAATGAGGTATTGACGTATTTCGGGTTTCAAACCTCTCAGAAACATTCGCGTCATACGTTCCTCATTCTCCACCAAATGAGGTACAAACCTGGACAACTCCGCGAACTTAGCCTCGTATTGGGACACAGTCATGTTGTTTTGTTCTAGTCTCATAAACTCTACCTCCTTCATATGACAAATACTTTCAAGAAAGTACTTGTCATTGAACAGTTTCTGGAATGCTTCCCAAGACATCTTGAGTGCGGCAGGCTAGGTACGCTACACAGATTCCCACCAGTAATCTGCCTCTCCACGGAACATAAAGGTGGCAAATGGAACCTTCTGTTCATCCGTGCATCCCAAGACATCAAATATCTTGGTAATTTACTTAACCCACGTCTCCGCCTTGATCGGATCCGGCTTTCCCAAAAACTCTGGTGGTCCCAATTCTTTGAACTGCTTGGCAGTGACAAACTGCGAGTTGTTATTATCTCCACCTGTATTTTGCACACGAGTTTCCCTCGTTTGGTTTTGCATGAACTGCAAAAAACTTCTAAACATCTCATCGTTTATCGTCTGATCAGCGTTGTTTTCAGGATGAACATTGCCTTCTTGTTGCACGTTCTCCTGGTTGGTGATTAAAGGTGTCTCCACGGTCTCATGCACTCCATTGTTAACATTCTCAGCTGCCATTCTCAAATACTGCCATAAAACAAGGGTTAATTAAACAAATTAACATATCTCATAATAATCCTATGCTCCGACTGACCAATTAAATACCACATAATCCTATCCTTTGCACTACGGGCCAAAGATATTCATTTGTATCACCAGTTGGTCATGTTCATCTCAACACCTGTTCATCTTTGCACTACGGCCAAAGATATTCATCAGGTAATCATTCATCTTTGCTCTACAGGCCAAAGATATTCAGTTATATCACTATTTAGGACTGAGGATAATGAAAAATATTTTAAAGAACGAATCCAGTGAGATAAAGGACAAAAATTAAGGATTCGTATTTTAGTTTATCCAATTCAAAAATATTTCGTAATAATCAATTGTGGAGCAAAATTCAAGAATAAAGCTCAAAACTTATATCCAATCAAAGATAGGAACCTTAACAAGCAACTTGGACATATAGAAGAAAATTTAATTTTTTTCGTGAATAGTGTCGTATACGTGAATAGTGCCGTATACGTGAATAGTACATCCGACGAAAAAGTAAGAATTTCATAATACAATTCATGCCAATATTTTGGTATAATAATATTGAAAAAAATAACATCATTTATGAAAGAAAATAACATCCCTTACCTCAAAAGAATAGTACTTCTGACTGGAATATCGGATATAAGGCTGAAGAAAACTTGCACTAAATAGCAACACTCAAAGTATCTAAATACTCACAAAAATACGCTCGATATTATAGAGAGAGAAAACTTCTGATTCTGGTGTGATTTTCAATTCTAACCTAAGCACCCTATTTATAGGAAAAGCTTAAGATGCCAAAGTAGACTTTTGTGCCGGTGGCTTTCACCCAACAAACCTTGTGAGATTTGAAAATTCAGCATTTACAAGCCATAAAAACTATGACACCCCCAAATCCGGGTACTTTATTTCCACATGATTTGGTGTTCACTTCTATCTATAACATACCTTTACCCAATATATCTCAAAATGAATTACAACTTTAATTCAAAATAATAAAATCTCCCTTAAAATAAGGGTTACAACCTTCTTGAACTCAATCCCAGGGTTACTCTAACCTTGACATAAATAATAAAGTGTGGAATAAAAATATGACCTAAAATTATTACAATCATTTCAAAATAATTAAACAAATCTTCACGTGTTCATCTTTCCCTTGCCTTTACTCGTAGACGGGGCATCAACGTTATCAACTTTAACTGCAATTGTTATTTAATGCAAGAGTGAGCAAACAACAGCTTACTGGAGTTTAACAATAATAAATACATGAAAGAAGATCTTTACAAAGATCTGAATAACTTAGCTTGCTTCAACAATAAAGAATTGAATAATAATTCTCTATCAATATCAAAATTCGAATATAGAATTTATCTGAGGGTCAGAAGACCTCTGAACTCTTCTTGTCCTAGGTTATAAATATTTCTATTTAAACCTTTAACAGTCAATAAAACTATGGACCTCAACTCGTACTTAGGGGGATCAGCCCTCTGTACCATGTATTGTGCACAAACATCTTAACGCTATGCGTACTAAACTCCCCTAATAATTAGGGTTGTTCAACTCAGTAATTTGAATTCCTAGTCCGCACCAAAGAAAGTTTGGTTTGGATAAGCTTACAATGGTAATTTAGAATTCATGTTCATCAACTAAGGATTTGTTGAATTGACTTTCAATAATTCATAAATAAAAGAATTATGAATTAACATACGCTTTAGAAGTAAACTTAACGCATTTAAAATAATAAACTGGATCTTACTTGAACAATAAGTCAAGATCTCTTCGGTTAAGTAAATAATTGTCCAGTACAGAAATGAAAAGGACATTCTCAAGAATGAAAATATGAACTATCAAAGAACTTGCGTAGAATAGCGAGTTTAGGGTTTAGAAGACTTGCCTTAAGCGCAAGCTACTTAACATAATTCACGTACTTTAATACTTCCTACACATATATATTAAGTCACAAAAACCTAAATTAGTTAACACATAACTAATTCACATAAGTGGTTAACCTTCATGGTTAACTCACTCTAAATAATCAACTATCACATAATTAATTACATCACACACATATTCACATAATTAAATTAATTATGTATTTTAGCTAAATTATAATTAAACAATTATAATTTAAACACTTAATCTAATTATAATTACTCAATTATAATTACCTCTTAAATTATCAAATTTTCATAATTAATAGTTAATTAAACTATATCATGCATTATAGTTACACAATTTACAATTAATCATGTATTTATCAATTATAATTTATAATAATCATGCATTTATTAAATTATAATTACATAAATTATAATTTAAATTAACATCTAATTGATTAAAATAAATCAACTACTACTGATTATAATTTAACAAAATTATACTTTAAATTAAACACTTACTCTTAATTATAATTAATCAAATTAAGTAACTCATTTTACTATCAAACAATTATAATTTAATTAAGGTTTTCAAAATTCTTTTCTCTAATTATGAAATTGTCCAACTCATACTAGCAACATGTTATAGCCATTGAATTCATGCTCATTATCATAACCAATTATCATAAGCTATCAAATAAAACTACACAAGTAAGCAAAACTCACTGCCCAAGCACTGTGCCCGGCGCAGCTGCGCAGCCAGCTGCCTTATAACCGGCGCAGCTGCGCAGGGAAGGAATTTGGGATCGGCCAGTGGCGCATCTGCGCTGCTCCTGGCCTTGCTGCCGGGGCAGCTGCGCAGCAGCTCGGCCAGACGCAGACAGCCACGGCTCTCTGTTTAACCGAACAACCCAAACAAGCCAACAATGCCAAAAATACAGTACTATAGACTCTGTAAAAACATATATACGCTATTACACATATATAAAGCATGCTTCCAAAACACAAAATCATTTAAACAATGATAATCACAAGTTTTGAAAATCCATTTTGGCCATTTTCATGAAAACTCATATTTTCTCAAAAATAATCTACTGTAACTATTTTTCTCCATCAATTCGAATTTATATACATGCATTATATACAAGTTGAAGATAGCATCAAGTAATTACCTAATAAGCATATTAACATATACCAATTTCATCAATTTCTCAATTAAAATTAACCAAACTCATGAAATTCCATATGAACTCATATAAACATGACTTTTCTGTTAAAATATATTTCTACAGTAATTTGATTTCTGAAAATCATTGATAACCATATAATTCACCATGAACAACACCACCTATATATATCATCCATGTTTATGCAATTACATAAAAACTTAGTTTTCACAGAGAATAAAACATGAAACTTAAACCCGAGTTCTGAAAATATGAAAGTAGAGATTATGGATTACCTTTCGGTGATAGGAGAAGAAAACAAAGATTAACTCTAGCCTTCACAAGCTTCTTCTTCCTTCTCTTCTTCTCCAACTCTTCTCTGCTCTTTCTCTCTTTCTTTTCTTAGTTTCTCTAACTGACTAACTCTAAACTAACGTAACTTAGTGTATATACAATATACATATAACACATATAATTATAGAATATGTAACTCCTAATATAATTACATATACTAATTACTAATTAATACATAGGTTACAAAAAATTTGAATTTAAATATCCACAAGGCTTGTTTGGCCAAAACAGAATTATTTTTAAAAACAGTTTATTAGCTAAGGCCTTGTTTGGAAAATAGATTTAAAATCCTTTTTCTTTATTTTAACAAATCATTTTAACACATACCTTAATGTCATATTTTAATCAATTAAATATTAATCAACTAATTTAATCAATTAAAATCTAACATCAATTAATCACATAAACATGTCACATATTTATAATTACTCGCTAATTATAATTCATGTAACACTTCATCACATAATTCATCTAATTCAATTATCTCAATTAAATTAGAACTATAATATAAAATTAAATTTAATTAATATATAACACTTAATTAAATCACTCTATAAATTGCATAATTTATTTATTTAACTCAATAAATAAATCACATAAAATATTTATTTAACTCAATAAATATTTCAAATTATTATATAAAATCACAATCGTTACAATCTTCCCTCCTTAAAAGGATTCTGTCCCCAGAATCACACATAAAAACAAATTCTCGTCTATTACATTCTTCCCTCCTTAAAAGGATTCTGTCCCCAGAATCAGTACACAAGGGGTTACACAAACTAAGCAAATAAATGCGGATAAGATTTCATCATAACATCTTCGAGCTCCCACGTAGCTTCTTCAGCACTGTGGTTCCTTCAGATTACCTTAACAGAAGGTATCACTTTATTCCTAAGTACTTGTTCCTTTCTATCAACTATTTGAACAGGCACTTCTTCATATGTTAAGTCCTTATCAAATTGCAAAGGTTCATACTCTATCACATGTTTATAATCGTGCTTGTAAGGTCTTAACACAGAAATATGAAAGACATTATGTATATTCTCGAGCTCCGGAGGTAATGCAATCTCGTAAGCTACCTCGCCCACCTTTCGTAATACCTCAAAAGGTCCAATAAATCTAGGACTCAGCTTTCCCCTCTTACCAAATCTAATCTTCCCCTTCCAGGGAGATACTTTCAGGAACACGAAACTTCCTGATAAGAATTCTCGATTTTGTGGATGAAGATCGGCATACTTCTTTTGTCTGTCTTAAGCAGCAATTAATCTCGTTCTAATCAGCTTCACAATTTTAGCGGTTTGTTGTACCAATTCTGGTCCCAACAATTGACGTTCACCGACTTCATCCTAGCAGAAAGGAGTTCTGCATTTTCTACCATATAATGCTTCGTAAGGCGGCATGCCAATACTCGCATGATACCTATTGTTGTAGGCAAACTCCACCAACGGTAGATGATCCTCCCAGCTTCCTTTGAAGTCCATCACATAAGCTCTCAGCATATCCTCTAGCGTCTGAATCGTTCTCTCGCTCTGTCCATCAGTCTGAGGATGATATGCTGTTCTCATTCGCAATTGCGTTCCCAAATATTTTTTGCAAATGCTTCCAAAAATTTGACGTAAAACGTGAATCTCTATCGGACATAATCGACACCGGAACATCATGTTGAGAAATAATTTCCTTCACGTATAGCTTCGCTAGCTTATCCAGGTTGTACTTAACCCTGATCGGCAGAAAGTGGGCTGACTTCGTTAGTCGATCCACTATAACCCATATCGCATCAAATCCCTTCTGAGTCGTTGGAAGACCTACCACGAAATCCATCGTGATGTGTTCCCACTTCCACTCTGGGATTTCTAACGGTTGTAGCAAGCCACTAGGTCTCTAGTGTTCTGCTTTAACTTTCAGACACGTTAAGCATTTTGCAACGCATTCAGCCACATTTCTCTTCATATTCGGCCACCAAAAATGATGCCTGAGATCCTGGTACATCTTCGTACTCCCGGGGTGAATAGAATATCTAGAACTATGAGCTTCGCTCAGAATCTCTTCTTTGACTTCAGGTACTGGTGGTACCCAGATTCTACCTTCAAACCGTAACAGACTTTCATTATCGATCTTGAACTTAAACTCTTCGCCATCGGTTATCCTTTTCCGAATCTTCTCACATTCTTCATCGTGAAGTTGTGCTTCTTTCACTTTATCTACTAGAGTAGAACCAGTGGTTACTTGAAATAACATCTCATCTGATTCCTTCAGAAACTTCACTTCCAACTCCAATCTAGCCATTTGTACTATTAACCGATTCGGATCAGTTAACACGTTCAGCCTCTCCCGACCTTTCCTGCTGAAAGCGTCGGCGATAACGTTAGCTTTACCCGGATGGTAAAGTATCTCGCAATCGTAGTCTTTAATCAGTTCCAACCACCTTCTTTAGGCGCATGTTCAAATCCTTATGGGTAAATATATACTTCAGACTCTTGTGATCTGTGTATATTTCACACTTTTCTCCATATAAGTAGTGCCTCCAAATCTTTTGGGCAAACACTACTGTCGCCAATTCTAGATCATGGGTCGGATACCCCTTCTCATAATCCTTCAGCTGACGTAACGCATAGGCAATGACTTTGCCGCTCTGCATCAACACACAGCCTAATCCTTTATGTGAGGCATCGCTATATACTACAAAATTCCCCGAACTATCTGGTAAGGACAATACAGGCGCAGTACTCAGCCTCTTCTTCAGCTCTTGAAAACTTTCCTCACATTTCTCCGTCCAAACAAACTTAACTATTTTACGAGTCAAATTCGTCAACGGAGTTGCGATTCTAGAAAAGTCTTGGATAAATCTACGGTAATAACCTGCCAATCCCAAGAAACTCCTCACTTCAGATGGCGTCTTCGGCTGTTCCCAGTTCATAACAGCTTCAACCTTCGACGGATCTACTGAAATACCATCCTTGTCGATCACGTGGCCAAGAAATTGGACACATTCCAACCAAAATTTGCACTTTGAGAATTTAGCATAAAGCTTCTCTCGTCTCAGGGCTTCTAAGGTTAGTCGTAAGTGTTCAGCATGCTCCTCCTTGGTCTTGGAATAAACCAGGATGTCATCTATGAACACTACCATGAACTTGTCCAGAAATGGCTTGAACACCCTGTTCATTAGGTCCATAAATGCAGCTGGGGCATTCGTGAGACCAAATGACATCACCAAGAACTCGTAATGACCATATCGAGTCCTAAAAGCCGTTTTCGGTATATCTTCCTTCCTCACCTTCAATTGATGATACCCGTTTCTCAAATCAATTTTTGAGAAGTACTTCGCACCCTTCAGTTGATCAAACAAGTCATCGATCCTAGGTAAAGGATACCTATTCTTGATCGTAACTTTATTCAACTCCCTATAATCAATGCAAAGACGCATCGATCCATCTTTCTTCTTAACAAATAAAACAGGCGCTCCCCACGAAAAAACACTCGGTTGGATATACTTCTTGTCTAGTAATTCTTGCAGTGAACCATCAGTTCCTTCATCTCGACAGGACCCATTCTGTACGGAGCCTTTGAAATTGAAGCAGTTCCCGGCGCTAAATCGATCAAGAACTCTGCCTCCCTATCTGGCGGAAGTCCTGGCAAATCGCTCAGAAAAACGTCCACAACCTCCTTAACTACCGATATCTCCTCCACCTTCGGGCTTTCCTTACGCGTATCTACTATGTAGGCTAAGTATCCCACACAGCCTTGCGTCAGAAGTTTCTTGGCTTGCATAATCGTCAGAAAACTCGCTTGTCTAGGCGATTTGCTACCATAGAACACTAACTTCGACGGAGTCGTAAGGTTTACCGACTTCTTCTGACAGTCGATTATCGCCCCATGGTTGAACAACCAATCCATACCCAATATGACGTCGAATTCCCCAAGTTTAATCGGAATCAAATCTACTCTAAGTTCCTAAACCTTAATGTCCAATCTACAGTTCTTATAAACACACCTAACAGGAATAACTTCCCTATTCGCAATCTCTATGTTCAAGGGGTAAACTAACTCTTCTACAGGTAAGTCTAAGGTTTTAGCAAAATCATCAGATATGAATGAACAAGTAGCACCCGAATCAAATAATACATATGCATTTATACTATTGACCGGAATAATACCTGACACCTCGTCTTTTGATTGCACAGCATCCTGCACCGTCATATTGAATGTC
The DNA here is from genome assembly GCA_020205555.1 of Panax stipuleanatus. Lineage (NCBI taxonomy): Eukaryota > Viridiplantae > Streptophyta > Magnoliopsida > Apiales > Araliaceae > Panax > Panax stipuleanatus. Next base: position 83,241,536 of record CM035118.1, read on the forward strand.
CGTGCAGTGGGTCGAACAGCTTGCAATGGTGCAGCGATAGTAACAGAACTGTCGCTTCCATTCCCTCCGCTCCCTGTTAACCCTGCTGTCAGCTTTTTAGGGCAGTTGCGAGCCATGTGATCCTTGGATCCACATGTAAAGCAAGCTCCCTTCTTCGGGTTTGGGCAATTAGGTGCAATATGGCCTTCCTGACCACAGTTGAAGCACACCCGCTTCCCCTTCATGCACACGCCAGTGTGATTCTTACCGCCTATAGCACATGCTTCGAACTTCCTCTTCTGCTGGCTTCCTTGCTAACTCCCAGCAGAGGTGTTGTCATTCCATTTCCTCTTCTGGTTCACAGTGCTGCTACCCCCAGACTTGGTTTCTACCTCATTCTTCTTCTTCTTATCTTGGTTGAACTTCGTCACCGCTTCGCTTCCTCCCTCAGCAAGTATGGCCTTCTCTAGCACAGCCGCAAAGGTGTTCAGCTGGAACATGGAAACCTTGTTGTAGAGCCAGGGCTTTAGTCCCCGCTCAAACCTTTTCGCCTTTCTAGCGTCAGTGCTGACCTGGTGAGTAGCGAACCTGGCCAACTCGTTGAACTTAGCGGCATACTCGGACACCGTCATCCCTCCTTGCTTAAGTTCTAGGCATTGGACCTCCATCTGGTCCTGGGAACTCACTAGAAAGTACATCTCGTAGAACATTTCCTTGAAATGTTCCCACGTGATGACTCCCTCTCCCTCTCGGGTCTTGTTAGCCTGCCACCAAAAACTAGCATCCGACTTCAACATAAAATCTGCGAATGCTATCTTCTGGTCTTCCCCTACCCTAGCCACGTCTAACACCTTTTTCCATTTCCATTACCCATGTCTGAGCTTCAATAGAGTTAGTCGACCCTATGAACTCAGGCGGTCCTACTGCCTTGAATTCCTTGAACATGGTACCCTGCACTTGCGGCTGATTCGCAAGAGCTCCTATCAACAGGTTCACCAACTGCTGAACCGAGTTGGGATTCTTCCCATCGTTATTGTTGTTCGTTGAACCCTCGGGGTTTTGACGTGTTATTCTTCTTCTAGGAGGCATTTTCTATTAAGAAAATATTATTATTAGACCCTTTATTCAATTTTTAAATATTCAAATTCATACTTAAACGTTCTAAACAATTCAGTTCACATAGAACACCAAGCACGTCAATAAACTTCTTTTATTCATTAGTCGTAGTTTTAAAAACATCAATCAGATAGCATTTTTGCCATTTACATCATCCTTCCTGAATTGGAAAAGTTGCAGGATTATATTATTAACTTATCCCATTCTTATTTCAAATTATGGGATTTACTTTATTTACTACAAAAAGCAACACATAATCAAAAGCTTTACTACTACTGTTACTACTACTACTTCTACTGCTACTGCTACTGCCTAGGCATATTAATACGTCGCACAGCCTCTCTGCGTTCCTCTTCCATTACCCGAAACGCAGTTCTTCGGTCCACCACATACCACGATAAAACTTAGAACTGAGCTGGGTAGTAGAAAACACGGTCCTGAGCTCTTTCTATTGCTGTATGGAAGGCATATTTTGTTTCCCTCATCTTGGCCCTCTTGGCTTCAGCTTCACCTTCAGCTCGATCGGCTCGTTGATTAGCTCTCAAGCTTGACTCTTCAGCTCTGGCACGCTTCCTCGACTCCTCCTGGATATCTTGCTTCAGCTTTGCCAGTTCAAATTGAGTAGCATCTCTATCCACCTCCATATGTATCAGGTTCCACTGTGCATCTCCTAGGTCACTTGCCATTTCTTCGATCATCTCGTCCCGCTGCTGGATGGTTTCTTCGAGATCTCCTACTCGTCCATGAAGCTCCACGTTGCTATCGTAGACTGCCTCGTACATCTCAGCACTAGTAGAGTGAGGTGGGAATTCCTCTTCGGGATCCTCTTCCTCCTCTTCAGACTCGTCCTCGTCCTCTTCTTCTGGAATAGGTGTCAGCTCACGCTCCTGACCAGCTATGGTGATCACTGGAGATGGCTCTCTCCTAACCCGCTGCTCCCAGACAACATGTATGTCACGGGGCTCCTCCTCTCTAGGCACCTGAGGTACATCCTCTCTAGCCTGACTAGGTTCTCCAACGTTCGACATCCTGACAAAAGAATTTTTAAAGTTCGTTATTACGTGACATCGAATCGACACTCTTCGAATACTATAATGTAAACAAATAGCACATAAGGTAGTTTATTATCTTTAACCTATCACACCTATCTTTTCGATCTTACCATAAGGCTACTACCTAAGGTTTTTCCCCACCTAAGGTTTCATAACCTACGGCTCTGATACCAACCTGTGACACCCCCAAATCCGGGTACTTCGTTTTCACATGATTTGGTGTTCACTTTCTATCTATAACATACCTTTACCCAATATATCTCAAAATGAATTACAACTTTAATTCAAAATAATAAAATCATCCTTAAAACAAGGGTTACAACCTTCTTGAACTCAATCCCAGGGTTACTCTAACCTTGACATAAACAATAAAGTGCGGAATAAAAACATGACCTAAAATTATTACAATCATTTCAAAATAATTAAACAAATCTTCACTTGTTCATCTTTCCCTTGCCTTTACTCGTAGACGGGGCATCAACGTTATCAACTTTAACTGCAATTGTTATTTAATGCAAGAGTGAGCAAACAATAGCTCACTGGAGTTTAACAATAATAAATACATGAAAGAAGATCTTTACAAAGATCTGAATAACTTAGCTTGCTTCAACAATAAAGAATTGAATAATAATTCTCTATCAATATCAAAATTCGAATATAGAATTTATCTGAGGGTCAGAAGACCTCTGAACTCTTCTTGTCCTAGGTTATAAATATTTCTATTTAAACCTTTAACAGTCAATAAAACTATGGACCTCAACTCGTACTTAGGGGGATCAGCCCTCTGTACCATGTATTGTGCACAAACATCTTAACGCTATGCGTACTAAACTCCCCTAATAATTAGGGTTGTTCAACTCAGTAATTTGAATTCTAGTCCGCACCAAAGAAAGTTTGGTTTGGATAAGCTTACAATGGTAATTTAGAATTCATGTTCATCAACTAAGGATTTGTTGAATTGACTTTCAATAATTCATAAATAAAAGAATTATGAATTAACATACGCTTTAGAAGTAAACTTAACGCATTTAAAATAATAAACTGGATCTTACTTGAACAATAAGTCAAGATCTCTTCGGTTAAGTAAATAATTGTCCAGTACAGAAATGAAAAGGACATTCTCAAGAATGAAAATATGAACATCAAAGAACTTGCGTAGAATAGCGAGTTTAGGGTTTAGAAGACTTGCCTTAAGCGCAAGCTACTTAACATAATTCACGTACTTTAATACTTCCTACACATATATATTAAGTCACAAAAACCTAAATTAGTTAAAACATAACTAATTCACATAAGTGGTTAACCTTCATGGTTAACTCACTCTAAATAATCAACTATCACATAATTAATTACATCACACACATATTCACATAATTAAATTAATTATGTATTTTAGCTAAATTATAATTAAACAATTATAATTTAAACACTTAATCTAATTATAATTACTCAATTATAATTACCTCTTAAATTATCAAATTTTCATAATTAATAGTTAATTAAACTATATCATGCATTATAGTTACACAATTTACAATTAATCATGTATTTATCAATTATAATTTATAATAATCATGCATTTATTAAATTATAATTACATAAATTATAATTTAAATTAACATCTAATTGATTAAAATAAATCAACTACTACTGATTATAATTTAACAAAATTATACTTTAAATTAAACACTTACTCTTAATTATAATTAATCAAATTAAGTAACTCATTTTACTATCAAACAATTATAATTTAATTAAGGTTTTCAAAATTCTTTTCTCTAATTATGAAATTGTCCAACTCATACTAGCAACATGTTATAGCCATTGAATTCATACTCATTATCATAACCAATTATCATAAGCTATCAAATAAAACTACACAAGTAAGCAAAACTCACTGCCCAAGCACTGTGCCCGGCGCAGCTGCGCAGCCAGCTGCCTTATAACCGGCGCAGCTGCGCAGGGAAGGAATTTGGGATCGGCCAGTGGCGCATCTGCGCTGCTCCTGGCCTTGCTGCCGGCGCAGCTGCGCAGCAGCTCGGCCAGACGCAGACAGCCACGGCTCTCTGTTTAACCGAACAACCCAAACAAGCCAACAATGCCAAAAATACAGTACTATAGACTCTATAAAAACATATATACGCTATTACACATATATAAAGCATGCTTCCAAAACACAAAATCATTTAAACAATGATAATCACAAGTTTTGAAAATCCATTTTGGCCATTTTCATGAAAACTCATATTTTCTCAAAAATAATCTACTGTAACTATTTTTCTCCATCAATTCGAATTTATATACATGCATTATATACAAGTTGAAGATAGCATCAAGTAATTACCTAATAAGCATATTAACATATACCAATTTCATCAATTTCTCAATTAAAATTAACCAAACTCATGAAATTCCATATGAACTCATATAAACATGACTTTTCTGTTAAAATATATTTCTACAGTAATTTGATTTCTGAAAATCATTGATAACCATATAATTCACCATGAACAACACCACCTATATATATCATCCATGTTTATGCAATTACATAAAAACTTAGTTTTCACAGAGAATAAAACATGAAACTTAAACCCGAGTTCTGAAAATATGAAAGTAGAGATTATGGATTACCTTTCGGTGATAGGAGAAGAAAACAAAGATTAACTCTAGCCTTCACAAGCTTCTTCTTCCTTCTCTTCTTCTCCAACTCTTCTCTGCTCTTTCTCTCTTTCTTTTCTTAGTTTCTCTAACTGACTAACTCTAAACTAACGTAACTTAGTGTATATACAATATACATATAACACATATAATTATAGAATATATAACTCCTAATATAATTACATATACTAATTACTAATTAATACATAGGTTACAAAAAATTTGAATTTAAATATCCACAAGGCTTGTTTGGCCAAAACAGAATTATTTTTAAAAACAGTTTATTAGCTAAGGCCTTGTTTGGAAAATAGATTTAAAATCCTTTTTCTTTATTTTAACAAATCATTTTAACACATACCTTAATGTCATATTTTAATTAATTAAATATTAATCAACTATTTTAATCAATTAAAATCTAAAATTAATTAATCACATATACTTGTCACATAATTATAATTACTCGCTAATTATAATTCATGTAACACTTCATCACATAATTCATCTAATTCAATTATCTCAATTAAATTAGAACTATAATATAAAATTAAATTTAATTAATATATAACACTTAATTAAATCACTCTATAAATCGCATAATTTATTTATTTAACTCAATAAATAAATCACATAAAATATTTATTTAACTTATTAAATATTTCAAATTATTATATAAAATCACAATCGTTACAAAAATAAAAATGGGGCCCACCCATGTTTTTAATAAAAAATATTTATTTTTCGAAACTTCAATAATTCATAATAAATAGCCTTTTGTTAGGAAAATACAAATTATATGTCTTTTTTATAGGAAATTTAATTCTCTACAACTTTGTAGAAGGAAGTTTTTCCAAAATGCCAACCGAAAATAGCTGAAATCCACAAACGGATGATTTTTCACACCAAAATACTGATAAAAACACCTCAGCACTAATTCCTTATTTTATATCCACAAAATAAGTATTTTCTTATCATATAAATCAATAATTAATTATTCACAAATAATATTACAGAACTACAATATTGACAACCAGGTCGTTCCCAAGAAAGAGGGGGCCTTCCGATAAAGGATTTCTCCTTACTGGCGCACAATTAAACAACCCCTCCTAGGCAGAACTTCCTTAGACATTGTCAATAATGCTATCTAATAATATTATTCAAATAATATGAATTATTGAGTTAATAATGTAAAATACTGTGCAGTGACAATTATTGAATCAATAATACAAAATATCAATGGTAGCAATTATTGAATCAATCATATAAAATAGCAACGTAGCAATTATTGATATAAAATATCAATGTAGCAATTATTGAACCAATAAAATATCATGCAATTATTGAATCAATAATATAAAATATTGAACAGTAATTACTGTAACAATTATTGAGTAAGTGACTTCTTACGTAAGAACCAATAATTTGAAATACTGTGCAATACTGTGTGATACTGTGCACAACGCGTATTACTGTATTTTTATCACCGGGTATTTCAACAGTTTAACCGTAATAATTTTACCGTTATTTATAAAAAAGTTATTTCTGTCGCTTTCTATATCCGACAGTTATTCCGTTGTGGGGCTCACAAATAGCTGCGCCGTAGTACGAATATTCCCCGACAACAAGAATATTCCATGACCAAACGAATATTCCCGAACAACAATGAATATTTTATAACCACTTGCTTATTTTGAAATATTTGCACATTTCACCCATAATTTTTTACATTTATCAAATCAACACCTTACTATTTCGAAATAATATATAAAAAAAATTAAATTTTTATTCATAAAAGGTGGGGACTTACAATATATATATATATATATATATATATATATGTGTGTGTGTGTGTGTGTGTGTGTGTATATATGTATATATTCGTGTGTGTGTGTGTGTATAAATATATATATATATATATATATATATATATATATATATATATATATATATGCTAATAAATGTGACCATTAAATGCAAAATAAAAAGTAAATGCTTGTATGTATGTATGTCCAAATGTGCAACTTGGGTCACTAAAATTGGGACAAAGCAATTGGCATGTAAAAGGAGTGCTATATGTGTATGTATACTTATGCATGCATTGAGCATTTATTGTGCAAATGTGAGTCTTTGCTGAAGGCTTTCGCCCACACATAAAAAAGGAAAAACAAAAGCAATCATGTGAGCATTAAATGTAAGTTTGCAAATTTAAGGAGGGGCATTCAAAATTCAGATGATATTGACTTGGCAATCCGTGTGATTAAATTTGGTAAATTGATCCGAACCTTACACTTTAACCAAATGATTTTCATCTATTGATTTTCCAAAACGACCATTTTGCCCCAAGCTTAAAAATCCTATAAATAGGAAGCTTTCTCTTCACTTTCTTTTTATCAATTTACAATCAAGAAAAGCTTACTCATTGCCTACATTCTCTCTAAAGCTTTAAGCTCTCTTTGGTACTTCTAAATTCTAATTATTTGAGGAAGAGAGAATTGGTCACAAGTACTTGAGATAAATTGTTTTAAATTGTTTGATTAAATTGTCTCTTACTTGTTTATTGCTATAAATATAAATATACATTGTTCTACACAATTATATATATTTATATTTCATCTATTTATTATTTATATAAATATTATAGATTAACACTTGATTGACCTTGAGATATTTATCATAAGTAAAAACTCTCCGGATTGTCACAAGTTATAAATCAAAATATTTATATAAATATTTTATATATATTTATTATTTATATAAATAGATTAACACTTGATTGACCCTAAGATATTAATTCTCCGGATAGTCACAAGTTGTCAATCAAAGTATTTATATAAATACTTTATATATATCCGTTATTTATACAAATATATAGATTAACACTTATTTGACCCTGAGATACTTATCATAAGTAAAAACTCTCCAGATTGTCACTAAGGTATTTTATCATAAATATTTATATAAATATACAAGTGTGAAACATATAAAATTGGTCATTACTTAGACACCGAAATAATTTTCTTAAGTGGCCTCCTTTATACATTGTTTACATAATAGATAAAATATTTCTATATATTATCTGAGTTAAACAAATATATTTATTATATCAAGTATTACCAAATTTATTTATTATACTTGATATCTGTCATCACAAGTATTTGATCATAAATTCATTTATTCATAAAATACTTGTTGCATAATATAAAAGTTATTTAAACTTTTATATCATAAACTTAATTGATATATCTACTTATTTAAGAAGAACTTTTCACACAAAATATAAAAGTTATTTAAACTTTTATAACAGTGCATAATTTACATATTTGCTTATACAGAAATATTATTTTATCAAAGCATAAATTATTATATGCTTACACAAAAGCATTATTTTATCAAAGCATAAATTATTATCTGCTTATAAAGAAGCATATTTTCTCAAGTATAAAAGTCTTTGAGCTTTTATAAATATATATTATCTTTAAATTGCTATCTGTTTATTTGAGAAGCATCAATATATACTAAATTTTATCTGCTTATTTAAGAAGTATTTTGTTGTAAAATCTTTTGTAAAAAGGAAAAAGGTTAGAGTTAGTTTATTTTATGTACTTGTGAGAAAGTGGAGTAATTCTTCGACCAAGACTAGAGTCTTAGAGAGATCAGTTGGGAGTTGGGTCTCTAGTGAACTTGTGAGGTGAGGAAGAGGTTGTTGTTTCAAGACCAGATCATAAAATAGAACTTAACTCAAAAGAAAGTACAACTAAGCTTGAGGAGGGAGCTAGGAGCTTGCTGTCCAAGATAGGTAGTTGTGAATAGTTGAAAGTTTGTCTATAAAACTTTGTAAAGGCTTCTCCGCCTATTAAAGGAGTATTTATTACTGATAGTAATAGGATCTCAAATCCTAGAGAGGAGCTTGAGACTAGACGTAGCAACATAACCGGGATGTATGTTGTAAATCAGACAAATCTCTATGCATTGTGTGATTAAATTTTTACTGTCTTGCATATTAATTTCTAACACTGCAAATTAATTATTTAAAAATTTTAAAAAGGCCTAAGATAATTTTTTAATCTGTAATAATATATTCAATCCCCCTTCTAGATTATTATTGGACTTTCAATTGGTATCAGAGCGGTGCTCTTTAACTTGTTTGTTGAGTAAATACAGGCATACCTAAGAGTAGCTCCATCTATGGCCTACAATGCTACTGGTTGCGGAGAAGGACTATCAATGACCAGACCTCCACTATTTGATGACATAAATTTTGTTACCTGGAAGAGCAAATTCAAAATCTATGCAAAATCACAAGGAATCAAAGTTTGGCTTGCAATAGAACGAGGTGTAAAAGTTCCTACAAAAATTATAGGAGAAAAGATCGTTGACAAAGATGTTAATGAGTTCACTACTGATGATGAAAAGGCTATGAACATTGCATCCATAACTGAACAAGTGCTGACTAGTGCTCTCATTGAAAAAGAATACAAAAGAGTTAGCAATTGCAAGAATGCAAAAGAAATCTGGGAAAAGTTGATCCTAACCTATGAATAAACCAATCATATTAAAGAAACCAGAAAAAATGCTCTAATCCAGGAGTATGAAAATTTCAAGCTGGAAGAAGGTGAAAAGATCATTGATATGGAAACATGTTTTTCCAGAATCATTGATGAACTAAAATATCTAGGGAAGGCATATACAACTAATGAGAAAAACAGAAGAATTCTTAAATCCCTTCCATCCATCTGGAAAATAAAAGTTATTGCTATTAGGGAAAGGCAAGACCTAACCACTTATCATCTTGATAGCCTTATTGGTAATCTTCGTGCCCACGAAGTCAACATATTAGTCAAAAAATCAGGATCGGATACAGATCTCAAGAAGAAAGGAATTACTTTTAAAGCTTTACTTGTAGATCAAGAAAGATATGATGAAGAAGCTGAGGAAATTGCAAATCTATGTTTAATGACAAATAACGAGTCATCACCAAGATATGAGGTAAATTCTTAATATCAATTACCTAGCACTTCATTTGTCACACATACTTTAGTTAATATAAGTAAAGAACACCATGAATTACAAGAAGCGTATAATAGTTTATATGAAGATAATGAATTTATTAAAGAAGATTTTATTAAATTAAAATTTGAATTAGAAAAATTAAGAATAATAAACAAAGATCTGGAGATAGAAAATTCAACACTTGCTGTAATTAATGAAAATACTCAAATACAAAATCAAGTGTTAAGTGAAGATATTAAAAATCTCAAGCTTGAAAATTCATCTCTAAAGATAGAATTAGAAAAATAAAGTGAAGATTCTTCTTTAATAGATAAAATTAAAATTTTAACTTAAGAACGTGATTATTTAAGCACTATTGTTATTAAATTCACAAAAGAGAAAGAAAACCTTGATGTCATGCTTAATCAACAAAGATGCGGATTTAACAAAGAAGAATTAGGATATATTGGAGAATTTAGTAAAAGAAAAGATAAAGGACTTTATCATGTTGAAAGTAAAGAAAAAGAAAGTCATATATCTCCCTTTACTAAATGTTCTTATTGTAACAAAAATGGTCATTTTTTTTCACATGTGTAATGCTCGAAATGAAAATTATAAAGAAAAAATAATTTGGGTACCAAAAGGAACATACATTGCACCAATCATTAAAAATACAAGAAAAGAGTTTTATAATTATCAGAAAACTAAAAGTCAAAAATCTTATAGAACTTTTCATCAAAGTTTTTCAAAATATAAAAATAGAGTAAATCATGCATCTTATAGACCTGTTACTCATAAAATGCTCGTATCTACTAAGATTGATTATCCTGTACCCATTTTTGTAACGGAAAACACAAATATTCCTTATAAAAAATGGAAAACTAACCCAAAGGACCCTTCTTATTAAAGAGTAGCAGTTCGTGAAATTGATAAATGTTGCAGGTATGTCTTGGAGCTGACTCTAGTAAAAATAACTGACGACATCATTGTTGGGTCTATTGATATTACTTTGTGAAATAATTTTTCTGAAAACATGAGTAATGATATTGAAATGAGCATGAAGGGAAAATTAAACTTCTTCCTAGGATTGCAAATCAAACTAGGTGAAAAAGATTCTGACTATGCAGATCATCATGATTGTTAAAAGAAAAAGTTACACATGTCAGTTTTCTTATAATTATTTATGCATTAAAATATATATGTTATTAATTAATTAGAATATATAGTAACTTTTAATATTTAATTGTGTAAAATTTTATTATATAATTTTTTTTACATATATATAAATATTTCTTTAAAAATATTTTAATATTTATAAAAAAAATCTAATATTTAATATTTAAATATATTTAATATTAAAAAATTTTAATTTGAAGCGTTTATTTGAGTATGTATACTAATGGTAAATAATCTCCATCCATGTATACTGATGTGGGTCAATCAGAAGCAACCACACAAATTTAAATCATGCAAGCTTCCTACTGTTTGATCAAAAGATAAATAGGAAACTAAATCTTTAAAAGAATTTTCGTCAGATTCTAATATCTCTTTCTGCAGGTTCTGAAAAGTACTCTATAAATTCTTTCTCCCCATTTTTTTATGATGACAAAGGGGGAGAAGAAAAATATTATTAAAAAAAATAGCATTATTGGGAAAAGAAAAATAGAATTATTTTTTATGCTATCACATGCTATATATATGAGCTGTTATATATTATTGCATGTTAGTTTTTCAAAAATTTAAATTTTTTGAAAGTGCATAAATTGAGGGGTAGCTTTTATAGAAAATATTTTTAGTTGATTGTCATCATCAAAAAGGGAGAGATTGTTGGGTCTCCAACTTTTAGGTTTATTTTGCTGATAACAATAATTAGTAAATAAATTAATTAAAAGGATAGAATCCTCTCCATAGGATTTATATTATAAATTATTTTATTTATCTTATTTTCTTTAACACAAAATGTTTTCTAAATCTTATTTAATTGATTTTCTTAATCTTGATAATTTAATATAAAATGTTAAATTATTATGATTGCATGCATGACATAAAAATAAGCTATATGTATGTGTGCGTGTAATCCATGTGAATGCTTGTATGAATATATAAATGCATGTGGCATTTAAACATTAAATGAGCATTAAAGAATTAATAAGGCTTTTTAGCTTTAGCCATGTATATGCTGGAGGATTTCATTTGGGACAACCATTTCGGGACACTTTGGTTGATTCAATGTGCTGGAACAAAAGAGATTCACACATGTTAAGAATTTGACCAAATTAAATATGGGCATTAAATGTACATATGCATATAACATATATATATATATATATATATATATGTGCGTGTGTGTGTGTGTGTGTATATATATATATATATATATATATATATATATATATATATATATATATATATAACGTGTGTGTATACATATATGTATATATAAATGAGCATTAAATATACTATATATATATATAAATATATATATATATATATATATATATTATATATATATATATATATATATTCGTGTGTGTGTATATATATATACATATATATACATATATGCTAATAAATGTGAGCATTAAATACAAAATGAAAAGTAAATGCTTGTATGTATGTATGTATATGTCCGAATGTGCAACTTGGGTCACTAAAATTGGGACAAAGCAATTGGCATGTAAAAGGAGTGCTACATGTGTATGTATACTTATGCATGCATTGGGCATTTATTGTGCAAATGTGAGTCTTTGCTGAAGGCTTTTACCCACACATAAAAGAGGAAAAACAAAAGCAATCATGTGAGCATTAAATGCAAGTTTGCAAATTTAATGAGGGGCATTCAAAATTCGGATGATATTGACTTGGCAATCCGTGTGATTAAATTTGGTAAATTGATCTGAACCTTACACTTTAACCAAATGATTTTCATCCATTGATTTTCCAAAACGACCATTTTGCCCCAAGCTAAAAAATCCTATAAATAGGAAGTTTTCTCTCCACTTTCATTTTACCAATTTACAATCAAGACAATCTTACACCTTGCTTACATTCTCTCAAAAGTTTTAAGCTCTCTTTGGTACTTCTAAATTCTGATTATTTGAGGAATAGAAAATTGGTCACAAGTACTTGAGATAAGTTGTTTTAAATTGCTTGATTAAATTGTCTCTTACTTGTTTATTGCTATAAATATAAATATACATTGTTCTACACAATTATATATATTTATATTTCATCTATTTATTATTTATATAAATATTATAGATTAACACTTGATTGACCCTGAGATACTTATCATAAGTAAAAACTCTCCGGATTGTCACAAGTTGTAAATCGAAATATTTATATAAGTATTTTATATATATTTATTATTTATATAAATAGATTAACACTTGATTGACCCTGAGATATTAATTCTCCGGATAGTCACAAGTTGTCAATCAAAGTATTTATATAAATACTTTATATATATCCGTTATTTATATAAATATATAGATTAACACTTATTTGACCCTGAGATACTTATCATAAGTAAAAACTCTCCTGATTGTCACTAAGGTGTTTTATCAAAAATATTTATATAAATATACAAGTGTGAAACATATAAAGTTGGTCATTACTTAGACACCGAAACAATTTTCCTAAATGGCCTCCTTTATACATTGTTCACATAATAGATAAAATATTTTTATATATTATATAAGTTAAACAAATATATTTATTATATCAAGTATTGCCAAATTTATTTATTATACTTGATATCTGTCATCACAAGTATTTGATCATAAATTCATTTATTCATACAATACTTGTTGCATAATATAAAAGTTATTTAAACTTTTATATCATAAACTTAATTGATATATCTGCTTATCTAAGAAGCACTTTTCACGCAAAATATAAAAGTTATTTAAACTTTTATAACAGTGCACAATTTACATATTTGCTTACACAGAAACATTATTTTATCAAAGCATAAATTATTATTTACTTACATAGAAGCATTATTTTATCAAAGCATAAATTATTATCTGCTTATAAAGAAGCATATTTTCTCAAGTATAAAAGTATTTGAGCTTTCATAAATATATATGATCTTTAAATTGCTATCTGCTTATTGAGAAGCATTAATATATAGTAAATTTTATCTGCTTATTTAAGAAGTATTTTGTTATAAAATCTTTTGTAAAAATGGAAAAGGTTAGAGTTAGTTTAGTTTATGTACCTGTGAGAAAGAAGACTAATTCTTTAACCAAGACTAGAGTCTTAGAGAGGTCAGCTGGGAGTTGGGTCTCTAGTGAACTTGTGAGGTGAGGAAGAGGCTGTTGTTTCTAGACCAGATCCTAAAATAGAATTGAACTCAAAATAAAGTACAACTAAGCTTGGGGAGGGAGCTGGGAACTTGCTGTCCAAGATAGGTAATTGTGAATAGTTGGAAGTTTGTCTATAAAACTTTGTAAAGGCTTCTCCGCCTGTTGAAGGAGTATTATTACTGATAGTAATAGGATCTCAAGTCCTGGAGAGGAGCTTGAGACTTGACGTAGCAACATACCCGAGATGTATATTGTGAACCAGACTAATCTCTGTGCATTGTGTGATTGAATTTTTATTGTCTTGCATATTAATTTCTAACACTGCAAATTAATTATTTAAAAAATTCAAAAAGGCATAAGTTAATTTTTTAATATGTAATAACTATTCAACCCCCCTTTTAGATTATTATTAGACTTTCAAATAGGAAACAGTAACACCAATCAAAGAAGTGAACGTTGTCAAATTTGCGGAAAGAGTCACAAAGGGGCATGTTACTTCAGAGGGACAAAGTGTTATACTTGTGGAGAAGATGGGCACTATTCCAACTGGTGTCCACAAAAGAAGGAAAAGAACAAGAATACCAAATGTTTCAACTGTGGGGCAGAGGGTCATATGGCTAAGTTTTGCCCAAAACCCAAGAAGGCGAATATGGGGGAAAACCAAAATTTCAATAATAACCCCGGACCGGCAGGAGTTGCTCAAAATCGTCCAAATGCAAGAACATTTAACATGACTGTGAGGGATGTTGTTGCTGCACAAGACGTGGTAACAGGTATTATCCCAATTGATGTCGTAAATGCTTATGTGTTATTCGACTCTGGTGATTCTTACTCGTTTGCATCCGTTGATTTTGTTAAGAGAATAAAAATGTCATGTGAAGACGTAGATGTTCCTTTTAACGTAGAAATTGCTAATAAAGAAATAATCCCCGTTCATATAGTACATAAAAATTGTAGTGTAGAAATTCAGGGACATAAGTTTCCAGTAAACCTTATCCCTATACAGCTAGGAGAGTTTGATGTAATTTTAGGAATGGATTGGTTGGGTAGTCATAAGGCAGTGATTGATTGTAAGCGGAAACAAGTAAGCTTAAGGACATCTTTGAAAACAAAGGTAGTATTCAAGGGAAGTTGTTCACCAAAGCAAGTCCATTGTTTAACAGTTATGCAGGCTAAGAGATTTCTTAGAAAGGGTGGTACAGGTTACTTGGACTCTGTTGTTGATACAAGGAAGAAAGGGGGAAAGCTAGATCAAATCCCTGTAGTAAATGAGTTTTCGAACGTATTCCCAAATGACCTCCCCGGGTTTCCTCCTGATAGAGAGATTGAGTTTGTGATTGACCTTTCACCTGGTACAACACCAGTTTCAAAGGCACCATATAGGATGGCACTGGTGGAATTGAAGGAGTTGCATGTTCAGCTACAAAAACTCTTAGATAAGAAGTACATACGACCTAGCGTTTCACCATGGGGAGCACCTGTGTTGTTTGTAAAGAAGAAGGAATGGGACTTTAAGATTATGTATAGATTATTGGGAGTTAAATAAGTTGACCATAAAGAATAAGTATCCCCTACCAAGGATTGACGATTTATTTGATCAGTTAAAAGGAGCCGAGCATTTTTCAAAAATTGACCTACGATCAGGTTATCAATAACTGAAGGTCAGAAAAGATGTGCCAAAGACAGTGTTTAGAACATGATACGGACATTATGAGTTTCTTGTGATGTCCTTTGGGTTAACAAATGCACCGGCAACTTTTATGGATTTAATGAATCGAGTGTTTAAGTCATGCTTAGACAAATTTATGGTGGTGTTTATTGATGATATCCTAATATACTCGAAGACACGGGAGGAACATGCTGAACACTTGAGGAGGGTATTAGAGATATTACAAAAGGAACAACTCTACGCAAAATTTTCCAAGTGTGAATTCTGGTTAGAGGAAGTCTATTTCCTAGGTCACGTAATTGATAAGAATGGGGTAACAGTAGATCCAGCAAAGATAGAAATAATCATGGATTGGGATCAAACAACAACACCAACAGAAGTATGAAGTTTTCTTGGTTTAGCAGGGTACTATCGTAGATTTATAAAAGATTTTTCAAAAATAGCGACCCCGCTAACTATTTTAACTCGAAAGACAGTGAAGTAAGTTTGGACATACAAGTGTGAGGAGAACTTTCAAGAATTGAAGAAATTATTGAGTAGGGCACCAGTGTTATCACTAGCAAATGATACTGGGGGTTTTGTGGTTTATAGTGATGCTTCACACAGGGAGGATGTGTGTTAATGCAACATAGGAAGGTGATCGCATATGCTTCGCGACAACTTAAGGATTATGAGAAAATGTATCCTACTCACGATCTGGAGTTAGCCGCAGTAGTTTTTGCTTTAAAGATTTGGCGACATTATTTGTATGGGGGAAAGTGTGAAATATGATAGTAGTGTGCATACAAGCCAATCATGTATGATGACAAAGCACATACTTTGTAAACAATCTTATTTATTTATTAATAAAATATTCATTTAAGGCATATAATTATCTACATGGTGCTGTTTTTATAATATGTAAATAACCCATAGTTTTAAGCAATGCTTTTAGAATCATGATGAGATCATGATAATGAGATCTAAATTCTTAGAAAGCTTAAAAACTAAAATAGTTCCCAATTGTGGGATTACTAAAATGGGGATTAGTAAATCCGGATAGATTGGTACATATGTTGCTTGCTCATTGGATGAGGATGACTAATCTCATGGTCATTTGTGTGGAGACACTAAAGCAAGTATGTAGGTGCTTATTGGAGAATAAGTTCACTGAACGTGACTCGCTATGGAATACCTAATGGAGTTTTACTCCCCTGTCAATAGGAATTCCTAATGTGATAGTAGTACATGTGATCCTTGGACTTGAGATCATCATAGTATCTTGTATATAACAAATTATACTTTGACTAATTCCTTAAGGCCTTTTAAGGCATATATAGGGTATGCTTGGTATAATAAGTTACATATGGAGATAATGAATGATCAATAAAGAATCTACCACCTCTAGTAAAAGAGGAGATATATCCTATGTGATTCGTTAAATGACAACCCAGAAATCCTTGGCCAGTAGAATGAAATTAGAAAGAGGTTTCTAATTTGCATTATTTGGAGTTGTGCATTTTCTAATCGAAATACATATGATTAAATAAATTAAGACTTGATAGTAAATCCATGTCTTATATTTAATTGGAACATTGTATGGTGGAAGGATTGAATTGTACGGTAACTATTAACTCACAGGTTCTTTTATGATTAATGTTGAAATCTATATTATCTGAAAAGTCGTTGATCGCTAGGGAGGCTTATCCCTATTGTAGAATAAATGTTATTTATTTAAATAGATTATTAGTTTAATTTGTTTATTTAAATAAGATTAGAATTGTTCTAATTGATTTATTCACAACCGGTTTAATATGGAGAACCTAAAGGGTCACACCATAAAAGGAAGAAGAATTATTTAAGAAGAAAATGGCATGATAGTAATAATGCATTAAGTATAATTAATTTAATCTATGATGATAGAATAAATTAAATAGCTTAATATTTATTATTTAATATTTTAGAAATATTAAATATAAATTAATAAGAGGAGTCTTATTAATATTATTATTATTATTATTATTGTAATTCTAAAGGAGTTTAGGAATTAATATAATATCAGTACTCTCTCTCAATCCTAATAAAGATTAGGATATAAATTAATTAAAAATAATTAATTAAATAAAACCCTATTCTAATTGGATTAGGAGGGTTAACCTAATATCTATATAAGAGAGTTTTATATCAGAAATAAGGTACGTGAATTTTTCAAGAGTTGGGAGTACACATATTCTATAGAGATAGAAACAAGGGTTAAGCCAATAACCCATCTTACTGAGTTCTTCATCTTCCTTGGTGGATCACCGTTAGAGGCCAAACATTTGGGTGGCTGACATTGATCAAGGGAAGGAGCCACTACAGAGGAATCAAAGGAATCAAATGAGTAGAACTTGTACCTGAGGAAGCTTGTATCTTCAAAGGTATAATTCTGTTTTTCTCCTTCTTCATTCACTGATAATTGATGCACAAGAATGATCATGGTAATGGGTTTGTATAAATTTTTGAAAACCTAGTTTTTTACGCTTCCGCCCTATTTATGTGATTTGATTGCATGATTGCGTTACGTACAAATCCAACAGTGGTATCAGAGCCAATCTTGTGCTAATTATCAGTCTATGTGATTCCATACATGTATGATATGCGATTGGATCGAGTTCTGGGCAACAAAAATTTTTCAGATTCTGCGAAGCTGCGCAGCTGCGCCGGTACAAGGCAATATTGCTGCGCAGCTGCGCCGGGTGCTGTTCCTGGTTTTCATGCTGCGCAGCTGCGCCGGTTCCCTTTACATTCTTGGCGCAGCTGCGCCACTGGACAGGAACTGAATTTTTTTTTTGTTTTATTTAATTAAATGAATGGTTTATTTAATTAATAAAGGTTTAAAATAAAGATGTTTATTTTATATGAAATGAGATTTCAGAATTGCTAAAATTAAAGAGTTTAATTTGGAATTGTTTTTGAATGAAATAAAGGAGTTTATTTTTCCAAAAACAAAGTTTAGCAAACTTTTGCCCATTAACTGATATTAATACATATATGGAATGAATTTATTTTATGAGATGAATAAGTTTTATTGATACGTATGATGATATATATGGTAATAAAAGGGATTGATTATGGACTATGACCAATGTGATTGGATTTTATTTTGGTTGAATGCTTGAATGAATGGGTTTTATAAAATGGGGTCTGCGTACCTCGTCTTCTCTAGTTTTATTCTCGATGTAAATTCTATCTCCTTTCTATGTACTTCCCCTTGACTGCTGATCAAGGTTTCTATTTAATTTTAAATAGTTAATATAATAGAGATAGTTAGAATTATTTTGAAGAAATTGGAGACCAAGGAGCAAGGAACGTGAAGACTCGTTTGTATGGAGCCAGGGTTTAAATGTAATAGTTATATTTAAATTTAAATTCTTGCACTCCTAGGTTTGACCTTTTGGTTCACTTGGTGGCTCTAGTGAACCAAACTAGAATAAAAGTCCATAATCAATCTGGGTAGAATATAGTATTCTATATTGCATGCTAAATATTATATATATTATATTTTATACAAACATGCTTCGCATGTTTAATAAAATGACGCGTATTTTATATATATATGTGCATGCGCGCTTAAAAAGATGAGACAAATAATAACAAATCCCTCAAAGAAATAATATTAAGTCTGAAGCGTTTAAATGATATTTGGAATATCGAACGTCGCCTTCTAGCATGATTACTTAATAGAGTATTAAATATTTAATATGAGTTTGTTGTGCTATCCACAAGGCGAGTATTGAATATTTAAGATGTTAATTAATCACATTTGATGCTTATCAAGAAAATTGAACGATCTAGTCTTGTTGTGCTATCCACAAGGACGAAATTTTTTCTTTTTTGAATTTATGGAAGTGCTAGGCTGGACTTAACTTAAATCATTTTAGTTCGGATGTGCACACACATGACCATTATGATTTAAGAGGCAAAATAAAAGGAGTTACATGGTGATGTAATTGACAAGAGTTGTCTACCTATTTATTTGTATATCGCTTGTTGTGCTATCCACAAGGTTATATACATTTGAAATGGGATCCTTAATCTCACTAGCAAATCTTTAATTAGATGTTGCCGAACTATATGAGTGAGAGTAATATAGTTTGATGAAAATAGTGGGAGATACCAATTTAAAATATAGACCTAAATTTATTTTGGTATGCAAAGTTAATAAAATGAATGTTTGCTAAAATGTTGTTTTTTCACATGCAGAATTTTAAAAATGTCAAAATCACTAATCTCACTACGAAGCATACTTGATGCAAATAAGCTTACCAGCCCGAATTATGAGGACTGGCTAAGAAATCTGAGAATTGTTCTCACTGCTGAAAAGATTTCTTATGTCCTAAATTCCACTATCCCTGAATCTGTTTCAGAAACAGCCTCTGAGGAAGAGATTGCCACTTTCAATAAGTGGTAAGATGATGCATCTGTGGCTCAATGCATCATGCTCGCATCCATGAATAACGAGCTTCAGCGTCAGCACGAAAAAATGGATGCTCCTGCTATGCTGCTTCACCTCAAGGAGTTGTATGGTGAACAGAGTAGGACTGCTAGATATGAGATATCTAAGGAGCTCTTCCGATCTCGGATGACCGAGGGCACTGCCGTCGAGACTCATGTTCTGAAGGTAATCAATTTGATTGAACGCCTTGGACAGCTTGGGTTCGTCATGGATGGGGAGTTGAGTCAAGACTTGGTCTTACAGTCACTCCTTGAGACCTTCTCGCAGTTTGTGGTTAATTTTCACATAAATAAGCTAGATGTCAGCTTACCTGAGCTGCTTAAACATGCTAAAAACTGCAGAAGGTCACTTCTCATCCAAGAAGAACCATGTCTTGATGGTGGATTCTTCCAATAAAAGGAAGAGGCCCAAGGTGTCTTCTGAAAAGAAGAAATCTAAGAAGGCTAAGGGAAAAGGGAAAGAAAAGGAGCAAAAGAAACCTGAACCAGCTAAAGGAATGTGCTTTCATTGCAATGAGCCGGGATATTGGAAGAGGAACAGCAAGAAGTTTCTAGCAGAGAAGAAGCTTGGAGAAGCTTCGACTTCCAATCAAGGTTTGTTTATGATTGAAATTAATTTTTCTGAAAGTCATAATTCTACTTGGGTATTGGATACTGGCTGTGGTTCACACATATGTAATACTGTGCAGGGACTGGTCAGAAGTAGAAAGCTGAACAAAGATGAGGTGATCCTACGAGTGGGAAATGGAGCAAAAGTTGCTGCATTAGCTGTAGGAACTTATTGTTTAGCAATGCCTTCGGGCAAATCCATTTATCTTAATAATTGTTATTATGTTCCGAATATTATTAAAAACATTATTTCAATTTCTGTATTGGATATGGAAGGTTTTGACGTTATTATAAAGAACAATGGTTGTTCTATTTATAAAGACGATGTTTTATATGGTATTGGAAATTTGCGAAATGGACTTTATACACTTGACTTACAAGAAAATATATTTCAAATTGAACAAATTAAGAAAAGGAAAAGAGATGATATTAATTATACCTATATGTGGCACTGTAGACTCGGTCATATCAATGAAACAAGATTATCCAAGTTGCATAAAGATGGGCTCCTCGAGCTATCTGATTATGAATCATATCCAACTTGTGAATCTTGTCTCATGGGTAAAATGACTAAATCTCCTTTTAGTGGAAAAGGAGAGAGAGTTACAGAGTTGTTGGCATTGATTCACACAGACGTTTGTGGACCTATGACAACAAGTGCACGGGGTGGGTATTCTTATTTTATTACTTTCACTGATGATCACTCAAGATTTGGATATGTGTATTTAATGAAATACAAATCAGAATCATTTGAAAAGTTCAAAGAGTTCAGAAGTGAAGTAGAGAAACAAACGGGCAAGAGTATTAAGATACTTCGATCAGATCGAGGTGGAGAATACTTAAGCATTGAGTTTCTCAATTGTCTCAGAGAAAATGGTATAATCTCACAATGGACTCCTCCAAGTACACCACAGTTAAATGGAGTATCTGAAAGGAGAAATCGAACACTGTTGGACATGGTTCGATCCATGATGAGTTTTACCGACCTTCCAATTTCCTTCTGGGGATATACCCTAGAAACGGCTGCATACCTACTTAACAACGTACCTACCAAATCCTCCCCAAAGACTCCATATGAGATGTGGAAAGGGAGGAAACCAAATTTAAGCATGTTAAGACTTGGGGTTGTCCAGCTTATGTCAAAAAGTTTGAAAATGATAAGCTACAGACTAAATTCGATAAGTGTAGATTTGTGGGATACCCTAAAGAAACCGTAGGGTATTATTTCTATCATCCAACTGATCAAAAGGTGTTTGTTGCGAAATATGCTACCTTCTTGGAGAAAGAGTTTATCCATGAAGGGGTCAGTGGGAGCAAGATATATCTTGAAGAAGTTCAAGAACCACAAGTTACCACGGACCAAAGTCAGGTACCTAACCAAGTAGAAGAACCTACTGTACCACACCCTGTTTGTAAATCTGGAAGAGTACCGAAGATACCTGAGAGGTATGGATTCGTTATAGAGGATAACGATGAGGTACACATCATGAATGATGATGATCCATTGAATTACGAACAGGCTATGAGTAATAAAGACTCAGGGAAATGGCTTGAAGCCATGAAATCCGAAATGGACTCCATGTATGAAAACAAAGT
The DNA here is from genome assembly GCA_020205555.1 of Panax stipuleanatus. Classification (NCBI taxonomy): domain Eukaryota; kingdom Viridiplantae; phylum Streptophyta; class Magnoliopsida; order Apiales; family Araliaceae; genus Panax; species Panax stipuleanatus. The sequence goes on from CM035118.1 coordinate 83,263,990, forward strand.
ATGGTCTTTGGTTTCACCACCTGAAGGTATTAAACCTATTGGGTGTAAATGGGTTTTTAAGAAAAAGACTGGAGCAGATGGAAAGGTAGAGACCTATAAGGCCCGACTGGTTGCAAAAGGTTTCAAACAAAGACAAGGAGTTGACTATGATGAAACCTTCTCACCAGTAGCCATGCTCAAGTCCATTCGGATTTTGCTTGCGATTGCAGCTTACAACGACTATGAGATCTGGCAGATGGACGTGAAAACGGCCTTCCTCAATGGGAAACTTGAGGAGGATGTGTATATGACACAGCCAGAGGGATTTATTTCAAAAGTTGGAACAAATCGAGTCTGTAAGCTACAACGATCCATTTATAGGTTGAAGCAAGCTTCTCGTAGATGGAACATTCGTTTTGATGAGACAATCAAAGAGTTTGATTTTATCAAAAATGAGGATGAACCATGTGTCTACAAGAAGGTTAGTGGGAGCGCAGTATCATTCCTTGTATTATATGTTGATGATATATTACTGATAGGGAATGACATTCCTATGTTACAATCCATTAAAATCTGGTTATCTAAAAACTTCTCCATGAAGGACTTGGGTGAAGCATCCTATATTTTGGGGATAAAGATCTATAGAGATAGATCTAAAAGGATGCTCGGCTTATCCCAAGGAACGTACATTGATACGATGCTAAAGAGGTTTACCATGGAAGATTCCAAAAAAGGTCTCATGCCGATGAGCCATGGAATAAATCTCTCCAAGAAACAGGCCTCAAAAACACCTGAGGAGAGAGACCGTATGAGTAAGATCCCTTATGCTTCTGCAATAGGATCTATCATGTAAGGTATGATATGTACTAGACCGGATGTTGTTCACGCACTTAGTGTAACAAGCAGATACCAGTCGAATCCAGGAGAAAAGCACTGGAAGGTAGTGAAAAATATCCTAAAGTACTTGAGAAGGACTAAAGATATTTTTCTTGTCTACGGTGGGTCTGAATTAAAACTCGAGGGATTCACGGACTCAAGTTTTCAAACAGACCAAGATGACAGTAAATCTGTTTTAGGGTATGTGTTTACTTGAACGGAGGTGCAGTGAGTTGGAAGAGTTCCAAGCAGCAAACGGTTGCTGATTCAGTGACAGAGGCAGAGTATATAGCTGCAAGTGAAGCTGCAAAGGAAGCTGTTTGGATGAAGAAGTTCATAACTGAACTTGGTGTGGTTCCTAGCATTGGAGAAGCAGTTCCCGTATCCTGTGACAACACCGGAGCGGTTGCACAGGCTAAGGAACCCAGGTCTCATCAGAAATCTAAACACGTGTTGCGGTGATTTCACTTGATCAGGGAGATCATTGAAAGAGGAGACGTCACCTTGGAGCGTGTAGACTCTCAAGACAACATTGCAGATCCATTTACTAAAGCTTTAACACAACAGCAGTTTGATCGTCACTTAGAGAAGATGGGTATGAGATACCCTGGCGATTGGCTTTAGTGCAAGTGGGAGATTGATAGTAGTGTGCATACAAGCCAATCATGTATGATGACAAAGCACATACTTTGTAAATAATCTTATTTATTTATTAATAAAATATTCATTTAAGGCATATAATTATCTACATGGTGCTGTTTTTATAATATGTAAATAACCCATAGTTTTAAGCAATGCTTTTAGAATCATGATGAGATCATGATAATGAGATCTAAATTCTTAGAAAGCTTAAAAACTAAAATAGTTCCCAATTGTGGGATTACTAAAATGGGGATTAGTAAATCCGGATAGATTGGTACATATGTTGCTTGCTCATTGGATGAGGATGACTAATCTCATGGTCATTTGTGTGGAGACACTAAAGCAAGTATGTAGGTGCTTATTGGAGAATAAGTTCACTGAACGTGACTCGCTATGGAATACCTAATGGAGTTTTACTCCCCTGTCAATAGGAATTCCTAATGTGATACTAGTACATGTGATCCTTGGACTTGAGATCATCATAGTATCTTGTATGTAACAAATTATACTTTGACTAATTCCTTAAGGCCTTTTAAGGCATATATAGGGTATGCTTGGGTATAATGAGTTACATATGGAGATAATAAATGATCAATAAAGAATCTACCACCTCTAGTAAAAGAGGAGATATGTCCTATGTGATTCGTTAAATGACAACCCAGGAATCCTTGGCCAAGGTAGAATGAAATTAGAAAGAGGTTTCTAATTTGCATTATTTGGAGTTGTGCATTTTCTAATCGAAATACATATGATTAAATAAATTAAGACTTGACAGTAAATCCATGTCTTATATTTAATTGGGACATTGTATGGTGGAAGGATTGAATTGTACGGTAACTATTAACTCACAGGTTCTTTTATGATTAATGTTGAAATCTATATTATCTGAAAAGCCGTTGATTGCTAGGGAGGCTTATCCCTATTGTAGAATAAATGTTATTTATTTAAATAGATTATTAGTTTAATTTGTTTATTTAAATAAGATTAGAATTGTTCTAATTGATTTATTCACAACCGGTTTAATATGGAGAACCTAAAGGGTCACACCATAAAAGGAAGAAGAATTATTTAAGAAGAAAATGGCGTGATAGTAATAATGCATTAAGTATAATTAATTTAATCTATGATGATAGAATAAATTAAATAGCTTAATGTTTATTATTTAATATTTTAGAAATATTAAATATAAATTAATAAGAGGAGTCTTATTAATATTATTATTATTATTATTATTTTAATTCTAAAGGAGTTTAGGAATTAATATAATATCAGTACTATCTCTCAATCCTAATAAAGATTAGGATATAAATTAATTAAAAATAAATAATTAATTAATTAAATAAAACCCTATTCTAATTGGATTAAGAGGGTTAACCTAATATCTATATAAGAGAGTCTTATATCAGAAATAAGGTACGTGAATTTTTCAAGAGTTGGGAGTACACATATTCTATAGAGATAGAAACAAGGGTTAAGCCAATAACCCATCTTACTGAGTTCTTCATCTTCCTTGGTGGATCACCGTTAGAGGCCAAACATTTGGGTGGCTGACATTGATCAAGGGAAGGAGCCACTACAGAGGAATCAAAGGAATCAAAGGAGTAGAACTTGTACCTGAGGAAGCTTGTATCTTCAAAGGTATAATTCTATTTTTCTCCTTCTTCATTCACTGATAATTGATGCACAAGAATGATCATGGTAATGGGTTTGTATATATTTTTGAAAACCTAATTTTTACGCTTCCGCCCTATTTATGTGATTTGATTGCATGATTGCGTTACGTACAAACCCAATAAAATATACACAGATCACAAAAGTCTGAAGTATATTTTTACACAGAAATAGTTGAATATGAGGCAGAGGAGGTGGTTAGAGTTGATAAAAGATTTTGATTGTGAAATCTTATATCATCTCAATAAAGCCAATGTAATTGCAGATGCATTGAGTCGAAAAAATCAAGAAAAGTTGAATATCATAACAAACAACGATGTACTGATAAAAGAGTTTGAAAAACTCGACATTGAAGTAAGAGTTCCAACTAAATCTAACTAGAAGCTATTTGTGATGGAAATGGCCTCAACTTTAATAGACAAAATCAAAGAAATGCAGGAGAAAGATGAAGCGTGTCAAAAGTGTAAAACTGAGATAACCCAAGAAAAGAACATCAAATTTTGAATAGATAAAGATGGAGTACTGAGGTATGAGGATAGAATTTGGGTTCCATCGGTACCAGCACTAAAAGATGAAATCCTAGAAGCAACTCATAGATCTAAGTTTGTCGTGCACCCAGGGAGTACTAAGATATATACAGACTTGAGTCAACACTTTTGGTGGTCGAACATGAAGCGAGAAATAGCAAAATGGGTAAGCAAGTGTCTCACATGCCAAAGAGTTAAATTTGAACATCAAAGGCCGAGTGGATTGTTACAACCTCTACCAATTCTTGAGTGGAAGTGGGAGCACATCACCATGGACTTTGTGGTAGGACTTCCTGTCTCACAAAAAGGTCACAATGCCATTTGGGTAATAGTTGATCATCTCTCCAAATCAGCCCATTTTCTGCCTATTAAGGTTACTTATAATCTTGATCAGCTGGCGAAGTTATACATAAATAAAATTATTTCTAGGCATGGAGTTCCTGTATCTATAGTGTCAGATCGAGATCTACGGTTTACTTCAAACTTTTGGAGGAGTCTTCAAACACACTTAGGAACCCAGTTGAGATTAAGTACAACATATCACCAGCAAACTGATGGATAAAGTGAGAGAACCATTCAAACGTTGGAGGATATGTTGAGAATCTGTATTATAGATTTCAAAGGAAGTTGGGAGGATCATTTGCCTTTGGTAGAGTTCGCGTATAACAACAGTTACCATGCTAGCATTGTAATGCCGCCATATGAAGCTTTGTACGATAGGACATATAGAACACCTTTGTGCTGGGATGAAGTTGGGGAAAGACAAATGCTTCGACCTGAGATAGTTCAGCAAACCACTGAGAAGATTCGAATTATATGTCAAAGATTGCAAGCGTCTCAAGACCAATAAAAGAAGTATGCAGATCAACACAGACAGCTGCGAGAATTTGGAGTGGGGAATCATGTATTCCTGAAAGTATCCCCTTGGAAAGGCAAGATTCGTTTTGGTAAAAAAGAAAAATTAAGCCCGAGATTCATTGGACCATTCAAGGTAATAAGGAGGATAGATGAGGTAGCCTATGAAGTAGCCCTACGCCCTAAGTTAGAATACATCCATAATGTATTTCATGTGTCGGTATTACATCCCTATAAACTATATTACAAACACGTTATAAATTATGAACCTGTCCAGATCGAGAAAGATTTATCTTATGTGGAAGTTCCGGTACAGATAGTTGATCGGAAGGAACAAGTGTTGAGAAATAAGGCAATATCATCAGTTAAAGTGATCTGAAAGAATCATGATATCGAAGAAGCTACGTGGGAGCTGGAGGATAAAATGCGAGAAGAATTCCCACATTTATTTTCATAAAATATGTTTTTAATTTCGGGACGAAATTCTTATATAGAGGAGTGAATGTAATAATCCAAACCTAAATTAGGATTATTAATAAAATTTGAGAATATTAATTACATTATTATAATTGTAATTAAAAATTTTGTGCTTTATGTGTTCAATTGTAAGAATTGTTTTGTTTATAATAATTAAGGTATAGCATTGATAAAATCAATTATGAATTGGAATCCTAAAAATTCAATAAGGAAACCCTAATTTAAGAATTTAATCTTAGATTACAAACCCTAACCCTAATTAGAGTTATAAATAGAAATTATAACTTAATACATTTATAATTATATATAAGATTGCGATATTATGTGAATTAACTTTATGTATGGTTATCTAGAAATAAATTGTGAAAATCTTACTAGTAGACCCTAGATTGAGGATTAAGAAACCCTAATCCTAAATATTTAACCCTAATTTTAATTATTAAACCTTAATTATGATTAACAAAAATTTTAGAGTTTCTAGAAGTATGTGAAATGACTAAATTACCCTTAAAATTAATTAGGAAATTACTAAATTACCATTAATAAGTGGGAAATGACCAAAATACCCTTTATCTTTTCTTTTGAAAGAGATAAGACCAAATCTAGTGAGTCATCACTTGAAAGATTTTGACACATGCTAAAATTAGCCCCTATCAGCCCAACATGACACCTCATATCAGATCTATAATTGGATCAAGGCTTAGTTGTCAATTAAATGGAGATTTAAGCTTTTTGCCCCCACTTTGAAGTTCTATATATAGCTAAGTGTTAGTTCTTCAAGTCCACGAAAAATACACTAAGAATACATCATATAATGATCCACCAACAGCCCTTAGCAAGCCAAAGTCAGAATCAAAAGCGAAAAATCAAAAGTTAGTTCAAGAAAAGTAAGAACCCTAAACCATGCTAGATCTTTAAAGCTACCTTAAATTTTATGTTTTGTTGTTTAAATATGTTGAATAGTATGTTGTTTAGTGATCTGGGTTGTTAAAACATGAATCTATAACACTTAAAGGCATAAAAATGATGATTTAACCAAACTGTCAAAACCCTAGAAAAGTGGTCTGACAGCCGAATGTCAAACCCTATAGATCTTAATCTATTAAGTGTTTGAGTTGTTTTAAAGGTTGATAATTATACTATGCTATGTTGTTAATAATTTGAAAGTGATAACATGTTAATTAGATCATTAGGATGAAAGTTATAGCCAGTCAAACTAGGTTGACCAATCACAGAAAACGATTTTTTGGAATTTCCAAAAAACTGAAGAACACGACCTGACAGCCGTTTGACCGGCTTAGATCTCTTAGCTGTTAAATTGTTAAGATGTTATATTGCATCTAGGTTATACTTTGATATGTGTACTACAAAACCATAACACTCTAACACCTTAAATATACTCAGATTGGAAGTTATTAACGGTCAAACTAAGTTGACCGTTCACAAAACATTTTTGGGTAACCCAGAAAATCATGACAGTGGCCTGATAAGATTCTTAAAGGCCTAGATCTTTTTACTATGGTATTGTTAGATCATCTAAGTGTAATACTTTTGTACCCTTACATATATACTACAAAACCTTAACATTATATCACCTAAAGAATTAACAGAATGTAAGTTATTGAGGCTGCAAAAGTGTTGACCGACCATGACTTTCATTTCTTGAAAACCCAGAAATGCAAGAACAACCTTAGGTGGCTGGTTTGACTCTTAATATCTTTCAGGTGTGTTGTAGTTAGACACTAAGATTGCCATATACTTGTACTACTACATCAACACTACATTTTGATTAAACTTACAAGCCCAGAAGGTTAACAGATTACAAGATATGAGTGGTCAAAGTAGGTTGTCAGAGCTGTTCTTCATGACTCAAGAACACCTTCAGCCACACTTTCCGTCGCTATAGCCTTTAGCGACGTTATAATTTGAAAAAAATAATAATTAAATTAAATAGAAATAAATACTAAATAATTATTAATAATTAATAATTAAGTTTTAAAATTTATTTTAAGTTATAATAAATAATTTTTAATATTTTGACATAAAAATCTATTAATATTTAATTTATTTAAATATTAATTATAACAAAATTATTTAATACTTGTATTTAGTAAATTAGTTAAAAATGATATTAATAATTTAGAAATCATTTTAAATAATAATAAATTATTTAAAAATGATACTAATGATTTAAAAATCATTATCAATGAACATAAATTATTTAAAAATAATATTGATGACTTAAAAATCATTATGAATAACTATTAATTAGTTAAAAATGATATTAATGATTTGAAAATCATTATAATTGATAATAAATCATTTAAAATTGTTTTGAGCTTTAAGAAGTTATTATAAATAACGATTAAATTATCTAAAGTGATATTTAAACTTTTAAATAAATTTTATTAAAAAATTAACTCGATAATTATTCGATAAATCAATAAGACACCTAATGGACACCGAAATCAACCCAGACGCTAATAGTTTGATTAGGTATTAGTTATTATTGATTCTAACGACTGTTATAAAAATATTTAGGTTGCGTAGATAGTTTCGAATAGCATAAATTAGTTGATCTTCGAACAAGCAAGTTTTTTAACTTCATTTAATTTCTGTATTAAATATAAGTCTTATATATTGATATACAAACTTGTTATAAGCATTATTTGTGATATCTGTTCTTGAAAGGTTATTGCTTCTTGTTCAAGCATAACCAAATGAAATGAGCTGTTATTTATGTAAATTAGATTTGATTGATATCAAAGCATAGACTGTGATGAAACCAATAATGTTTGGTACAAATATATATACTGATACTATTATGACCGACAGTTATACACTGACCGGGGTTTATTTATGACCGACAGTTCTACAATGATCGGGTGGTTAAAATCTTGTGGTAGGATGATATGCATACTCCTGAAATGTTTGGTTGAACAAATCAACTCGAGTAGCTAAGTATTTATGGCTGACAAAAACCCGTAATGTGCGGGGTTTAGCAGACAAACCTTAGTATATATATGGAAAAACTCTTTGAACTACATGTTCATTAAATTCAGATATTGTGTGAGTATAAAATATAAATTGTTTAAAACTTGTTGAGCCTTTTATAGCTCATCTTTGCAAATGTTATTTTTCTTTGCAGCCGTGAATAATATTTCTGGGAGTTCAAGCACACATACTTGTGGGTAGCCAAATTATGTTAAAGTAGATCTTATTGTATGAAGACTTAATTATATTTGGGAAAACTCTGATGTAATAGTTTGGAACATGTGTAATTGAACTTAAGATTATGATCTAGTATGTTATTAGTTTTCATTAATTAATTAGATTTATATTTAAGAATAAGTACAATATCTATATGAACTATGTATCTGAATGAGGGTATTGAATGATCTTGGGAGTTCTGTAAGCACTGAGGTCGCCCCTCGGTTCCAAGAACGATCTTATCATTTGTACTGTGAATGTCAGAGAGATAGGAAATATAGATATAAAAGAAATATCCATGAGATCATAAATTTATATATCCAAGTGAGGGTATCCAGATACAGTAATTGTTCTTATGAGAACTACTATCTGATATGGATACTATGAATTTTGAATTTATAGAAGTTATTGTCTTATGGAATATTTACGTGAACACCAAATTTGCTACAGGGAATGTAAAGAATTTGGGGGAGTCACAGCTACGGCTCCACTCTTAGTTCAAATAGCCGCGTTGCGGCACCGGGTGGCAGGGGCCAACTCCCCGGGTAGGTGCAGCGGCGCCAGATTACAAGGCATGGGCAGTGCTACGGCGCCTGCCCTGAGCCTTTGAATTTTTTTTAAGTTTTTCAATTACATAAAATTCCCTAGCTCGTAACGCGATCGTTATAACTCGAAATTGGCTCGTTCAAAAGCCATCAACTCCAATATCTCATATACTTCGATTCTATCCAGACATAATAATTTTCTGAATCCGTTAAAGATAAATTCACAGATTAAATTCCTATTACGTGTTCGTTAAATGTTTGTGAACGTTCATAGCTCGTTTCTTCGTTTTAAGTCTGAATTCGACCATTCTTGAGTCAACGACTCTTAAATACATAGTTCTTCGATACGCCACCGAAAACCTAGGTGTCGGAGTTAAACGACGACTTTTGACTATCGTTCCGGGAATTTTACAATTTCAACGATTAACGTCTAATCCCGTAAATTTTTCCATAACTTCGTTACTCGAGATTTTTACGCCAAATCAAATGGAACCAATCCATTGGTTATTCATCTATGTTCCTAACCAACAAACATATATATGATGGTTTTAAATTTGTCCATCAACAACGTTCTTACCGCATTCTTTGCGTTCTTCGTTCGTTCTTCATTTTTAATCAATATTATGATTACTATTTTACATTTTCTTGTATTTTAACGTTATAAGTTTGATCATTCATCCTTATAACATTAGAGAGTTCATATAAATCACCTGAATCATCCATTAACATCTTCTACCATCTTTTACTTCCATTTTCCATTAAGCTATAAAATTTTATATAAAACTTAAAGAAAAGAATGGATTAAGGTTAGGTTTTGATACCTTTCTTCTTAAGTTTCTTCCATTTTCTTCTTCTTCTTGGTTATTCTTACAATTTGTGAGTTTTTCCATTTCTCGATCTTCTTCGATCCGAGCTATCAAGCTCTTTCTCTTCCTTATTGCTCTCTCACTCAATGAGTTTTCTCTTGTATTTCAAATCCAAGAGAATGAGCTAGTATATATAGAAAACCAAGAGTGAGGGCACTTTGGTCATTATATAAATTTTCACTAGTTTACAGTTTAGTCACTTAACTTACGGTCTTGTAAAGTCAAAACCTTTAGGTTTGCAAAACTTACAAAACACCCACCTCTTTCTACTATTCACACCTCCTTACTTAAAATATATCACGATGCTTCTCCTGGAAGCTTCGTTGTTCCGTAATTCAGAATTTATCCGAAAGTTTGAAAACTGCGATTCTCGGAATCCAAATATTTTTGGATATTTCGTCTTTTCTCTACCGAATAACTTTTACGCGTTCTTCGAAACTTCGAAAAACTGAAAAACATTTTTTGATGATTAGCATTTTTCTTCACGTTTTCCCACAACGTGTTTAAACGAATGAAAAGTACATAACAGTACTTTTTGTCATTTTTATTTCATCCGATTTCTGCACGTTTTTCAAGAAAAACTTTTATCGACTAATATAACTTTTCACGGCATATTACCGTCAAATCTTCAGACGGAATGTCATTACAACATACCGAATCTCTTAAAAAGGCCTAGGTTATTCAAACCCTAAACCCTAGGTTATGTCTTGTGAATAGTGCCTATTTTGTCTTTTTCAAAAATATTTTATTTCCCGAAAAACTTTTATTTTCGTCTTAAAAATTCTTACTCGTTGATTCTAGCTCGTAGCCAGAATACTCTCGGTTTATAATCATCCTAATTCATAGAAAATGAAAAATAAACATATAACATAGAATATAATTAATAAAAATTCATTTTATTAATTAATAATTTTTTAAACTAAATTTCTGGACAATTCGATTTTTCGGGTTGTCACATTCTTCCCCTCTTATAAGGATTCCGTCCTCGGAATCACAAAATCACACCCATACCCGGATGCTTTATACTTACAACCTTCAACTAAGGTTTAATCTTACTTCTTTTTATTTTTGCTGAATAATCTCAACATACTATTTTAATTAGGTATTACCTAATTATTTCTTCTCATTATCTCTTCAACATCCTTTTTCCTAAGGATCTTTATCTGTTTTAATCGTCAGGTGTTAAACATCATGACAACAATGTTAGTTACCAAAGGCATAATAGTTATCTAGAAATGGGGTTGAATAGATATTTTAAACTTTTTCTCTATAAAATACTTGTTAGTTATTGAATATACTGACTGCAGCGGAATATATGTTTTGTTCCCCTTAAGATAATGCAATAATGGTTTGATAAGTAGTTATGGCAGTTATAACAGATATAGTAGTTATAGCAGTTAATGAGACACAGAGGTTTTAAGTAGTTCAGAGCACTCAAGGCTCCTAGTCCACTCTTCTACTCCACGAGAAGGAAATCCACTAAGGATGTTTTTACAACTTTGAATCACTTGGAATCCTTCAAGGCCAGCAGCCTTGGAACTTCTCTAGTTCACTAAGAACTCTTCAAGATCAATAATCTTGGAACTTCTTTAGTTCACTTAGAACTCTTCAAGTCCAGCAGACTTGGTACACTTTGGATTAAGAGTTGTATTCTAGGGTGTGCTACTCAGTTGTAATTAAGCATTAGTTTTGAATAAACTGAGTAGCGAAGCAAGTTTTCCTCTTCAGGATCGTAGAGTTTATCGTTGAGTGTTCTTGAGCATTTCTTATCTTTTCTTTCTTACTTGCTTGCTTGTTCTGAATCCTTGTCTGATTTTCTTATCAAGGAGCCCTTGAAATCTAGCCGTTGAAAGCATCCTTTGTTGCATTAAATGCTTCAGACAGTTCTATGCACTGATGTTAACTTCCTGCCTTTTTTGCTGCACAGCCGACTGGCCCACTGACACGACAGACTTCTTTCTCACCTAACACCTGGAAAGATATTTTCTACAGGCCTGATTGTCCTTTCCTTAGCTTCTCGAATACGCTTCTTCAATATATACTAAGGATGATTGTAGGATCATTGGGACTATTAATTTGTCGACGTCTATAAGCCTTTCTTCATTTGTTGATCTTCCTCCTTTATCAGATAAACTAACTTTGATGCTAACAGGAGGGTCACTACGATCGTGGTCTTTGTACCATGATTGTTGTGTGTTGACTTGCACAGGCTGGACTCAGTCTTGATCGTAGAGAACACTACGATTTATCTTAAGCTCTTTGATAGACTACTATTTCTACTTGCTTATCTTGCAGACTCCACGCTTTCGAGAGCAGACTGCGATTCTTGACTTGGCTCGACAGGTGCCCAGATCAACTCCACAATTCTCAGTGTGGCTTTCAGGACAGACTACGATCTTTGGATATCTTCTTTGAAGCTCCATAATTTTGCCTTGGATTCTGCAGACTGGCTTTGACAGACTACGATTCTGTCAAGGTTTAACAATTACATCTCAAAATAGATTAACCTGACAGTTTTGATCTCTCTTCTATACATTCATTTACAAAATGATAAACATTAAAGCACAGATCAACCTAACATTTTTGATCTATCATCTAAGTCCTTGTACATATGTTCTTTGAAGGACTTTACACTTAAGCATTTATATTTACTTTTAACTTCAAATTTGAATATGCAATTCCCAACAATCTCCCCCTATTGATGTTGATATAACCAAGGAGATTTGTATCATAGCATCAGTTTCTAAATGAATAATGCTAAATAGTAAATATGACTTAGTGTTTCAGTGAGTAGTTGAAATTTTTAGAGAATAAGCATGAATTTATTGATGTTTGAAAAGATATTACAATCTAGCATAAAAACATCAATACAACATTAATTTTGACTTATCTTTATCTTTTTTTCCTCTTATTCTTTGGAGGGTTGGCATGCTCTTCAGCTCTCCTTCTTCTGCTGACTTCATCTCTCCATGTAATGTCAGCTAGCTCTTCTGGGCTCAACATTTCTAAATGGCCATGTCTGTTCATAAAAAGAGGATCTCCAACTGGCATGTTAAGACCAGTAGAGGATACTCCTTCTGAGCCAAGAGCTGAACTTTGACCCCCTTGATAGGGTTCAGCCATGAGAGGGCGCTGCTGCTGTTGATCAGATCGTGGAGGCTGAAAGCTAGGACTTCTGGGGTTGCTTCTCGATAATTAACTAATGTGAGTTTGCCTCCTTCTGCCTCCTCTGCTTTCTCTGCCTCTACTTTTATCTCCTTGCTCATTATTCTCCCCCTTTATGTTAGCATCAAGGGTTCGAATGTCTTCAGAAAGACATTGGACACCTTGCACAAGCTCATGCATCTGAGAGCGATTGAGTGCAATGTCACTACGATTTTCCTCAACTAAAGCCTCAGTGTGTCTTCTCTGTTGTTGAAGCTGCTCCATGGCGTCATTTGTTTGTTTAATTTGAGTCACACCACAGGCTTAGAATTCTCGTAGTGTGAGGCGCAGCTCTTGAATCTGTTTGGTCAGGAGCTCATTCTTAGTTTGTTGAGTTTTCTGTATGATCTCCATAGATTCCTTATGCTTTTTTGTTGCAGCAAAGTGAATAGCATCCCTTTGGCTGAGGCTGTCACCCATTTCCTTGACAGTCTCCTTCAACTTCTTTGACAACTCAGTTGCCAAGTTCCCTAGTAAAGTCTGGACAGAGCTGATTATATGGTCGAATCTCTTGTGAAGCGCCAGAGAGTTTGCTTCAAGAACCTCCTCTGTCTCTAGAGCCATATGGCTTGTTAAATTAGCCAGCTCCTGTGACGAACGAGAATTTTGTAAAGATATTTGAATATTTATTTAAATAAATAAATATTTTTAATGATTTAATTATTGAGTTAAATAATTAATTCATGAATTTGTGGAAGATTAATTTAATTATGTGTGTTACATTAATTAAATTATGTGTAGTAATTTAATAGTTCAATGTATATATTTAATTGAGTTTATTTGATTAATTGAATTAATTAAATAAGCATATGTTACTTTAGTTAATTTAATAATTAATTAATGAATTAATAAATTGACATAATTAATAAATAAAAATATTAATTATGTGACAATGTGATTTAATATGAATTATCTTATTTTATTTAATTGATTTAAATAAAATTAATTAATCAATAAGTAACGTAACAATTAACTATATAGCAAACTAGTTAATTAAAATAAATAGAAAAGGAATAAGGGAGCAAGCCAAACAAGGCCTTAGGAGGAGTTAGTCTACAACGGTAGTATTTATAATACGTATACGTTGTTTTTCTAATCCATTATCAGAGAAACACTTAGAAATATCAGAAACAATTCAGAGAGAAAAAGAGGAAGAGATTGAGAGAAATTGAGAAAGGAAGAATTGAGAGATCATTGTGTTGTTAACTTTGATTTATCTTCACTACTAAAGGGTAATTCTTCTTTTAAGTTTTCAAAATTAAGATTTCTTAAATACGTACTTTTAAGTTTTCTGTGAAATTGGGTTTCCCAATTGGGTTACGATATAATTTTATCTATATGGGTATGTGATGATAACGTGTTTTATAATATATAATCATGATTTAAAAGGATCAATTTTATTTAAGATGGCCTTAATTGGGTTTTTGGAAATCACAGAGTTTATTTAAACATATGTTCAAATTTTCTCTATTAAGAATTATTTTGGAAAATTAAACCAAGATATGTTTATATATGTAATCATATATGTTAATATTATGTGTAAAATCATGTAGGTATGATTTACACTGATCACACCAAATTTTTTTGTTAAGAATTGGATTTTTCAAAAATACAGAGTGTTGAATATGGGTTAATAACCCATATGGGTGAAATACATGTTGTAATCATATGTTTTGATTAAAATTGACGTTTGATTATAAGTGTATATGTTTAAACAAAGAGAATGGAATTAAAATGAACGGATTCGGTGTAGTAACGAATCCGTAATGTTAGATTTTATATTTTTTATTAAATTTTGTAAAATTTATGAAGAACAGTGAAATTGATGGTGTTAAATTATGTAATTATATGACTTGGAATGTTAAGAACATGTTATAAGTGATATATAATGTTCTTGTGAAGTTTATGCTTCATGGGTAACATTATAAATCAGTGTATTGGTGTAAAATTGGAGAAAATGGCCGAATTTCTGTGTTCTTCGCGAACTGGAAATTCTGAAAAAACGCAACCGCGCGGCTGCGCCGGGTGCAAGGCTAAACGGTGCGCGGCCGCGCCAGGCCTGAATTTTTAAAAAAATTTGCTAAGTGTTAGAAATTTGTGAAATGTGTTTTGAGTCTAATGAACATGAACACATGTTGTATAAATATGATAAAATATTGATATGAGTTTAATAATTTATGTTATGTGATTAATTAATAAATTAATTACGTGACTTAAACTATTATTTGTAAAGGTTAAATAATGTGTTATAAACATTAAGACATTATTTTAAATCTAATTAACATGAAGACATGTTATGTATGTGATGAGTTATTAATACAAGTTAATAACTTAAGTTACGTGATTAATTAACAAGTTAATTAATCAACGTAAACCATTATTTGAAAACCTAATAATGAGTTTGAAGAATACTATTGTAAATCAATAATCATATCGAACTTGTGATTAATTGATATTGTGAATGTATTGATAGGTAAGAGTAATTAAAGAAGTGAGTAATAATTGTAGCTTGCGCATGAGGCAAGTTTTCTATCCCTAACTTACTATTATTGTTGGGCAAGTTTCCTAAACTAAACTCTTTAAATTGAGCAATTGCTATGCTTAATTACTATTGTTGAGCAAATTCTTACTCTTGAATATCCAAGTTTAGAATTTCACATGAGATGCCATGATTCTTTTAAAAGATCATTTAAGTGTACAATACTTATTCGATTGTATACCTTGAGAAGTTAATATTCAATTTGAATATCATTTATTGAGTTATCCAAACTAACTTTATTTGGTGCGGATTCTGATGTCAAACTGAGATGAACAACCTTAATATAGGGGATTAATGAAGATGCTTTAAGCGTTAAGATAGTGTGCACAGTATCAGTACAAAGGGCTGATCTCCCTAAGTACGAGAAGTAAAGTCTATAGTCTTATGACTGTTAAAGGTTTGAAAGGTTAATATACTTGACAACCTAAGACTCGGTTCAAGGTCTTATGACCCTCAGAAGTAATTTGATTCACGATTAATATTCTTGATTCAAAAGTTGAGAAGTAATTTGATTCACGATTAATATTCTTGATTCAAAAGTTGAGAAGTAATTTGATTCTCGATTAATATTCTTGATTCAAAAGTTGAGCTCTCTGTTATTCAGAATTCTTTTATTCGCATGTTATTATTCTGTCATGTTTTTATACTTGCGGGCATTCGTGCTCACTCTTGCATAATAACATTGCAGCTAATAATGAACGAAGTGATGTACCTTCTAGTAGCAAGGGCAAAGGAAAAGCTAACAAGTGTTGAAGACTTGTGTTGATGTTAAGAATGTTAAAGTTCAAGATTTATATGTGATGACTTAAGACTTATTTATTTACGTTTTCGCAACAGAGATTTAAGGTTAAGTTTAACCTGGGATTTATGATGTATTATTATTTCAGATGATTTATTTATCTAATAAATAAATTTCATTATTTATGGGTAGATAGTTGTATGATATTGGAACAGTGAACACCAAATCCTGTGAAAATTAAGATACCGGATTTGGGGCTGTCACAGCTCCTCCTTTGTTGGCATTAGAGACAATCGATCAAGAATTCGTTGAGTATCAGGAGGAGGATTCGTAGTGTATTCACCTGTCCTTGATATGCTCATGAGAGTAAGTGTCATGTCAAAGTATTCATTGTTTGAGGACGAGGGAATATTTGATTGGGTTAGAAGGGCTCATGTTTGGTGTATAGGAGAGGTGTTTGGTTTAGGGTCTTGTGTATGGGGGTTCGTTGAGCTGTTCTGGGGACTCTACGATTATATTATCAGGTTAGTCGACAAGCGTGAATCGTAGTTCGTCGTCCAGATTTGGTGTCTCAATGGTTGAGCTATCAAGCATCTGCTTGACGATTCTGGTGACTTGCTCGATAACCATTGGATCACTGACAGTTGGCTCTATAAGGACAAGTTGGTTATTTGGTTCATCAGTCACAGAGTTTTGGGACTCTGTAACTGAAAACTGGTTTAGTGGGTACAAGACCACCTCCAACCATCTTGGCAATTCGTAGAATTGATTGAAATGTGATGAAGGAGAGTGGTTGATAATGAAAGAGAGGGGAGTAATGTATACCTTTGGCTTAGCTTATGAAGTTAAACTATTTGTGATCATCTTCTGAGCAAAGTTGAAGTTCCTTGGGAAACCATAGGCTAGTACTGAAATTGCTGGATAAGCCTTGAAAGTCCAAAATATATGATCCCAGAAGTTGAGAATCATGGCTCTATGATAGGGCATCATAGGCAAGTAGTTGAACAGCTGATTGTAGTTAGCTGTCCTTTCTCTATTTCTTCCCACATACAGAATCTCAAGATCATCATCCTCTTCCTTATCACCATCTTCATTATCTTCATCAAGAACTTCCACCACATCTGCCATCACATCATCTTCAATGTCCACCATTTCTGTAGCAGCAGACTCTACGAGCTCTTCATGGGCTGAGGTGACTTCAAGATTATCAATTTGTAGCTCCCCCTCAACTTCTGCATTCTCTGGCACTTGTGCTCTTAACAACTCCCCCCCAGCTGTAGCACTATCTGGAACAAGAACTTCCAGAGTTTCTTCTTTACCATTATCAGGGCTCATTTGAGTTGCTTTTGGCACTTCTTCTTTAGACTGAGTCACATCATCTACCAGAACTTCCTCAAAGTGAGCAACAACTTCAGGCTGTACTTGTAACGACAATGAATTTTAAACTCCTTATTTATTAAATATGTGATTTAATTTTAACGAGTTAGTTTTGTAAGTTTATTTAAACATTATGTGGTGGTGAGAATTTGTGAAATGATTAAAGAAAGTCACTAATGAGTTATTTAAATTAGTGGACTGACCTTAAGGATTTAAAATCAGAGAATTGATGAGATTATTAATAATTAAATATTCAACTTATTTGAATATAGTGGCATGAAATGAACATATTGATTAATTGCAATTATGAGTAATTAATTGATAATGTGTTGATTAATAATTATTATGAAGGAATAATAATTAATGAGTAAAAAATTTATAAATATCATAATATTGTATTTACTTGGTTAATTGTTTTATACAAACATGTAATAATCAAACCTTTGGTATAAGGTAGTTACCCTTGTATATTGAATAAGGTGCAAGGTGACTATATATATCTTATGTAGTAAGGTTACTATATTGAATGTGTACATAAGGGTATGTGACAACATGCAAACATTAATACCCTATTGACATATAATAAGTGCAATTGTTAATTAATATTAATTTCTATAAGATATTATTATAGTAATAATGACTGTCATGATAAGGAGTAATAACAATACCCAATTACCTTATAGTTGGCATTAAGGAAAATGTACATGGATTATAAGATTGGTGTATAGGTACCTATTGATACATTATATTATTAGTTACTCTTTTGAAATGACATTATGACACTAATTAAATGTATAACCTAAGTATACATGAAATAAAAAGTGTACATGTATTATATAACTTAAGTAATTATATATACTACACTTACTAGTTACTAGTTGCTGAGTATTTGGTTGTCCCATAATAAGAGCCCAACTTCTTCTCACGTGAAACACTCATGAAGCTAGCCTACTCCTACTTTCTCAAACTCAGCAACATAGAAGGGATCATTGCAAGGGGAGTGGGCATAATAGTGTAATTCAACTACTCCTCACCAACTTCTTATAATCCATTATACATTCTTGCAATCCTTTGATTTAATTTGAAAGAGAATTGCTTTGACTAGTTACTTAATTATCTATATAAAGAGCTCTTCTCCTTCTCTTTTTAATTGATGAGAATTCCATCAAATAAGGCTAGTGTGAGTATACATTATAGTGAGAGTCTGAGAATTGAATAGCAGAGTATTAGCAAAGCAAATTACAGAGGTATATCACTTCATGTTCCTTATCATCTTCATTTTGCTGAATGCTTGATTTCATAAATAGCATGAATTCTAAGATTGTTGAATTAGAATATAATTATTAAGTGGTATATAAGTTGAAATACATGTTAGAACTGTGTTAGAACATATTTGAAATGATTTTTGTATAAAATTTTTGAGTTGGGCTAAGTTTCTGCCAAAGCAGTGCAGTGTCTGTCTCTGGCCGGCACCTGCGCAGCTGCGCCAGTTTTGTACTGGCCAGCGGCTCAGCTGCGCCGGGCCTGGATCAGAGTTTTCTGCTTCTGTTGCTTAGCTGTTATGTACTAACCTATAGTACCTTATTTGGCAAGCATGTGAACTGATTTAGCACACACATATAAGTATATTCATGTAGTGTGAGCATATATAACGACGTTAGTACGCACGATTGATGAAAAATCTTATGATTTTGAAATGAAACTTGTAATTCCAAATGTAAACTTTGTCATTTAAGTAGTATGTATACATTCTGATTCATGAATATAACCGTATAGACTATGTTGACATGAAATGAACGTTTAAAGTGTGTTCACACACTAGCATACATGATTGTAAGATTCGAACAATTTCGAAATGAGAAACTTAAGACTTTTGAAAACAAACTTGACCAAGACTTTTATCTTGTAGATTCTGACCATTTGAATATGTTTATATGGCGTTGATATATGTTTCAAATGCATATAAACTATATGTCGAGATGCCTTGTATATACTAAGTTGACTTAGTGTACTTTTCAATGAAAACTTAGAGTATGAAAACTAATAGCATCGATTTCCATGTGAATTACGTTATGATCACGCAAGCATGTATATTAGGATTTATTATGCCTCTAGACGTGTTGACATGAGCACCATGTGATGAAACATGGATATCACCTATACACACGTATTCAATAAATAAATTTCTAAGGCATGAACTATGTGATTAACATGTATACATGAGTAGTATACGCACAAGCATGCTTACAAAGTATTGTTAGCCTCGTGATGTGGTAATATAACTATGTAGCTAACCCTTGTAACATGGAATTGATTAGATTAAGGTATGTGAATTACCGGTATGAAAATATATGACTTTGAATGTGGTTAGAATGAGCATGCAAAGTTTCAAACTTGAAATTATAACCATAGAGCATATATATTAATGTCAGTAGTCTGAATGCTAGTGAATAAACTCAGGTTGTCCAGCAGCATAAAAACTCTTTTTTGGTTTGACAAGTGATTGGCGCAGCTGCGCCACTCTTAAAGCTTAAACCTGAGCAGCTGCGCTAGGCCACTTTCAAGTCTGGACAGTTTGTGAAATCTGGCTTTTGGCAGTTAACATATAATGACCTATAACATGTTAAATATGGTCTATTTGATACAAATTGTGGTCTTATGTGATAGACTTACCTGATGACTAGATTTTTGTATGTATGAACTTATGTTAGTTTACACATACTAATTGAGAGACCGACTTATTAATGTTAGGTCATTTTAACGTAGTTTAATTAAAGCTAGAACTTATTCGTAGCTGAACAAACAGGCAAGTATCCTAAATTATTGCACTACTTTATTCAAAAATCGTGTAAGCTGTGAGAACCCGAATTTTCAGATATTATTAAATAAGGATTTAATAAATAAAACTCTTAAAGTGTGAGATGGGTTCGAATAAGAGTATATATATATATGATATGAGGTATGTGATATTATATTGCATAGGGTAATATGGACTATGTAATATGTGTTTTTGTGATTAATAAATATACTATTAATATATATTTGTTATTTAGCGTAGAGACGATTCAGCGGAGATAAAAGGAAGTGGATAAATTCCTATCGATATTAAATAATTTATAGAATTATTTTATCATAGTAAGTTGGTGACATTAAATATCCTTAATGTATAATCACCATATTCTCGTGTATGTATTTTAATAACTAGTATGCTTATAATATAGGTTGTTGATAAATCTTAAGCTATCCGTGAACGAGTTTGGATAGTGAAGCATGAGTTAGTTAAGGGAATTAACTAATAAGAATAAATATTAGTTAATTTAAGTTGAGAGTTATATTATGGAATAATATAATGTGAATATTGAACCTTAATTAACTATGGTGATATAGTATAGGGTTTAATTTACTTAAGAAAATGAGTGAATTAATATATGTGTTGAATATGTAATTATAGTTGGTACTTTTATATATATTACTTAGAATAGTAATATGTGAGAAAGTCTAATGTACGAATAACGTTAATAAATATATATACGTTATTAAAAGATGATGGAAATCATTATATCTTTAAATAAATATTTAATATTCGAAGAAATTGTTTTGAGGACAATCTATAGAAAAGAAAGAGAACTAATTATTATATATTTCTAATAAAGGGTATTAAAATAATTTTTAATATTGAATTATTTTAATAAAAAGAGGAAATATTATTTTTGAATAATAATATCACCTTATATATTTTGTATAAGGTGTGATTGATTAATGTGATAGATATATTACATATTTGCTATATATAAATAAATTGATGAAAACAATTTATTATAATAGAAAATAAACTTATTACCTATTTTCTATATATAATGTGCATGTGCCGTACATGTGATTATTTTATCTTTAGACAATAAGTAAATTATTTTCTAATAATGAATATCCTTATTTGGAGAAAACATAATATTTTATGTTATGGCTAAATACATAATTTTTAATGTATTTTCAAAAGGAGTTTAATTTATAAAAGGAAACTAAGTTATTTTAATAAATTGAGTTGCTATAGTACCGTAAGTGTTATAAATAATATTTGAATATTCTAATTGTAATATATTTATATGTGGACCTTGGACTTAATAGTTCTAATGTAATTGAACATGTTATAAGTAGTAATGTGGTGAGAGATGAGTAAGTGATGAGAATAATAATAAGCTTAAGATTAAGCTTGTGGGAGATGCCTTGTGTGGCACGATAGTAGATTCGTCGATGAATTAATTAATTCAAGGACGGAAGAATTATTAATTAAATAATTAATCTATATTAATTGTTAATTTTATTATAATGGTATGTTAAATTATTATTATTGCGAGTGATAGCATGATAATAAGTATATTGTTTATAAATATAATAAGATTTATATTTATTTAATGTGGTAATTAACCATATAAATGTTAATTAATTGTTATGGAGACTAATAATTACATTGGTTGATGAAGGATGAATTAATTAATATTTTATTAATTAATTAATTGCCATTGAATATAATAACATATAAATGAGTAGATTATATTTGCTCAACTAGTCGACATATGCAAAGGATGCGATAATTAAACCATTAGTACATGGTAGCTAACTATATATTATACATATAATACAAGGTGACGCATTAATATGGCTACACATGATATATGTAGACTATATAGTAAGATTAGAAAATAAATGTGTACATGAGGTAATGTGAGTACATGTGTGAGTGAGCTAAGTACCACATAGATATTATAAGGAGTAAGCAATTGTTAATTGATATTGTTTTTACTAAGTTATTATAATTATAATAATAACCGTTATGAGGATGAATAATAATCATACCCAATATTCGGTATTAAGAAAATGTACACGAATTATAGATGTGCACAGTAAATTTACTATACGATAGTATTATTGGGACTACATTGTGACACATTAATTTATAACTTAAGTTATATAAAATGGAATGTGTACAACTTAAAGGTATATGGAATGTATATATATAGACCAAGTGTTGTATTACATTTACAAGTTGATTTTGCTGAGATTTAAAAGCATTGTTCCATATTGAGTGCCCACCTTCTCATTTCTTCCCACGTGAGCCCACATGGCTATACTCCTTCTCAATTTCATCAAAACATAGTTAATCATTACAAGGGGAGTGGGAATCATGATGAGTTCCAACAACTCTCACCAACTCTCTCTTATCCATTGAACATTCTTGCAATCCTTTGATTTAATATGGAAGGTAATTGAGTTGTCTGGTATTTCAATTGCCTATATAATGAGGCTTCTCTTCTCTAATTTCAATTGCTGAGAGATTATATTGAGGGAGAGTATTATAGCAGCATTTGTTTAGTAGCAAGTTCATATTGAAGAGGTATAGTTCTTGATTTTCTTACATTCTTGTCCTTCAATGTCAACTTCTTAATTTTTGCTAGACAAGATGTTAAGTTAATTGGGACTATGTTTGTTAAGTGTTATTGAAGTTAGTAAGCATGATAAAACTGTAATGTAGCTACTATGAAATTGAATTGTTGAAGAAATTCTGAGTTGGGCTGGTTTCTACCAAAGCAGAGTAGTCACTGGCTTGGACGGACACCGGCGCAGCTGCGCCGGGTTTATATCTGGTACCTGCGCAACTGCGCAGGGTCCTAGGTTCTGTTTTTGGTCAGACCCCGGCGCAGCTGCGCCGGGTTTATGTATGATAGCTGCGCAAGGACTGCACCAGCAGCTTTGTGTTCTGTTGTGGTTTCTGTCCATGCTAGCATATGATATCACTTTGGACAGGCTTGAATACTGATTTACTTATTGTGTATGAGTTCTTTAATACAACATACACATTGGTGAGCATGCTAGCACATATTAGGAAAGTAAACCTCATGTTTTGTAAATAAACTTATGGTTTCGAACATGAACTTTGAGGCCATGTGACAGTTATAGTTGGAGCCTTCTGTTAAAATCTAGGCATGAGAGTTTGACTTAAATATGCTTGAACATGAGTTTAACATATAGTTGAGAGTCCCTTTTTGCATATCATGACTTGCTTTAGTTACATAATGTATGTTTTCTAAAGAAAGTAGGAAACATTAATAATGAAGTTGATGAAACTTGTGATATTAAATTCTGATATTTAACACAGGCGTATTGTTGAAGTCATGAGTGTATATAAACATGAAGAATGATTCAAGGTTGTATTGCATGTGCTAAACTACTTTGACTTGGTTTAAAATGATTTCAAAGGAGAACTATGACAATTTTGTAAACTAAGTTGCTTGAACATGGTATATCTAGATTCTTATATTTTTGAGCCTACATGCTAGTGTTTTAACATCACTTAGATGGCATATATGTACACACACCTTGTTAGACATTATGAAAGTTAGTTAAGCATGAATTAGACATATTTTAAAGCAAGAAAAGATGCTAGTCATGCGTATATGATGAAGATATTTGTAAGCATGTGCATTAACATTATTATGACACCTCGCATGTATACATGATGAAAAGAGTAGCCTTGCATGATTAGTTAAGCATGATAAGGATTGTGGAAATAAAACTTAGAAAGTTTAAAAGTAAGATGGACAACATTGAGTCACTTGCATTCTAATTTTATGTGCAAGCAAGATAGAACTTGTAGGCCTCTAGTCATGATTGATATGTGCACCCCGCTAGTTAATCGTATTATGCACTATACGAGCATGTTTTAAAGTAAGTTTTGAAGACGAACTATACTAACTATATGTAAATAGATAGAATATATGTGAGCATGTGTATTTGAAGGATGATAGTAAGTATGTATGGTTAAGCTAAACCTATACGTATATAGTTATTTTAAGAATACGATAAGAATGTGAGACGAAGGTTCTAAGAACTAGTATAGAAAATAATGTAATACTTATTATTATATTGAGAATGTATGAATGTATGACTAATGGATATGAATCCATGATTATATAACTGTGTAGGATTACACGAAGCGCAAATATCTTAAGCAGTTAAGTCGTAGTTGTTAAACTACGAATCAGGCAAGTCTTTCAGTTCTTATTTGATATATGAATTCAATAACTGTTAGTTGAATTATATTATGCTGTGATAATGTGAACTTATATATGAACTGTATATGTGATATAAATGAGATTGAAAGTTGATCTTTGATGATATACTTGTTATGTGAAAGTAACTTGCATAGTAAATATAAATTATTTATAAATGCATGAACTGAGTATGATGTTGTATGCTATGTGATGCATGAAAACTGTTAGAATTGCTGAGCTGTCGAGCTCACTCTTGCAAATAACCATTTTTGCAAGTTAAGGACTTACGATAAAGACTTCGTGCTTCTTGATTGATAAAGATAGATAGTATCGCAATGAAGAATACTGTTTAGATTATTACTTGAACCACGTTTAGGTTCTAGGAGTGTGCTTGATATATACTTACGATGTTTAATACTTGTTGCATTGTAAAGATGTATTAGTTAATACATAGAGGATATCGAGTTGAGTTGTAAACCGTTATACGGTAATTCGAATCATATTATATAGTTGATTCAAGAATTGTAATTAATTCAAAGTTATGGAATCAATAAGAAGAATTTATTCAAAGGATATTGAAAAGTTTAAATTATTCTGCATTTTAGTAACATCGAATATGATGTAAAGACGAGATCTTGGATATGAATAGAATTTATATTCTAAATTATAATAAGAAAAGTTGTATTCTTTTACTAATGATTAAAAGATGTAATAGTTTCGCGTTAGTATTTGGTTAGTAGTATCGTGACTGCACCGGATCAGAGGTTTCGAAGGAACGTGGATTTGGGGGCGTCACATAAGCGAGTTTCTTAACTTCACTTGATTTGAATGCAAGTTCCCTTACACTCTTTATTGTGCAAGTTCCTATCCTTCTCATATTGTATTGAGCAGGTTACTATCGTATTGACAGTTAATTATTTAAAGCTTGAACTTTATTTCCAAGCATGCTATTAGGTGGTTTAATTACTTTACAATTATTCCACATCGATTTTATTGATATTCGCACTTGGTGCACTTGAGTTCGTACAGTCTTGGACTTGTACCTTATTTAAAAGTTCTATAATTCTTGAACTGTGTCAGATAGAGTTTGAACCCTTGTTCGGTCAAACAGGTATATGAAATTTTGTAAAAGCTATCCAAACAATTGATGGTAAGGATTCTTACACTGAAAGAACACCCCTTATATATATAGGGGAGTACCCCAAGTATCTATTATAAAGATACAAATAGCAGAGTTGAATGTTATGCATATACATGGCGTATGCGAGGCTGATCCCCTCAAGTACTATTCTGTAGCCAGTAACCAAAGGGTCAATCAGCTATTGATTCCGTTGGAGTTTTATAGTTCGAAGTCTACTTGACTATCAGTTATTCTAAAAGCAATCATTATTCTTGCTTCCGATATTCATATTGTTGAATTCATTGTCAGATATTTTCTATTCATCATGATATATCCTTTATTATTGTATTTTAACTTGCTGAGCAAACTTGTTGCTCATTCTTGCTATATCATGACTTATATTGCAGTTAAGCCCGAGACTTCAGGGAAGGGACAAGGGTAAAGAGAAGATGTAGGATTAGTTTGCAAGGACCAGACTTTATCTTTATGTTTAATTAAATTTCTGTTATGTAATATGAACCCTAATGACTATTCTAGGGTATGTTTGTATGACTGTTTTAAGGTTATCGAATCTTGGGACTAGTAACACCTTTTGAATGAACAGTGTACGTTTATTATATTCCGTATTTAGTTATCGTATGTTGTTTAGAGGTGGATGTTTGTATTGTATCGTGACTACCAGACCAGGGTCAGAGGACCCGGATTCGGGGGTGTCACAGGTTGGTATCAGAGCTTTAGGTTATAAACGTTACAAATGCGAAACCTAGGTTATAAACTTAGTAGAAAACTCAAGTAGAGTATGTAAGTGATGGGTTGAGGATATCCATCGAGTCTTATTGTGATACTGAAGTTGTTTATTTAAATCAGCTATGATTGATAGACATCCTAAGCTTCTTAATGCTAACATGAATAGTACATCACAATAAGTTTAATGTTTTCTTCCTTTCCTCAAGATCATGCCGCCTAGGAGACTACCGCGGAACCAGAGGGAGGAAGGATCCGTTAATAATGGCGGAGGGGAAAATGTCGACCCTATGCAGAACTTCGTTAACTTATTAACTGAGGCAATGCAGAACAGACCCCAGCCAGCAGCAGGGCAGCTAGGACATCACTTGGCGAGCTTTAAGGACTTTAAATTGGTAGGACCACCGGAGTTCCGAAGAACCTTGGACCCAATCGAAGCCCAGACTTGGATAGAAGAAATGGAGAAAGTGTTTGAGGTTGCACGAGTGGCCGAAGCACAGAAGACGAGTTTTTCTACTTTCATGATGAAGGGCGAAGCTAACTATTGGTGGAAGGCCAATAAGGGACGGGCAGGCGAAGGAGTTATTCCTTGGGATAAATTTAAGGAGCTATTTCTCGAGAATTACTTCTCGGAGAATACGCAACAGGATATGGAAGTTAAGTTTCTAGAATTAAAACAAGGTAGTATGTCTGTCGCAGAGTACGTAGCAAAATTTAATGAGTTGGCCCGATTCGCGTCACACCAAGTGGACACGGAGGCTAGGAAGGCAAAAAGGTTTGAATTAGGATTGAAACCTTGGGTGCAGAAAGCAGTCGCAGTATTAAAGATTAAGACATTCTCTGATCTACTGGATAGGGCTATCATTGCCGAAGGAGGCAATGAAGCCATTGCTCGATTCAAACAAGAAAAGAAGACCGGTCAGGAGGGACAAAAAGGGGGAAGCAGCGGAGGCAGCAACCCCAACAAGCGTAAATGGACGGAGAGCCAATCCTCTGGAGGTAACAAGTCTGGGGGAGAGGCCAAGAAAAGTGTAAAGTGCAACAACTGTGGAGGAGTCACTCGGGGGAGTGCATGAAGGGAAAGAGTGTTTGTTACCGTTGTGGACAACCGGGGCACATGGCTCCTCAGTGTTCGAATAATCAAAAAGGAGGGTGTTTCTAGTGTGGAGCCCCAGACCATCAAATCAAAGACTGCCCGAAGAAAAAGGACGATGCAGCTAGCGGCAACCGCAACAACAATAACGGACTGAGCATCGGAGGGCCAGCCAGTCAAGCCAACAGACCAACGACACTCACGTTTAACATGACCGTACAGGATGCGGTGGAGTCCAATGACGTGGTGTCAGGTATCATCCCAATCAACAATATAGATGCATATGTGTTATTTGATTCGGGTGCTACCTGCTCTTTTATTTTTGAAGAATTTGCTAAACGATTAGACTTACCGAGAGTTGAACAAGGTCACCATTAAGAACAAGTACCCATTGCCTAGGATCGACGATTTGTTTGATCAGTTGAAGGGGGCGAAGTACTTTTCAAAGATTGACTTGAGGACCGGTTATCATCAACTGAAGGTGAGGCCGAAAGACATTCCAAAGATGGCATTCAAAACTTAGTATGGACACTTTGAGTTTCTGGTAATGTCATTCAGATTGACAAACGCGCCGACAGCATTTATAGACTTGATGAATAGAGTGTTCAAATAGTATTTGGATAAGTTCGTTGTCATATTCATCGATGACATTCTGGTGTATTCAGAGACGGAGGAAGAACACGCCGAGCATCTTCGAATAGTGTTGGAGACATTAAGGAGAGAGAAGCTGTATGCAAAATTCTCCAAGTGTGAGTTTTGGTTGCAGAGAGTGCAATTTTTGGGGCACGTTATCGACAAGAATGGTGTTTCGGTGGATCCAGTAAAGGTAAAAGCAATTATCAATTGGGAGCAGCCGAAGACGCCGACAAAAATTAGGAGTTTCTTAGGATTAGCGGGATACTATCGGAGATTCATCCAGGATTTTTTGAAATTAGCATCGCCGTTGACCAATCTTACTAGAAAGACAGTTGAGTTCGTTTGGACGGAGAAGTGTGAAGAGAGTTTCCTAGAATTAAAGAAGAGGCTTAGTCAAGCACCTGTGTTAGCTTTACCGGACAACACGGGAGGGTTCGTAGTGTATAGTGATGCGTCACACAAGGGTCTTGGCTGTGTACTGATGCAACACGGAAAGGTCATTGTGTACGCTTCATGTCAGCTGAAAGATTATGAGAAGGGCTATCCGACTCATGACCTGGAATTAGCAGCAGTAGTTTTTGCCTTGAAGATTTGGAGGCATTATTTGTATGGTGAGAAGTGTGAGATATATATAGACCACAAGAGTCTGAAGTATATCTTCACGCAGAAAGAATTAAACATGAGGCAGCGCCGATGGCTAGAATTGATCAAAGATTATGATTGTGAGATTCTGTACCATCCAGGAAAAGTAAATGTAGTGGCAGATGCCTTGAGCAGAAAAGGCGGAGAGAAGTTATCGAAGTTAACCGTTCAAGAAGAGTTAGTGAAAGATTTCGAACGACTAGACTTGGAGGTCAAGTATCCGATGGAGACCGACGAGAAATTATTTACAATGATAGCGAGCCCGACTTTATTAGATAAGGTTAAGGAGGCACAAGAGAAGGACGAAGATTGTGATATTATCAAGAAGCAGATTGTCGAAGGTGATGATTTGAAATTCAAGATTGATAGCACTGGACTGCAAAGGTTTGAAGACGAATTTGGGTACCGTTAGTACCAGAACTGAGAGAAGAGATTTTACAAGAAGCACACAGTACGAGATACTCGATACACCCAGGAAGCATGAAGATGTACCAAGACTTGCGTCATCACTTTTGGTGGCCAAACATGAAGAGGGGGGTTGCAGAATGCGTAAGTAGGTGTTTAACTTGTCAGAGAGTCAAGGCAGAGCACCAACGACCAAGCGGGTTATTACAACCGTTAGAGATTCCAGAATGGAAATGGGAGCACATCAAGATGGATTTTGTGGTGGGACTTCCGGCAACGCAGAAAGGGCACGACGCCATATGGGTAATTGTAGATCGTCTTACGAAGTCAGCTTACTTTTTGCCGATTAAGATTAAGTATAGTTTGGACCAGCTAGCCATATTATATGTCAAGGAAATTATCTCAAGACATGGGGTGCTGGTATCTATTATATCAGATAGAGATCCGCAATTCATGTCGAATTTCTGGAAGAGTCTTCAAGAGAGATTGGGGACACAACTGCGAATGAGTACCGCGTATCATCCGCAGACCGATGGGCAAAGCAAAAGAACAATTCAAACACTTGAAGACATGCTCCGAGCTTGTGTAATGGACTTCAAGGGTAGTTGGGAGGATCACCTTCCATTAGTAGAGTTTGCGTACAACAATAGTTATCACTCTAGTATTGGAATGCCACCGTACGAAGCGCTATATGGGAGAAAATGTCGAACACCGTTGTATTGGGACGAAGTTGGAGAACGTCGACTGTTGGGACCAGAATTGGTACAGCAGACTGTAGAGATTATCAAGGTGATAAGAGCCCGACTAGTAGCGGCTCAAGATCGCCAGAAGAAGTATGCAGACTTGCATCGCAAGAAGAAAGAATTTGAATTAGGAAGCTATGCTTTTCTGAAAGTATCTCCCTGGAAGGGGAAGATTCATTTTGGGAAGAAGGGCAAGTTGAGCCCTAGGTTCATAGGACCGTTTGAGATTCTGAGGCAAGTCGGTGAAGTGGCATACGAGGTGGCGTTAGCTCCTGAACTTGAGCACATTCACAACGTGTTTCATGTGTTAGTGTTGCGGCCGTATAAACCAGACTACAAGCACGTTATCTCCTATGAGCCTATCCAAGTCGAGAAAGACTTATCATACGAGGAAGTTCCTATCCAGATACTAGATAGGAAGGAACAGAAGCTGAGGAATAGGATCATTCATTCTGTTAAGATTCTCTGGAGAAATCATGCAGTCGAGGAGGCTACATGGGAGCTAGAAGAGAAAATGAGAGCGAATTATCCATTTTTATTTGAGTAACCTTATTCTTACAATTCCGAGGACGAAATTTTTATAAGGGGGGAGGGATGTAACGACCATGAATTTTAAACTCCTTATTTATTAAATATGTGATTTAATTTTAACGAGTTAGTTTTGTGAGTTTATTTAAACCTTATGTGGTGGTGAGAATTCGTGAAATGATTAAAGAAATCACTAATGAGTTATTTAAATTAGTGGACTGACCTTAAGGATTTAATATCAGAGAATTGATGAGATTATTAATAATTAAATATTCAACTTATTTGAATATAGTGGCATGAATTGAACATATTGATTAATTGCAATTATGAGTAATTAATTGATAATGTGTTGATTAATAATTATTATGAAGGAATAATAATTAATGAGTAAAAGATTTATAAATATCATAATATTGTATTTACTTGGTTAATTATTTTATACAAACATGTAATAATCAAACCTTTGGTATAAGGTAGTTACCCTTGTATATTGAATAAGGTGCAAGGTGACTATATATATCTTATGTAGTAAGGTTACTATATTGAATGTGTATATAAGGGTATGTGACAACATGCAAACATTAATACCCTATTGACATATAATAAGTGCAATTGTTAATTAATATTAATTTCTATAAGATGTTATTATAGTAATAATGACTGTCATGATAAGGAGTAATAACAATACCCAATTACCTTATAGTTGGCATTAAGAAAAATGTACATGGATTATAAGATTGGTGTATAGGTACCTATTGATACATTGTATTATTAGTTACTCATTTGAAATGACATTATGACACTAATTAAATGTATAACCTAAGTATATATGAAATGAAAAGTGTACATGTATTATATAACTTAAGTAATTATATATACTACACTTACTAGTTACTAGTTGCTGAGTATTTGGTTGTCCTATAATAAGAGCCCAACTTCTTCTCACGTGAAACACTCATGAAGCTAGCCTACTCCTACTTTCTCAAACTCAGCAACATAGAAGGGATCATTGCAAGGGGAGTGGGCATAATAGTGTAATTCAACTACTCCTCACCAACTTCTTATAATCCATTATACATTCTTGCAATCCTTTGATTTAATTTAAAAGAGAATTGCTTTGACTAGTTACTTAATTATCTATATAAAGAGCTCTTCTCCTTCTCTTTTCAATTGCTGAGAATTCCATCAAATAAGGCTAGTGTGAGTATACATTATAGTGAGAGTCTGAGAATTGAATAGCAGAGTATTAGCAAAGCAAATTACAGAGGTATATCACTTCATGTTCCTTATCTTCTTCATTTTGCTGAATGCTTGATTTCATAAATAGCATGAATTCTAAGATTGTTGAATTAGAATATGATTATTAAGTGGTATATAAGTTGACATACATGTTAGAACTGTGTTAGAACATATTTGAAATGATTTTAGTATAAAATTTTTGAGTTGGGCTAAGTTTCTACCGAAGCAGTGCAGTGTCTGTCTCTGGCCGGCACCTGCGCAGCTGCGCCAGTTTTGTACTGGCCAGCGGCGCAGCTGCGCCGGGCCTGGATCAGAGTTTCCTGCTTCTGTTGCTTAGCTGTTATGTACTAACCTATAGTACCTTATTTGGCAAGCATGTGAACTAATTTAGCACACACATATAAGTATATTCTTGTAGTGTGAGCATATATAACGACGTTAGTACGTAGGATTGATGAAAAACCTTAAGATTTTGAAATGAAACTTGTAGTTCCAAATGTGAACTTTGTCATATAAGTAGCATGTATACATTCTGATGTCATGAACATAACCGTATAGACTATGTTGGCATGAAATAAACGTTTAAAGAGTGTTCACACACTAGCATACGTGATTGTGGGATTCGGACAATTTTAAAATGAGAAACTTAAGACTTTTGAAAACAAACTTGACCAAGACTTTTATCTTGTAGATTCTGACCATTTGAATATGTTTATATGGCGTTGATATGTGTTTCAAATGCATATAAACTATATGTCGAGATGCCTTGTATATACTAAGTTGACTTAGTGTACTTTTCAATGAAAACTTAGAGTATGAAAGCTAATAGCATCGATTACCATGTGAATTACGTTATGATCACGCAAGCATGTATATTAGGATTTATTATGCCTCTAGACGTGTTGACATGAGCATCATGTGATGAAACATGGATATCACCTATACACACGTATTGAAGAAATAAATTTCTAAGGCATGAACTATGTGATTAACATGTATACATGAGTAGTATACGCACAAGTATGCTTACTAAGTATTGTTAGCCTCGTGATGTGGTAATAGGACTATGTAGCTAACCCTTGTAACATGTAATTGATTAGATTAAGGTATGTGAATTACCGGCATGAAAACATATGACTTTGAATGTGGTTAGAATGAGCATGTTAAGTTTCAAACTTGAAATTATAACCATAGAGCATATATATTTATGTCTGTAGTCTGAATGCTAGTGAATAAACTCAGGTTGTCCAGCAGCATAAAAACTCATTTTTGGTTTGACCAGTTAGTGGCGCAGCTACGCCACTCTTAAAGCTTAAACCTGCGCAGCTGCGCCAGGCCACTTTCAAGTCTGGATAGTTTGTGAAATCTGGTTTTTGGCAGTTAACATATGATGACCTATAACATGTTAAATATGGCCTGTTTGATACAAATTATGGTCTTATGTGATAAACTTACCTGATGACTAGATTTTTGTATGTATGAACTTATGTTAGTTTACACATACTAATTGAGAGACCGACTTATTAATGTTAGGTCGTTTCAACGCAGTTTAATTAAAGCTAGAAATTATTCATAGGAGAACAAACAGGCATGTATCCTAAATTATTGCACTACTTTATTCAATAAATCGTGTAAGCGAGTTTCTTAACTTCACTTGATTTGAATGCAAGTTCCTTTACACTCTTTATTGTGCAAGTTCCTATCCTTCTCATATTGTATTGAGCAGGTTACTATCGTATTGACAATTAATTATTTAAAGCTTGAACTTTATTTCCAAGCATGCTATTAGGTGGTTTAATTACTTTACAATTATTCCACATCGATTTTATTGATATTCGCACTTGGTGCACTTGAGTTCGTACAGTCTTGGACTTGTACCTTATTTAAAAGTTCTATAATTCTTGAACTGTGTCAGATAGAGTCTGAACCCTTGTTCGGTCAGACAAATATATGAAATTTTATAAAAGCTATCCAAACCAATTGATGGTAAGGATTCTTAGACTGAAAGAACACCCCTTATATATAGGGGAGTACCCCAGGTATCTATTATAAAGATACAAACAACAGAGTTGAATGTTATGCATATACATAGCGTACGTGAGGCTGATCCCCTCAAGTACTATTCTGTAGCCAGTAACCAAAGGGTCAATCAGCTATTGATTTCGTTGGAGTTTTATAGTTTGAAGTCTACTTGACTATCAGTTATTCTAAAAGCAATCATTATTCTTGCTTCCGATATTCATATTGTTGAATTCATTGTCAGATATCTTCTATTCATCATGATATATCCTTTATTGTTGTATTTTAACTTGCTGAGCAAACTTGTTGCTCATTCTTGCTATATCATGACTTATATTGCAGTTAAGCCCGAGACTTCAGGGAAGGACAAGGGTAAAGGGAAGATGTAGGATTAGTTTGCAAGGACCAGACTTTATCTTTATGTTTAATTAAATTTCTGTAATGTAATATGAACCCTAATGACTATTCTAGGGTATGTTTGTATGACTGTTTTAAGGTTATCGAATCTTGGGACTAGTAACACCTTTTGAATAAACGACGTACGTTTATTATATTCCGCATTTAGTTATCGTATGTTATTTAGAGGTGGATGTTTGTATTGTATCGTGACGACCGGACCAGGGTCAGAGGACCCGGATTCGGGGGTGTCACAGTACTTCCTCAGCAACAGCACTTAGTTCGAGCATCTCCTCTTGAGCATTGATCATGGCCTGATCAGGTGCAGCAGTGTTGTGTGCATGACTGATGTAGGCTATCACATCTTTTATGATTCTGGTCTCTTCTACGGTTGGACCAAATGCTTGAGGCTCCGTGTTTTGTTCATCTTTCTCAGCAGCCCTTCTTCTTTCATCTTCCTTCAAAAATTCCTCATTTGCAAGAACATACTTCTTGACAAACCTCTTCATCCTCTTCTTTGGCTTGGACACAGCCTTTACACTTTCTTCAGCTTCAGCCCTAACAGTTTGTTCAGGCTGAGAGGCTGTTGCAGCTTCTCCTTCTGCAGTAGCAGCCAGTCTGGACTCTACGATTTATGATGACTCCACAATCGTAGTGAGTGAAGACTTCTTTATTCTGTGGCTGCGTTTCTTCTTCTTCTGAGGCTCAGAACTACCTTCAGCCTTATCTTCACTTGTCTCCCTCTTTTTCTTCTTCTTCTTCTTCTCTTAGAGAACCTATTCTGGTGATTGAGTTGTCTCAAGCGTAATAACTCTGTTAGTGGTAAGGCTTCAAAACTTAATATCAGCACCAGGAACTCCTTGAGGTGCATCAGTTGTGACGCCCCCAAATTCGGACCGCCACTTGGTCACTCGAATTCGGTTTGTCACGTTCTAAAATCTAACACCACAATAAATATTATAACTAAATATCGCATCGCACAGCGGAATAATACAGAACTATTACCGAATAGATTACATTTAATTAATATAATTTATTCACATCCCAAGGTATCGTAACTTAAACATCGGTTACATAGCTTAAACATACCTTAAGCATATATAAACCTAACTAATACATAAAAGCATAAGTTCTTATTACAATTATAAGTTCTACATAAATAAAGCTACTCAGTAGCCTTTCCCTTGCCCTTGTCAGTACTCGAAGGTCCGCACTGCTCTGCCTTAACTGAAATGTTTTAAGGAAAGCAAGAATGAGAAACAAGTTTGCTCAACAAGTAATATAACAATAAGGGTGAGTAATATAGTTCTCGAATCTCAAAAAGGGTATAGCAAGGTATGATAGTTCAAGGATACCAAGAATATCAACAGTTCTCAATAACAGTCGCTAAGGACAGAATACTATCAATGTGATTTAATACTAAATTAATTTAAGATTTCAAGATAACTGAATACTGAGCAGTCACTAAGGACTATTGAACATCTACTAGAATCATCAATATTAAATTGATAACCCAAAAAAAATAAGTACAATAGATGATCAATCTACAATACTCTATGTTATGCATAACACCACTATAATATTCACGCTTGTGTTGGGCTTCCAACAATATACACTCCCCTTACCATAAGGGTTGTTCAACTCAGTTTTTCAAGATTTTCGCACCAGTTAATTGGTTTGGACAATTTTCTAAACATGCATATAGTCTAGCCGAATCAAATGGCATAAACTCTTTCACGATATTCAAGAACAATACCAAGTTCAACATGAATAATAGCTTTCATAAGACTCAATGAAATAAGAGTTCAAGCATACTAACTCAATTTAAACAAGTAAGTAAGAAAAACTTGCTTACAATATTTCTTGAATAAAGTAAACACAAAGATATGATACTTGCACAATAAAAGTAGGGTTCAGATACTTGCCTTATGCGTAATCTATCCACGAAATTAATTAACACTTTCGAATCCTATCGTAATATAGTTACGTATATATATGATATCTATTAGTCATATATTTCAACATCATATCTTATCTTGGATATACAATCAACACATAAACTAAGTTTTAACCTAGTTACCCCGTCATACTATATAGCATCATATTAATTCACAAGTCTCGACTAATATACTTTTATCCTTAACGTTCCTCTTTTCAGGTTAATCAAGTTTACATATCGTCATTATCACATACGATCACAACAAATAGCAAACATACTCTTTTTAGCAAGTTATGGCATTATTGTATGTTAACCTTCAAAATCGAATTCAAGTATCAACATATAATATCACGTAACATATATGCATGTTAAAGGATGCCTTCATGCTTCCCAAGTCCATCTAAGTTCTCTCTTTCATGATATGGTTCTAAGTTAACACTTTTGACATCTTACGGTCATTCAAGGTCATGAAAATCACAAAGTCTAACATGCTTGCTTTTTAAACACATAAGGTATTCATATAACTTGTATTAGGCATACTCATGAATATTCATATCGCATACATGTAACTATCATTGTTATTAGTTTGAAAGCATGCTTCGTTTATGCTAAACTTGGTTTCACAACACCTAATCATGATATATACCCATGTATGACGTTAATGAGGTTAAGAGTACTATCAAACACGTCCATAAATTTTAGAATTTAAATCTCAATGTAACATGTCAATGCTCACGTGCAAAGCTTGTATTTTCATTAGTAATGTTCACTAATTAGTCCAACATGTTCATGCTTCATTACGAATCATATAAACACATGTTAACGGGTTATTCATGCATTTCTAAACCATACTACTATGCTAGCAAGATCAGAATATCAACATGGTTATAGCATGTCAAAGTTTGTTTTCAAAACTTCCATTTTCGTTACGAATGTGCACTAGTGAGATTCACATGTTTATATTACATTACGGAACCTATTTACATAAGTTAATGTGTCTCTCATGCATCTCTAAACTATACTATCATGTATCAAAAGTTAGAACATCAATATAAGTCTAACATATCAAAGTCCATTTTTTCATAACTTTAAGTTCCTTTTGAAAACCATAAGTTGTTTTATCAAAATGTATACCATCTTGGTTTAAACATGCTTACGTTAGGTCTACATATCCATATATACAAGTTACTTATGTTAGTATGCTTGCCTAAGTTATAATAATCAATTACACTTAACATCATCATAACAGAACTCAAAATCTGGACACATAGGCCGGCGCAGCTGCGCTGTGCCTTGGTTATAAACCGGTGCAGCTGCGCCACTACTGGTTTTTGGCCAGACAGTGGCCAGCAATGGCAAAAAGCTAGGCTAATTCCCAAATTTCATAACCAAATAGATTCCAGACAAGCTGCATTTCATACTAAACATTCATATAACCACTAAACAAGTGTTCTTTATCCCAATTACAACCCAATTCAACATGATCAAGAATTAAGAATTTCAAGAATAGAAATTTTGACAGAGAACGAAAATGAAGAACAATAATCATGGAATTATACCTCTGTAATGCAATTGTTGTTAACTGAATTCTCAACTCTTAGAACACTTCACACTGATATATATGCTCTCACTCAACACTTATGCAAACTCTCAGCAAATGAATTTGTGAAGGAGAAGAGCTTATATATATAGAGAAGCTAATGTCCAGACCAAGCTTTTCTCTCCCAAATCAAACCAACGAAAATTTGAATTGTATGGAGGTTAAGAAATGGTAGGTATTTAGTTGTTAGAACCCATCATCAAAACCACTCCCTATTGCATGATTGCTAGTCTACATTGCTAAGTTAAGGAATAGAGATCTAGCTTCATGATGTATTCACGTGTCAAAGGATTGACACTATTAATATGGGACAAGCAAAGCAAATCTCAGCATTCTACAATACTTATGCTATACACTTATACATAATTTCTACTCTTATGTTATATTTTATGTACATATTATCCATACATAGGTTATAACTTAATGTCACAATATAAATTTACATAAGTAATACTTCAATGTAGTAAAGGTAATTTGTACGCGTATAATCCATGTACATTTTGTTAATACCGGATATAATTTAACCGGATATTCTCACATTACATTGTCTCGTGTATTATTCAATTAAATTCTATTAATCAACAATTGTTTATCATATATCCATGATGTATTATTTTAATGTATACTCACATACAATTGTCACATAGGCATTATTCATGTAGCTTTCACAACTCAAATAACTTTACTATATAGTTTATGTATAATTGTATAGTCCATTGCTAGACACTTCATATAACATATAGGTGGCTACTATACATTATATATTTAATTCGTATGCTTGCACATAGAAATTAATTGAGCATATATAGTCTACTCGTTATGTATTAATATTCTCAATGGTAATTAATTAATTACTTATCTTATCAATTAATTAATAATAATATTAATTCATCCTTTATCAATCAATGTAATTATTAATCTCCATAACAATTAATTGATATTCATATGATTAATGTTTACATTGAATAAATATAAATCATAAACAAGTTACCTATAATTATTCCATTATTTGCAACAATAATATTCAACACATTATTCTATAACAATTAAGTAACAATTAATTATTCGCTTAATAATTCCTTCGTTGATTAATATAATCATTATTATTTCTCATCACTGTGCCACACAAGGCATTCAACGAGTTTATTGCAAACTCCATATATTCTCAATTATTATAATTATTCAATTTAATATAATTGAGTTAACTCATCTCATAACACAAAATCATTTATATTCAAATAAATTCTCATTTCTATTAATATATTCATTTAATAATATATGGAAATTCTCGGGCATTACATCAGTGGTTGAGCCTTGGGGCTCCTCAGCTATTTGCACACCTTCATTCACCTTCCTTTTCCCTTTGCTCTTTCTAGTCAGGGCCACAGGTTCTTCTTGGTTAAATTCTTCATCATCCTCAGCTTCCTTTACAGCAAATGAAGTTGCTAACATCATCTTCACATTCTCTGCTGGATTCCTCTTCCAATTCTGGAACAGCTGCTAGGTCATCTTCCTGTTGGGATTGATGGAGACCTTCTTTGTCCTCAATCTTGTCACCCAGAGCAGACTGTAGAATAATGCTGATAAACCTCCCATAGAGCATTTTGGCAGAGCTCTTGGTCTTCTTAGGGCTTAGCATCCATTTCCCAATCCAATCCATCAGCAAAGCCCCATAGTTGAGTTGTACTTTGAAGCGAATAGCTGTCATGAGCTTCAGTTGCTTCTTGTTGACAAAACCGTGGCCAGAGCCCTTGCAACATATGCATTTTCCAACAATGTCAGCAAGGAACTCATATTCTTGGGAAAATTCTTTCTTCTTGTAGCCACTATTTCCTTCAATCTTTGAGTAGCGCATCTTCTTTAGACCTTCATGGAAATCAATAACTTCCATGGACAGAAGACCTTTTGGTTTGAAACCTAGGGCTAGGTTTATGCCTTCAGCGTTGAGTTGAATCTGCACACCCTTGACCTTGGTAAGGATGAAGTCCCCTTCCATGACTCCATTGTTGTAGAACTCCTTCACCAGCTTCGGGTAAATCAGTGTGCTGGTGTTTAGAGCTTCTTCGAGGCCAGCACTCTTCAGAAGTGAAAGTATCTTGTGAAACTTGGGGTCAGCATCCTTGAACTCGTCAAAGCATAGCTGGTAACCAGAAATAACATTTGAAGTAGACATTTGATTTTGATTGAGTATCCTACAATGAACAGATTTGGCTTAGCTTTCTGAAACTTAGGGTTTCGTTTGAGAGAGAGATATATAAGCTTTTGAAATTCAAAGGTAAACTGACAAATGATAGTTCAAAATGAATTTATAACTTCTCTCCATATGTTTTGCATAGTGGGACACATGTCGAGTTTTGTAGAACTCTACAATTTTAAGTTATGTGGAAAGTTTGGTTCTGCCATTAGCTCCCCCTGAGCTAGTGAGTCCTTATGAGAGGACTACGATTGCCGAGAACCACTCCACGATTGTTGAGTTCCATCCTAAGCTTGCTTCTTGACCGTTGACTCTATGATTTTCTGTTATGCATTCTGAAATGGCATCCCTTCTGGTTTAAACAACTTTGATTCTTTATCGGATCATAACTTTCCGAAGATCTTGCTCAGGAAGGGCTAACCTCTTAGTTTGACACTAAGGATCAGGTTTATCACTGAGGCTCTTATCAGAAGGATTGCTTAGCTTGATAATGCTGCTACCACAGTGAGCTTTTCTGCCTTGTCAAGATCGCTCCACGATTGTGGTTTCTCCCAGTCATCTCTATGATTTTGACTTAGCCTTTGTATCTGCATGGTTAGCACCATCTAAAGAATAGAATTTATGGTTGCAAATTTAACATACCTAACTCACTTATCAATTTATTAAATCCGGATTCATCTAAGGGTTTTGTAAACACATTAGTAAGTTGATTTTCAGTAGGGATGTAGTGCAAAGATATAGTTTCATTTTGAACATGATCCCTAATAAAATGATATCTAATCTTTATATGCTTAGTCCTAGAATGCATGACAGGATTATGTGTTATTGCTATGGCACTTGTGTTATCACAGTGAACATGTATAGATTTGAAATCAAACTCATTGTCTGCTAGCTGGTTCTTCATCCATAAGATTTGAGCACAACAGCTGCCTGCAGCAATGTATTCAGCTTCTGCTGTTGAAGTTGATACTAAGTTTTGCTTCTTGCTGAACCAGGACACTAGTCTATTTCCTAGCAGTTGACAAGTGCTACTAGTACTCTTTCTATCTATTTTGCATCCTGCAAAGTTAGCATCTGAATATCCTGTCAGTTCAAAGGAGGACTACTTGGGATACCATAGTCCCAAGTAGGGTGTACCTTTGAGATACCTGAAAATCCTTTTTACAACATTTAAGTGTGATTGTGACACCCCCAAATCCGATATCTTAATTTCTACAGGATTTGGTGTTCACTGTTCCAATATCATACAACTATCTACCCATAAATAATGAAATTCATTTATTAGATAAATAAATCATTATCTTACATCATCTGAAATAAAAATACATCATAAATCCCAGGTTATACTTAACCTTAAATATCTGTTGCGGAAACGTAAATAAATAAGTCTTAAATCATCACACATAAATCTTAAACTTTAACATTATTCATGACAACACAAATCTTCATCACTTGTTAGCTTTTCCTTTGCCCTTGCTACTAGAAGGTACATCACTTCGTTCATTATTAGCTGCAATGTTATTATGCAAGAGTGAGCACGGATGCCCGCAAGTATAAAAATATGACAGAATAATAACATGCGAGTGAAAGAATTCTGAATAACAGAAAGCTCAACATTTGAATCAAGAATATTAACCAAGAGTCAAATTACTTCTCAACTTTTGAATCAAGAATATTAATCAAGAGTCAAATTACTTCTGAGGGTCATTAAGACCTTGAACATAGTCTTAGGTTG
The DNA here is from genome assembly GCA_020205555.1 of Panax stipuleanatus. NCBI lineage: Eukaryota > Viridiplantae > Streptophyta > Magnoliopsida > Apiales > Araliaceae > Panax > Panax stipuleanatus. The sequence continues at coordinate 83,305,579 of CM035118.1, forward strand.
TCAAGTATATTAACCTTTCCAACCTTTAACAGTCACAAGACTATAGACTTTATTTCTCGTACTTAGGGAGATCAGCCCTTCGTACTGATACTGTGCACATTATCTTAACGCTTAAAGCATCTTCATTAATCCCCTACATTAGGGTTGTTCATCTCAATTTGACATCAGAATCCGTACCAAATAAAGTTGGTTTGGATAATTCAATAAATGATATTCATATTGAATATTAACTTCTCAAGGTATACAATCGAATAAGTATTGTACACTTAAATGATACTTTTAAAAGAATCATGGCATCTCATGTGAAATTCTAAACTTGGATATTCAAGAGTAAGAATTTTCTCAACAATAGTAATTAAGCATAGCAATTGCTTAATTAAAAGAGTTTAGTTTAGGAAACTTGCCAAACAATAACAATAACTTAGGGATAGAAAACTTGCCTCGTGCGCAAGCTAGAGTTATTACTCACTTCTTTAATTACTCTTACCTATCACACATTTACAATATCAATTAATCACAGGTTCGATATGATTATTGATTTACAATAGTATTCTTCAAACTCATTATTAAGTTTTCAAATAATGGTTTACGTTGATTAATTAACTTGTTAATTAATCACGTAACTTAAGTTATTAACTTGTATTAATAACTCATTACATATATAACATGTCTACATGTTAATTAGATTTAAAATAATGTCTTAATGTTTATAACACATTATTTAACCTTTACAAATAATAGTTTAAGTCACGTAATTAATTTATTAATTAATTACATAACATAAATTATTAAACTCATATCAATATTTTATTATATTTATACAACATGTGTTCATGCTCATTAGACTCAAAACACATTTCAAAATTTTTCAACACTTAGCAAAAAAAATTCAAAATTTTCGGACAGGCGCGGCCGCGCGCCATTTTGCCTTGCAGCCGGCGCGGCTGCGAAAATTTCAAAATCTGAAGTTCGCGAACGAACACAGATTTTCTCCCATTTTCTCCCAATTCACATCATTATACTGATTTATAATGTTACCCATGAAGTATAAACTTCACAGGAACATTATATATCACTTATAACATGTTCTTAACATTCCAAGTCATGTAATTACACAAATTAACATATTAATTTTCACTGTTCTTCAAAACTTTCAAGAGTTTAATGAAAAACATAAAAAAAATCTCCTTACGGATTCGTTACTACACCGAATTCATTTATTTCAATTCCATTTTTTTTGTCTTAACATATACAATCATATTCATGTATCAATTTAAATATAAACATATGATTTAATCATTGATTTAACCCATATGGGTTATTCACCCATATTCAATACTCTGTAATTTCATAAAACCCATTTATTAACAAAGTTATTTGGTGTGGTCAGTGTAAATCGTGGATACATGATCTAACACATAATACCAACATATATGATTACATATATAAACATATCTTGGTTTAATTTTTCAAAATAATTCTTAACAGAGAGTTTTTATAAAGACGTATAAAAACTCTGTAAATATTTGAAAAACCCAATTAAGGCCAGATTATATAAAATTGATCCTTTAAAACATGATTATATGTTAGAAAAACACGTTATGATTCCATACCCATATAGATAAAGCCATATCGTAACCCAATTGGGAAACCCAATTTTCACAGAAAACTCAAATACGTAAATGAAGACTTTGAAAAAAATATAACTTTTAAAAACTTAAAAAAAGAAGATTACCCTTTGTTAGTATGAAGATAAATCTAATACAATACTCAGGATTCCTCAAACCTCTTTCTCTCTTCTTCTTCTTCTCTCTGAAGATTTCTAAGTTTTTTTTTATTTCTTTCTCTGACTTTGAAAAAAATGAAAACAATTCCGTTTAACAGGATAATATACGTATATATATAATATATCCGTTGTATAACAAACGGATTAACTCCCCTTAAGGCCTTGTTTGGCTACACCCTTAATTCCTTTTTCATTTATTTTAATTAACTAGTTTAGTATATAGTTAATTGTAACACTTTAATTAATCAATCAATTTTATTTAAATCAATTAAATAAAATATAATAAATTTTACATTAAATTATATTGTCACATAATTAATATTTTTATTTATTAATTATGTTAATTCACTAATTCTTTAATTAATTATTAAATTAATTAAAGTAACATATGCTTATTTAATTAATTCAATTAATCAAATAAACTTAATTAATTAAATACTTTGAACTATTAATTCACTACACATTAATTTAATTAATGTAACACATATAATTAAATTAATCTACCACAAATTCATGAATTAATTATTTAACTCAATAATTAAATCATTAAAAATATTTATTTATTTCAATAAATATTCAAATATTTTTACAAAATTCTCGTTCGTCACATCTTTCCCCCCTTAAAAGGATTCTGTCCTTAGAATCACGGTTCGATTTAATAATTTCGTCCCATTATAAATATTCAAACAACTTTGAACTATTAAATCACTACACATTAATTTAATTAATGTAACACATATAATTAAATTAATCTACCACAAATTCATGAATTAATTATTTAACTCAATAATTAAATCATTAAAAATATTTATTTATTTTAATAAATATTCAAATATCTTTACAAAATTCTCGTTCGTCACATCTTTCCCCCCTTTAAAGGATTCTGTCCTCAGAATCACGTTCACCTATTCAAGAAAATAAGTGTGGATAATTCATCATATTCTCTTCGAGTTCCCACGTAGCTTCTTCAGCGTTGTGGTTCCTCCAAATTACCTTAACAGAAGGTATTACTTTGTTCCTGAGAACTTGCTCTTTCCTGTCAACTATCTGAACAGGAACTTCTTGGTATGATAAATCTTTCTCAAATTGTAGGGGTTCATATTCTATCACATGTTTGTAATCGGGTTTATAACGTCGTAATACCGACACATGGAAAACGTTGTGGACATGCTCCAGTGCCGGAGGTAAAGCTACCTCATAGGCTACTTCTCCAATTCTTCGGAGTACCTCAAAGGGTCCAATGAACCTTGGGCTCAATTTTCCCTTCTTACCAAATCTGATCTTTCCCTTCCAAGGAGAGACCTTCAAAAATACAAAACTACCCGATTCAAACTCTACATTCTTGCGGTGTGGATCGGCGTATTTCTTCTGCCTATCCTGAGCCGCTACTAATCTTGTCCGAATTACTTTAACTATTTCTGCCGTTTATTGGACTAACTCTGGTCCTAGCAATTGTCTTTCACCAACTTCATCCCAATACAGTGGAGTTCTGCACTTTCTACCGTACAACGCTTCGTAAGGCGGCATACCAATACTAGCGTGGTAACTATTATTATAACCAAATTCTACAAAGGGCAAATGATCATCCCAATTGCCTTTAAAATCCATTATGCATGCTCTAAGCATATCCTCTAATGTTTGGATCGTTCTTTCACTTTGCCCGTCAGTCTGAGGGTGATAAGTGGTGCTCATCCTCAACTGTGTTCCCATGCATTCTTGTAGTCGCTTCCAGAAATTGGATGTGAAGCGCGGATCACGGTCAGAAATAATTGACACTGGCACCCCGTGCCTCGAAACAATCTCTTTTACATATAACTTCGCCAATTGTTCTAAGTTAAATCTAATTTTGATCGGAAGAAAGTGTGCGGATTTCGTTAATCGGTCGACGATAACCCATACTGCGTCATAGCCTTTCTGGGTCGTCGGAAGGCCAACAACAAAATCCATTGTAATATGTTCCCATTTCCATTCTGGGATTTCTAAAGGTTGTAACAAACCACTTGGTCTTTGGTGTTCTGCCTTGACCCTTTGGCAAGTCAGACACTTGGCAACACAATCGGCAACGTCCCTCTTCAAATTTGGCCACCAAAAGTGTTGTCGTAAATCCTGATACATCTTGGTACTTCCGGGGTGAATGGAATACCTCGAACTATGAGCCTCGCTCAGAATGTCCTCCTTGATTTCTGGTATTGGCGGTACCCAAACTCTACTTTCAAATCTCAAAAATCCTTCGCTATCCATTTTAAATCTAAGTTCAATCCCTTCAGATATCTTTTTCTTTACTTCCTCACATTCCTTATCCAGGATTTGTGCTTCCTTAATCTTATCCAATAAAGTTGTACCAGCTTGCATTTGGAACAGTTTCTCGTCAGTCTCCATTGGACATCCTACTTCCAATTCCAGCTTTTCCATTGCTGAAATCAATTCTTCCTGTGCTGTCAGCATCATCAACTTTTCTCGACCCTTTCTGCTTAAGGCGTCGGCTACAACATTCGCTTTTCCTGGGTGGTATAAGATATCACAATCATAATCCTTTATTAACTCCAGCCACCTTCTTTGGCGCATATTCAAGTCTTTCTGTGTGAAAATATACTTCAGACTCTTATGGTCTGTATATATTTCACACTTTTCCCCATAGAGATAGTGTCTCCAAATCTTTAAAGCGAATACCACCGCAGCCAATTCCAAATCATGGGTTGGATATCCCTTCTCGTAATCTTTTAGTTGTCGTGATGCATACGCAATGACTCTGCCGTTTTGCATAAGCACACAGCCTAGCCCTTTATGCGACGCATCACTATATACCACAAAATTTCCTGTGTCATCCGGAAGGGACAACACAGGTGCTGTACTTAACCTTCTCTTAAGTTCTTGAAAACTTTCCTCACACTTCTCCGTCCAAACGAATTTCACAACTTTCCTAGTCAAATTCGTTAATGGAGTGGCGATCTTGGAAAAATCCTGAATAAATCTTCTATAGTAACCAGCTAATCCAAGAAAACTTCTTACTTCCGACGGTGTTTTCGGCTGATCCCAATTCATCACCGCTTCGACTTTGGAGGGATCCACTGAAATTCCGTCCTTATCAATCACATGTCCGAGAAATTGCACCCTTTCAATCCAGAATTCACACTTTGAGAATTTGGCATACAACTTCTCTCTTCTTAATACTTCTAACGTCAACTTCAAATGCTCAACATGTTCTTCCTTGGTCTTAGAATAGACTAATATATCATCAATAAAAACCACTACGAATTTGTTCAGAAACGGCTTGAACACTCCATTCATTAGGCCCATAAATGCTGCAGGCGCATTTGTTAGACCAAATGACATAACCAAAAATTCGTAATGACCATATCGTGTCCTAAACGCTGTCTTTGGGACATCTTCGGGCCTCACCTTCAACTGATGATAACCACTTCTCAGGTCTATCTTCGAGAAATATCTCGCTCCTTTTAATTGATCAAACAGATCATCAATCCTTGGCAACGGATACCTATTCTTAATGGTAACCTTGTTCAATTCTCTATAGTCAATGCAGAGTCGCATCGTTCCATCCTTCTTCTTAACAAATAATACCGGCGCTCCCCACGGTGATACGCTCGGTTGAATATATTTCTTGTCCAACAGCTCTTGTTGCTGTACCATCAATTCCTTCATTTCTACCGGAGCCATCCAGTACGGTGCTTTCGATATTGGAGCCGTTCCTGGCACCAAATCGATAACAAAATCTACTTCCCTATCAGGCGGAAGTCCTGGCAGATCATCCGGGAAAACATCCACGAAGTCTCTTACGACTGGTATTTCTTCTAACTTTGAATTCTCTTTACGACTATCGACTATGTAGGCTAAATACCCCACACAGCCTTGTCTTAATAACTTCCTGGCCTGCATCATCGTCAGACAACTCGCTTGTCTAGGCGATTTGCTGCCATAAAACACAACCTTTGATGGAGTCATAAGGTTAATACATTTCTTCTGGCAATCAATTACGGCTCCATAATTGAATAGCCAATCCATTCCCAGGATAACGTCAAATTCCCCAAGTTTAATCGGGATAAGATCTACATTCATAACGTTACCCTTAATATCCACTCTACAGTTCTTGTGTATATACTTAACAGGAATTACTTCCTTGTTCGCAATCTCTATGTTCATAGGGATTTCTAATTCGTCTTTAAGCAATTCTAAATTCTTTGCAAAGTCATCGGATATAAATGAACAAGTAGCACCCGAATCAAATAAAACATAAGCATTGACTTTATTGATCGGAATGATACCTGACACCACATCACGAGACTGCACAGCGTCTTGTACGGTCATGTTAAATGTCCTTGCAGTTGGTCGGTTTGTCGAAGTCGGTCCGGTAATGGTAAGAGGATTTCCACATTATTTCCCTTATGTCCACCTGACCCTGCCCCTCCAGATGCCTTCTTTGGACAGTCTCTAGCCAAGTGATCCTTTGACCCACATGTGTAGCAGGCGCTCTTCTTAGGGTTAGGGCAGTTAAGTGCTATGTGGCCTTCCTGACCACAGTTGTAACAAACTCTTTTTTCTTTCATGTAGACTCCCAAGTGAGTCTTCCCACAGGTTGGGCATGGTTCTAACTTTTTCTTCTGACTACCTTGCTGACTTACAGACGACGGGTTGTCATTCCATTTTCGTTTATGATTATTAATTCCCCCTGTGTGATTGCCACTAGCCTTATTGTTTCCTTCACTATCATTCTTCTTCTTCTTTTGATCCTGATTGTACTTAGACACCGCTTCGCTTCCACCTTCAGCGAGAATTGCCTTCTCCAGAACTCCAGCAAAAGTGTTCAATTGAAACATTGACACCTTGCTATACAACCAGGGTTTCAGTCCCTGTTCAAAATGCCTAGCCTTTCTTTCGTCAGTATGCACCTGATATTGGGCAAACCTAGACAATTCGTTAAACTTTGCCGCGTAGTCGGGCACAGACATATTCCCCTGCTTCAACTCCAAAAACTGCACCTCCATTTGATTCTGGGAGCTGGTCGGGAAATACATCTCGAAAAACATTTCTTTAAACCTTTCCCAGGTTATTACACCTTCTCCTCCCCTGATCTTATTTGCCTGCCACCAATAGCTGGCTTCTAATTTTAACATAAATGTCGCATAGGCGGTCTTCTGGTCCTCCCTAACACGGGCGACCTCAAAAATTTTCTCCATTTCCATAACCCAAGTCTGAGCTTCTATCGGGTTCGTGGAACCCTTAAAATCTGGCGGTCCCACTGCCTTAAAGTCTTTAAATGAGGTGTTTGGTGGAGCTTGAGGCTGATTGTTCATCGCTCCAGCCAACAGATTTACCAACTGCTGAACGGGGTTCGCATTGGCATCATTGTTGTTATTGGTTGACCCCTCTTGGGCTTGTCGACGATTTTGTCTCCTTCTTGGCGGCATATTTTTGTTAAGAATATATGCTCATTAGATCTTTATTAAATCACTTAAATATTTAAGAATTAACTCAAATATTTAACATAACCACTTTAACTCTTTTCTTTTCAAATAACCTTTGATATTTTATTTAAATTAAAAGTTTTAAACATAGTACTATAGCATCTCTGCCATTTACTTCAACTATCCCAAGATAAAGAATCTTCAGGATTTAGTTTCTCAAAATATTCCTTTGTTTTTAATCACATCGAAATTTACATTAACTAGTCCAAAGAGTATCACATAATGTTAAATACTTTAACATATTCACCTAACCCATATCATCTTAAACAACTTTATTATTTTATTAAAATCAAAAGCTTTTAATACAATACGATAGCATTTCTGCCATTTACATCAACTATCCTGAAATAAAGTTTCTACAGGATTTACATTATCACAATATTCCTTTGTTTATAATCACATTGGAATTTACATTATTTACGATTATTTAAACATTAACAATATCATATTATCCTATCACGGCCTACTAAGGCGTCGGACAGCTTCACTACGTTCCTCCTCTATAATGCGGGACATAGTCCTGCGATCTAACATATACCCAGGCAGTCACTCGAACTGAATTGGATATCTCATAACTCGGTCCTGGGCATCATCCATTGCCCTCAGACACGTGTAGCACGTCTCTGCAACCTTAACTCTCTTCGCACGCGCATCATCCTCTGCCAGATCTGCACGTCGTGCATTTCTCACCCAAGCTTCTTCCACTATGGCGAGTCTTTCAGATTTCTCTTTCAACTCATTCTTTAACTTTTCTATCTCCTCTGTCTTCTGCTCAGTTTGGCCCTTCTCATGAACCAAATCCCACTCCACATTGCCAAGACGGGTGTGGAGTGTCTCAATCTCACCACCCTGAGCAACTGACTGCTCCCTCAACTCCTGAATTGTATCTCGTAACTCTACGTTGCGATCATATAATAAATCATACATATCAGCACTGACAGAGTTCGGTGGGAACTCCTCAAGATCTTCCCCCTCCTCTTCTTCTTCAGGGTCTTTTTCTTCCTCCTCCTCGGCTGCCTCAGCCGGGATCTCAACCTCCTCAGGGTCCTCCTCTGAGTAAATCTCTGGCTCATGCTCCTGACCAAAATTTGGAATCACAGGAGATGGCTCTGGCTGTACTAACTGCTCCCAGACAGTGTGTATGTCCCGGGGCTCCTCATCTATAGTCTCTAGGGGTACAACATCCTTGGGCTGACTAGCTCCTCCAGTATCTGACATCCTGACAAAATAAGTTTTAAGTCTTAGTTTTTACGTGATGTTAATCAATACTCTAACAAGTATGAACACATAAGCACATAGCACATAAGGTAATTTTATTATCTTTCTTAGAACTCAAATCAGAGTTGTCATTACTATCTTCATGAAGGCTACTATCCTAAGGTTTTCCCCCCACCTAAGGTTCATAACCTACGGCTCTGATACCAACTTGTGACACCCCCAAATCCGGTATCTTAATTTCTACAGGATTTGGTGTTCACTGTTCCAATATCATACAACTATCTACCCATAAATAATGAAATTCATTTATTAGATAAATAAATCATTATCTTACATCATCTGAAATAAAAATACATCATAAATCCCAGGTTATACTTAACCTTAAATATCTGTTGCGGAAACGTAAATAAATAAGTCTTAAATCATCACACATAAATCTTAAACTTTAACATTATTCATGACAACACAAATCTTCATCACTTGTTAGCTTTTCCTTTGCCCTTGCTACTAGAAGGTACATCACTTCGTTCATTATTAGCTGCAATGTTATTATGCAAGAGTGAGCACGGATGCCCGCAAGTATAAAAATATGACAGAATAATAACATGCGAGTGAAAGAATTCTGAATAACAGAAAGCTCAACATTTGAATCAAGAATATTAACCAAGAGTCAAATTACTTCTCAACTTTTGAATCAAGAATATTAATCAAGAGTCAAATTACTTCTGAGGGTCATTAAGACCTTGAACATAGTCTTAGGTTGTCAAGTATATTAACCTTTCCAACCTTTAACAGTCACAAGACTATAGACTTTATTTCTCGTACTTAGGGAGATCAGCCCTTCGTACTGATACTGTGCACATTATCTTAACGCTTAAAGCATCTTCATTAATCCCCTACATTAGGGTTGTTCATCTCAATTTGACATCAGAATCCGTACCAAATAAAGTTGGTTTGGATAATTCAATAAATGATATTCATATTGAATATTAACTTCTCAAGGTATACAATCGAATAAGTATTGTACACTTAAATGATACTTTTAAAAGAATCATGGCATCTCATGTGAAATTCTAAACTTGGATATTCAAGAGTAAGAATTTTCTCAACAATAGTAATTAAGCATAGCAATTGCTTAATTAAAAGAGTTTAGTTTAGGAAACTTGCCAAACAATAACAATAACTTAGGGATAGAAAACTTGCCTCGTGCGCAAGCTAGAGTTATTACTCACTTCTTTAATTACTCTTACCTATCACACATTTACAATATCAATTAATCACAGGTTCGATATGATTATTGATTTACAATAGTATTCTTCAAACTCATTATTAAGTTTTCAAATAATGGTTTACGTTGATTAATTAACTTGTTAATTAATCACGTAACTTAAGTTATTAACTTGTATTAATAACTCATTACATATATAACATGTCTACATGTTAATTAGATTTAAAATAATGTCTTAATGTTTATAACACATTATTTAACCTTTACAAATAATAGTTTAAGTCACGTAATTAATTTATTAATTAATTACATAACATAAATTATTAAACTCATATCAATATTTTATTATATTTATACAACATGTGTTCATGTTCATTAGACTCAAAACACATTTCAAAATTTTCCAACACTTAGCAAATTTTTTCAAAATTTTCGGACAAGCGCGGCCGCGCGCCATTTTGCCTTGCAGCCGGTGCGGCTGCGAAAATTTCAAAATCTGAAGTTCGCGAACGAACACAGATTTTCTCCCATTTTCTCCCAATTCACATCATTATACTGATTTATAATGTTACCCATGAAGTATAAACTTCACAGGAACATTATATATCACTTATAACATGTTCTTAACATTCCAAGTCATGTAATTACACAAATTAACATATTAATTTTCACTGTTCTTCAAAACTTTCAAGAGTTTAATGAAAAACATAAAAAAAATCTCCTTACGGATTCGTTACTACACCGAATTCATTTATTTCAATTCCATTTTTTTTGTCTTAACATATACAATCATATTCATGTATCAATTTAAATATAAACATATGATTTAATCATTGATTTAACCCATATGGGTTATTCACCCATATTCAATACTCTGTAATTTCATAAAACCCATTTATTAACAAAGTTATTTGGTGTGGTCAGTGTAAATCATGGATACATGATCTAACACATAATACCAACATATATGATTACATATATAAACATATCTTGGTTTAATTTTTCAAAATAATTCTTAACAGAGAGTTTTTATAAAGACGTATAAAAACTCTGTAAATATTTGAAAAACCCAATTAAGGCCAGATTATATAAAATTGATCCTTTAAAACATGATTATATGTTAGAAAAACACGTTATGATTCCATACCCATATAGATAAAGCCATATCGTAACCCAATTGGGAAACCCAATTTTCACAGAAAACTCAAATACGTAAATGAAGACTTTGAAAAAAATATAACTTTTAAAAACTTAAAAAAAGAAGATTACCCTTTGTTAGTATGAAGATAAATCTAATACAATACTCAGGATTCCTCAAACCTCTTTCTCTCTTCTTCTTCTTCTCTCTGAAGATTTCTAAGTTTTTTTTATTTCTTTCTCTGACTTTGAAAAAAATGAAAACAATTCCGTTTAACAGGATAATATACGTATATATATAATATATCCGTTGTATAACAAACGGACTAACTCCCCTTAAGGCCTTGTTTGGCTACACCCTTAATTCCTTTTTCATTTATTTTAATTAACTAGTTTAGTATATAGTTAATTGTAACACTTTAATTAATCAATCAATTTTATTTAAATCAATTAAATATAATATAATAAATTTTACATTAAATTATATTGTCACATAATTAATATTTTTATTTATTAATTATGTTAATTCACTAATTCTTTAATTAATTATTAAATTAATTAAAGTAACATATGCTTATTTAATTAATTCAATTAATCAAATAAACTTAATTAATTAAATACTTTGAACTATTAATTCACTACACATTAATTTAATTAATGTAACACATATAATTAAATTAATCTACCACAAATTCATGAATTAATTATTTAACTCAATAATTAAATCATTAAAAATATTTATTTATTTCAATAAATATTCAAATATTTTTACAAAATTCTCGTTCGTCACAGTGATTCCTTAGGATTAGCTTAAAATCTAGCACATATACATGTTGCAAAGATTATATCTGGTCTACTGGCAGTTAAGTAGAGAAGGGAGCCTATCATACCTCTGTATTGAGTAATGTCAATACATTTACCTTTCTCATCTTTGTCAAGCTTGGTTGCTGGAGCAATTGGTGTTTTCATGGGAGAGGCTGATTCCATGCCATACTTCTTAAGGAAGTCTTTGATGTACTTGGCTTGGTTGATGAAGATACCTTCATCAGTCTACTTCACTTGCAGTCCAAGGAAGAAATTCAGCTCACCCATCATGCTCATTTCGAATTTGCTCTGCATAAGCTTGGCAAATCTCTTGCATAGATTTTCATTAGCAGAGCCAAAGATAATATCATCTACATATATTTGAACTAGTAAAACTTTATCTTATTGCTTCCTAAGAAATAGTGTAGTGGGAGCTGTCGTTTACACTCCTAAATTAACCTCACTTTCACTTCACGAATTTAAATAATTAGCACAGTAGTAAGCAAGGATCGATCCCACAGAGAGTAAGTTTGTTTTAGATTTATTCTACTATTTTAACAGAAAATAAAGATGCGGGATTTTTGAAATTGTTTTAAACTAAGAAAAACAGAATTTAAATAAAGAGATTAACCAAATATGTAAAAACTTCAGTTCTGTAGTTCAGTTTCACCAAGCACAGCAATCAATTAATCAAGTTATTATTCTTTACCATTCAATGAAACCATTAACCCTAGATAACAATAAGCTCTGCTATCCGAAATTCTCCTTAGATATTCACTGTATGAAACAAGCTCTTCACCAGATTCAACTAGCATATAACCTAGAACAAGCTCTCTAGATTTAATATGATAGAAGTATTAAGAAATAGAGAATTAGGCTAATCCAAGCAACAAACACATAAGCTCGATTTGTTTAACTTGTTTTCTGATAATCTTAGCAATACCCAAAAGCTTGTACACAATTAGTATCACTAATTTACTACTTGTGATGAAGACAGATATCAATTACACGTAATACCAATCTTAATCTAGCATATGATAATGATTAAATTAACTCAATTGGCCATATCAAATTAATTAGATCAATTAGCATGCAATCAATGAAAACAGATTATCAGAAGAAATTTCATACAAGAAGGAATAAATAATAATACTCAATTAATTAATTACTTGTAACAAGGTTTCACCTCCCTTTAGAACTGAATAAAGAAACTAGCCTGACATGCTCCAAGTCTGCACTTCAATGAGGTATGATAGTTGGTAGAAGATTGAATGAATAAAACCTTAACTATCATCCTCTATTTATAGTGCTAGACAAGGGCCTAAATCCTATAAGAACTAGGAATCCAAATCCTAAAAGGAATTACAATTATAACTAGTTTCCATAAATAAATAGAATCTAATAAGGAAATAAAATCTCAGTCCAAAGAAGTCCTCATTCTAATAGTAATATCAATCCAATTCTATGTAGGAATCTCCAAATATTGAAAAAGTCAACTGCTGGTCAAACTCCTCTTCAATTCAACTCCAAATCAACTTGTTTCCATCCTTTTAGCTTTAATTCACCTGAAAATAATAAACAACTTATTAAGCTCATATACACATGAAACATGTAATAAAACCAAATGTAAAGGAATAAAAATCATGAATATTGTGTACTTATCATGTAGTGTCTACTCTACCTCTAGTGAATTCTTTTTTAATAAGAAAGTTAGTTATTGTTTCATACCATGCTCTAGGTGCTTGTTTAAGTCCATACAAAGCTTTGTCTAATCTATAGACATAATTAGAGAGGGTTGGATTGATGAAACCTGGAGGTTATTCCACATATACTTCTTCTTGAAGTTCACCATCAGGAATGCACTCTTGACATCCATCTAGAAGACTTTGAATCTCATGTGGGCAACATATGCAAGGAATATTCTGATTGCTTCAAGTCTGGCAACAGGTGCAAAGGTCTCATCATAGTCAATGCCTTCTTCTTGAGAATAACCTTTGGCCACTAGTCTTGCTTTGTTCCTTGTGATTTCCCTATCTTCATCCATCTTGTTTCTAAAGACCTATTTGGTGCCAATGACTGGGTGATTCTTTGGTCTAGGAACTAATCTCCAGACTTTACTTCTTTCAAACTGATTTAGCTCCTCTTGCATGGCTTCTATCCAGCTTGCATCTTGCATTGCATCTTTTATCTTCTTGGGTTCCATTTGAGACAGAAAGCTCAAATAAAAACACTCATTCTGTGTTGCAGATCTTGTCCTGATCCTGGCAGTTGGATCTCCAATGATCAGGTCTTGAGTGTGATCTCTTTCCCGTCTGTTCCTTATTGGAACATCTGTTCTGGTGCCTTCTTGTCTGAACTCTTCAAGATTGACTTCTGGTTCTTGTTGACCAGAATCATCGTCTGGTGCAGCTCTCTCCACGATTTCTTCTTCAGCCTCTACGATTCCACCTTCTGGGACTACGGTCGTGGTGTTGGGCTCGACCACCTCATTCGTGGTGTCTGAATCATTGATCGCAGTGCCTTGTGGTGCAGACTTGTCTGAGTCTGTTTCATCAAAGATAATGTGGATCGAGACTTCAACACTTAGCGTCTTCTTGTTGAACACTTTATATGCTTTGCTGTCTGTGGCATGTCCAAGAAAGTTTCCTTCGTCTGACTTGGGTTGGAACTTAGTCAGATATTGTTTTCCATTATTGAGGATGTAGCATACATAACCGAACACATGGAAATAACTAAAATTTGGCTTTCTTCCTCTCCACAGCTCGTAGGGGGTCTTCTTTAACGTAGAGTTAACAAGAGATCTGTTCTGAGTGTAGCACGCAGTGTTGATGGCTTCTGCCCAAAAGTATTCAGGCAGATGAGCTGCTACTAGTAGAGTTCTTCCTGCTTCAAGCAGCGTTCTGTTCTTCCTTTCAGCTACTCCATTTTGCTGTGGAGTTCATGGTGCTGAGAAGTTGTGGCTGATGCCATTGTCTGCACAGAACTGGTCCATTTCTGAGAAGTTTAACTCTCTACCATGATCACTCCTTATGGTCTTGATAGTCTCTCCTTTTTCATTCATCACCAGCTTGAACATCTTGATTAGTTGGGAAATTATTTCATCTTTAGAGGTGAGAAAGAACACCCAAGTGAATCTGGTGTAGTCATCCACTACGACCAGTGAGTATCTCTTTCCTCCTAGGCTCACAGATGGAATTTACCTGAAGAGATCCATATGAAGTAACTGTAGGGGCCTGCCAATTGAGTTGACTGCTTTGCCTTTGAATAGGCTCCTTGTTTGCTTTCTAAGATGGCAAGCGTTGCATGGCCTTTCTTTGACAAAGCTAAACTTGGGTAAACCAGCTACAAGATCTTTGGAGGCCAGTTTTGACATGCTCTTGAAGTTGAGATGAGATAACCTTCTATGCCAAAGCCAGCTTATTTCTTCAGAAGCTTTAGCAAGGAAGCATACTATCTCATCAGAACTTAGTTGAGTAAGATTAACAGTGTAGATATTTCCTTCTCTTGTTCCGGTCAGCTTAATAGAGGATGTCTCTTGATCTCTAACTTGACACTGATTGTTGAGAAAAATAACTTAATGGCCTTTATCACAGAGTTGGCTCATGCTAAGAAGATTATGCTTTAGTCCATCTACATATGCCACTTTGCTGAAGGACACTGCATTATTCCCAACTAAAGCATATCCTTTTGTCTTGTCAGAGCCATTATCTCCAAAGATAACTGTTGGGCCCTCCTTCTCTATATAGTTAGACAGGAGGGCTTTGTTCGCGGTCATGTGCCTTGAGCAACCACTATCTGGATACCATGTTGTGATCGTGGTGCTCATTTCCTGCAGACAGTTTAAGCTCTCATGTTGGTACCCAGACTTGCATGGGTCCTACAGTGTTAGTACCCTTGGGAACCCAAATCTGCTTGACTTTGGGCCTTCTATGTAGAGTTTTATGATAACATGTTGCAGATTTATGACCATTTCTACCACATACAAAACATATAATATAATGCATGCTTTTGTGTGTGTGTGTGTGTGTGGATTCTTTCTCCATTTGGACTTTTGAGGATACTTGGTGGCCTTACCCTTATACTGATTCTTCTTTTTCCATTCAGCCTTGGGATTCACGATTTGTGCTAAGTGAACCTCAACACCACGATTCCTTCCAGGTTGGTTCACAGAGTCAGTTTTGGTTGACTCTAAGATCCTTCGAGGTTGGGCAATGGTGACTGAGTTACTCTTCTGCTTTTTGAAACCCAGGCCTGCATAGGATCCATTATGTTTAGGGACATGACTTGGATCATAAGAGCAAGATTTCACTGGTTCTTCCTTTTGTGTGGATTTCACAAAAACAATGCTCCTATTTTGATTAGAAACACTGCTACTATTTATATCCTTTATCTTTTCCACATTTGGTTCTGGGATAGATTCCCCAAAACCCAAACCTGTTCTGTCAGAAGAACTTCTCTGACTGGAGATCAGGGAGTCCATAGATGAGGAAGACCTATTCCACATAGTGATAGTCTTTTCTAGCTCCTCAATCTTAGAGGTTAGTTTTGACTCTCTTTGTGTGCTCAGTTCATTGGTCTGTCTTAAGATTTTATTCTCAGCTTCAAACTCAGAGAGAGAGAGGCAGAACTGAGTAGAACTGTTTCCAGTTCTTTCTGAACTTTCTCTTTCTCTTTTTGAAGACAAGAATAATCTTTGGACAGAACTCTGAACCACCTCATGTATTGATATAGATCAGATGTTATGTCATGAAGAGCAGTTCTTAAATCATCAATGTCTACATTAGGAGTGTTGAAGTCAAATACCTCATCTATGCTTACCTCAAGATGGTCAGTGCTTTTCTTGTTGTTTACATCCTTGGCCATCAGACATAGGTTGGCTGTTTGAGGTTCTTCATTAGCTTCAAACTTAGCATTGGTGTCATTGTCTGAGTCACTCCATGAACTTCCAGCTACAAGACCCTTGTCTTTCTTCTGATGCTTCTTGTAGCCTTCGAACTCTTTCTTTGGATTTGTCTTTCTTTTTAGCTCTTCTCTGATATATTTGTTACAGTTTGCAATGAACTGGCCAGGCTTCTTGCAGTTGTAGCATAAGTCATTGATCTGCTCCTAACTGCTATTGTTGTTGAATCTCTTAGGTTTGTCGCTTCTTCCTTTGTGCATGAACCTTCCAAGTCTTCTGACCAGCATTGCAACTTCATCATCATCATCTTCCTCAGATGCAGATTCATCTTCATCATGAGCTTTGGAGATCTCTTTTGTTGCCTTGACAGCAACTTCTTTATCCTTCTTTCTTCCTTCAGATAGAGTTTCTGCTTGTTGAGTCAGCTCTAGTTCGTAGGTAAGAAGGTTGCCATAGAGTTGTTGGGCAGTCATTTCATGCAGGTTCTTTGATTCTCTGATTGCAGTGGTTTTGGCATCCCACTTGCTTGGTAAGGACCTCATGAACTTGATGATAAGATCTTTATTGGGATAGACTTTTCCAATAGCTCGAAGAGAGTTGAGCAGCAAGTTGAATCTTTCATAGGTGGAAGTGACATTTTCTCCTGGAACATGGGTAAACATCTAATACTGTTGAGTCAATAGAGATTGCTTGTTTTCTCTGACTTCTTCAGTTCCTTCATGCATGATGAGCAGTGCTTCCCAGACTTCCTTGGCAGTTTTACAGTTGACCACGTTCTCAAACAGATTGTCTTCTAAAGACTGGAACAAAATGTTCTTAGCCTTTTTGTCTAGCTGAACATCTTTCTTCTCGTTGTCAGTCCATTCAGCTTTGACCTTGACCATGACTCTGTTTGGATCTTCTGGAGTTGGTGCAAGCCTTGTTGGAATATAGGGCCCATTCAGAACGGTTTCAAATAGATCATCATCTATTGAGTCCATATAGGCTTGTATTCGAACTTTCCAGTTGGCAAACTTGTCTATATTGCACATAGGTGGCTTGCTGCCTCCACCTGTCTTAGTCTCACTTATCAGCTGTGCCATTGGATCTACTCAAGCTTTGTATGCTAGTTGAGAGAACCTGCTCTGATACCAATTGTTAGTTCCCAAAGGCACAATAGTTATCTAGAAGGGGGTTGAATAGATATTTTAAACTTTTTCTTTATAAAATACTTGTCAGTTATTGAATATACTGACTGCAGCGGAATATATGTTTTGTTCCCCTTAAGATAATGCAATAATGGTTTGATAAGCAGTTATGGCAGTTATAACAGATATAGCAGTTATAGCAGTTAATGAGACACAGAGGTTTTAAGTGGTTCAGAGCACTCAAGGCTCCTAGTCCACTCTTCTACTCCACGAGTAGGAAATCCACTAAGGAAGTCTTTACAACTTTGAATCACTTAGATTCCTTTAAGGCCAGCAACCTTGGAACTTCTCTAGTTCACTAAGAACTCTTCAAGATCAACAATATTGGAACTTCTTTAGTTCACTTAGAACTCTTCAAGTCCAGCAGACTTGGTACACTTTGGATTGAGAGTTGTATTCTGGGGTGTGCTACTCAGTTGCAATTAAGCATCAATTCTGAATAAACTGAGTAACGAAGCAAGTTTTCCTCTTCAGGATCGTAGAGTTTATCGTTGAGTGTTCTTGAACATTTCTTATCTTTTCTTTCTTACTTGCTTGCTTGTTCTGAATCCTTGTCTGATTTGCTTATCAAGGAGCCCTAGAAATCTAGCTGTTGAAAGCATCCGTTGTTGTATTAAATGCTTCAGACAGTTCTGTGCACTGATGTTGACTCCCTGCCTTTTCTGCTGCACAGGCGACTGGCCCACTGACACGGTAGACTGATTTCTCACCTAACACCTAAAAAGATATTTTCTGCAGGCCTGATAATCCTTTTCTTAGCTTCTCGAATACGATTCTTCGATATATACTAAGGATGATTGTAGGATCATTGGGACTATCAATTTGTCAACGTCTATAAGTCTTTCTTCATTTGTTGATCTTCCTCCCTTATCAGATAGACTAACTTTGATGCTGACAGAAGGGTCACTACGATCATGGTCTTTGTACCATGATCGTTGTGTGTTGGCTTGCACAGGCTGGACTCAGTCTTGATCGTAGAGAACACTACGATTTATCTTAAGCTCTTTGATAGACTACGATTTCTACTTGCTTGTCTTGCAGACTCCATGCTTCCGAGAGCAGACTGCGATTCTTGACTTGGCTCGGCAGGCGCCCTGATCAACTCCACGATTCTTAGTGTCGCTTTCAGGACAGACTATGATCTTTAGATATCTTCTTTGAAGCTCCATAATTCTTCCTTAGATTCTGCAGACTGGCTTTGACAGACTACGATTCTGTCAAGGCTTAACAATTACATCTCAAAATAGATTAACATAACAGTTTTGATCTCTCTTCTATACATTCATATACAGAATGATAAACATTAAAGCACAGATCAACCTAACATTTTTGATCTATCATCTAAGTCCTTGTACATATGTTCTTTGAAGGACTTTACACTTAAGCATTTATATTTACTTTCAACTTCAAATTTTAATATGCAATTCCCAACAAACTATACTTCTAATATTTCGGGATATCACATTCACCCCTTCTTCTATAAATTTCGTCCTCGAAATTGTTAACATACAAGTTTTCTCAATTAACTGAGTTTCTTCCTTATTCTCGTTTGAGAATTACATCCTACCGCAACTCCTCTTCATCGAAGTTTTCTTCTTCAAAACATTCAGAAGTTTTCACAATTTACAAAATAATTGTGAAGTTGAACGAATAACTAGGAATATAAATATTCCTTTAAAACATTTTACATTCTTGTTGAGGGGTCTTATAGAACATGAACTCTGAACTTGATTCAACGGTATTTACCGCAAACCAGTTCTTCCTTACCCAGTACATTTACAATCACAAAGAAAGTAAACTACCTCTTCCATACGTAGGTGATCAACCTATCGTATAACCCCATTCCAGAGTTTGTTCACCTGAGACTTAATTATCAGATTTCGCACCAAAACAATTTGGTTTGATATAACCTCTCAAAGAAAGCTCGATTTTCTTTTAAACATGTCATACCATTCGTCTAGCCAAATCAAATAGCTTAGACCATTCCAATAAATTGGACATCAACATTCAAATTTTTCTAGCCACTTCAAATAGGGCATCGACTAAAATATTCATCTAGTCAAACCAATTGACACCGACTACTCTTTAAATTCTTTTATCATAACTCAAAACATTTTATGACGTCATGATACCGTACTATTTCACAGTACGTTGAGGACTTCGTCAGTTTGTGACTTTGTTATTCTACATCATACCATAGCGGGTTGTTAATTCAAAGATCACATTCAAAACTAGGTATGTCTACTTCTTAGCTTTCCGAAACATCTTGAATCACCTCAATCGGAGTTCGTACGAAAGAGTTATGTCCAATTTACTAAAGAACGTTGAAGTTGTCCAGCCGACTATTGTTCTGGCGTGAGGCGTGCCCATTTAACACTATGGTTGGCGAGGGGCGCGCCAACCCTGCAGAACTTTTCAAGCTTTCTCAAAATTTTAGACTTCGAATAATTTCAACACGCCTATTTTGAAACATCATAACTTGCTCGTCCGATATCGAAATAAGCTCGTTTTTAGGTCATTTTCTTTCTTGTAACAAATTCTTCAAATCCCCCAAGACAGAATTTTTTACTATTTTCTAACTTGTCAGGAAATCGACTCAAAAATCCCTCGGGAGACATTTTTAACCAAAATACGTTTTAACATTTAATTTTCTAAACTTAACAACTCGTTCATCCGAAGTCAGATTTAGCTCGTTCTTAAGCCTACGGCTCAAGTTTTCACCCTACTACACAGCCCCCAAAAAGAAAGAAATTTCTGGAAGTACTAAATACCTATAAACTTGGCCCGAAAAGGGTACCAAGATTTAGGTTTTTCACGCTTGACACCTATTACGAAAAATTTTACCACAACTTCGTTATGGCGTATTTTTCCTCTGTTCAACTTGGAACATCTCAACAACCTACTTATCTATGATTCCATCTTTTCAGAATCGAACAACAACATACAGACAATTAATTATATAAGCTCATTTATAGTCCACTAAATTAGTTTTTTCATCCTCACGCATAGGTGTATGTTTTATTCTTTGGTTCACTTAGCATGCATATTTAAGGTGTTTTAACAAGGTTTAGTCTTTCATATCTACCTTATAACTTCAAGATCCACTATGATCTTCCCTTATCAACAACCACCAACAACTAACAATCTCAAAGAAGAAAAACTCAAAGAGATGAAAAGTTAGGGTTCTAGGTTTCCCTTTTTGTGTTCTTGCTCTTCTTCAAAGAAGCTCTAATAGACAAAGATGATCCTTGAGCTCCTTTCTTCCTTTTCAAATTCGACCACTCTTTCTCTTTCTCACTTGTTCTCTCAAGTTTTCTCTTGCTTTCTCTTTCTTTCTCTCACACTTAGCCAAAATTTAGCAAATTGAATGAGATGATACTTTAATTTTGCTTATATAAAACCTAGTTTTCACTTCTTACAAGTTGGTCAACCAACTAAAGTCACACAAGGTCTTTCCCCTCATGTTTAAAAGCTTACTAATCATCTCCTTGAGTTAGCTTAATCAAACCACAATTAAACTAACTCAAACCACTTATTCACCACTTATTAGTTAAGATCATTTAATAAGGGGACGAAGCACGTAATGCTTGGTTAGTATAAGGTGAGTCATGCTACATGACTCACCATTTTGTCCCCTCCACCTCTCATATTGTCGGCCACTAAGGCCCATTTTTCCCCTCATCTTGCTTTTGAAATAAACCTAGTCATCTCTTGTTTATCCCACATGGGATAAACACAAACACCTTTACTTTTGTTCCAAGTTCTTAGGGTTTAACCCTAAAACTTAGGCCATAGCTCAACCCTATCCAAACCACCTCATAACCTAGGCTTGACCCTTGACTTAACCCTTAGTCAAGCCCTTCAAACCCTAAGCTCAACCCTAGGCTCAACCTTTGGCTCAATCCTAGCCAATTCTTGAAATTCTTAGTCAAACCTTGAAATTCTTAGGCTTGATTAGTCCAACTAATTCTAGTTAGACATTTTCTTATTCAGTTATGTTTTTTTAACTTTTTCGGTTACGTTTTCTTAATCTGCTCGGTTAACTGAAAAATCAACTTTCGATTTTAAAAAATTCGATTTCTTCACCGATCCCCCTTTACCGAAGAAACGTTATGTCGTAATTCAAAAAATTGAAAAAATCAAAGTTGCATTTTTAGTGTGAATAGTATTTTTACGTCTTTTCTCGAAAAAATTTTATTTTCCACATTCACCCTTTAAACACTTAAAACTGCTCACATAACACGCAGTGTGATCATATAACGACCATAAGTCACATAAAACTCAAATTATCAATAAAATCTCATTCTATTTGATAATTTCATATAAATCTTATTTACAAAGATTGTTTGATCATCGTGATTGTAACGGCCCCAAATCCAGGTACTTGTTATCTCAGACCTGGTGGATCACGATACAACCTTCATCTGAATATTTATAACCTTTATTAATAAAATAATGAATACAACCTCGCTTGGTAATTAATACATTAATTATTTCTATTTTCATAATTCGCAACCTTTACCACCTGGTATTATACTTGGATATATTTATTTTTAAGTATCCACGATCTCATAACTCGACTTAACTATCCTTCTATACAATGTTCTTTGACTATGCAATTACAATATGTCATATGAACGTTATCTAACATAGCTAGAGCTATACGAACAACTTCAATAAGTACTTATCCTTTTTTCCTTCGCCTATCCTTAATCCTTCGATCCGCTCTGATTTAGCTAAAAACAATTGTTTATAGCAAGGTTAAGCAACTATGTTGCCCAGCAAGTTTAGCAGTTATCACATAACACATATTTAGCATTTTAAACACAATTTAAATTATTCATGCTTCACAGTTTATACATAATTCGTATTTCTTAAACTTTACATTTATTCAGGCATCATAATGCTCGTACTCAACAATTATACTTACTTCATGCTTATCACATACCTCATATCACGAATATAGTAAGTTTTCATAACTCAATCCACATCAATCATTAACTTGATTCAATTGATTTATATCACAATATAGCTCATAGTGCGCATCCCAAATTATTCACAAGAAGTACATATAATGCAAGAAATATGTACACATTACAATTAACAAGTTCACATATAAAAACAAGTTCTGAAAACTTGCCTGTACCGGCATTTTACCATTAACCTTTCGTGTTCCTTTGCTTGTCCTACACGGTATGTGAGATTGATAATAAATAAAATCAATACTTGATCTCATGGTTAATCTTACTTTAATAACCTACTTTATCTTATTTTGTCCTTATACCATCTTTAAATTCAACTTCGTTAATTATATAACTCAATTTTATTTTCCTTCATTACCACATATGCTAGTTTATCGCACTTGTAGTTTACTATGTGTGTATCACATCATTACAACATACCACACTTGGTTAAACATTACTCATCTAAGTTCCTTAGACTTAGATTATGCATATAGCCTTCGTTCATCACTTGGTGATCATACACACATGATATATATTACATACTTAGTTCTTATACATTCTCCAATATACTTATTTTGGTCCCATCATAACATGATACAAATCATTGGTCATTATACACTTCAAATATCATCTTACGTTATGCTATAAAATTTCCAAGAATCAACTCCCATTATTCCATCACGGTTCACAAATAAGAAGTATGATTCTCTAGGGTATTTTGGGGACTTTTATGAATCTTTGTAATGAACTTTTGAATTCCAAGTCTTGAACAAGCTTTTAGACCATACATCATAGTAGTTCATTCCACAGTCAGTTAATTGAAACAGCCCCTTATGTCTTCTTAAGATAGTGCTTCAAAATGGGTGTTTTATATTTCCACTCTACTACCAACTCTACGATTTCGAGAGTCACTTCACGATTTGATAAAACCACTCTATGATTCTGCATGAGCGTTTCACGATTGAAGTGAAGCCACACAACGATCGTGGGGTTCAGTCTACGATTTACGAACTAAACCAACTATCAAGTCTTGGTCTGGGGTTGGGCTCCACGATCAGCAAAGTTAGTATATACGATCGTGGGGTTCAGTCTACGATTTGATGGAATCGTTCCATGCTGGTCGGGTTTACTACACGATTTGATTTACGATTGGCATTGGCCTAGTCTACTCCACATTCTGCAAAAGCGTTCCACGATTGAAGTAAAGCCACACTACGATCGTGGGGTTCACTACTACAATTTGATATATGGTTGGCCTAGCCCACTCCACGATCTGTAAGAGCGTTCCACGATTGAAGTGAAGCCACACTACGATAGTGGGGTGCGCCCTGCGATCTCTGAAACTAATCCGGCTATAAAGTCCTGGTCTAAGACTGAGCTCTACGATTGGCAGAGTCATTCTACGATCGTGGGGTTTACTTCAACGATCTGAGGCTAAGGCATACTCTGACATTCCAGTTCAAAGGATAACTTTGGTTGACTATTTTAATGTCATATTCCTTTTCATTTGGGTAGACTTAGAACTGTGTTTGGACCTAACTTGGCTGTTAGAGTGTTAAGGTTTGAAGAGAATACCATAAAAAATGCTTTGGTACATGGAACTCAATCTCAGGTATGTCACACTATTGAAGAACTCAATAGTTCTCAAGTTAGGTTACTTACACATGCAGGTTAACAGATGGACATGCACTTGAACTATTTTGATATAGAATCACCACCTTTAATAAGATTAACACTTTTTCTTATTTCACTAGAGTTCGAACATAAATTCACTATTAGCACTCATAGTCTATATCATTCATCAACATAGAGCACCGTGCTCCTTTTATAATTTTTGATCTGGTCTTTAAGGTTATCCCGGTAAAATATCACATGATATCTTTCAGTTTTTAAGTTGTTATAACACATATCAGTGCATCTCCTTTTATCAATATCATTTTAACTGACTCTTTCTACAGCTAACATACATTATTACATTATAACTGACTTTAGTTTAAGAGTCTTAAGGTTAAGGAGTCTGTGTACCTTCTTAAGACAAAGAAATAATGAAAGATTCTCGTTGCCCACTTCCTTTCTAGACTCCTCTGAATTACCGAACTGCCGAGTTCCTCTTGGGCTCTCCCTTTATCTCTCAAACTCTCTCTTTCTTTATACTAGTATTCAGCAGATGAAGCAACTTTTAAACATGAATTGGGAGCCCTTATTTATAGGGGGGCCTTTATCCATGCACTGGTCTTTACTCGGATCTTTTGACTGGTTCATAACAGAACAATCCGTTAGTTAAGAAGGGTTTGGTGAAAAATTTCTTACCAACTCACAGTTAGCCAAACTGCAGGAAATCATTTCTGCCCACACGGGGTTTGTTTAATCTAAAGTAATATAGAGTGGCTGTAGGCCACTGCTGAGTCTGCTGGCAGTACTATGATTATTGTTTATTAATACCCTTTATCCTTTGGTTATCTCATTATATACAGATTTCTAATTTCTAGGTCAACCTTCTTAGACTATCATTTCTGGGCCTATTGCCCTTCATTTCAACTGGGTTTGTCTAATATCATCTACATAAACGTTGGGTTCTAGCAGTTACCTACAACACAATTCGATTGGGCTAGTGATGTCACTCGGTTGGACTTAAACTTAGCAATCACATAGCAGTCCCTAATCTTCACAACCAACTTATTTAGCCCTTCCATGACCCATAATTAAACTTGGTAATTCACATATAATGCTAACACAATCAACACTAAATCTTTTTCTAACACCCGACTTAGCTAGCCTATCATCAATTATCATTCGGGTATATATATATAACCATCCTTCCTTGGTCAATAAAATACTTAAATTGATTCCTCATGAATCATTATGTCACACAAGGCTTTATTTTTGAAATCCATTCAGGATACAATGTCATTGCATTAATTACACATTATACATAATTGTGAGCAATTAATACTTATTTTATTAATAATAATCTTTTAAATTTCTCGGGTATTACAATTACCCTCTCCTAGAATAGCAAGAAGATCATTAACACTAAGATTAATGTAGTAGCTTGCAAGAATACTAATTAAGTACCAATTTAATATGACCCAATAGTTAAATGCGGACACTCATACCTATAAATATGTATACATTTCGCCCATCACATTTATTTAAGCTAGCAAAATAGTTAGCACCTACATTATTAAAAATGATGGTTTCATGTAATTTAAATAATTCATGGTAGTACCCACCATTCTCCTTATTTGTCACCAAAATATACTTTTGAATGAAATTAATTATATTATAATTATTTCATTGATCTCATAGGTAGATTTATGTCAAGAATATTTCACAAGTAAGCCATGTTGGCTTCCCTTTTATCTTGAATAATAAATGTATATTTTTAACAATACATTTACTTACTACGTCTCGTAAAATTTATTTAATTCCTCATATTACTTTCTTTTCATTATGAATGAATAATATTTATAATGTCTCGTACATTCTTAGTTAGAGCCTTTTATCTTAAAAGTCTTTCTTCATAATCATTTTATACCCTATGGTCTCTTTATAACACGTAGAAAGAAAAAAACATATTTTAATCCACTCTTTTCACATTTTCTTGATTATAAATTAGGTTAAATCTCTAACGTTTATTCAATCATTTAATATTTTCCTTTAATATAAATATTATTAATATTCGGGATATCACATTGATCATTACACGTGACTAAAAAAATATTTATATGTAATATTGAGTCTCATTTTAACATTTATTCAATTAATTTTTGGTACCAAAAATGATAAATATGAGAGCATTACTAATTTTACTTTAAAAAATTGTCATTAATTTACTTTAAAATTTAAAATTAAAAAAATTAATAATTTACCAAATGGGTAAAATTATGATTAAATTTACTTTAAAAATTAATAATGGTTTTATATTAAAGTTATAATAATAATAATTTGCTTTAAAGTTAATAACGGTCTTATATTTATCTTTTTTGATACAAAAATATAATTGAATAAATATTAAAATGAGACTTAATATTATACAAGTATTTTTTAGTCATGCATCCCTATCATGTTATTAATTTTCTGATGTGACACTATCAATTAGACGTAATCATAAAAATTAAAAGTTTAATTCTTTGATGAAAAAAATTGAGAAGACAATCCTCAAAGTGAAAAAAAGTAAAAGTTTAATCCCCTAATCAAAAAAATTGAGAAGATAATCTCCAAATTGAAAAATAAACAATTCAGGATATTAATCCATATTTATGCCTTTCATTAATAAATAGATACTCCATCCGTCTCTTAATATAAATCGTTTTAGAGAAATGCTTTTGTCTCTTAATATTTGTTATTTAAAAATTTTAAGTAAGCATTAATTGCATAATTTTTAATATTACCCAATTATTAAAATATAACTTTAGTTCTCTTATTATTTTTTGTTCAATAAATAACACTCTTTTTTTTAATACAAAGATAATATAGACAATTGATATTATATTTAATAATATATAATTATTTTTTTAATACTTGTACATAATTTTAAAACAATTTATATTAAGAAATGGATGGATGGATGGATGGAGTATCATTATTCTAAAATCGCTCATATATGCATGAAATCTCTAGTCTTAAAATAAATTGTTACGAACAAAATTCTTTGGAACTCCAAATGTCCTCAGACCGGGTAGTAGACGAACAAGCATCCAGTCGAGTGACGAAGCGTTGTCGTTTAGACCGTCCCCAATACATGGAGTATTGGAAGACGTGGACTCGTGGCAATCTCTCATATATTCATATTACTCTCTCTGACGAAGAACTCACAAAAGATAGAAAAATAGCAGGAAGAATAAGCAATGGGTGAACCACTAGTAATTGCACTAAAAACACTTTTCTGCGCATTGGGATTTGTGATGTTGGCAACTCTCATTTTCACCATTTCCATTGATGGTCTTCCTTTTCGTAAAGGCCTCCTCACTCCGTACAATCTCAATCACTATTTACTGTTCTTTTCATGTCATATTCAATTGGAATAATTTGATCATTTTAAAAGTGTTGATTTGATTATATGACAAACTTGAGTATTTTTGAATTTGTTGTAGGTGGATGGCAGCAACCTTGATTGATTTTTATATCAATATTGTAGCTTTAGGGGTTTGTATGACGAATTCATTTCATTTAATTGCTTAACTAGTTACAATAGTTCTAAATTACATGAATTATCTCTTGTTCCTGAACCCTAATTAACTAATTTATGCTACAAAAAGTTTGTAAAGTTTACTTTTTGGAATGTTCAATTTTGACTTTGTATTGAGTTTGTGATTGACACAAAAAGTTTTTTGAATTCAATGCACATGATTGATAGAGTTGGAGCCGAATTACAATTGGGAGTAATTCTATGGGTACAAAAAAATCTTTTGGAAAATAGCTTAAAAAAATGATGTGTCAAATGGTTATACCTGATTACAACCATACACATCATTTTGTATTAACTTTTACTATTCAGTCTTTAGTCATCAAAACATTATTGTACAAACAGTTCCTTTGTTTGTTGTACATGCATGGGATATAATTATAGACTAAATGATGTTTTCAACTATTTAATTTGCTTCTATTAAGATATTAGTGATTGCAATTTGTTCTCTATTCTGTACTCTTTTTTTTTTGGGGGGTGGGGGTGGGGGTGGGGGGGGGGGGTTTAGAATTGTGCCAGTGGCCATGCAATTCTGTTGTAAAATTATAGTCCCTTTGTCCGGAAAACGAGGGTCCCATTTGTCTTTTCTAATTCTTTTAACACGTAGGATAAAACATAATATTTTAATGATATTATTTTTCAGTATTAAATTAAGATGTTATTTCGGTGATGATTATTGACAATTTTTTTGCCTAAATCAGTCCAAGGCAAACCTTAATATGTGGGAAAATAGTCAAATGAGAGTCTCATTTCCGTACAGAGTATCCGATATGTGCGAATGGCCATGTAATTCTGTTGTAAAATTATATTCTCTTTTTGTCAAAAAATAAGAGTCCTATTTGACTTTTCTAATTCTTTTAACACGTAGGATAAAACATAACATTTTCATAATATTATTTTTCAGTATTAAATTAAGATGTAACTTCGGAGATGACTATTGTCAAAAATTATGTCTAAATCAGTCCAAGGCAAACCTTACTATGCCGGAAAATAGTCAATGAGAGTCTCATTTCCGTACAGAGGGAGTATATCCAATATGTACACTCATCTGACTTAATAGCTTGTGCTTGTCCCTGACCAAAATATTTGCAGATAACAAATAGTCATACCACTTTTAAAAGCATGTTGATTGTAAATGTTCTACTTGTATACTTCTCACAGGCTTGGATTTTCTACAAGGAAACAAACTGGGTTAGTGGAATTCTTTGGTTAGTTATGCTGGTATGTTTTGGAAGGTAAGCTTCATGTTTAATCTTATAGTGATTGTTTTTCCGATAAAATGTCAATTATGTTATTTATCTAAAGGAAATATTTGTGACTCATGAAAAACTGATGGATTCTATTCCGATAGATATGTAGATATGTAATGAATTTAGTCCATAACAGACAACTCTGTAGCCAATCATTGATTTAAGTGTAAGTCATGATACAAGGATCAACCATTGTATATTTTTGAAAGCTTTAAGGAATTAGACATTAAAAGGGATTGGTTGCCTGTGTGGTATCTTCATAATGTTAAGATCCTTTGGATTAAATCATAGAAAGCTCTTTAGTAAAGTAAATAAACTAAAATCTGATTAAAACACAACGGAACAGTTTGATCACCTAATCCAAAAATTTAAGTACAGGCTGATACACGCTAACTATTACAAATCAATGATGGCTCATATACACAAAGTCCTTCAACATTGATATTGCTGTTTATATTCTCACATAAATAGTTGTAAAATCAATCGTACTATCAAACTAACCGCGCCTATGTTCCTTAGTGTTTTTCTTCCCTTGGCTTGACAAATGGTGAGGTTGTATGCAGATTAAGATTTGTATGCAGATTAAGATTTTATTTGAAGGATTTGCCTCCAGTGCATTCATTTTATATTATATTTAATTTTTTACAATCATTATACCAAGGTTTTTTAGTATTTAGAAATTATTGCTTCTTTATTTCTACTGTTTAGAATAAACTCCATTATTGGTTACCATGAGAAAAAGAAAATGCAAAAGAAGCCCCACTCTTAACTTTTGACAAATATGACGAGCCTATAAACTTCTTCTATCTGTCACACTAAATAAGTGACTTGTTTGCCTTTCATTTTCCTTTATGGTATGCCCATGATTGTAAAGGCTGGTCTTCTATGAGAAGAACTTACACAACTTTTGATGATCGTCATATCAACTGAGAATGCACAAAAAAACAATTCTTGTTAATATATGTTGGTGAGATGGGAACCTTCCTTTTATTTGATCTTGTCCTTATCATTTTAAATTAATAGAATTGGCTTATTCAGATGTTTATTCTAAGGGCACACATCGTTTGCTCCTTTCATAATGTCCTCCTTAACCATGCTGCAACACCAGTGCTATGAATGAGCATATCAGACTTTCATCCAATGAATGTTTCATTTGATGAATAAAAATGGATATTTTAGTTAATAGTTTTGCTACCTGTCATTATTATGAGCATGTCCCTGTTGATAAAATGTGCTATGGGATGCACTGGTCTCAATTTGATTGGTTGTATTCATAAGTCTGCTAAAATTGATCTTTCATATTGGAATGACCACTAATGGATAGATCCTTTTTTGTCTTTATGAAGTCTGCCTATAGTTGATATATATTAGTTCTATTCATTTTGAGATTATTTTTCCTTATCTGTAACTTATATGTTTCATTACTGGTGTTGAAATCATCTGTAATTTTTTCCACAGCATTACAACATGTGGCTACATTGGTTTGCAATTATTCAAGTTGTCACCTGAGGAATCTTTACAAGATCCAATATACTTTCTTGTGTTGCAGAATAACACAAAGTAAGTTCATACAACTTATGTGAAATACTACTAAAAATGTCTAGTTTTGGAAATAAAATTGTTTGGACGGAGTATTGTTAATGTTATTTTGATTCCTTTTGTAGTTTCTTATTGGAGAAATAAGTTGTTAATCATTATTTCATTGATGTACCTTTTAACTATTTGATTCTATGAAGGGTACATAATATATTAGAAGTTGTGGTTACCTATTCTGTAGGGCAGGGCAGGTTGACATCTTGTGCTTCACTTGCTCTATTGTAGGAGAGTAGGCCATAAAAGACTTGAATTTATAATTTTATGATAAAATCACATTTTGGGTTATTTGATGCCTCAAATCTGTACAATCGCCTTATAGCAATTTATCAAAATTTTGAAATCAGCTATTATTGTTTTGGACGCGTATAGCGAAGACTAATAAACAGGTGATGATTCATATTAAATCTAGGAGAAGGGGAATTATAGATTCAAAACAGTAAAGATAATTATTATAGCTTGTGGTTCATCGTTTAACCTGGCCGTAGTCATTGAAGAATGGAATACAAGATTGAATAACTAACACCAATTAGTTTGCCAACACTTTATTGAGTCGATATATGTTGCTATGAATGTAAAACTCAGTGTTTTAAAAATCTTTGAGTCCGATTAATCCCCATCGAGGCGCTAGGCAGTCCTCTATTGCCTTGATTTGGCTAGGCGCCTAGGCCCCCGCCTAGACAAAATCGGACTTCTACTTTGAAATTCTATAATACTTAAATGAATTTGTTAAGTATTAAAAAAATTGTTTTTTAGTAATGTTTCATGTAAAATTTATACAAATTACATATTCTACATATTTTGTATAGTATAACAAGTATATGCAATATACAAATATATAAATGAGATTGTCTAGGAAAATGCCTAGTTTGCCTAGGCGGCCTAGGCGCCACCTCTGCTGCCTAGATCCGCCTAAAGATTTTTAAAACATTGGTAAAACTATGATCTTAATTCAAAAGTTGTACCTTTTTCTTCTCATAATGTTGCCATGCCTTGCAATTTTTGTTTTGTGATGAAGTCATTCATGCATGTACCACATGCACCTTTTTACTTACCGTCTACTAAAACTGTTTTGATGGTTAGAGTTATAAATGACCAAAAAAAGGGAAAAAAAGAATGAAAGTTATAGCATGATGTGTAGTAAATTAATAACTTATTTCTTTTTGTATAGTGAATCTATATCATATTAGGAAGTGTTGTGTAGTATTAATTTTGTCCGGTGAAAGTTTAAAGCTAGCATTTTCCCTCCACGATTTGTATGTTTTAGTTGTTGTTTCTCTGTATTTGTTTATTTTTGTTAAATTATACGGTAAACAATGCTACATGCCTTCTTCCGTCATTTATTTTTACAAGCTCATGTGATTGTTAATGTTAGTTAGATGGAAATGTGCAAATATGTTTTTGATGACGAAAAGGTGATGATTGCATAAAATTTTGCAAGCTGCTCATTCCTGCCCCACCCCAACCCTTCCCTTAATATGATTATATTACATAATTCTACTGTCTATGCAATTTTCTTTGTCCTGAATTTAAAATATCTCACATATTAACCGAGGAATTATCATTTAGGAGTGAAGTGGAACAAAAGAGGACTTTCTCGGTTGTAAGTGCAAGAGCTCTCTTCAGTCTATTAGGGTGTTTGATGGTTGGCACTATGGTTTATATTCTTATTACAGATGGCTCTCCATTTCGCCAAGAGCTCTTTACACCGTGAGTCTTTTCCTTCTGATTTGCATTTTTTAAAAAGAAAAACCATGTAGATATAGTTAATTATTTTTTCATCATTTCTCCTTTTTTATTTCTGAAATACTCTTAATCCTTGTTATTTTCTAAGGTTCTTTTGTTTGCTGTCTATTTTACTTCTTTGGATGGATGCATACATACATTCATTCATTCATTTTCTGGGACTTGGGAAGTATTGCATTGCTTCTTTGAAACCTTCTGAAAGCCTCAAAACCTATGAAGTTTCCTTTCTCTTGTGTGAAGTCAAGCAATTGAGTAACCACAAAACTAAATTTCGAACATTTTTTGCATTTGATCTCCTTTTTTTTGTCACTACAAATTTTTGGATTCATGGATGTTGCATGCTGACCACTTGCATGATAATATATATTTTCTCTTGACACTGATGCACCAGGGCTGGGTGTTTGGCAGTTCAAGCCAGAAGTCCGGCAATAGGATTCTACCTTTTCCAATAAGAACCTAGTCATCCAACTCCAACCTTTAGATGTATCTCCAACATAATCCTCTTACCTTTTGTGTGTTGTACCATACAATATCACATTGAGTAGGGGATCAACTTTTGCCATGAAAGGGGTACATTTGGGAATAGCTTGCGGTGTCCTCTGCACCCAAATATTAACATGCAGGTACACTTTTATGTGTAATGTCAACTAAACTAGCTGGAACATTTACAGGTGGATGACAGCGACTCTTATTGATTTCTACATCAATGTTGTGGATTTATCAGTATGTCTAAACTCTTAAATAATTCATAGTTTCAGTTTCTAGCAACTTGAAGATAATTTTACAGTTTTCCACCTGCACTTGACAAAGTCTTATTCCTTAGAAGTAACTAGTGCATGAAGTTTTATTAAAGTATTAATAACTAAAATATTCAGACTTCTTCTATAGGATTCTTTATCTACATTTCTACTTATGTGGTACGGGTCCTACCGCAGCTTTACCAAATCTTATGAACACTGATATATGTGAGGCTTTGGCACTCTGGTTATATTTTTATCACTAATAGGTAAACATTGTTCAAAGGTAAATTAAAAAAAGGAAAACCTTCACCCTCACCCTTCTTCTCTTTTGACTTGAATGAAAATAGCATTTCTAGTTTGTCTCGACTTTTTCTGACCCCAGTTTTAGTGGGAAAATAAAGTTTACTATTTTTTTTCCGGTCTAGCATCAAAAACCTGTTAAAAATCTAATCATTGATTTAGAACTGAAAAGTTAAATCATGTAAAAACATAGTAATGGCATATACTCCTCCATTCCAAAATATAAGATAACATTCCATTAACAAAGGCAAGTGATCTTATATTTTGGAACGGAAGTAGTAGTATTTAATTAAGATCGCAAAATTTCTGCAGCTATTACTCTGTTCCTGTTTTATTATATATAGCATTTCTTAAAACAAATCTAATGTTTTGAATGACATTTATTAATCATAGCAATGAGAACATAATTCATTCATATTCGAAACATATATGCCACTGAGGTTTATAATAAAAAGAACATATTCCCACTGTTCCAAATTGAGCGTCCACCTTCCCTTTTTGTTTCCCCAAAATGATAGTTTTTGTTGATCATGTTGAAGTCAAACTTTTATTAAAAACTTTGACTTTCAAAAGTAAACTTTCATTTTGTGATGGTGGAATTATTTATAGTACCCTAATCTTTCAATTTCATTTTGTTGTAAGAGCGTAGACACTTCATCTTACATATTGTTGAAGGATTATATTGGATTTGATTGTACAGATGTATTAGTCTTTGAGGATTCAGTCTTTCTTTCCTCCTTAAAGTTAAATGAAACTCGAGTAGAGTAATAAAATTCCTAACTTGCTTTTTCATGGGGAACATTGAGATATAAACCCAAAGTATCTAACCTGAAAAGCATTTTAAGTTGTTTTCGTACATAAGCTTTGTTTATTTTTTATGCATTATCAGGTTTGGGTAGTATTCAAAGAATCTAGTTGGATGAGTTCATTATTTTGGATAGTTCTACTTATATGCTTTGGCAGGTAAGTTTTCCGTCTAAATCTAGTATTTGAACCATTAGTTAATTCGCCTCTGGTTAATACGTAACATGGTTCTGTGTAGTATATAGTCTTTTCTATGATGTGCATAATCATGGAAATATGTGGATTCCTTAATATAAATGGCAGTTTAATTGATTTACGTTGATATTGAATGTTGTGTATCTTAATCTTGCTATTTTGAAATTATGCTTTTTTGTCATTTTTAAAACTAGTGATTTCAAATAATCGGTTCTTAGCAAGTATTATAAACAAAATTAAAAAGGGCTTCTGTTAGGCCATTTTATTATATGCCGTCATTATTTGCCTCATTAGCTATAAATTGTAGAATTTATTAATACAGACACCGGGTTGGCTTCTCTACTCAACATATTATGCTTCTCTACTCAACATATTATTTTCATGTTTTCGTATGTGGAGTTATTATCCAAAATGGTATAATGTTATTGTCCTCGGAAACCTTTTAGGTAAGGGTGTAAATGAACTGAGTCGAGCCGAGTATTGAGTTACTCAGATTTGGTTTACAAAATTTAGCGAGTGTAAAATAAGGTTTGATTGAGGCTCGTTTAGCTATCGAGTCGAGTGAGCAGTTTGAATTTTTCGAACGAATATGATCCGAGTATCAATAAAAAATTATAATTTTGAGGAGGTTCGAGTAATTTACCGAACTTTAAAATTTGTTTATATTTGAATCATTTATATTTCGAGTCGAGCTCAAATCGAACTTTTAGTCGAGCGAGTACGAATCTAACCCGAACTTGACTGTGTTTATAATCAATATATATAATGGCAGTACATGATTAGAAATTATTTTGTCAAACGAGTGTATGATTTGAAATACTTCATATGATTTATCTCTGTGTATATGTCCTTACACAGAGGTCGCATATTTTCTCAATAATACCTCGAATTCTAAACCATATCACTTCGTGGATGTTACCTTTCTACTTTTGTTCTGTGTCCATCCTATAATCATTGTCATTCTTTCCCTCTCTCTCACTAATTCTCTATCCTTTCAAGTTGTAGGATATAAATAGTTTGACAATTGTTACATCAATGATATTTCTTGAATGGAAAAAAAGTAGGAGCAATATACATGTTATTTTTTTTCCGGCTAAACAATATAACACTGAATTTTTGGTCTTTACTACTCGTGTTTAAAGCGTTTTATATGCATCATCAACATCTTACTCATTATGCCTTTGGAGTTATTATTGATGATTAAAATTTTGAATTTCTCAGCATAACTACATGTGTGTACATAGTTCGACAGCTTTTCCATCTCTCATCTCAAGATCCTGTTTCCCTTGTTCTTTTCAGTAGCAGCAACAGGCAAGTCTATAGCTCTTAAATTTTAATGCTTCGATCATCCATTTGTAATGCATGGCATATGATTTATAAAATTTGTAATGCATGGCATATGATTTATAAAATTAATTCCCTCCGTCTCATATTTATTGCAAGCATTGACTTTTCATGCATTTTAAGGATTTGTGTTGACTTTATACAATTTGTCTAAAACACCCTCGAAATAAAATAATACACTATTATATTAAAAAAAAAAAATCAAAATTGGAGCCAAAAGTTTAAATTTTAAAATGTGTAAAGCTGAGTAGGAAACATAAACATAATGATAGTGGGACTAATAGCTTTTAAAGTTATCATTGTTATGGGACCATTAAGAGTAAATTTGGCATTGAATTATTAAAAATTACCAAATTTAGAAATCAAATAACTTCCCTTTTAGTTTAATGTGATGGGGCCTTGCACCTCCCATCCTCGTGTATGGTACCACAGGTAAGGTAATAATAGATGGCAGGAAGTCCAATCCGAAGCCTTACGAAAGAAATGTGAAGGTGGGTTGATATCAGTTTGATCAAGTTAATACTTTACATGCTTAGTGACGTAAAGTTAAATATATCATTTTTTAGCAATAGAAGTTTGTACATGATTCAGCATTATTTGGTACTAGCAGACATGGAACATGGTTTTGTAATCAACTTAATAACAGAAAATCAAACTCTTGTCAAGCTATCAAGAACTTCAAATAATTGTCAAAATGCCCAAAAATAGATCAGGTCTTATGTAAACAACAGCTCATTCGTCAAATTTTGGATATTTTTGACAATTGTTTGAAAGTTCAAAGTTCAAAAAAAATAGTTTGTGTTTTTTTTTATGACTTGACATAGTTCAATGGTTTTTTCAGTTATCAAGTATTTCGTAATCACAAAACCTTCTTTGATGAATCTACATTTATAGGGAGATAGCAGATTTACTTACTAAGAAATTTTTATAGAGCAAGTTATGTTACGATTGCACAATAGAAAAGTTAAATTAAGGTTATATGTCACCCATAAAAAGAAAAGGAAAAAGAGAGAGAGCACGTGTAAAAGACGGCAGAAATACTACTAGGTAATTGTTTATTTTAAAACATGTTTTTGATGATAACTTAACGTAAAGTAATTCAGTCTTTTTTATAGTTTGTTTCTGGTAAGCATCTTGAAGATTTAGATACAGGGAGCTGTAAAACAGAGGTAGAGAAATGATTGAAGTTGCAAACAGACTAAAGACTATGAATGCTCACGAGACTAGCTGTAACTGGAACTGACAAATATATTTTGTTTTTATCATTCATGATCTGATCAAAATCACACAGAATTTTCGAACTTCAGAACAATGTTTCTAGTAACACGGTTCCTTTTTGTTTGTGGAACTGCTAGGGTACGAGGTACGCTATATAGTTAAATTGTAATTTGCTAGGCTAATTTTATACTAGTGATTACAATTAGGAATTCTCTTAGAATCAAAATATAATAAAACAAAGTTTCATAGAAGATTATTAGTTGAATCAACGAGAAGTTTATTCTATAAATAAGTTTGAACTTTCAATACTAAGTTAGAATACTAGTATTTGTGCAACTATAGATAAAATATCAAATAAATATTTCGGTTCGCTAAAGTTAGAATATTAGTACGTAAAAGAATAATGTTTGGGAACACAAGTACCAATGTGGTCAAGTCAATATAAGAGTGTCTGACTTCAGAATGAAAATGTATTTATGCTCGTTAAAGCACTTAAGAAGTTAGAAACTTAATCAAGTAGATTTTGTATATGTGGGTTATGATGATTTGGATGATGATGTTGTTCTTATTTATTTTCTTCCAGAATTTCATTGTTCTGTTCCTTTGTTTTGTTTACGGTAGGGCAGGAAACAGGTATGAGAGAACAGGACAGCAATATGACAGCCCAAAGGAATAAGCTACAAAAAATGCCAATTGGATCAATCTGTTTGCATCAAACAAATATACTGCTCGTACATTGCAAATCCAATTACTTTAGATAAATAGAGTTTAGTTGAAACAATTAACATAAGCTCTTTACTTTAAACATTTCATGAATAAAAACGAACTTCCAATAATTAAAATAAAGTACGATTCATAATTCGCTCACTTCGATTATTTCTTCCGAATGACAATCTACATCATCCATAAGGATTGATTTAGTAATCTTTTTGGTTAATATTAATTGTTACCGTCGATAACTTTTTTGTAAACCTGCTTCTATAATTTCGGTAATCGTATATTCGTTTTTTGAGCGTAATTTTTTTTTAACTTCTTTTTCATAACTTTACTTTTATAACTTAATGTTACTACTAGCATAAGCTTATACGTGTCATTTTAACGTATATTAACCGGTAAAAATGTATCACATTTCCCGGCTTGCTTTTATTATTTTTTCTTAACTTTTTAATTTCTCTTATCTTCCTCATCCTACTTTAACATTTTTAT
This sequence comes from Panax stipuleanatus, assembly GCA_020205555.1. Lineage (NCBI taxonomy): Eukaryota > Viridiplantae > Streptophyta > Magnoliopsida > Apiales > Araliaceae > Panax > Panax stipuleanatus. The sequence goes on from CM035118.1 coordinate 83,343,867, forward strand.
TTTATAATTTTCTTTTTACAGTCTTCATATATATATATATATATATATATATATACTAATTCATGGCAACCGGTTGTCATGACACTATTCCCAGCAACAATGTTTATAGCCATAGATCAAGTAAATTAAAGGCTGAGATGGACTTTTACTTTATTCCAGCTGCTACATGCAGTAGCGGATTGTAATTTACTCCATCCGTTCCTAAAAGAATGTCGTTTAAGGTTTTGGCACATGGATTAAGAAAGTCATTTAATACTAGTAAGATTTGTTTGAAATTCCATCACTATCCTTTTATGGAAAATTGAAAACTATTAATACAAGGGAGAGAATTTATTGGGACAATGAGAGAAGATATGGATAATATAGGAAAGTAAATAATTTATTCTTCTAGGAAGTTGTAAACGACAAATATTTTGAAATAATTTTTTTCTTCTAAAACGACAATCTTTTAAGAACGGAGGGAGTAATTGTTTGGTCAAAAATAAAAGCTGAAAGTGGGCCCCTTAACTCACAAACCGCTCAAATGTGTAGCGGCTTATTCCAAAGATTTTGTCCCATTAATCATATCACTTTCAACAATATTAAACTTATCATAAATTATAATAATAATATTAATTGTTTGATTTAATAATAATAATAATAGTAATAATACTAATTGTTTGATTTAATAAATAAAATTATAAATAATATTAATTGAATTTAAGGTAATAATAATAATAATAATAATAATAATAATAATAATATATTGTTGTTGTTTTTATTTTTATTATTACTATTATTATTATTATTATTATTATTATTATTATTATTATTATTATTATTACCTTAAATTCAATTAATATTATTTATAATAATAATAGTAATAATAATAATAAATAATATTATTTATAATAATAATAATATTATTTATTATTTATAAATAATATTATTTATTATATATATATTAGACTTTTTGAAAATTTCCCTGATTTTCCCATTATTTTTTTAAGGCATATTTCTCTCCAAAATTGTAATATTCCTTGTAATTCGAATTTAATAACAAAAGTTATGAATTTTGGACACTCTCCCTTATATCAAAGAGTGCTTCCTTTCTTGTTTCTGTTAGGGTTTTTGAGTTTTCTTCCATGATCCATGATAGCATATCATTAATATGTTAATATTTAGTCTTAGCATGCATAAGTTCATTTATATACCATAAAAGAATGAAATAATTTTCTAAGAAAATTTTAACATAAAGTGAGTTGGGGTTTTTCTTGTTTTTGCTTCCTTTTTCTTCTTTTGTTCTTCTTCCTAGCTTCAAGCTTTTCTCATTCTCTCCTCCTAGTCCAGCCAAGCTCCTCTTACTCTCCCTCTCTCTTTCTTGTGTTGGTGGAAAATGAAGTTTTCCAATTAGCTTTTTTAATATATATATATATATATATACTAATTTTGCTTGATTGGTTAATAGTTAGGCCATATCACTACTTTTCTCTTGCCCAAATGAGTCACAATTGTGAAGTTGGACAACAAGGCCTACATGGCCCGGTTACCCTGGGATTTATCCCTTGATTTCCCCCCCCTTTTTTTTATCTTTATCATACTAGATATTTTGATGGAATTCTCTAGCACTTTGACCAAGATTATTTGTAATATATATACACACACATACACACTACAATATCTAAAATTATAATTTAAACTTTATTAACATTTACATTTATAATTACAAAGCTTGCTAAAAGGGATCAAAATATTACAGGTTAGATATACTTTTATCCCTTAAAGTATCACCTAACTTACACATGTGATCATAATCTATAAAAAGTAATAACAGTATCCCCTAAGTACATTTAAATAAGCAAAATTGACCCCAAAATTATTTTCGGCCTAAAAAACGGCTGGATTGCTAACATGTGACGGGAAACTCATGTATTCAATGTATTTGTATGGTTTTCAACATATTTAACTGTATTTTGTCATTAAAATCAAATAAACACATGTATACCCATTTCCCTCCAACCCCACTCAAATATTTTCCCTCCAAACTAAAAGTATTTTTCCCCTCCATTTTAGTCCATCAATAGTTTATCCCCTATATTAGGCTTTCATGAGCTAGCAGAAAAAGAGAAAGAGAGGGAACATAAAAATATAAGAAATAGAAAGAGAAAGAGAAGGAGAAACTACAGAAGAAAGAGGAGAAAGAGATCACATACATGCCTGATTCCATGGCTTCTCCTTGGTGTCACTGTCAGCGTCCATCTGTGATGTGGACTTCTTGGACTAATCAAAATCCTGGTAGGAGGTATTTTGGTTGCCAAAATTTTAGTGTAATGATCGCAAAGATTGAACATCCTTGTAAATAGGATTGTGAAGAAATTATCTAATAAAATGAGATTTTTTATGGATAGTTTGAGTTTTATATGACTTGTGGTCGTAATATTACCACAATATGTGTTATGTGAGTGTTTTTGAGTGTTTGAAGAGTAAATGAGAAAAATAAAATTTTTCAGAGAAAAGACGTAAAAACTTTATTCACGGTAAAGACGTAACTTCGTTTTTTTGACTTTTAGAATTACGACATAATGTTTTATTCAGAAAATGAGGATTGTTACGTAATCAAATTTTTAAAAATCGAAAGTCAGTTTTGCGACTAACCGAGCGAATTATGAGAACGTAACCGAAAAAGTTAAAAAACCTAATTTGATAAGAAAATGTCTAACTAGAATTAGTTAGACTAACTAAGCCTAAGATTTTAAAGGCTTGGCTTGGGTTTGCAAGACTTGGCTAGGTTTGAGCCAATGGTTCAGTCTATGGTTGAGTCTAGAATTTGAATGACTTGGCTAAGGGTTGAGCCAAGGGTTAAGCCTAAGTTTTGGAGTGGCTTGGATAGGGTTGAGCCATGGCTTAAGCCTTAGGGTAAAACCCTAAATACTTAAGGCCAAAGCAAAGTAATTGGTGATTATCCCATATAAGATAATGTAGTTAATGACAAGGCTTGGAATAAAGCAAGATGAGGGGCAAAATGTTCCTTAATGGCCGGCTATTTGGCAAGGTGGAGGGGACAAATGGTGAGTAATAAGGCATGACTCACCTTATCTAGACAAGCATTTAATATATTGGTTACCCCATTAAGTAGTCTTAACCAATAAGTGATGAATAAGTGCATCGAGTTAGTTTAATTGCGGTTTGATTAGGCTAACTCAAATGGATGATTAGTAAGCTTTAAAACATGAGGGGGAAGACCTTGTGAGACTTTAGTTGGGCGACCAACTTGTAAGAACTGAAAAGTAGGTTTTATATATACAAACCAAACTATTATCTCTTTCACTTTGCATAAAATTTCCTAAATGTTAGAGAGAAAAAGAGAAAGCAAGAGCAAAAGCTTGAGAGGTTAAGGAAGAGAGAGGGACAAATTAAAGGGAGAGAAAGGATCAAGAGCTAGCTTGGATCAAGCATAAGCACAAGAAAAAGAAGAACACAAGAGGTAAGCCTAAAACCCTAACTTCTTCATCTCTTTGATTTTTTTTCTTTGAGTTGTTTAGTTGTTGGTGGTTGCTGATTAATGGGAGATCATGGTGGATCTTGAAGTTATAAGGTGGTTATGAAGGAGTTAATGTAATATCCATGAATTTTATGAATTATATTAACAATTAAATTAATAAAGGTTGAATATTTATTTGAAAATAGATATATATTAATGTAACATGGAATGGGATAATTGAATTGAATTGAATAAGTGTATGATAATTGGGTAATATGGTGGAATTGATGAAAAGCTTAATTTAAAACTTATGAGAATTGCCTAGTGTGGCATAATAAAAGATTAAATTCATTAAATAAATTAATGAAGGAGTGATTTGATAATGAGATTGATTAGTATTATTATTATATTAAATTAATGAATAAATAATTTAATAAGGTGATAAACTAATTTCTATTATTATTAATTATTGGCTATGTGTAATGGTATGTAATGTGTAGTAACATATAATAGGGTTGCTTCGTGCATTAATTATATAATAAAGTGTGACATTTAAATATGAATAAATGTTATACAAAACTATATGATAAAAGTAAGTTGAATTAAATAATTCTACTAAGCTATATAAAGAAACTTATGTGACATCATAAGGTATGGTGGGACAAGTAAATGTGTATTTTAAATATATGGGAGAAATTAAATCTAAGTAAATAGAATATTTATTATTGAGTGTTTATTTCAATATTTATATATAATTGAAATAATAAAGCTCTATGAGAATCATGGGTTGATAGTACCAAACTAAATTATATTAAGACCTATTGTAAATATTATTGGGATTGACTCAATGTACATGGATTATATGATTATGTGTACAAGTGACCCTAACTTATCACAAGGCAATAATATTAAATTATTTAAATTGCACTTTATAAGCCTAAAAGGAATTAAAACCTTAGTAATATTGATAGCCACTTTGCTAATGGTGAGATAAGAGGGAGTGTCCCATTTTGAGTGTCTCATTTCTCCTTCACGTGCCTAGACCATTGGCCTATTCCCCTTCAATGTCAATTCTCAGCAAAGATCAAATGATGAAGAGGGGAGCGGGCAAAATAGTAGCAGTGAAATGCTTTCTACCAAACCTCCATGAACCACCATCTTCTTCTTCTTCCTGCTGAGCAAAAACCTTGAACAAAGCCTTTACATGGATATTAAATTCTCTATAAATCAAGCTCTCCTCTTCTCAAATTCATTTGCAAACATCTCTGATAAAATTTTTATAGAGAGTGAATTTCAATTTGAGTGAGCAATCTGCGCTTGGGAGGAGGAATTAACTTCACAGCCTCAAAAGGTAACATTACTACTAAACTACATTCTTAATTCCAAGCTTTTGCAAGTTCATGAAAATTTCCAGAATCATTGGTAAATTGAATTGTGGAATGATGTTAACTTGTTAATTGAACTATGGTTTGGTATTGGGATGTTAATAAAGCTTTTACGTATGTATGGGAAATAATATATTTGATTGTAAGCATGTTAAATGAAGGAAATCATGCTAAGTTGTGGAGTTCTGCAGAAGCAGGGACCTTTCTGGACTATCCAGGGAAAGGCGCAGTTGTGCCCATCCGACAGTCTGAACCGGCGTAGTTGGGCTATGCACTAGTCTGAAATTCTGACTTCTGTTGCAATTTGATAATTTCTAACATGTCGAATTGACTTAAACCTGAAAATAGGTCTAGCATGTAGTGTAAAGTTCCTTTGCATGGCATGAGTACCCTAACTTGCTTTAATATGTGTTTTTCTAAAGAAAACTTAATGTTTTAAAAGACTTTGGTGAAGCTTGTGATGTTGGAGTTATAACTCTGTTAGCATGCACACTTGACCTAACTACACATGAAATGCAATTCTAAGATGCTTCACGTACGCTTGGTTTCTCTAACTTGGTTTAAAATGACTTTTGAAAGCAAATTTAAACGTTTTGCAAACTAAACTCTATGAGCATTGTGGTAATGGTATTCCGATCCTTGTAATATATGTTTATAACTCGTTTATATATGCAAATGAGTATGAGGTATAATTCAAAGTTACGTTGCATATTTAGATTACTTTGACTTGGTTTAAAGAACTTTTAAGAACAAGCTTGGACATTTTTGAACTAATATGCATGGACATGATGATATTTACATTCTGAACTTTAAGACGTGCATGCTAGTACTCTTTATGTCCTTAAGACATAACCTATATGTTTGTATACCTAACTAAACACAACGTAAGTATTCAAGCATGAATTTAAACAAATTTCCAAGTAATGAACTAATGTAGCTATGTATAAATGATGTGAACACATGAGCATGCCTATTTCAGGTTGTATAACCTTCTTATGTGAATAGATGTTTAAAATAATTAGCTTTGTTAATTCATGAACTCGTTTGGCATTATTTTGTCAGAAAATTCCAACTAAAGACATAACGCGTAAAAGTAAACTTGAATCGATCTTAGAAGAACACAATACATCTTAACGTGTGTAATTATTATGTGGTATCACCCATGCATGCTAGAAAGGAAGCTAAAAACTACAAATCAAAAGACAACTCTAGACTGGCCAGGGAAGGGTGCATCTACGCCCATTCCCAGGCTAACTGCAGTGCAGCTGCGCCGCAGAGAAGTGCAATCTGACTGTTTTATTGATAATCTGAAATGTGATGCATGTGTGTATAAATGTTTTAAGATATAGTACATGACTCAAGTGATGTTTTAAATATTCAAATATGTGTTGACTATATGAAACCAAGAATCGATAAGTGTTTCTAAAAACTTTCAGAAGTTAAGTCAACGGTGATTACAAAACTATGTAGTTTGATTATGTAGTAACGTATAATCTGATTATGTAATTAAGATAGAAATTAATGTATGTGCTTAAGGTACGTAATGGAGTATGTGTAAGATCGTCGGTTTATGTATTGAACTTGTATAACTAATGTGTGTGTGTATATATATATATATATATATATATATATATATATATAGACAGAAAAGTAGTCAACCAAAACTAGGAAGATAACGCAGTATGGTGAAGGCTGCTTATATATGCATATTTATTTATAAGAGCAGTAAACTATCGCAGATTTGACATCTGGGCTTGACAGATTTGAAAAGTTGATATATATACAGTTAAATATATACAAAAAAAGCTAAACCCGGACTGAGAAGATAACCCTATCTGGCGAAGTTGCCAATAATGAAGATGCAAGTATATAAAAGCTGTTGGAAGTGACGGATCGTCACTTCGAGTTGTAGAAATGCCAGAAAATGTGTTTATGTACAAAAATATACCAAAAGTTGACAAAAACGACCACGGAACTGAGTTCCGGGCATATTTAGAAAACGAAACTTGATATGAAAGTGTATAAAAGTGTGAAGAAGTAATAATAACTTTCTGATCGTAAAAATACTCACAATGGACTGCTACACGAGCTTTTTGTCAAATCGTAGGCTTTAAACGTCCAAATCTACCGGTTATTTTATGATATGTGGTAGTATGTGGGTATATCTACGTGTTAGAGTGAAAAAATTTGGGTTTGGAAGACAAGAAAATAGACAGAAAACCAAACAGGTAGTGGTTCGGAGCGTTTCTAAATTCTTGAAATGAGAGGGGGGGGTACACGTCTATATATAGGCCAGGGAGCCTCTACTCAACCTGCTGTTGTCGCAGGTAGAGGTGCGGCTCCACGTGGCATGGGCCTCGCGACGGGTTCCGTCGTCTCAAAGTACATGCACTTCGAGCAACGCGAGGTCGAAGTCAAAACTTTCTAACTTTTGATCGGAGCGTCTATTTGAGGCGTGCGATACCTTTCTGGAAAGCCCTCACCGAGAGTGTCACAATGATATGGGATAAAATATTTTTTGGGTCCAAGAAGACGGGTTCATAACCAGGTCTTCGATTCCCCGCAGTTTGTCCGTTGAGCTATCTTACGCTGTTTGCACTCAGGATCATTGTTATGGTTTGTTCGGACCTTGGTGGCATCAATTCGGCTTGAGTTTAACCGAATCGGCTTAGAGTTGGTAAAATGACCCTTTTTCCCTCCCGGGGTTGCCCTTTGTGTCTGCATGGCCTTCGGTTGACTTCTTGGGGTTATTTCTAAGGTTTGGATCCCATTCGAGTCTGTTTGTCCTCAGTGTTGTCTCTGAGGCTGCCTTGGTCGATTTGGGTTTTCCTCTGGAGGTGTTTTGAGGCTTCAAGATTATTTCTGAAGTTGACCTGACCTCCCGGGTTGAGTCTGAAATTGACCTGTACCTCTCGGGTTGAGACCGGGGCTGATCTGTACCTCCCAGGTTGAGACTGGGGCTGACTTGTACCTCCCAGGTTAAGACTGGGGCTGACCTGTACCTCCCAAGTTGAGACCGGGGCTGATCTGTACCTCCCGGGTTGAGACCGAGGAAGACCTGTACCTCTTGGGTTGAGACCGGGGCTGACCTGTATCTCCAAAGTTGAGACCGAAGGGGATCTGTACCTCTGGGATTGAGACCGGGGCTGATCTGTACCTCTCGGGTTGAGACTGGGGCTGATCTGTATCGCCCGAGTTGAGATTGGGGCTGACCTGTACCTCCCGGGTTGAGATCGAGGCTGGCCTGTACCACCCGGGTTGAGACCGGGGCTGACCTGTACCTCCCGAGTTGAGACTGGGGCTGATCTGTTCCTCTCGGGTTGAGATCGGGGCTGATCTGTACCTCTCGGGTTGAGACCGGGGCTGACCTGTACCTCCTGAGATGAGACCGGGGCTGACCTGTAACTCCCGGGTTGAGATCGGGGCGGACCTGTACCACCCGGGTTGAGACCGGGCTGACCTGTACCTCTTGGGTTGAGACTGGGGCTAACCTGTACATCCTGGGTTGAGATCGGGGCTGACATGTACCTTCCGAATTGAGATCGGGGCTGACTTGTACCTCCCAGGTAGAGACCGGGGTTGACCTGTACCTCTTGGGTTGAGACCGGGGCTGACCTGTACCTCTGGGTTGAGACCGAGGCTGACCTGTACTTATCGGGTTGAGACCGGGGCTAACCTGTACCTCCTAGGCTGAGATCAGGACTGACTTGTACCTCCCGGGTTGATACTGGGGTTGATTTGTACCTCCCGGGTTGAGACCGGGGCTGACTTGTACCTCCTGGGTTGAGACTGGAGCTGACCTGTACCTCCCTGATTGAGACCGGGGCTGATCTGTACCTCCTAGGCTGAGACCCGAGCTGATTTGTACCTCCCGGGTTGAGACCGGGGCTGACTTGTACCTCCCGGGTTGAGACCGGGACTGACCTATATCTCCTGGGTTGAGACCGGGGCTGACCTGTACCTCCCGGGTTGAGATCGGGGCTGACATGTACCTCCTGGATTGAGACCGGGGTCAGGTACCTCCTGGGTTGAGATCGGGGCTGACCTATACCTCTTGGGTTGAGACCGGGGCTGACCTGCACCTCCCGAGTTGAGACCGGGGCTGACCTGTACCTCTCGAATTGAGATCGGGGCTGACCTGTACCTCTCGGGTTGAGACTGGGGCTGACCTATACCTCTCGGATTGAGACCGGGGCTAACTTGTACCTCCCGGGTTGAGGCTGAGGTTGACCTGTACCTCCCGGGTTGAGACCGGGGCAGACCTGTAACTCTCGGGTTTAGACTGGGGTTGACCTGTACCTTCTGAGTTGAGACTGGGGATGATCTGTACCTCCCGAGTTGAGACCAGGGCTAACCTATACATCCCGAGTTGAGACCGTGGCTGAGCTGTACCTTCCGGGGTGAGACCGGGGCAGACCTGTACCTCCCGGGCTGAGACCGGGGCTGACCTGTACCTCCCGGGTTGAGACCGGGACTGAAATGTACCTCCCGAGTTGAGACTGGGGCTGACCTATAACTCCCGGGTTGAGACCGGGGATGACCTGTACCTCCCGGGTTGAGACCGGGGCTGATCTATACCTCCCAGGTTGAGACCGGGGCTTACCTGTACATCCCGGGTTGAGACCGTGGCTGATCTGTACCTCCCGGGGTGTGACCGGGGCTGACCTGTACATCCCGGGTTGAGACCGGGGCTGACCTGTACCTCCCGGGTTGAGATCGGGTCTGACCTGTACCTCCCGGGTTAAGACCGGGGCTGACCTGTACCTCCCGGGTTGAGACCGGGGGTGATCTGTACCTCCCGTGTTGAGACCGAGGCTGATCTATACCTCCCGGGTTGAGACCAGGGCTGATCTGTTCCTCCCGGGTTGAGACCAGGGCTGATCTGTACCTCTTGGGTTGAGACCTGGGCTGACATGTACCTCCCAGGTTGAGACCGGTGCTGACCTGTACCTCCCAGGTTGAGATCGGGTCTGACCTGTACCTCCCGGGTTGAGAACGGGTATGACCTGTACCTCCCGGGTTGAGATTGGGGCTGACCTATACCTCCCAGGTTGAGATCGGGGTTGATCTGTACCTCTCGGGTTGAGACCAGGGCTGAGTTGTACCTTCTAGGTTGAGACCGTGGCTGACCTGTACCTCCCGGTTGAGTTCAGGGCTGATCTGTACCTCCCGGGTTGAGACCGGGGCTGATTTGTACCTCTGGGGTTGAGACCGGAGCTGACCTGTACCTCCCGAGTTGAGACCGGTGCTGATATGTACCTCTCGAGTTGAGACTAGAGTTGAGTTGATGGCCCGGTATTGAGATTGGGGTTGGATTGACTGCTCGGTGTTGAGATCGGGGTAGTTGACGACCCGGTATTGAGACCGGGGTTGAATTGATGACCCGGTATTGAGATCGGGGTTGAGTTGACGGCTTGGTATTGAGACCGAGGTTGAATTTACGGCCCGATATTGAGACCGGGGTTAAGTTGATGACCTAGTATTGAGACTGGGGTTGAACTGACGACCCGGTATTGAGACCGGGGTTGTTGATGGCCCGGTATTGAGACCGGGGTTGAATTGACTGCCCAGTATTGTGACTGGGGTGTGTTGATGACCCGGTATTGAGACCGGGGTTGAATTAACGACCCGGTATTGAGACCAGGGTTGAGTTGACGGCTCGGTATTTAGACCAAGGTTTAATTGACGACCAAGTATTGAGACATGGGTTGAATTGACGGCCCTGTATTGAGATTGGGGTTGAATTGACGACCCGGTATTGAGACTGTGGCTGAGTTGACGGCCCGGTATTGAGACCGGGGTTGAATTTATGACCCGATATTGAGACCGAGGTTGAATTGGCGACCCGGTATTGAGACCGGGGTTAAGTTGACGTCCCAGTATTGAGATCGGGGTTGAATTGACGACCCGGTATTGAGACTGGGGTTAAATTAACTACCCGATATTGAGACCGAAGTTGAGTTGAAAAGACAGTTTTGCCCTCCTACAGTGTTAGTAACAGGGAAAGAAAATTTTGAGTGTCTACAGATGCCCCTCTTTATCATGTTCATGCAATGCAATGAAATGGACAGGATAAAGATTAGTAGACACGGGAAATGCAAATGCAAAGGGGAGGTAATGCATGATATGGTATGTCATGAATGTCAGATACCTTCAAGGGGGTAGCGTTATCATTGATTAATTACGTTAGCTTTTGCTGGGGATAACGTTATTCATGATAACCCTTGGGGTGGCATTGTCATCCGGTTGCTGGTAGGACATCCACTGACAGGCTATCAGAGTTAGGCTGTTATCTCGTTCTGTTGGGGATGTCACTAATAGGCTGCCGCGAACTATTTTCGTCACTTTTTGCTGGGGATGACATCATCCATGATAGCCTAGGTGACTCTGATGAGGACGACATTATTTCCGCCAAGTTATTCCAATGAGTGCTCCAGATGCCTATCTTGACGATAATCTACACCGGTAGTTCGCCAAAGTAAGTTGAATCACCACTTCATCTCAGTGCTTTCTCTAAGGATGTGTATAACAGATTCCATCATCGGGGATGGATTATTGATTCGTTGGGGTTGAGCCAACAACTGAAATGTCACCAGTCTGTACCCGATGCTTCGCTGGGGTTGTGCCAACGGCTGAAATGTCTCGGTCTGTACCCGACGCTTTGCTGGGGTTATGCCAACGGCTGAAATGTCACCGATTTGTACTCGACGCTTCGCTGGGGTTGTGCCAACGGCTAAAATGTCTTTGTCTGTACCCGATGCTTCGCTGAAATTGTCAAAAAGCCTTCCTTTCCATTAAGGCGCAGTTGATCAAAGCGCCTGTCTTGGTACCACCAAGAGATGAGGCTCCCCTGTTTATGTACCTGTCAGTCAATGCCAATGCAATGGGATGTATTCTGGGGCAGAAGGATGATAGAAGCAAGGAAAGAGCTATTTATTACCTCAGCAAAAGATTCAGTAGCGGAGAACAGAAGTACACTTTGATTGAAAAGACATGTTGTGCGTTAGCATGGGCCGCCATGAGGTTACAATATTATCTGCATGGGCACACGACCTATCTCATATCCCGTATGGATTCGCTGAAGTACGTATTCAGCAAACCCATATTGAATTGCCAATTGTCCGAATGGCAGTTGATCCTACAATAGTTTGACACTATCTACGTAACTTAGAAGCCTGTCAAAGGTCAGAGAATTGCAGATCAATTGACCGAAGCACCGTCAGGGGATTTTGATCCCTTGGAAACTTATTTCCCAAATGATGGGATAATGACAATTCAACAAATCCCTCAAGAAAATACAGTCCAATATTGGAAAATGTATTTTGATGGAGCCGTGAACATGGAAGGTGCCGGAGCTGGGGCAGTTCTTGTCTCTTTTACAGGAGAATAGTATCATGTGGCCATCAAGTTGCAGTTTGTCAACACCAACAACACAACTGAGTATGAGGGCTGTATAATGGGTTTGAAACAGGCCTAATCCATAGGTATCAAACATTTACTAGTCTTTGGGGATTCTGAGTTGGTTATCAAACAAACCACCGGAGCGTATCATACCAAACAATTACATTTGCTGCCATATCATCGGCAAGTTATCAAGATATCCATGGAGTTTGAAGAAATAACCTTCATCCACATCCCTTGAGGTAGGAATGACTTTGCTGATGGATTGGCAACGTTGGCTTCCTTGATCCACATATCTGATATAATGGGAATTCCCGACATCAAATTTGCAAGCCAAAAGGCCAGGTATGGGAATTACATAGGAGAAATATTAGATGAACTACCTCCTATCAAACAGCCTTGGTACCAAGATATAAAAGAATATCTTCGAGATGGATCTATGCCTACCGGGGTAAGTCAAGCTGAAAGGAAGCGAATTCATAAGATGGCTATGAATTTCTATCTGAGCGAAGACGCACTCTATAAAAGGGATGTTGGAATAGGCCTGTTAAGATGCCTGGATAAGAATCAAGGCCAAATACTGATGGATGAAGTCCACGGTGGAGTCTGTTTTCCACACATGAGCGGTCCTTTACTTTTCAGGAAGATAATGAGAACAGAGCATTACTGGATCTCTCTCAAAGCTGACTATGATGATCATGTCAGGAGATGCTACCAATGCCAAGTTCATGGAAATGCCATCCACGTTCCTCCAAACGAATTGCACAGTATGAATTCGCCATGGCCTTTTTCCATGTGGGGAATAGACGTGATTGGGCCAATAGAACCCAAAGCTAGCAATGGTAATCGATTCATCTTTACCATGATTGATTATTTCACCAAATGGGTAGAGGATGCATCTTTTCCCAAAGTCACCAAAGAGATAATCATTGGTTTCATCAGAAACAATGTAATCTGTCGATATGGATAACCGGAGGTGATCGTATCAAACAATGCCAAGAATATAAACAACCAGATAATGAAAGAATTACACAGCAAGTTTCAAATCAAGCATCTCAATTCCGTTATCTATCGTCCTAGGATGAATGGTGCTGTCGAAGCGGCCAATAAAAATATCGAGAAAATCATGCAAAAAATGTTCGCCAATCACAAGGGATGGCCTGACTTATTGCCTCTGACTCTGCTAGCCTACAGAACGTTAATGCGTACATCTACTAAGGCTACCCCCTACTCATTAGTCTATGGCATGGAAGCAGTACTCACCATAGAAGTCACCATAGAAATAGAAATGAAATCCTTGAGGGTATTAATAGATGCTTAGATGGAAGAAGATCAGTAGTTGCAAGAACGATACCACCAGTTATCCCTGATAGATGAAAAAAGGGCTACAATCATATTTCACGGGCAATTATATCAGCAAAGGATTGCTCGGTCATACAACAAGAAAGTTTGACTCTAGTAATTCGAAGAAAATGACTTAGTATTGAAGAAAGTACTTGCCAATCAAGATGAAGCCAAAGGAAAGTTTACCCCAAATTGGAAAGGCCCTTTCATTGTCAAAGAAGTGTTGACAGGAGGAGCCATCAGATTACAAGAAATGGATGGGAAAGAATTTTCCCAGCTTATCAATTCAGACACCGTGCAGAGGTACTATGTCTGAAGCACCTGCAAGCCATCATCCTGGTCCTGAAAAAAAAGAGATAAAAAAAAGATCAAATCAATTCAGGTTTTCACTAGAAGCCTGAACTACGAATGACTTGATCTCCCCCATCCACGGGAGTACGTAGGCATCTATTTATGGTGCGGTCTAACCTTCAAGAAAAAAATAAAAAAAAAAACCTATTGAAAACCAGTCCCAAGACACCAAAACCCATATAAAACCCAAATAGTATCAAGCCTCCTTGATCAACAGGCCCTTCTGAGGTACGCTCTGACATCTCAATGTCAATCCATCAAGGAAAAGTTCATGACACATCAATACAACAAGTCATGAAAAAAGTGGTAATCACTCAACAATGACAATACATATCCAAAAGGAAAGTGAATCAAAATATATTTCTCTGCCATATAATACTGTTTAATATATACAATGTATCCTATACATGACAAAAATGGCTGACCTAGTCTATGCAAGAAAAGTAAAGCTAGTCTATAAACCCGCTGATAAACGGGATAGCAAGTCCAACATGGCATCCCTCTCAGAAGATGGAGGTCCATCTGTAAGCTCCTGTCCTAAGGTCTCTATGCGAGCTAGAAGATCCACAGCCATCTGCATAGTGCTACTATGATCATCTATGAAGGCACTCATAGCTGCAACAATACTATGGGTATAGGACCTAAGTGCAGTACTATCAGCGATGTAAACATCTCGGGTAGCTAGAGCCTCATCCCGCTCAACAAAAGCAGCATCCCAAGCAACTAGGGCATCATCTCTCTCAACAAAAGCTACGTCCCGAGTGGATCGAGCATCGTCCCTATCGATAAAAGCAGCATCCCTGCCAAAAAGGGCTGTTAACGTCAGTGCTCTCACCTGATCCCTCTCAAAGGTCATCTGAGCTAACGAATCTATAAGAGATAGATCCGCCATAGTAGGAGTGTTAGGGGTGTCACTGACCAAAGCTGCTATCAAACCAACAAATAACTCGTTCTCGGTATGAGAATCAGGGTCCTCCATAGGCTCCTCCTCATCAGAATTAGTACTCAGCTCTGAGTGAACAACCGCAGCTGATGCATGTCTACCTCTAGTCATGCGGAATACTCTAACGACCGACCCGGATGACTAGTTAAAAAATTAGCCCTCTCTCGACGAGTCCAACAATTATAAATCATGGGCAAGTCAGCTGATGACAAAGACAAACCTGAAAGTCGCTGATCCAAAGCCCCCTCAAAGTGGTGAATATTCGAAAACTGATCAAACTATCCCATGACAGCCAGTGGATGATATGTGGTCACCCCTCTTAGACCTGCCAAGGGTAGGTAATCCATGCCAACTGCATGAGTAATGAAGCTATAAGGAGAGTTGAGCCATGAACAAGGAAAGATCACAAATGGATGCTCAATCGCCGTCAAAAAGGCTAACCACGATGCCACATATGTACACTCAGCGGGCTAAAAGGAGTAGGATATGGCTATCTCATGAGTAAAATAATACCCATGATGTCTGAAAGTGCCAATGGGTCTTAAGTGTGTCATAAACCACACGTACAATAAAATGGCACTACCCTTGAAGAACCCCATAGGATGGGTATGACAAAATATAGCTGACCTCAAGGTCTCTACCAATATCATGGGCTGGATGGTACAACCCTGTCTAAGAACGCAAACCACTGTGATCAGGCCGATATCTAAGTGATCCATATACAACGGCATATACAGGTAGGCTATGATGTACATCAACAAAATATCTACACGTGCAAACTGCCAATCCCCTATAGTGATAGTAAAATCTTCTGAATATCGTGTATAGCTGTCCAGTCGGCCAAACCAATCCATCAGGAAGTCCAGGGACACCACATGCCCTAAAGTAATCTCAACCGTTACGACTCTGCGCCTCAAGCCAGGCAAGGTTATGAACTATCGTCTCATATCAGTGATGGCCATCCTAGCACAAGGCCGATCCAATGATAAATCGATGATGCGTTCGTACTCCTCCAACGTAGGAGTCAGCTTATGGATGCCGAATATGAAAACCTGTCGCTCAGGTATCTAGCAAGATAACATGTTGTGCACGAAGCCTAGTGGGACCTGGAAAGACAAGATGGTTATAGAATGCCCTAACAACTGATCAACTGTTACCCTATCTGTGGGAGACAAATTGTCATACCAAGATCTAAAAGAAGATGTTATCAATGTGGGTGGCATGTGCTCAATACGGCTGACGATAGATGAAGACATCTATAGAACCGTATCATGAGACCATCCAGAGGTCAATGCTAAACTCACCTATCTGAATGTATATACATGACATAATGCATGCATCATGATAGATGATAATGATAAATGATAATAGGATCTAATAGATAGGAAATATCATGCATTTCTAAATACACTGTCTACTGAAAGCATCATCTCTGTCCGCTACTAAAATGCAAAATAAAAAGTGCAAGGAAATTTGGCACAACCGCCCAATGACTAACAGAGGCCTATCAAAGAGATAACGAGAAATGGGGCACAACCGCCCAATATCTAACAGAGGCATATCAAAAGATATAACGAGAAATCTATCAAAAGAAGTATATGATATCTGCATCTAGACGATCAACCTGATGCAACTCCTCTTGAGTCACTGAATCTCTACCAGAAGGAATATCTGGTCAATAGAGGGGAGGATCTGCACCAGTATAACTGCCAGAATATGGACCTCCTGAAAGGCCAGCTTCGGAGCTGGATGGACAAAAGAATCTGCCTCTTAAGGATCCCTGCTAAGGTGCCTGATAAAAAACTGTGCCCGCTCCAACCGCTGTGTCAAACTAGAAATTTGCTCCAAATGAGTAGGCTTTTGAAGGAAAGCTATTCAGTTTATCATCATAACAGACCCAGGAACCATGTCTGCCATGAACTGAGTGGCACAAGTCTGAGCCCCAATAGTGCAAGGACTACACCAGCGATAAAATACCTCATGACTGTGAGGACCCTCTGATAGGGTAAAGCCATCTAAGCCCACCAATATAATGTCTATGATTGGCTGAGATAGGGGCCAATGATGCCTTGCAGGAGGAGGGAATGGAATACAGATCTCTCTTGTGGTGCTCCTGATAGCTCGCTCTCCCAAGTAGAGCTCCAAGCCGCCATCAGTCAAAAGTGAAATTCGACAAGTGGATAATATAAACTCTAATCCGGTCGGGAATCCATCCTCAAAATTGACTGTCAGATAATCTGGGGTGTAAGGAACCCATGTGAGGGAATCGACGGTCAATAGCTCCAACTGCAAGTGGGAATGGGTGAACCCCTCTGCTACAGGGACCTCTATAAAGGTGGAATAATGTCATCGCCGTCCTTAAGGATAGGTCTCTAAACCTAGAGTAGTCGTCGGGTGCTGGCAGGGGAGCCTCTCATATGCCCAAAACTGGAAGTGCAAAAATCCAATGTCCTCACTTATAAAGATTGATAAACCTAAAATGAGGGAGATTGAAAGGTGAAAGAGAAATTACTCACCAGCAGGAAGGGATAAAAATTTAGCCAAGCCTCCGTCATGACCTTAGAGCGTAGGCGCATCCCACGAAGAAAATAAGCGAAGGTGAACGTGCCCAGTTAAAATCCCTGAGGCGCTCCACATCTCGAGTAGCGCTAATTATAGTGAAAGAGATCATCGAGGATTTGTCTGCTATGAAACAACCACTGATGATGACCAAGAACAGTTGTCGAAGACTGCGATCTTTAACCCTTTAATCATTAGGCAAAGGCTTAGTCAAATCCCCACTCTGGGCATCCACATTCAAGGGCCCTGAATGGACAGTCTGACCCTCGATGGCCGTCGCAGGAACTCCCAAAAGGGATGAACCGCCACTCACATGCAAACTCTAGCCTTGTGATGAACCGCCACTCCATCGGGGTCATCATAATCTCACAGTCCAACAAGATAAGAGACTAGGTCTGGTGGAACCAGCGCTCAGATAAAGCCCGCAGATAACCCCAAGGGCAATGATGGAAAGGAATAGAGAAAAAGGCCTCGAAACCCCAAGTGTTGACGATGGCCTGGTACTCCAGATGAAGAGTATATACAAAGAGTGGAAACTAAACCAGTTCCCCCTAGGTTGAGTAAAGTCGGGAACCTGCATCAAATTGCAAATCCAGATTAAACGTTTGTCCTAAAATAGCAAAAAAAAGAAAATTCCAGGATAAAAACTTTGGTCACCTCATTGGCACGAAGATAGATCGAAGGATGGATCCTCAAATCATCCAAGAGCTCCAGAATCGTCACAATGATGGCTAGAAGCTCCTGACGCGAGGTAGTTGGAGTTGGAGCGGGATCCACAAAGGGGACATCCTGCTCGTCGTCTACGTCATCCGGCCTATCAACCTGGATAGGACGAATCACTAACTCAGCCAATAGACGAGGCTGCCGGGCTGGACGAGGCCGAGGGACGTTAGAAGCTCTCCTCCGCCTCACACCTGCGGAGACCCTGCTAGAGCTGCTTGGTATATCTTAATCCTTAACCTGAATAAAATCTCCAAATCACCTCAGAAAGGGTGAGGTAAGCCTTAAACTTATCGCCTATTAAAATTAAATCATTGTTTTATGCATGCATTAGTTAACATACATCTCCAGTAGAGTTAAAATTGCATGTTCATTAAATACTAAACTTTTGAATTTTTTTTTGCCAAAGTCTCCTTTGTAAAATGGACTATCTGCATGCACATAGGTATGACTAGGTGGCCATTCAGTAGCACACCAACCCAAAATATATATGAAAAACATCAAAATCAAACTCCCTATGGAAGCTAAATTACCATGTGAATTTTTACTTAAAAATCCAGACTCATTTACCATCAAATAGGATGAATAAACTGACCAAAAAGGGCGCTAAATGATTGTCTCAAAAATTAATTTTTTTCACATCAAAACGTTCGACATGGTAAAACATACACATTTACTAAATCTGAAATTTTTTATCAAGTCATATAAGTATGTATATTCATTATATTATGTTTAGAAGCATTCTATATGAAATATAACGTTCTAAAAGTCAAAACTTGAAAAGAAAGGATGTAAACGTTACCAGAGTTGTGCATAACGATTGTACGGTGACGGATTTTGAAAAAAGCAGCCCGAACTCAGTAGATTTGAAGAGGAAATTTCAAATTTTCTATATAGTTCAACTTAAAAATGACTTATGAAAGCCACATGAGGAACTAATATAGACCCGTGGGGGCAGCGACTCTACCTGCGGCAGTAGCAGGTAGACCTGCGACACCCTAGGGTAGGTCCCACCCCCTTTGGTTTGGTCCAAATGAGGTTAAAGCGGAGTTCCCAGAAGCTAAAAAGTTAAATCAAGAAAAAAAAGTGCTACACTATTGAGCAGAAAAGGCCTGAAACCTTGAATCCGGGTGTCAAACTCCTGATGAAAGAAAATCTTCATGTAAGCCATTGGTATGAACCTTGATGTGTTATTTGGAATGCCAATGATGAAAATTGCCTCTGTCAAAGCATCAGGAAGGTCCGACATTGTGAACAGTGGATTTTGAATGCGTCAAAGTATACAGAATTGCCTGAGGGTATAACTTATCAGAAGGATACCCCTAACATCGAGATCAGGTATGTCTGATGCTGCCAACTTTTGGCAAAAACTTCAGCGTAGCTTCGGGAAAGATTCGATGATGAAAACTGTTGAAAACTGCTTCAATAAAGGTCAGAATGTCTGAAATTGCAAACCATTGGCGACAACTCCAGCGCAGCATCGGGAGAGAGTCGGTGATGAAAGTTGTTGATAACTTCTTCAATGAAGATCAGAGTGTCTGATATTGTAAACCATTGGCGACAACTCTAGCGTAGCATCGGGAGATCCGGTGATAAAAGCCATTGAGAACTTCTTCAATGAAGGTCAGAATGTTTGACATTACAAACCGTTTGCAACAACTCCAGCGTAGCATTGGGAGATCTGGTGATGAAAGCCATTAAGAACTTCTTCAACGAAGGTCAGAATGTCTAACATTGCAAACCATTTGCAACAACTCCAGCGTAGCATCGGGAAAGATCCGATGATGAAAATCGTGAAAAAATATCCTTCCCGAGGAGAACTGATGATGGAATCTAGTATACAAATCACCAGTCGAGGATTCAAATCAGTTCAATCGACCGTTGTAAACTACCGTTCGAGTGGGCATCGAGGATGTTTGATGATGGTCAATTCTGCAAACTACCATTCGAGTAGGAGTCAGATCAGTTCAATCGACCGTTGTAAACTACAGTTCGAGTGGGCATCGAGGATGTTTGATGATGGTCAAATCTACAAACTACCCTTTGAGTAGGAATTAGATCAGTTCAATCGATCGTTGTAAACTATCGTTTGAGTAGGCACCGAGGAGGTTCGGTGATGGTCAAACTCTGCAAACTACCGTTCGAGTAGGCATCAAATCAGTTCAGCCGACCATTGTAAACTACCATTTGGGTAGGCATCGAGGAGGTTCGGTGATGGTCAAATTATTGTCAACTATTGTTAGAGTAGATAGTGAGAATTCTATCCCCGATAGAAACATCGGCATCCACCAAAGAGCAATTCAAACCGTTGGCGACAACCCCAATGTAGAGTTGGGAAAGATCCGATGATGTAAATTGATGTAAGCTATCATCAGGATATGCGTCAGGAATCCCCAATGAGGTCACTCGCCATAAGAGGAATATCCTCAGCGGAGGTAAAGGTAAAAAGCATATATAAAGATAAGGAACGTTGGTGGCGACGTTGAATTCAGAAAGATTCATTGGTATCAACCATATAAATCTTACCTTCAATGATCTTGAGAACATATCTACAACAATTCGTCTAATCAGTCTCTATAGCATTGCCGGATATCTTAAACTGTTGGCCTCAACCTAGCATAGCATCGAGAAAAGTAGGTAATGAAAGCTCGTTAAACTACCGTTCGAGTGGGCATCAAGAGAGTTCAGTGAAAACCATTATGGACAACTCCATCCTCAGCAGAAGTGGCGAGATCGGTCAGTGATGGAACACAGTGGCAGCTAACACCGCAGATGCATATAGCACAACATATTATATCATGCATTGCATTTGCCTGTATCATATTTCTAGTGTCTAGCAGTCTTTATCTGGTTCATTCCATTGCATTCCATAAACTTGATAAAGAGGGGCATTTGTAGACACTCAAAATTTTTCATCCATGTTACTAAGTCTGCAGGAGGGCAACACTGTCTTTTACCTTCCAGAGACAACTATGGAAGTCCAAATCACCAAATCAAGCCCCGTTAACAACCCAGGAGATCAAAGCCAAGCCATGGCGACAACCCCGAGAGATCAAATTAAACCCTGACGATAACCCTGAGAGATCAAATAAAAACCCCGTCGACAACCCCGGGAGATCAAAGCTAAACCCCGACGACAACCCCGGGAGATCAAATCAAACCCCGGCGATAACCCTGGGAGATCAAATCAAACCCCGATGACAATCCCGAGAGATCAAATCAACGATCAGAGATAGCCCCGAAGCATCAAATCATCCCCAGAGACAACCATGAGATATCAGGTCAACCTCAGAGACGAACATGAGAAAGAACAGAGTCGGTTGGGATCAAACCTCGAAGACAACCTCGAGAAATAGTCGAAAACCCTGTCAATCGTGGAGACAACCCCTGGAAGGGAAAAATGGTCATTTTACCAACTTGACACCAAATCAAGTTAAAATCAAGACAAATCAATGCCATGAAGGTCATACAGGACCATAATATTAATCCCGAGTGAAAATAACACAAGACAGCTCAACGGACGGACTGTAAAGACTCAAAGATCTAGTCTTGGAACCATCTTCTCGTATTCAGAAAAGGTCATATCATATGTCATTGTGTAGCTCTCGAAAATGGCTTTCTGGAAAGGTATAGCACGCCTTCATCGGACTCCTGGATTGAAAGTTATGATGGTTCAAAGAAGACATCACGTTGGTTGGAGTGCACGTACTTCAAGACAACGGGACCCACGAGACCGGGGCCTACCCAGGCAGCCGCAGGTAGACCCGCGGCTATTTTGGTCTATAAATAGAGACCCCCACCAGCCAAAAAGAAAAAGAAAAAAAGAGAAAAAGAGAGGAAATTCCATACATTTCAGCTCTTAACCCTAACTACGGTGCTCTAAACTTTAATTTTACTCTTCCAATACACTTGTATACGTATATATACTAACATATCAAATTTTAAACTGTGAAAATAGAGTTTTCAAGCCTACCAAGTGGTTTAAAGCCTCTAGCGCTATACACTGTAAGATTTTTTTTGATCTGAAGCTTTTTACTGCTTTAACATTTATATATATATATATATATATATATATATGTGCCTATATATATATTTATAGCTTTTAGTTTTACTTGGATTTCAAATCTATGGCCTTTCTAACTTCCATTTATGTATATATAAGCATATATATACATTTTTAAGTGTTATTTCAGCCTGGATTTCAAACCCGTGGCTTTATCGCTTTAATATATATATATATATATATATATATATATATATTTAAAAGTGTTATTTAGCCTGGATTGTTAATATGTGGTATTTTTGGCTTTAATATATATATATATATATACTATATATACTATATATATATATTTACATTAATTTAGTCATGCCTGGATTATAAATTTGTGGCTTTTTCTGCTTTAATATATATATAAAACTATATATATACAACTCCATTAGCCTGGATTGCTAATCCGTGGCTTTTTCTAGCTTTAATATATATATATTGTTAATAACTTGTTTGGCCTGGATTGATAGTCCGTGGCCTTTTCTACTTCAATATATATATAAGCATATATATTTATTTACATTAATCAGTCACGTCTGGATTGTAAATCTTTGGCTCTTTCCAACTTTAATATATATATATATATATATATATATATATATATATATCTAAGTAACATATATATTATTTATTCAATGTGATTAAATATCCATTTTAACTGTTCATTTGGTGTAAATCTGTTCTAATGAAGAGTTTATTAATTAGATTTATCTAACTCTAGCTATATCTCACTTTTAACCGGTTCAAAAGTTATCAAACTGGAACCGTTGAGCTAGAATAGCTAAGATTTATTTAAATCTAGTTTTCTTTCTAGTTTTGTAAATATTAAAGCAACTACGCGACCCTATATTTGTATCTAGAGGGAACGGGAAGCTTTGGCTACGTGCATGCAGGATTTAACTAATGAATCATTTGTCTTGCGACGTCTAGATTTTAATTTGTATTTTATTTCAATATCTCTGCTATGCAGACTTTTTGTTAATATTATGTGAGCCTAGGAATCACGGGATCTACGATTAATCACAAGGATCTAGATCTGATTCCCACGATGGATAACATTGCATTGTAATTATCGCCTGTCTGTCTTATTGTAAATGTAAGTCAGAGGGACCTTAAAATGGTGATTCGGATTTAAGGTCTCAACATAGTAAATTGTGGTTTGTAGTGCTCGGGTCACTTCAATGGCTTTAATGCCCTTAAGAAGCCCAACACTTATATATATATTATTTGGTTGAGGATGCTTCGTATTCCGACAATAAAATCAAAATCAGCCGAAGGCAGAATAAAATGGAAGTATCAAAAGGCTTCAATTCCTATGCGAGCGAAAGGGTTTGAAAACCATCTTCTAAAACATCTCTTTCATATCCAGTCTAAAAATGTACTTTTCAAATAAATCAAACCCTTCGTATATAGGTCCAACAAAGCACGACACTACTTCCAAATAAAGCACTTAGGCCCAATTATTGCAAGCACAAACACACACTGCAAATAAAATAGGGAAATTAAAAATACGTGGTAACTGTGTTTCACGGAAGTCGGGGGGTGCCTAACACCTTCCCCCCGCTTAATCAAGCCCTCGAACTTTATGAATCTCGTTTTGCAAGGCCAAGTTAAACCGAGTCCAGTAATTGGGCCTACTTGCAAAATTTTTCAAATAAAACTTGGTTGAGTTGATACAACCATTTCCAAACATAACAATTGGCGACTCTGTAAAATCAAACTTTTTAAATCGTCGACATTATATGTCGGCCTTTTCCTAAAAATTCACCTTTCAGATCAAACAAATGGAAAACAAACAAGGGTAGAAACACATAGGAAAAAGGGATCGCCATTGATTTTTCTCGACGTCGACAATGAGTTTTACCGTTCTTCTAGTTTTCTTTCTTGGGTTATACCCTAGAATCGGCTGTATACCTACTTAACAAGGTACTTACCAAATCCATCCCAAAGACTCCATATGAGTTATGGTCAAGGACGTAACCAAATCTTAAGCATGTTAAGACTTGGGGTTGTCCAGCTTATGTCAAAAAGTTTGAGAATGATAAGCTGCAGACTAGATCCGACAAGTGTAGATTTGTGGTACCCTAAAGAAACATCAGAGTATTATTTTTATCATCTAACTGATAAAAAGGTGTTTGTTGCGAAAGATGTTGCCTTCTTGAAAAAGAAATTTATCCTTAAATGGGTCAGTGGGAGTAAGATATATCTTGAAGAAGTTCAAGAGCAACAAATTACTATGGATCAAAGTCAGGTACCTAACCAAGTGGAGGAACCTACTGTACCACACCCTATTCATAAATCTGGAAGAGTACCAAAGATACATGAGAGGTATTGATTTGTCATAGTGGATGATGATGAGGCGCATCACAGATGATGATGATCCATTGACTTATGAATATTATATGAGTAATAAAGACTCAGAGAAATGGCTAAAAGCCATGAAATTCGAAATGGAATCCATGTATGAAAACTAAGTATGGACTTTGGTTTCATCACCTGAAGGCATTAAGCCTATTAGGTACAAATGGGTCGTTAAGATAAATATTGGAGCGGGCGACAAGGTAGAGACCTAAAAGTCCCGACTCGTTGCAAAAGGTTTCAAACAAAGACAAGGTGTTGACTATGATGAAACCTTTTTACCAGTAGTTATGCTCAAGTCCATTCAAATTTTGCTTGCAATTGCAACTTATTATGACTACGAAATCTGGCAAATGGACGTGAAAACGGCCTTCCTCAATGGGAAACTTGAGGAGCATGTGTATATGATACAGCTAAAGGGTTTTGTTTCAACGGTTGGAACAAATCAAGTTTGTAAGCTACAATGATCCATTTATGGATTGAAACAAGCTTCTCGAAGATAAAATGTAACGACCGAGAAAATCATATTATTATGTGAATTAATTTTTATTTGATTATATTGAATAAATGAGATTATATGTTTATTAAACTGAGTAAGTTGTTTAAAGGTCATTCTATGACCTAGAATGTATGAATGTGGTTAGGATTCTGGCTGTGAGTCAGAATTAAATGGAATGAATTTCTAAGAAGAAAATAAAAGTTTTTTGAGAAATTTTCATAAAATCACTATTCATCTATTTCTGCTCGGGAATTATTTTTAAATTTCTGATAAACGTGTAATGTTAGAATTCTGACACAAAATAGAATATTCAATAATATTTCAATTATGGCCAACGAAGTTTTCGCCTTAGGACTTAAAACCTAAGGGTTAGGAAAAGTGGAATTGTAAGAAATGAAATGATAAAGTATAATAAGAAAGATTATTACACGTGAAGAATACGAGTATAATACCAGGTATTATACGAGTATAATACAAAGATTAATATAACTTATAATACGAATATCATATATATATATATATATATATATATATATATATATATATATATATATGAGGAGAATACAAGAATTATACGGTAAAAATGCGTAAAGTCAAAGTTTTGGTCAATAAAAGTCAAGGATGACTATTTAACCATTGGACTTGG
Source organism: Panax stipuleanatus (assembly GCA_020205555.1). Lineage (NCBI taxonomy): Eukaryota > Viridiplantae > Streptophyta > Magnoliopsida > Apiales > Araliaceae > Panax > Panax stipuleanatus. The sequence continues at coordinate 83,369,584 of CM035118.1, forward strand.
ACTTTTCCCAGCCCAATTGAATTAAGAGGTTGGCCCAATGATAAATTATATCAAGGCCCAAGTTATATTTAAATCAAGCCTAAAGTTAGGCCCAATTTGAATAAAACCTAAGCCTGAACCAAGAACCGAACCCGTGGGTTGAACTAATGGATCACCGAGTGGGTAAAACCCATGGGGCAACCCATATGGGCCTCCCATAGGGAGTCATAGCCAGTCATAAAGGCCTTTGCTTCTTGGAGAAGCCATGATAAGGAGGTTTGATGTTGAGGAGGTTTGGTCTTATGACCAAATTTCCCTCCATCTTGCTTTTTTATAAAAGAGAAGCTTAAGTGTTCATTTGTTGGTTTACAAACATTGAAAAACACATATTGAGAGAGAAGTGAGAGCTTAACAAGTAATTAAGGAAGGAGAAGCTAGCTAATCAAGCCTTAACTCAGGAACGCGAAGAACGCTTAGAGGTATAATCACTTAAACAAAAACTTTTCATCTTTTTCTTTTAAAAATTTAATAGAGAAGTATGAAATGGTGGAGCATATCTCTTCCGGAGTAATAAAGATGGCTATTAGTGGATTAAAATGTTAATAAGCCATGAATAAGTGAAATCATAATTGAATGATTAAGCATTAAATGAAGAACGCATAAAATTTAGAGCTTGTTGTTGATGGACAAATTAAAAACTATTGTGTATAAGTTAGGTGAAAATTGATTGGTTAGGACGTAGGTGAATGACCAATGGATTGATTTCATTTGGAATGGAGTAAAAATCTCGTATAACGAAGTTATGAAGAAATTTATAGTAAAAGACGTTAATCGTCGAAATCGTAGTTAACTAGGATTTTCTGACGATAGTGAAATGTTGATAACGAACCTAGAAACCTAGGGTTTCGTTAGTAAATCGAAGAACTATGAATTTAAGGGTCATAGGTTCAAGAACGGACGAATTCGAACGTAAAACGAATAAGAAACGAATGAACGAGCGAAGAACACTCGAGAACCAATAATGAACGAGTAATGAAATTTGAACCAATGAAATGGTAATTGTGACGCCCCCAAATTCGGGTTCTCTAACCTTCGATCCGGTGCTCACTATCCATCCATAACATACACATTTTATAAACTATTGCGGAATAATAAACATATATTGTTCATCATCATAAAGTCTTATAACATAATACAGGGTCATCTTAACCGTATATAGAACATACCCTTAATATAACAAAGGGTTTACATATCAAACTACATAAAAGTAAATTAATACTTAAACGTTCTCATTGCTACTCTTGCATTTTTCCCTTGCCTTTGTCCTTCTTGAACGTTTTGGGCTTAGCTGAAATAAATGTCATGATATAGCAATATTTGCTTAGCAAGTTTAAATACAAAGGGGATATATCATGATTAGGAAGGCATTTAGCTTTCAATGTTCAACAATAGAAATCGATTGTGAAAGAAGATGAATTAATTCTCAATAATTGAATATTCGAATACTTGAATAATAGATGTTGAGTGGTTTGAAATAACCATGAACATATACTAAGGTTATTAGTATTTAAACTGGTCCTTTTAATAAGTTTTGGTAATCAAGGGGATCAACCATTCATACCCGTTGTATTATGCATAAACACTTAATAATCGAGCAACAATTGTTTTCTAATATCTTGCTTTAATAAATTGTTCTTTTTCTCAGTCAAAAGTTCTTATCAAATTAATTGATTAAGAACAGCTTTTAAAAAACATATTTGATTCAATAAAATTTAACATGCTTGATCTAGCTGATACAACTAGCATAGATCTATCTCATTAATAGTTCATGAATGAAAGAACTTTAATCGATTTACAGTTCAATAATAATAGAACATGAATTCAATTGCACAAAGTGCGATTAACAATAATCATTAGGGATGTGGAATAATCAACAACAATTATCCATCAACATGCTTTGAGAATAATATCTCAAGTTTGAGTTAGGAAACTTGCCTCGTTTGTTGTCTACTGCTACGAAATTAAAATTATCCGGTTAAACAGTTGAACTATCTTCCTTGGAAAAACCTATAATTTATTTTCCAATTAGTAACTCATATAATATCATCACTCTACATTAAATGGTTGAACATTTAGTCATTACGTCAATTCCTTAGTTATATTATTGCCCTTTGATAATATTACTATCACGTAATATTACCTTAAATCCATTTAATATTATTACCCTTAACAATATTTTATTTACCTTTTAGTATTATTTATCAACTAATAATATCTTACTCATTTACTAATATTATTCATCATTAAATAATATCTTATTCATTTAATATTATTAACCTTTTAATAATAAATTACGAATATTATTAATAATATTTTAATCCTTAACTTATATTATTAATTTTTAATATTATTTTATTCAATTACGAATATTATTAATCCTTTAATAATATTTTAATCCTTAACTAATATTATTAATCTTTTAATAATATTTTATTTAATTATGAATATTATTAATTATTTAATAATATTTTAATTCTTAACTAATACTATTAATCCTTTAATAATATTTTATTTAATTTTGAATATTATTAGTCATTTAATAATATTTTAATCATCTACTAATACTTTAATATAATATTATTAATCTTTGAATATTAATTTAATCTAATATTATTAAATATATTAATAATATTTTAATCTAATATTATTAGGTATTTAATAATATTTTAATCATTTGTTAATGCTTTAATTTAATATTATTATTCATCTAATAAAATTTTAAATCCACTTTTAATCTAAATATTATATATTATTTCAGAATATTTTAATCTAATATTATTAATACCTTAATAATATTTCAATAATTTATTAGGCCAATAAACATTTTAATTTAATTGTTTACCCTTTAACAATTCACTTATTAAATACCCATACAAGGTCATACATACTACTTCTCGTCAAAAATTACCAAAATACCCCCCAATAATCAGAATACCATATATTAGGAGTGTCCAAGCATAGAAATCACATTTTATTATTTATGACATCACTTAACTAATTATTTCCATTTATTCAAAACTACATCATTTCCATGAAAAATACCAAATCAGTTCTAATTTTTTATTCTTCTGGATTTAGACAGAATATGATCTCATGATGATACCCAAATTTTCTGGAATTTTACAACTTCATTGACTATATTTAAAGTGCCTAAAATAGCCGAATCTTGCCACATTTTTCATAACTTGAATTTTTGTCCAACAATTATGAAATTTTTAGGAAATACTCTCATGACATATATGAACTTCCTATAAAAATTTCACATTTTTATGAGTTACACACAAGGAGATATTTAGGTTTACTTTTAAAAGTTTCCTTTCTTGCAAGAGGCATAACTCATATTCTACACATCATTAAATGTCTATCTTTGGAGAGGATGTAGTTCACTCATCAAAGTACCTTCACAAGTTTTTCCAGAATTTTTAAAAGATCAAAAATGTATGAAAATGCCCCTGGTAGCCTATGGTCAACAACTGTCCATTTTTTCTTTGTGTACATGTTCAACATGGACTGTTTTGGCTTCAACAACACTCATGGATTGAAAACTCAGTAGATTTGTGTGCTATCACTTGGGTGTACTAGATAACTTATATATTTAGCACCCCCTTCGATGGATCACAAATCGGAGATGTATATCTCAAGTTATGGGTGATCCAAGTGAAGAAAAGCTAGGGTTTTTCACCCTTTAAGAACATAAGTTCATTTTTTTCCTTTGGATCTTCATTCCAACACTCAAGAGGTTTAGATCTTTACATGAGACATAAAGATCTAAGCAATCTTGAGTTTTAGAACATAACCCCTCTATAACTTTGAAAATAAAACAAAATAAAAAGGAAGAAAGTAGAATGGTGTTTCACCTTGATATTCTAGCAACCCTCCTTTCTTTACCAAAGTAATGGATGAACTTAGGGTGCATAAATGATAAAGCTCTTTCCCCCTTTTCCTCTTCAATATCTGGTCCCCCTCTCCCTCTATCTCTCTCTTTTGTTTTCTTTTGTTATGCTTGGAAGTGAAATGAAAGAAAATGAGAGTAAAATGAAGTGTTAGTTGTTTTGGGATGTAAAAATATATACACACCCTATATCTATCTTATTATCCCCCATAATTTTTTTATCCTCTAGGTAGTTACCCTTATCACTTATAATTTTTATCTTTTAGGATTGTATGTAATCTTGTTTAGAGATTTTGAACCTAATGAGAGCTTGACACCTAAGGGATTTGTGTAAGAAATTAGATTAGCTTAGCAAAAATGGTAAGATTTTTATCACATCATAAGGCCTAAAATGGCAACAAAGTGGCTAGGCCCTTGCTCCCTTTTTGCCCCATTTTTTCTTTATTTTTAATGCCAAATTTGATTCATCAAATATCTAAAATGTCCCTTAACAATTGGGCTAAAGTTTAGTCTTCTAATTTAATTCATTTGGGCTTTCTAATTAATTGTTTGGACCATGTAACTAACATTGTCCAATACTTTTAATCTACCTTGCCTTAATTATTATTTAGGGTTTCTTATTCCCTCTCTTATGGGATTTAAATACTTACACATGCCCATTTAACTCTATAATCTAATTAGTCTTGTTTTAATTAGGTTTAAAATAAATAATAAATTGAGATAATAAAATTAATCTCTTGGGATAGTATAACTTTTAAATACTAACATTTCTCAATACCATAACCCTTAGGTTATTCAATTACCATACCTAGGGTATAGTTAGGTTATGTAGCTTTCCTTTTGAATATTGTTTACATAATTTATTAGTATACATAACCATACATACAATATAGATACGTACTTAGCTATACACCTTATCCACATAGTCAACACATATATAAACACCATATGCCACAAAGTTTTCAATATCATTAATATATTTACTTACAAAGTGACTAAAAATTCTTTGTTATTATAGTAATTAACGGATTCAGAAACTTAATCTGTCCGTGGGAAATCAAGGTACGTAAGATATGTAAGAAAATGGCTTTTGAATGAGCCTATTCCGAGTTGTAACGATCGAGTTACAAGCTCGAGAAGTAAGCGGTTTGAAAATGTTCAGAAATTGAAAAAAATTTCAAAGGCTCATGGAAGGCGCCGCAGCGCCGCCCAAGCCTTGTTTTCCAGCACCACATCGCCTTCCCAGAGGGCTTTTCATTGCCAAGGTGCGCCGCAGCGTCGACTTTAAGCCTTAGAGTGGCGCCGCAACGCCCTTATGTAAAAATTTTCCAACGCGAGCTTTTGTTAATCCAACTTTTTGTGTGGTAATTGAGGGGCAAGTATATACTTAATATACATGAAGAGAAACATCCTAAACGATATGTATAACTGTCGACGTTAGTTTAAAAAATCTGCGGGTCGGGTCACAACTCGGATCTTTTAATCTCTTTTCCTAAGTTCTCTCTACCCTCACTCTTTTTATTTAGGAAAAAGATTTTGAAGGGTTTTTTAGGAGAAAGGCCAACATGTATCATGTCGACGATTTGAACGTTTTACAGAGTTACTAGTTGGTTGATTTGAAATGGTTGTACCAATTCAACCGAGTTTTGTTTGAAAGAGGCCCAATTGCTGGACACTGTCAAAACTTGATCTTTGAAAACAAAGTTTTGAGCTCGGGGGCTTGGTTAAGTGTGGGGAAGGTGTAAGGCACCCCACGACTCCCGTGTAAACACGGTACCACATCTTTTCAATATTTACCTTTAAAACTGGATTGCGTGAGTGAATGTTGTTTGAAAATATGGCCTATTGATTTGATTGATTGAAAGTAGTGCTTTGCTTCAGTTGAACTTATATACGAAGGGTTTGATTTGATTTGAAAATCAGTCTTTGATTGGATTTAAAAAAGCATTTAATTTGATTTTCTTTGAAAAGCTTTTCTTTTGATTGATTTGGAAATGCTGTTTTGAAAGCTGGTTTATCAAACCCTTATGCTGCTATAGGAATTGAAGCCTGTTGATACTTCCTATTTTATCTTTATAGCCTTAAGGCTGGATGTGAATGGTGATTCGTCGGCCTACGAAGCATCCTCGACCACAGAATATACAAGTGCCGGTCTCCTCATGGGTATGAAAACCATTGGAGGGACGCTGACACGACAATCCACATTTTTTCATTATCTTGAGACCTTAAATCCGGATAACCGTTTTAAGGTCTGTTTACATGTACATTTCTATAGAAAAACTAGCAGGGTACATTCATAAATCGGAGTTTGTCCATCGTGGGAATCAGATTCCGATCGTTTTGATCTTGAATCCCACGATTCCTAGGCTCACATATGAATAGCCAAAACCTGCACAGTTCAAATTTGTACAGAAACAAATAAATATCCCAAAATTGCCAGAACCGAGAATTCATTCAGTAAATCCTGGTTCGCACGGCCGAAGCATCTCGTTCGCACTAGATAGCGATCTAAGGGACACGAGGTTGCTTTTGAAGCTGAAACTAGAAAGAAAGCTAGATTTAAGGAAATCTCAGCCATTCTAGCTTTCCAGTTCAGTCTGGAGGTTTTGAACCGTTTGAAAACTAGAATTGACGAGAATTAAATCTAGTCCGCCTGCAAATATGTCAATGCCAATTCATTAAAAATGAATGTTTAAAGCCGCAGTTGAATAGAAAGCGAGTAAAGCAATATATATATATATACAAATATATATATAAGCTGTAAAGGGCGATTGGTTTTCACGCCGGTGCCCAGACTGGAATTGCAATATATATATATATATATATATATATATATATATATTGACAGAAACATAATCAACCAAGACTGGGAATTGCCAAATCAGTTTATGTACAAAAAGGTACCAAATTTTGACGAAAACGACCACAGAACTAAGTTCCGAGCATTGTTAGAAATCGAAACTTAATGTGCAAGTGTATAAAAGTACGAAGAAGTAATATTCACCTTTTTGATAGTGAAAATACTTACAATTGACTGGTTCATGGGCTTTTTGCCAAATTGTATGCTCTATACGTCCAAATCTACCGGTTATTTTCTGATATGTGGTAGTATATGGGTATATCTACGTGTTAGAGTGAAAATATTATTGAAAATGAATATTTATTGAATATAAATAATTTTGTGTTATGAGATGAGTTAACTCAATTGTTTTAAATTGAATACATATAATAATTGAGGAAAGACATGGAGTTTATGATAAGCTCGTTGAATGCCTCGTGTGGCACGGGAATAGAAACGTTGATGAGTTAATTAATGAAGTAATTATTATGTGAACAATTAATCAATATTAATTGTTAATTAATTGATATTATGAGAAATAGAATATTAATGATGATAAATTAATAGTATGTTGATTATTATTATTGCAAGTAATAGAATAATAATAAGTAACTTGTCTATAAATATAATAAAATTTATATTTATTTAATGAGATAATTAATCATATAAATGCTAATTCATTATTATGGAGATTAATAAAACATAAACGAGTAGATTATTAATATGATTATAATTGCTCGAGTAATTATTATGTGTAAGTATGAAATGTTAATCATATAGAGTACAGAAGCTACAACTATATTATATAGTGCAATGTGACGCATTAATGTGACTATACTACATATAAAAACTATATGATATGACTAATTAAATAAGTATATGGATATATCATGAGTTTATGTGACAATGTGAGTGTGTGAACATTAATTGAGTACCGCTTGAATATATTATAAACAATTGCTAGTTGGTGATATTTCAATATGTAATATAATTGAATAATAGATGAGATATCGTAATGTGATAATACCCGATTAAATTATACCGGTATGATAAAATGTACATGGATTATATATGTGCAAATTACATTTACTACATTGAAGTATTATTTATGTGAATTACATTGTGACATTAAGTTATAACCTATGTATATGTAATATGTAAATACACATAGCCTATGTATTATTACTCTTCATTGCCCAAATGCTGAGATATATTGTATTGTCCCATATTAAGAGTCACATTTCCCTCACATGTGAACACTCAAGGCTATCCTATTCCCTATAATCTCAAATTCAGCAAACTCTAGCTATCATGATCAATGGGGGAGTGGGGATAATGATGAAGCTCACCAACTAATTACCTACTTCTCTATAACCACCATGAAATGCATTTTTCCATGGGTTTAATTTGAAGTGCAAAGGAATTGTCTGTGTATTGGAAATTCTATAAATTGAGCTCCCCTCCTTCTAATTTCTTTTGCTGAGAAATCTATTGTGTTAAGGGAGAGAAGTATAACAGCATAGTAGAGTGTAATATTGCAGCAAGCTCAATTCACTAATAACAGAGGTATAAATTTCATTCTTGTTCTTCATTTCTTCAAAATCTCTAATTCTTAAATTAAGCATGAAATGTATGATTTTGTGGTTGAGTAATGTTGGTTAGTTGATATACAAGCTAAGACATGTGTTATTAAGGCAATGTAGATGGTCTTCAACTGAATTCGTAGAGAATTTTTGTGTTTGGCCTTGCTTTTTGCCGAAGCAGAAGCTTTCAGTTAGTTCAGGCAACGGCATAGATGCGCCAGTTGTGAACTGGGGCGCAGTGCAGCTGCGCCAGTCCCCTGCACCAGTTTTTGACTTCTGTTAATGCTGTTAGTGCTAGTTAGTTAATATACTACTTAAACAAGCATGCTAGCATGAGTAACATATATACATGAGTACTTTAGCATAGCGTGAACATGTTTTACTATGATTAGTATGCATGATTGATAAAGTTATAGTTTTTGAAATAAACTTAGAATTTTATAAAGGAACTTGATATGTATGCAGGCCATGTTAATATACTGACTTTGCGAGCATGTTAGTATGACCTAGAAATGCATGAAAAAGCATGTCAACTTGTGTGTATATGTTTCATAATGTAATATGAACATACGGACCTCGCTAATGAACATTTCTAACAAAAATGTAAGTTTTGAAGGTGATCCTTGGAATGTAGGTATCATATATGCATTCTGATTTTTGCGAGCATGTTTATATGGCCTAGAAATGCATGACGGACATGTTAACATATGTATATATATATCATGAACATGTTAGACCTTATTAGTGAACGATAATAACGAAAGTATAAGTGTTGAACGTGAACCTTGACATGTTATATTGAGATTTAGATTCTGATATTTATGGACATGTTTGTTAGGGCTCGTAACTTCACTAATGTATCATACATGTATGCCTACCATGTTAGATGTCGTGAAATCAAGTTAAGCATAAATGAAATATGTTTTCAAATCGATAACGATGCTAGTTACATGTATGTGACATGGATGCTCATAAACATGCCTAACACGAGTTATATGAATACCTTATGCGTTTAAAAGGCGAGCATGTTAGATTTTGTGATTTCATGACCTTGAATGGCCTTAAGTTATTAAAGGTATTAACTTATAAACTATATCATGCATGATTGAACTTGGAAAGGTTGTACAAGCATGGAAGGACCTTTCAAATGTTTATATGCTATGTTGTGTGGTATGCTTGCGTGTCAGACAGAAACTGTAAGGCAGCAGCCCAACCATAGCTTAGCCAGGGGGCAGCGCAGCTGCGCCACCCCTAGGCTTAGCCATGGCGCAGCTGCGCCAGTCTGGAAGCAGAATTGAATCAGTTTGCTAATCTGATTTTGGCAGTTACCTCATATCCATCCTATAGCTTGCTAAATAAAATGTGTTTGGTACTGGTTGTGATCTTATGTGATAATGATGATATGTGAACTTGATTAACCCGAAAAGAGGAACGTTAAGGATAAAAGACTATGAGAGTTATGTTAATCAAGATTGTAAATTAGTACGACAGTATAGTAAGTTAAAGACTTAACTTATATGTTGATTGTATATATAAGATAAAGTATGATGTTAAACTATATGACTAATGGATATCATATATATACATAACTATATTACGATAGGGATTCGAAAGTGTTGATTTATTTAACAGTGGATAGACTACGCTTAAGGCAAGTTCTCTAACTTACACTCTTTTACGGTGCAAGTATCCTATCCTTGTATTTACTTTATTCAAGGAATATTGTAAGCAACTTTTCTTACTTACTCGTTTAAATTGAGATAGTATGCTTATTGAATAACTCTTATTCCATTGCTCCTTATGAAAGCTATTATTCATGCTGAGCTTGGTATTGTTCTTGAATATCGTGAAAGTGTCTATGCCATTTGATTCGGCTAGACTATATGCATGCTTAGAAAACTATCCAAACCAAATGACTGGTGCAGAAATCTTGAAAAATTGAGTTGAACAACCCTTATGGTAAGGGGAGTGTATATTGTTGGAAGCCCCTAACACACGCATGAAAATTATTGTGGTGTTATGCATAACATAGAGTATTGTAGACTGATCATCTATTATACTTATTTCTTTTGGGTTATCAGTTTAATATTGATAATTCTGGTAGATGTTCAATAGTCCTTAGTGACTGCTCAGTATAAATTATTGTATCCAGTTGGATACGTTGATTGTCCTTTGAATTCATATATATCTGTTGATCTATATTGAACTATCATTTCATATTTCCAAGATTTGATTTGAGAATTGTTGATACTCGTTATTCATGATACTATTCTTGGAACTCTGAATTTTCAATGAGATTATACTTTGACATTTCAAACTCGTGTTATAAAACTCTACACCCTTATTGTATATTACTTGCTGGGCAATTTATGCTCATTCTTGCTTTTTCCTAAAAATATTTCAGTTAAGGCAGAGCAGGGTGGACCTTCGGGCGTTGATAAGGGAAAGGGCAAGGCTACCGACTAGCTTGTCCCTTTTATGTTTTAAAATATCTAGTGTTGTATTAAGACTATTTCAGAACTATGTTTAAGCTTAAGTAGGGTCATGTAATAAGTCTTTATTTGATATTATTATGCAATCTATTAAGTACTATAGGTTGCGAGACTTGGGGGAATAATTATAATAAATCATTGTATATTATTCTAGATTAGATCTTTCGCTGTGAATGTATGTTTTAGATATTATTATTGTATTATTGTGAGAACGTGACGAACCGAATTCGAGGAGACCAGTGGCGGTCTGAATTTGGGGGCGTCACATTGGCAGTTCATGTTGTTGCACCTTTGGTCTCATTAACCTTTCTGACTCCCTCCTACAAACAAAATATAACATAATTAGTATTATTATTTACTTGAGGTATTAGACCCCATTCCTATGCTAAAACATGTCCTAGTCTACTCTACTCTACTTAAATCAAATAATTTAAAAAAAACTTGAAATAAACTAATGATTGGGTTGCCTCCCATCAAGCGCTTAATTTATAGTCTTCAACCGGGCTACTCCCTGTTGTTATGCTGGATCGACTAGGTCAAATGAGGTTGCTTGGCGATTGAGATCACCCCCCAGTAGTGCTTTAACCGTTGACCATTGACTTTGAATGATTTGGTCGAATCCCTGCTGCATATTTCAATGGCGCCATGTGGAAACACTGTCCTAATGGTAAACGGGCCCGACCACCTGGATTTTAGTTTTTCGGGAAACAATTTCAATCGAGAGTTATATAGCAATACTGACTGACCCGGTTCAAACATTATATCCATTATCTTCTGATCGTGCCATTTCTTGACTTTTTCTTTGTATAGCTTCGAATTCTTATATGCTTGCAGGCGGAATTCATCTAACTCATTGATTTGCAAAAGTCTACGCTCCCCTGCTGCTGATAAATCGAAGTTCAGTTTCTTAATAGCCCAATATGCCTTGTGCTCGAGTTCCACCGGAAGGTGACATGCCTTCCCGTAAACCAACTGATATGGAGACATGCCTATCGGAGTTTTGTAGGCTGTCCGATATGCCCAAAGAGCGTCGTCTAGTTTCAACGACCAATCCTTTCAATTTGGGTTGACTACCTTCTCTAAGATTCTCTTCACCGCTCGATTAGAGACTTCGGCTTGGCAACTCGTCTGAGGGTGATAGGCTGTGGTGATTCGGTGGTTGACCCCATACTTTGTCGAGAGAGCGGTAAAGTACTTGTTGCAAAAATGGCTCCCTTCATCACTGATGATTGCCCTCGATGTACCAAAACATGTGAAAATATTCTTTTGCAAGAATTTTAAAACCACCTTAGCATCATTTGTCGGTAATGCAACTGCCTCCACCCATTTCGATACGTAGTTTACTGGTAATAGAATGTACAGATTACTGAATGAAGACGACAATGGTCCCATGAAGTTGATTCCCCATACATCAAAAATCTTAACTTCCAAGATCATGTTTAGTGGCATCTCATTACGCTTCGAAATATTGCCCACTCTCTGACATCTATCACAGTTTTTCACGTACTGATGTGCTTCTTTGAACAATGTGGGCTAGAAAAAACCTGCTTGGAGGTCTTTTGCGACTGTTCTTTCACTCCCATAGTGTCCCCCGTATAATGAGGTGTGACACGCCTGTAAGATGCTCTCAACTTCACTTTTCGGTACACACCGCCGGATCATTCTGTCAGCACATTGGCGGAATAAATATGGTTCATCCCACATATTCCACTTCACGTCATGAAAGAATTTCTCCTTTTATTGGCGTGTCAAATCTGGTGGGAGAATATTACTTACCAAGTAGTTCGCAAAATCTGCATACCATGGGAATTCAACGTGGATCAAAAATAATTGCTCATTGGGAAAAGACTCATTGATTTCTACTTTTTCTGTCTCGTCCTGCTGCGGATTCTCTAGCAGCAAAAGATGGTCAGCCACCTGATTTTCTGTCCCCTTTTGATCCTTAATCTCTAAATCAAACTCTTGAATGAGCAAAACCCAGCGAATAAGTCTTGGCCTTGAGTTCTCTTCTCCACTAGATACCAGATGGCTGAGTGATCTGTGTAAACCACCACCTTTGTCCTTATTAAGTATGATCGAAATTTATCGAAAGCATACACAACTGCAAGTAATTCTTTTTTGTGGTTGTGTAGTTTAACTGTGCATCTGTTAGTGTCTTGCTCACATAATAGATGGCATGAAAGATTTTCTCCCGTCGTTGTCCAAGCATTGCTCCTACTGCATAGTCACTGGCATCGCACATGAGCTCGAACGGCTTTGTCCAATCCGGTGCTATGATCACTGGGGTAGTGGTTAGCTTCTTCTTCAATTGCCTAAACTTGAACGAGACATCTTTCTCCAATAGACTGTAGAGTGGTTTTGTGATTTTTGAGAAGTCCTTGATAAACCGTCGGTAGAACCCAGCATGACCAAGAAAACTCCGAATACCCTTTACTGAAGTCGGCGGTGGCAGATTATCAATTGCCTCTAGCTTAGCCCAGTCGACTTCTTAACCTTTTCTAGAAACTTTATGTCCGAGTATTATCCCTTCTTGTACCATAAAGTGTTATTTCTCCCAGTTGAGCACTAGGTTCGTCTCCACACACCTTTTCAATACCAGTACTAAATTCTCGAGGCACCTATCAAATGATTCCACAAATATTAAAAAATCATTCATAAATACCTCAACACTATGCTCCACCATGTCTGAAAAGATTGCCATCATACATCGCTGAAAAGTTGCTGGTGCGTTACACAGCCCGAATGATATCATTCTGAAGGCAAAGGTGCCATAGGGGCATGTGAACGTTGTCTTCTCTTGATCATCCGGTGCAATGACAATCTAGTTGTACCCAGAATATACATCAAACAAGCAGTAGTACTCGTGTCCAGCTAGCTTTTCCAACATCTTATCAATGAAAGGCAAGGGGAAATTATCCTATCTAGTTGCCTTATTCAGCTTTATGTAGTCCATGCAGACCCTCCAACTGGTCACTGTCCTTGTCGGTATCAGTTCGTTATTCTCTTTCTTGACTACTGTCATATAACCTTTTTTCGAGACACATTGGACCGGACTCACCCAAGCACTGTCTGAAATTGGGTAGATAATTCCAGCATCCGGCCATTTCAAGATCTCCTTCTTCACTACCTCTTTCATGATGGGGTTGAGCTGCCTCTGTTGTTCCACTGTTAGCTTGCTATCCTCCTCCATCAGAATCTTGTGCATACAGAATGACGGGCTGATTCCTTTGATGTCGGAGATAGTCCATCCAATTGAAGATTTATATTCCCTTAGAACTCTTAACAGCTTACTTTCCTGCAGTTCGTTAAGCGCAGATGCAATAATAACAGGTAAAGTAGATGAATTACCCAAATAAGCATACCTGAGGTGATTAGGTAAGGGTTTGAGTTATAGTTTAGGTGGTTCCTCAAGAGAGGGCTTCATCTTTGTTGATGAAGTTCCTGCTGCTTCCAATGGCTCAAATGGTAACTTGAACCTATTCACTCTCGAATGGGCCTCTAACAGTTTCAGGTAGTCCTTTATCTAAAAATCCTCTTCATCGTAGTTTCCCATCAAAGTTGATTCTAGCGGGTCAGTACTCAGTATTCGCTGTTGTTCATCCCCCACCACTGTGTCAATAATATCCATTCGGAAACACTCCTCATCCTCCTTGGCAAAATTCATAGCCTTAAACACGTTGAAGGTGACCTCTTGATCTTGCACCCTCATGGTTAACTCTTCCTTTCTGAACATCAATACGAGTCCTGCCAGTAGCTAAAAATGGTCGCCCAAGGATTATTGGAATATCCTTATCTTCTTCATAGCCGAGAATGATGAAGTCCGTTGAGAAAATGAATCTATCCACTTTTATCAAAACATCCTCAATAATTCCTCGTGGATAAGTTACGGATCTATCTGCTAGCTGTAGGGAGATGTTGGTTAGTTTAGGTGCTAGTAACCCTAACTACGTATAAACTGACAATGGCATGAGGTTTATACTGGCACCTAAATCACATAGACATTTGTTGAAGGCCAAACTCCTTATGTTGCATGGAATGGTGAGAGTACTTGGATCCTTCAACTTTGGTGGAAGCTTCTTTTGCAGAATCGCGCTACATTCCTCTGTTAGTGCCACTGTTTTGAAGTCCTCTAATTTCTTTTTCTTCAACAAAATGTCCTTCATGAACTTGGCATAACTTGGCATCTGCTATAATGCTTCCGTGAAAGAAATATTTATGTATAGCTTCTTGAATACTTCCAAAACTTAAGTGAACTGTTGCTCTAATTTCTGCTTTCGGATCCTTTGTTGAAATGACGCTGGAGGGTAGACTATCGGTGTAACCACTTGTTCTTTTTCTACAGATTTTTCTTCTGCGTTCCCTTCCACTGTCTGTTCCACACGTGTCTCCACTTGCTCATTGGTTGTTGGCTTCTCTGAATCTTGCTCAGCTAACTGGTTCCCACTTTGAAGTGTAAAAGCTTGACATTGTTCATGCCCTCCCCTCGGATTCTTTTATGTGTCACTTGGCAAGGCCCCTGGGGGTCGATTATTTAGTGCACTCGCAATCTGTCAAATTTGAGTTTCTAGATTTTTAATCATAGATAAGTGAGTTTTCATCGCCACTTCATTTCCTGTTATGTATTTTGCCACTACTTCCTCCACATCTAGCTTTTTCTCTTGTTGTGGAGCTACCTGATGATTTTGATTCTGAAAACTAGGGGGTATGCTTGTCGTCCAGCCTGCTGTTGGTTCTGATTCTGGTTGTTGCTCCAAGAAAAGTTCAGGATGGTTTCTTGCCCCCTAATTATATGCATTCTGATATGTGTTGTTGGGTGGCCTGTTGTAGTTACCCACACACTTAACTGAAGCTGGGTTGATCGCACACTGTTGTGTCGGATGCTCACCTGCACAAAGTTCACATATAAATGCTACCTGCTGAGCGTTTCCCATATACATGGCATCCATGTTCTTCGATAACGCTGCTAGTTGTATAGATATAGCGATCATAGAGCCCACTTCCAGAATTCCTGCTGCTGTGGGTTGAGTCAATCTCTCAGTCGGCCACTGATAGCCGTTTGAAGCCATTGTGTCTATCAATGCCTATGTCTCCTCAAATTTCTTTGCCAGAAAAGCTCCACCTGAGGCTGCATCGATGCTAGTCCGTATATGACTCCCTACCCCATTGTAAAAGTTACTCAGCTGCATCTACTGTGGGAATCCATGATGTGGGACACTTTCTCAACAGCTCCATGTACCTTTCCCATGCTTCATAAAGTGGCTCCCCTTGTAGCTGTGCAAATGAAGATATCTTCGTTCTCAATTTATGTGTCTTTGCCTGCGGTAAGAACATAGCTAGGAATTTTTGCGCCAGATCATTCCATGTAGTGATTGACCCCGGTGGTAGAGAATGGAGCCAACCCTTCGACTTGTCTCTGAGTGTGAATAGAAATAACCTCAATCTGATTGCATCGTCTGACACCCCTTTCGCACTTGAAGGTGTCGCAGATCTCTATAAAACTGAAGATATGTTCGTTCGGGTCGTCATTTGAAAGACCCCTAAACTGGAAATTATTATGCACCATCTGTATTATCCCAGGCTTAATCTCAAAATTATTTGCATTGATCGTTGGCCTGGAGATACTCGATTGATTTTCTAAAATCTTTGGTGTAGCATAATCTCTCAAAGGTTTATCTTCCTATTCAGTCATGTTTGCTCTAGGTGCTTCAAGTTCTTCTCGAGTCTTTGCAATCCACTTAGTTAACTTTTGAAACCGTTTGTCGATATCGTCCTCAAAAGGCAACAAATCTGGCTTCTTCGATCGAGTTTGCATGCACTACTTGAATATACCTGAAATAACCAAACAAACAAAAAATTAAGAATATATATATATATATATGTTCAACTAAAAATGATCTAATTAAACTGATATTATAAGTAATAAACGCAATTACAGTCCCCTGACAACGGCGTCAAAAACTTGTTGGGTATTTTCTATACGCGCTACACGCAAGTGTACGTGGTCAACAAGTAATATACTAATAAGATCAGGTATCGTACCCACAGAGACAATAATTCTATTTAATCAAACAAGTACCAATTTTATATTATTTTAGCTTTATCAAACTAATGATTAAAAGATGATTTTCTAACTAAATTGCTACTTAAACCAATTTTAACACTAACTCAAGATTTTAACAAGTTTTAGAGAATTAAGCCTACAACTTCACTTATTATTTCATTTCAGATATTATCCTTTTCTTTAGTTTATATCATTTACTCCAGATTATTAATCAAGAAAACTAAAGCAGATATAACCATTTCTCAAAGCATTATACCCATACTCACTCAAATCCACAGATGATAGCATTAAACAAGACACCTTAATTAACTAACTCACTATATCTCTATGTGAATTATAATTAAATAAAGTTTAAAATCAAGTTCTTATCAGATTACATATGATGCATAGATATCTCTATTCTACACATGAATTATGAATCCCAACTACGCAGAAATCATAAACATATGTCACTATGACTAGTTCCAATCCCATACGTTATCTCTCGAATTCATATGGGATAACGGATAATTGGTTATCAAGCAATTATATAGATTAAGCACAACTCATAGCAAATAATCTGGAAATAATATTCATAAACTGAATTAAAAGTTATTTAATCATCCATTATATAACAAGATCCGTCATAGGCTTAAATAAGAAATTAGTTCATCATAAACGAATAAAATCCAATAATCCACAGAGTATTAATCATTCTAAATACAAAGTACATATGAATAGAGAAAGAAAGGAATATAAAACGTCGTCGTTACTCGTCTTCACGTTCGTTTTGCGTTCGTTGAGTTAAGCTCTGTTTCAATCCTCCTCCGCTGTCCGAGTCTCCAACTAGTGTTCCAAATTTTCTCAATATATCCTTATGAGCCTCTTTTTGCCATATATATGTTCTCCTACCGAGTAATAACTTCCAGCCCTCCCTTCTCACAATCCTATTCTAAATAGGATGATAACTCCAAATCTGCCAGACATGTGCCCCGGCGCGCTTGTAACCCTTGGAGGCGCGCCCCGGCACAGCTTCGCCCCAGTGATTATTTAGCCTATGAAATGCGCCCTGGCGCGGTTTGTAGAAGTCCAGCCCAATTTTTCTTGTCAACTGCCAATCCATCCATTCCTTCGCCCACTCAGATCCTACACACAAAACCCACGCACATGCATAAAAAAAACCTAAAATATAATCAAAGCATCAATATCCTTGGTTTAAATGATACCGATTCGTAGGTATAAAACCTACTTATCACTGGTCTACTGTCCCTCTGGTTGTGAGTGACAGACTGTCATACCACGACTGAAATGAAGATGCCACCGAGGATGGTGGCGAGTTCTTAATACGGCTAAGGGTGGACGACGACATCTGTATCACCGTATCACAAGACCATTCAGGGGTCAAATCTAAACTCATCTGTCTAAATGCATATCCATGACATAATACATACAAAATGATAATGATAAACATGATGCCATATATAGGAAATATCATGCATATCTACAATAAACTATCTACTGCAAGCATCATCTCTATCTGCTAATAAAGTACAAAATAAAAAAGCAAAGGGATATGGGGCACAACCGCCCAAACTACTAACAGTAGCCTATCAAAATGGGGCACAGCCGCCCAACAACTAAAATAGGGGCCTATCAAAAGATATAGCTAAGTAGCTATCCAAAAAGATCCAAAATATCTACACTTAGGGGGTTAACCTGCTCCATCTCCTCCGTGGACACAAAGTCTCGACCATCTGGAATGTTAGGGTGGTACAAGGGAGGATTAGCCCCTGTATAACTACAGGAAAATGGACCTATGGATGGGCCTGCTCCGGAGCTGGATGGATCAAAAGAGGATGCCTCTGAAGGATCTCGGCCAAGATGCCTGATGAACAAATGAGCTCTCTCCAACTGCTGGGTCAGTCTTGTAATCTGGTCCAAGTGAGTAGGTTATGAGAATAAAATATGTTATATTTTATTCCCTTAATACTTAATATTTTATATCTCTTTTTTTCCTGAGTACATTCATTTATCTTATATTTATATTTTAGGTATAATTGGGCTAAGGAAGCAAAATGGATGAAAAAGGAAGAAGTTTGTGGGTTTTTAAAATCCAATTCAGAAATTGAAGCAATGCATTCACTGTTTGGGTTTTGGAATGACCAAGTGGGCCATGCACATGCAAAGCTATTCCGAATAGGAGAGTTTCAGCAAAGTGGGCCACGAATTGATAGTTTCCTAGCAGCTTGTAGATTTATCCTAGCAGCTTGGAGACAAAGGATTGATCTGCTTGCAAAGGAAGCAGCTCACGTTGCTAAGGAGAATTGGAGCAGCTTACAAGTCCAAGTAGCTTAAGAAGCCTAGCAGCTCACGGTTTTGGCTAGCTTGCAAAGGATTGATCAGCTTGCAAAAGGGAGAGCTACACAGCAAAAATTCAGCAATCATGTAGCTGCCAATTCAAGTGGGCTACGAGATTAGCAACTTGCAAAAAAGGGATTCATGCATTTCACTTGGGCAAATAATTAATTGGTTAGCAAGGCTGGACAATAGCATATTACGCCCCAGCGGTGGATTTACACAGGAAGACCCGCCCCAGCGGGGAGGCGCGGCTGGCAACACTTTTTCCTTTAGCATCTTGGATTCGGTTACATGAAAAAGGCAGCTAGGGTTTGATGGAATGTTAGGTTTTAATAATTATAAATAGGGGACTTAATCAAAGCTTAAGGGGATCTTGATATCTGGTATTCATTAAATAAATCTACTTTTCGTCTCTATAATTCTAGTGTGATTCAATAGCCATATGCGGCTATTCTCTTGTCCTTGGATTAAGGAGACGGAAGCCTTGGATTTTGACACTGTGAGATCTAATTGATTTTAATTATTCAATTGATATTGTGAGTATTGATTATTCTTCTGTGCTTGAATTATATGATTGAATTGTTTAATTGTTAGGATGCATAATAGTTTATTATTCATTGAAATCTACTGCTAAATTAGATATCGAATCCGTAATTGTTTGGTCACTCTAATTTGCGAAGCAACTAAGATTAATAATTGATTGTAGATCACGAGATTATTATATCTTAGGAAGAATATTCAACTAATTTAAATGCAACCGCTTGTGCTTGTGTTGTTTAGCTTCATCGGTTTTTCTAATTCTTAAAGCTTCTACTAGATTAAACTTTTAGCGCTTGTCTGAAGTTGTTTAGTAGTTAGGGTTATTTAGATCGCTTGTTTCTATCTAACTAAAATTAAGGAAAGACATACAAGTGATTCTAACGATGAATATTCAATGTATTAATTATGTATGCTCGAGTCAATGATCAGTGTATGTTTCTAAGGTGGAAGTTGGACTTAACCTAAGGTTTGTTCTCATGATTTAGTTCGATATGCTATTTTACACGTTAGTTATTTTAATTCATAACAATCAAAAATCCCCCTCTTTTGGAATACAAATTATAAAAATAGATTAATCAGTCTATGTGGGATCGACTCTTACTTGCACTACTACATTATTATCATTCGCAGTAAGGTTTATTTTTGGTTGCCTGCGACAGCACTCCAAATTTTGGCACCGCTGCCGGGGACTGATTTTAGTTTGTTTTTATATTTTTGTAATCCTTATTTTATTTTTATTTTTTTAGATAATTTGAATTTTCTTGATTATTTATGCCCGAAACTCGATCTACTAATCAAGGTAATTTAAATTGTGATCCAGAAATAGAGAGAACTTTTCGCAGATTAAGGAAGGGAGCTCGGGAAATTCGTGAAGAAAAGGAAGCCATGGCAGCAAATCGAACCCTGAAAGAGCTTTCGGCTCCTGATTTGAACCAACAACCCTTATGCATAACTTTCCCTAATCTTGATACTAATACTTATTTTGAATTAAAATATGGACTGATACATCTTCTACCTTCTTTTCATGGTTTGGCAGGTGAAGATCCCCACAAACATTTGAAGGAATTCCATGTGGTATGCACGAGTATGAAACCTACCGGAGTAATAGAAGAACAAATCAAGTTAAGAGCCTTCCCATTTTCTCTGAAGGGTTCAGCTAAGGATTGGATTTACTATCTACCCTCCGGAAGCATCACCACATGGGAAGAGATTAAAAGATTATTTTTAGAGAAATATTTTCCAGCTTCAAGGGCGGCCAACATTTGGAAGTCAATTTGTGGTGTGAGGCAGAACAGCGGAGAATCCCTACATGAGTATTGGGAACGTTTCAAGAGATAATGTGCCAGTTGCCCTCATCATCAAATCAGTGATCAGCTTCTCATCCAATATTTTTATGAAGGTCTTAGTTTTACCGATAGAAGTATGATTGAAGCTGCTAGTGGCGGAGCGTTGGTGGATAAGACTCCCGAGGCTGCAAGAAACCTGATTGCGATTATGGCAGCCAACTCTCAACAATTTGGCACTAGACTTGATTCTGCATATAGGAATGCTAGTGAGGTACAAATTTCTTCTATTGAACAACAAATTGCGAGTTTAACTTCTCTTGTTCATCAACTAGGTGCAGGTAACACATAGCAGGTAAAAGCTTGCGAAATTTGTGCGATAGTAGGACATCCGACAGATGCATGCCTAACTCTTGAAGAGGAATCCGTTGAACATGCAAATGCTGCAGGAGGATTTCCTGGGCAACCATAAAGGAAATATGATCCCTATTCAAATATATATAATCCTGGATGGATGGATCATCCGAACTTTAGCTACGGGAATCCACAAGCAAGTCAACCCGTAACTTAAACTTTTCAAAATTTGCTGCAGTACACACCATAGTATCCCAATAGACAACAACAGGGCCAATCTTCTAACCCTAGTATGTCTTTAGAAGATATTGTTAAAACACTTGCCACTAACTCTTTAAATTTTTAACAAGAAAGGAGGGCAAGTATTCAGAATTTGGGTACGCAAGTAAGACAAATGGCAATTGCGATCAGTCGATTGGAAGCGCAAAGCTCTGGAAAATTACCCTCTCAAACAGTGGTGAATCCAAAAGAAAATATTAGTGCAATCACTTTGAGGAATGATAAAGAGATAGCAATTCCAGAAAAGGACAATGCCTACACCACAAGAGAAAGGCAATGCGGATGAGAAAAGTAAAGAAGCAGACAGCAGTGTTCTGAAAGACAAGGATGAACTTAAGCGTAAATTTTCCCCCCTCTCTGAATATAAACCGGTACCTCCTTTCTCTCTTGCTTTAATAGAAAATAGAAAATACGAGAAAAATTCAGATTTGTATGAAACTTTTTGTAAATGCGAGGTAAATATCCCATTGTTAGATGCTATTAAACAAGTACCTCGTTATGCTAAATTTTTAAAAGAACTGTGTACACATAAGAGGAAACAGGAAATGAAAAAATATGAAAAGGTAAGGGTAGGGGAAAATGTTTCAGCGGTCATTCAAAGAAAGCTACCTACTAGGTGCCAAGATCCGGGTATGTTCACTATTCTATGCACGATAGGTAGCACTAGAATTGAAAAAGCCATGTTAGACTTAGGAGCTTCTATAAATGTCATATCATATTCTATATATGCTAATCTATCACTTGAACCTTTGAATAAAATTGGTATTGTAATACAACTGGCTGACAGATCTAATGTTTATCCCAAAGGTATAGTTGAGGATGTCCTTGTGGAAGTTAATGATTTGATCTTTCCTACTGATTTTTATGTGCTTGATATGAAAAACGGTGACCAAAATGCTCCTATTTTGTTAGGAAGACCATTTTTAAAGACATCAAAGACTAAAATAGATGTTCATAGTGGTACACTTTCAATGGAATTTGATGGCAAAATTGTGAAATTTAATATTTATGATGCCATGCAATATCCCACTGATGATAAGCCTGTTTATTCAATTGATGTGATTGACTCTTTAGCACAGGAAATCGGTGAACTTGATGGTAAGGATAAATTAGAAATTGCACTTAGTACGAACATTGATGAAGAAAGTGCAGATTTGACCTTGAGCACCGAGTTGCAAGAAACTAGAACAACTTTGCCTGACGATCCAAAATCAGGTAACAAATTTTATGATAATATGCCGATTTCTAACGAGAAGTCTTCACCAATTCTGGATTTGAAGCCTCTTCCTAGATGACTGCATATTTCTATGAGGGTTTTTGCTGAGAAAAAAATAGAGAATGTGGACCTTGAAGAATCCGGTCTACACGAATTCACTCAAATGATATGCTGGGTCAAGCTAATGACCATAAACAAAGGCGCTGCATGGGAGGCAACTCATAGGGGAGTATCTCTTTAATTTTCTTTGCATTTTAGTTTACATTGGGGACAATGTAAGTTTTAAGTGTGGGGGGAAGAATTTAGATATTTTCCAAATTTTTTATTTTTTATTAATTTTTTTTTATTATTTTGAATTTTGTGGATATATTCACTGCAAACTCTCACGAGACAAAACTCGTCCACTTGGGGTAATCTTGGGATTTAAAGGCTTGTTGCACATGCTAAGTGCAATCGTCTTTCCTACGAAAATGGGTTAGTTTTAGGATGTCTCGCTTGAGCAATAAGTTAATTTGGATTTTAATTTTTGACCAATGATAAAATTTTGACTTCTTTGTGATAACTTCTGGGAGGACTGATAGACATGGGGTAATCTAAATTTGGTTTTCGTTGTTGATCACTACTTTGTTTGAGACCCTTAATTATTAAGCACATATCCACTTGTTCGAACTAATTTTGACTTGGAAGGAATTTATCGGATTAAATGTCTAGGAAATTTTTTTGAACTCTATCATTTATTTGATCATGACTCAAAGTTGATATGGTGTACTATTTAAGAAAAGGGAAATGATTTAGGCAAAGTTTGCAAGATTGAAAGAAAAAAAATCAAAAGAGAAAAGAAATGATTCATGTGGTGGGCTGAGATGGAGCGTAAAACGCACTCACTCATAAACATATGAGATGCGAGATGGAGCGTAAAACGCACTCGTAGGTAAGATGGAGCATAAAATGCACTTACCAAAGAAAAGAAAAAAATAAGAAAGAAAGAAAAGCCTTTTGATCCTTTGATGTTATCTGTTGGTTTAACTGAGATTTGTGAGGAAACAAGTGGTTGAGTTTATCTTTCTCCTTTAAGGCTTCAATTTCATAAGTTTTTCTGTGATTTGATTGGTTTGATACAGGTGAATTCACACACGCACGAGGGGTTGATAATAAAGGAAGATTGATAGAGACATTTGGGCTTCAGATGATACATTGTTTTGTAGTTTTCCAGAGTTATTGTTTTGAATCTTTGAGGTCATTGTTGGAGTTCATATTAACTCGTGGCTCGAGTTTGTAAAAATTTGTTTAGTAGAATTTTTGTGTTATAGTTTATTTTTATTTTTCCCTAGGAAGAGCAAAAGATAAGTGTGGGGGAATTTGATGAGAATGAAATATGTTATATTTTATTCCCTTAATACTTAATCTTTTATATCTCTTTTGTGCCTAAGTACATTCATTTATCTTATATTTATATTTTAGGTACAATTGAGCTAAGGAAGCAAGATGGATGAAAAAAGAAGAAGTTTGTGGGTTTTTAAAATCCAATTCAGAAATTAAAGAAGTCCATTCACTATTTGGGTTTTGGAATGACCAAGTGGGCTATGCATATGCAAAGCTATTCCGAATAGGAGAGTTTCAGCAAAGTGGGCCACGGATTGATAGTTTCCTAGCAGCTTGCGGATTTGTCCTAGCAGCTTGGAGACAAAGGATTGATCAGCTTGCAAAGGAAGCATCTCATAATTTAAATAGAGCAGCTCACGTTGCAAAAGAGAATTGGAGCAGCTTACAAGTCCAAGTAGCTTAAGAAGCCTAGCAGCTCATGGTTTTGGCTAGCTTGCAAAGGATTGATCAGCTTGCAAAAGGGAGAGCTACACAGCAAAAATTCGGCAATCATGAAGCTACCAATTCAAGTGGGCTACAAGATAAGCAACTTGCAAAAAGGGGAATCATGCAATTCACTTGGGTAAATAATTAATTGGTTAGCAAGGCTGGACAGTAGCATATTCCGCCCCAGCGGTGGATTTACACAGGAAGACCCGCCCCAGCGGGGGGGGGGGGGGGGGCGGCGCGACTGGCAACACTTTTTCCTTTAGCAGCTTGGATTCGGCTACATGAAAAAAGGCAGCTAGGGTTTAATGGAATGTTAGGTTTTAATAATTATAAATAAGGGACTTAATCAAAGCTTAAGGGGATCTTCATATCTGGTATTCATTTAATAAATCTACTTTTCCTCTCTATAATTCTGGTGTGATTTAATAGCCATGTGCGGCTAAACTCTTGTCCTTGGATTAAGGAGACGGAAGCCTTGGATTTTGACACTGTGAGATAAAATTTATTTTAATTGTTCAATTGATATTGTGAGTATTGATTATTCTTCTGTGCTTAAATTATATGATTGAATTGTTTAATTGCTAGGATGCATACTAGTTTATTATTCATTGAAATCTACTGCTAAATTAGATATCGAATCCATAATTGATTGGTCACTCTAATTTACGAAGCAACTAAGATTAATAATTGACTACAGATCACGAGATTATTATATCTAAGGAAGATATTCAGCTAAATTAAATGCAATCGCTTGTGCTTGTGTTATTTAGCTTCATCGATTTTTCTAATTCTTAAAGCTTTTACTAGATTAAACTTTTAGCGCTTGTCTGAAGTTGTTTAGTAGTAAGGGTTATTTAGATCGCTTGTTTCTATCTAACTTAAATTAAGGAAAGACATGGAAGTGATTCTAACGATGAATATTCAAAGTATTAATTGTATATACTCGAGTCAATGATCAGTGTATGTTTATAAGGTGAAAGTTGACTTAACCCAAGGTTTGTTCTCCTAATTTAATTCGATACGTTATTTTAAACGTTAGTTTATTTTAATTCATAACAATCAAAAATCCCCCTCTTTTGGAATATAAATTATAAAAATAGATTAATCAGTCTCTGTGGGATCGACTCTTACTTGCACTACTACATTATTATCGTTCGCAGTAAGGTTTATTTTTGGTTGCTTGCGACAAGCACTCTAGTAGGCTCCCTGAGGCAAGCTATCCAGTCTGTCTTCATCACAGACCCCGACACCATATCTGCCATGAACTGGGTAGCACGAGTCTGAGCCCCAATAGTGCGAGGACTCCACTAGCTGCGGAATGCCTCTTGGCTGTGTGGACCCTCTGACAAGGGTAAAGCCATCTACGCCCACCATAGGAATGTCTATGAGTGGCTAAGCTAGTGGCCAATGATGCCAAGCAGGAGGAACAATGGGAATGCGGATCTGCCCCATGATGATCTTGATAGCATGCTCTCCTAAATAGAGCTCCAAACCTCCCTCTGTCAAAAATGGGACTCCTGCGGATGGACAATGTAAACTCCCGGCCAGTGGGGAAATCGCCCTCAAACCCGACTGTCAAAAAGTCTGAGGTATACAGTACCCATGAGATCTATCCTACTATCAAAAGCTCAAGCTGCAGGCGGGAATGGGTAAATCCCTCAGCCACGGAGACCTCCGTCAGAGTGGAGTGGTGCCAACGTTGTGCCCCGGGGATAAGTATCCAGGCCTAAATCGGTAGCGGGACGAAGGCAAGGAAGCCTCTCATATGCCCATAACTGGCCATATAAATATCAAAAGTCCTCAGTGACCAATACTGATAAATGTAAATGCAGAAATCAAAAAGGTACAAGAAAGATGTACTCACCAGTAGAAATGGGTAGAACCCTAACCAAGTCTCCGTCACACCCTTCGAGCGCATGCGCATGCCTCAGAGAAAATAGGCAAAGGTGTAGGTACCCCAATTAAAGTCACTGAGGCGGTCTACATATCGAGTTGTGCTGACCAGGGCAAAGGACACCGTTGCAGAGTTGTCTGCCAGAAAATAACCCTTGATGATCTCCAAAAACAATCGCCATAGGATGCGTTCCCCAACCCTTTGATCATAAGGCAGAGGCTCAGGCAAAGCCCCACTCTGGGCATCTACGCTCAAGGGACCAGATCGGACCGTCCGACCCTTGATCGCTGTTGCAGGGACTCCCAGCAGGGACCGAACGATAGTGGGTGTAATGTCAGCTACAACAGGCACATGCTCACCCTCACACTCTATCCCGGTGATGAACCTCCAATCCATCGGCGTCATCATCACCTCACAGTCTAAAAAGTAGAGAGACTAAGTCTGGTGAAACCAGCGCTCAGATAAAGCCCTCACAAAACCCCAGGGGCAACGATGGGGAAGAATAGAAAAGAACTGCCTGAAACCCCCAGGTGTCAACAATGTCCCTGTAGTCCATGTGCAGAGTGTGATACAGAGAATGCACATTAAACCAGTTCCCTGAAGGCTACGTAAAGCCAGGAACCTGCATCAAAAATCAACCCATGTCAAAAACCTATGCCCAGAGAATGGCAAAAGGAAGAAAGAAAATCCAAAAATAGAAAAAGCTTCAGTCACCTCGTTGGTGTGGAGGAACCTTGAGGGATGACGACTCAAATCTCCCAGCAGATCCTAGACTGGCACAACAATGCCTAGAAGCTCCGTACGTGGAGCTTGAGCTGGGGCAGGAGCGATAAATGGAGCATCCTCGTCATCTATATCTACCGGCAGCTCATCCTGGGCCGAACGAATCACTGACTCAGCTAACTTGCGAGGCGGCCGGGCTGGCCGTGGCAAAGAGACATCGGAGGCTCTCCTCCGTCTAACTCCTGGAACAACCTTGCTAGCACTCCCTGGTCTATCCCGGTCCATCGCCAGAATAAAGTCTCCAAATCACCTCAGAAAGGGTGTGGTAAGCCTAAAACCAGTGGCTTATTAATTTAAATCATTACTTGATGCATTTCTAAGTCCTAAAACATGCATGGGTCAATTAAAAATCCCCAGTAGAGTCAAAACTACATATTTTTCAAAAGCTAAATCCTAAAAATGCAGGGGTCAGTCAAAAAATCCCTAGTAGAGTCAAAAATGAATATTTATTAAATGCTCGGGCTTCTGAATTTTTTTTGCTAGAGTCTCCTTTGTAAAATGGGCTGTCCGCATGCACACAGGCATGTCTAGGTGGCCATTCAGTAGCACACCTTCCCAAAAATAGTAACAATTCATATTTATGAAAAAAAATCAAAAATAAATTCACATAGTATCTAAATTACCATGGACATTTTTAGTTGAAAATTCACGCTCGCTAGGTCTCAAAAAGGATGAGTAAACTAATAAAAAAGAGCAGAAATTGACTGTCTCAGAATCTGAATTTTCTTATATCAAAACGTGTATTGCAGTAAAATATTCATACTTATGAAGTCAGAAAATTTTTAGCAGGTCATATAGGCATACATTTTTGATACATTGCGTTCAAAAGCACCCTACGTGGTTTACATACTTCTAACGGGCAAAACTTGAAAAGAAAGGATCTAAATATTACCTGGGATGTGCAGAACGCGTAGCCACTGACGGAATCTGAAAAAAGCTGTCTGAACTCCGTAGATCTGAAAAAGAAAATCGGATTCCGTTTGAAACTCGAAACTAAAAATGAACATATGAGCTCCCCGCTACCAATTTTAAAAACACCAGCGGCAACTGCACCTCTACCTGCAGCTCCCTAGGGTGGGCCCCACTTCATCTGGCTCAGTTCGATTCAAGTTAAAATGTAGTTTATATGAGCTAAAAAGTTAAATTTGAGAAAAATCACTACGCGATTAAGCGGTTTGTCCTGAAATCTCGCTTTTAAGCAGCGATATACTGACATAAAGAGGAACTTCATTAAAGCCATTGGTATTCATCCTGTAGAAATAACCGGGGGACCAATGATAAAAACTGCTAAAAAATTGCAAAAAAACTGCGCAAATTGCCGAAAACTGCCACTTTCAAAGCGTCAGGTACTGACCGATGATAGTTCAGCCGTTGGCACAACCCCAGCGAAGCGTCGGGTACAAACCGATGACAGTTCAGCCGTTGGCACAACTCTAGTAAAGCGTCGGGTATAGACCGATAATAGTTCTGCCGTTGGCACAACCCCAGTGAAGTGTCGGGTACAGACTGATGATAGTTCAGCCGTTGGCACAACCCCAGCGAAGCATCGAGTACAGACTGATGACAGCTTAGTTATTAGCATAACCCCAGTGAAGCATCGGGTACAGACTGATGACAGTTCAGCCATTGGCACAACCCCAGCGAAGAGTCTGGTACAGACCGACGATAGTTTTGCAGTTGACACAACCCCAGTGAAGCGTCGGGTACAGACCGCTGACTGTTCAACCGTTGGCATAACCTTAGCCAAGTGTCGGGTACAGACCGGTGACAGTTCAGCCTTTGGCATAACCCCAGCAAAGCGTCGGGTACAGACAGGTGACAGTTCTGCTATTGGCACAACCCCAACGAAGTGTCGGGTACAGACTGATGATAGTTCAGCCGTTGGCACAACCCCAACGAAGCATCGATTACAGACCGATGATAGTTTAGCTATTGGCACAACCCCAGTGAAGCGTCGGGTACAGACTGATGACAGTTCAGTCATTAGCACAACCCCAGCGAAGAGTCGGGTATAGACCGATGATAGTTTTGCAGTTGACACAACCCCAGCGAAGCATCGGGTACAGACCACTGACTGTTCAGCCGTTGGCATAACCCTAGCGAAGCGTCGGGTACATACAGGTGACTGTTCAGCTGTTGGCACAACCCTAAGGAAGCATCATGTACAGATTGATGACAGTTCAGCAGTTGGTACAAACCCAACGAGCGTCAAGTCTAGACCGATGACAGTTCAGCCGTTGGCACAACCCCAGTGAAGCATCAGGTACAGACCGATGATAGTTCAATCGTTGGCACAACCCTAGCGAAGCGTCGGGTACAGACCAATGACAGTGCAGCCGTTGTCACAACCCCAGCGAAGCGTCGGGTACAGATGGATGACAGTTCAGCCGTTGGCACAACCCCAGCGATGTGTTGGGTACAGACCGGTGACAGTTCAACTATTGGCAAAACCCCAGGTAAGCGTCGGGTACAGACCGATAACAGTTAAGCCTTTGGCTCAACCCCAGCGAAGCGTCGAGTACAGATCGGTGAAAGTTCAACCGTTGGCACAACCCCAGCGAAGCGTCAAGTACAGACCGCTGATAGTTCAGCAGTTGGCACAACCCCAACGAAGCGTAGGTATAGACTGATAATAGTTCAGCCGTTGGCATAACCCCAGTGAAGCATCAGGTACAGACCGGTGACAGTTCAGCCGTTAGCACAACCCCAGCGAAGCGTCGAGTACAGACCGGTGATAGTTCAGCCGTTAGCACAACCCCAGCGAAGCGTCAGGTACAGACCGATGACAGTTCAGCCGTTGGCACTACCCCAGCAAAACGTCGGGTACTGAATGATGAAATTTTAGCCATTGGCACAACCCCAACGAATCATCGCGTACTGATCGATGACAGTTCAGTCGTTGGCTTAACCCCAGCGAAGCGTCGGATATAGACCGGTAACAGTTTTACTATTGGCAAAACCCCAGTGAAGCGTCGGGTATAGATCGATGACAGTTCAGCCGTTGGCACAACTCCAGCGATGCGTCGGGTATAGACCGGTGATAGTTCAGCCATTGAACTCAACCCCAGCGAAGCATCGGGTGCAAAATGGTGACAGTTTAGCCGTTGGCTCAACTCCAGCGAAGCATCGGGAATGATCTGGTGGTGGAAACAGTATATCAATCTATCCCCACAAAAGACAGATGATAGAATCTGTTATACACATCCTCATAATGAGCACCAAGAAGGATTGGTGATTCAACCTCCTATGGCCAATTATCGGTGCAAATTATCATGGAGATATGCATCGGGAACACCCGTTAAAGTAACTCGGCGGTAGAGATATCCCCAGCTGAGGAGCCTTTTGAATTGTACAACGGCATCAGCCGAAGGGAAACATACCTTAGGAAGAGTATTGACAGACGTGGGAAACCATTGGTCTCAAAACAAGGTAGCATCAATAATGTCATCCCCATCAGAGTCGACAAAGCTATCAAAGATAACGTCATCCCCAGTAGAAAGTGATAAAAAAAATTCTGTGATAGCTTAAATCTGATATCCTACTAGTAACCGCCTGACAGTGCTGCCCCAAGGATTATCATAAATGACGGTATCCCCAGCAGAGGGTAACGTGAACATTCAATGATAATCCTAACCCCTCGCAGGTATCTAACATTCATCACATATCATCCCAAGCATTCCCTTGCCTTTGTATTTGCATTTCTAGTGTCTAGCAATCTTTATCCTATTCATTCCACTGCATTACATGAACATGATAAAGAGGGGCATCTGTAGACACTCGAAATTTCGTGTTTCTGTTACTAACCCTTATAGGAGGGTAAAACTGTCTTATCAAATCAACTCTATTCTCAATACCGGGCTATCAAATCAATCTCGATCTCAATACCGGGCCATTAAATCATCCCCGTTCTTAATACCGGGCCATCAAATCAACCCCGATCTCAATACCGGGCCATCAAATCAATCCCGATCTAAATACTAGGCCATCAAATCAACCCCGATCTCTATATCGGGCCATCAAGTCAGCCCCGGTCTCAACCCCGGAGGTACAGGTCAGCCTCAGTCTCAACTCAGGAGGTACAGGTCAGCCCCGGTCTCAATCAAGGAGGTACAGGTCTGCCCCAGTCTCAACCAGGGAGGTACAGTTCAGCCCCGGTCTCAACCCGGGAGGAGGTACAGGTCAGCCTCGGTCTTAACCCGGGAGGAGGTACAGGTCAGCCCCGATCTCAACCTAGGAGGTACAGGTCAACTTCAGACACAATCCTGGAACCTCATAACATCTCCAGAGGAAAATCTGGAAGGACCTAGTCAGCCTCATAGACAACTATCAGGACAAACAGAATCAGCTGGGATCCAAACCTTGGAAACAACCCTAGGAAGTCAGCCGAAGGCCATGCCAGCATTGAGGGAAACACTGGGAGGGGCAAAATGGTCATTTTACCAACTTGAAGCTGATTCGGTCAAACCCAAGATGAATTGACGCCACATAGGTCAGAAGAAACCATAACAATGATCCCGAGTGGAAATAGCGCAAGACAGCTCAATGGACAAACTGCGAGGAATCAAAGGCCTTGTTATGAACCCGTCTTTTTTGACTCAGAAAATGTTTTATCTTATGTATTGGGACGCGCTCGGCGAAGGATTTCCAGAAAGGTACAGCACGCCTCAAATGGACTCTCCGATCAAAAGTTAGAAAGTTTCGAATCTGATCTCGCAGTTGCTCAGAGTGCACGTACTTTGATGCAACGAGACCCGCCACGTGGCCCCTGTCACGTGGAGTCGCACCTCTACCTACGGTTGCCGTATGTAGAGCTGCTTCTACCGGGTCTATATATATGAGGTGACCCCAATTTCATTTTATAATCTAAAATGCTTTGAACCTCTGGCCGTTTGGTTTCTCAGCCATATTCTTGTCCTCCAAACCCAAATTGTTTCACTCTAACATGTAGATTACACCCACATTCTACCACATATCAAAAATTAACCGATAGAAACGGATGTTTGAAGCCTACGATTTGGCAAAAAGCCCATGTAGCAGTCCATTGTGAGTATTTTTAAGATCATAAAGTTCATATTACTTCATTGCACTTTTATTCACTTGCACGTTAAGTTTCACTTTCTAATATGCCCGGAACTCAGTTCCATGGCCGTTTTTGCTTACATTTTGTAAATTTTAGTACATAAACGCATTTTCTGGCATTTCTACAACTCGGATTGACGATCTGTCACTTTTAACAGTTTTTATATATATACATATACATATATTCACCCTTCACCGGACTGGGTTATCTTCCCAGTCCCGGTTTGACTATTTTTTATCTATATTTAACTCTATATATACTAACTTTTCAATTATGTCAAGCCCAAATGTCAAATCTGAGATAGTTTTCTAATTTTATATATATAACTATATATATATATATATATATATATATATATATATTCTAACTTATTGGGCCTGGATTTATATTTCGTGACCTTTTTATTGCTTTAATATATATATATATATATATATATATATATTAACTATATTTATTATTATTTACATTCTAGTTTGGCCTGGATCATTATGTGGCCTTTTTACTGCTTTTATACATATATATATATATATATATATTTACATTTATGTTTTGGGAAAGGATAGAATGTCTGTCGCCCTTTATCGCTTTTATATATATATATATATATTTATTTATATTCTATCCAGCCTGGATCATTCCGTGGCTTTTATACAGCTCTTATATATATATATATATATATATTTCCATTCCAGTTTGGGCCTCGGAATAAAAACCCACCGCCCTTTACCACTTATATATATATATTTCAATCTTGTCCAGCCTAGATTACTCCGAGTCTTTTTATAACATTTACAAATATATATATATATATATATATATATATATATTTCCATTATGTCAAGCCTGAATTACTCCGTGGCTTTTTAAAGCTTTTATATATATATATATATATATATATATATATATATATATATATATATATATATATATATATATATATATATATATATATATATATTTACATTCTAGTCCGGGCACCGGAGTGAAAACCCATCGCCCATTACATCTTTCGTATATATATAATTATATATATTTATATTGCTTCACTCATTTTGATTAAATTGTTGCTTGAATATTCATTTGATATGAATCGGCACTGACATTTCTGCGGGTGAACTAGATTTCTTTAAATCTCGCTAACTCTAGCTTTCAAACAGTTCAAAACAGGTTCAGACAGAACCGGGAGGCTAGAATGGCTGAGATTTACTTAAATCTAGCATTTTTTCTAGTTACAGTTCTGAAAGCTATCTCGCGGCCCTTAGATCGCTATCTAGTGGGAACGAGATACTTCGGCCAAATGCGAGCTAGGATTTACTGATGAATCCTTGGTTCTAGCGACATCTAGATGTAAATATATATTTTTGTACATATTTGAACTGTGCAGGTTTTATTGGCCTCCCTTTGTGAGCCTTGGAATCGTGGGATTCATGATCAAACTGATCAGAATCTTATTTCCACGATGGATAAACTCCACTTTACAAATTTACCCTGCCCATTTTTCTGTAAAATGTACATCCGAAGACCTTAAAACGGTTATCCGGGTTTAAGGTATCAATATAATGAGAATAATGGTTTGTCGTGTCAGAGTCCCTCCGGTGGCTATCATACCCATGAGGAGACTGACACTTGTATATATTTTATGGTCGAGGATGCTTCGCAGCCCAACAATCACTATTCAAATTGAGCCAAAAGGCTGAAAAGATAAAAATAGAAGTATCAACATGCTTCAATTCCTATATTAGCGTAAGGGCTTGAAAATCAACCTTTTAAAACATCATTTTAATAATCTGGTCTAAAAGAGAGACTTTTGCAAATCAATCCCTTCGTATATAGGTTCAACTGAAGCTTGTCCATGCTTTCAATCAATCAAACATAGGCCCAATTTCTTTCAGCATTCACACACACACATTGTAGATTTAAAAGGAAAATATTAAAAAGATGCGGTACCGTGTTTAAACGGTAGTTGTGGGGTGCCTAACACCTTCCCCACACTTAACCAAGCCCCCGAACTTAGAACTTCGGTTTCAAAGATCAAGTTTTGACAATGTCCAGCAAATTGGGCCTCCTTTCAAATAAATTCGGTTGAGTTGGTACAACCATTTCAAAATTACTAACTGGCGACTCTGTAAAACGTTCAAATTGTTGACATGATACATGTTGGCCTTTTCTTAAAAAATACTTCAAAACCTTTTTCACAAAAAAAGAATAAGGGTAGACAAAACTTAGGAAGAGAGAAAGATCCGGGTTTGACCCGACCTGCATTTTTTCCCGATGTCGACAATTAGTTTAACTTATTTATTTAAATAAGATTAGAATTATTCTAATTGATTTATTCATAACCGGTTTAATATAGAGAACCTAAAGGGTCACACCATAAAAGCAAGAATAATTATTTAAGAAGGTAATGGCATAATCGTAATAATGCATTAATTGTAATTAATTTAATATATGGTGATAGAATAAATTAAATAGCTTAATGTTTATTATTTAATATTTTTAAATATTAAATATAAATTAATAAGAGGAGTCTTATTAATATTATTATAATTATTATTATATTAATTTCTAAAGGAGTTTAGGAATTAATTTAATATTAGTACTCTCATTTATTTCTAATAAGATTAGGAGGTAAATTAATTAAAGGAGTTTAATTAATTAAATCCCAATATGTTGGGAAGCCTAATTAATTAAAGGATTTTAATAAATTAAATGAAACCCTATGTCTAATAGGATTAGAAGGGTTGACCAATATATATATAAGAGGAGTTTTATAATAGATATTAGTTGATGCAATTCCAATTGTTGCCGAGTACTCCTTTTTTTATAGAGTATAGAAAACTAGGGTTTAGCCAACCACCCTCCTTCTTGAATAATTCATCTTCCTTAGTAGATCACCTCTAGAGGCCAAACACTTGGGTGGCTAACGTTGATCAAAGGAAGGAATCTAACCCAAAAATTCAAGGATATCACGAAGAATAAGATGTTGAACTCATACCTATGGAAGCTTCGTTATACAAGGGTATGATTCCATAACTTCTTATGTATCGTTTTAAATTAATAATTTGCATAAAGGATGATCCGGATAATGGTTTTGTAGAAATTTTTAAAACTCTGATATACCATGCTTCCGCTAATTTTACAATTTGATTGCGCCCACGATTTCGTACAAACCCAACAGTGGCATCACAACCAAACCTTTATGCAATTATTAGATGTTTTGATTTCATATACATATGGGTATGTATTTAGAATAATTTATTGGGCATAATTTTATTGTATAAAATTATTTTTTATGAAAAAAAAGCAGGTTCGCGACGCTGATTTTTTTTTTGTGAAAGGTGTTTTTTGGGAGTAACGTTACTATATGTGAAAACTGTTTTATTTTGGAGTTCCGTTACTATATATATATATAATACTCGTGAGAATAACCATATATTATTATTATATATATATATATAATATTCTTAATAATTTTATAATTAAAATAAGGAGTTTATTTTAATCTTGAAATTGGATTTTATGCAATTTAAAATTGCACATTAAATGATACTCATATATATATGGAATGATTTTAATTCATGAGATGAATGTTTATTTATTGATGCATATGGTGATATGTATGATAATAAATGGGATTGATTATGGGACTATTGACCAATGTGATTGATTTTATTTTAGTTGGACGCTTGAATGTATGGTTTTATTAAATGGGGTACTGTGTACATCGTATTCTCTAATTTATTCTTTATGTAATTCTATCTCTCTCCTATGTACTTCCCCTTGACTGCTGATCAAGGTTTCTATTTAAATTTAAAATAGTTTATGTAATAGGATTAGTTAGAATTATCTTGATGAATTGGAGACCGAGGAACAAAGTGCGCTTGAAGACCCGTTTGTAATAGGAGCCCGGGTTTAAATGTAATTGTTATATTTAAATTTTATTTCTTGCACCCTTAGGTTTGACCTTTTGATTCACTTGGTGGCTCGAGTGAACCAAACTAGAATAAAAATCCATAATCAATCCGGATATAATATAGTATTCTATATGTACATGCTAAGTATTATATATATTATATTTTATGCAGACATGCTTCGCATGTTTAACAAAATGACGCGTATTATATATATATATATATATATATATATATATATATAGTATATATATGTGTGTGTGTGTGTGTGTGTGTGTGTGTGTGTGTGTGTGTGCATGCGTGCTAAACAAGATGAGACAAATAATAACAAACCCCTCAAGGAAATCATATTAAGTCTAAAGCGTTCAATGATATTTGGAATATCGAACGTCACCTTCTAGCATGATAAATTAATAGAGTACTAAATATTTAATATGAGTTTGTTGTGCACACATAAGGCAAGCATTAAGTTTTTAAGATATTAATTTAATCACATTTGATGCTTATAAAGTTAATTGAATAATATTGTTTTGTTGTGCACACACAAGGGCAATATTTTTCTTTTTTGAATATATGAAGTGCTAGATTGGACTTAACTTAAATCATTTTAGTTCGGATGTACACACACTTGACCATTATGATCTAAGAGGCAGAATACAAGGAGTTACATGTCGATGTAATTGATAAGAGTTGTCTACCTATTTATTTATATATCATTTGTTATGTACACACAAGGCTATATACATTTGAAATGAAATCCTTATTCTCACTAGCAAATCTTTAATTAGATGTTGCCGAACTATATAAATGAGGGTAATATAGTTTGAAGAAAATAGTGGGAGATATCAATTTAAAATAAGACCTAATTTATTTTGGTATATAAAACAAATTAAATGAATGTTTGCTAAAATGTTGTCTTTTCACATACAAAAATTTTAAAATATCGAAATCACTAATTTCACTGCGTAGCATACTTGATGCTAATAAACTGACCGGACCGAATTACACGGACTGGTTAAAGAATCTGAGAATAGTTCTCACTGCAGAAAAGATTTCTTATGACCTAAATTCACCTGTCCCTGGAACTGTTCCAGAATCAGCCTCTGAGGAAGAGATTGCCACCATAACAAAGTGGCAAGATGATGCATCTGTGCTCAATGGATCATGCTCGCATCCATGAATAATAGCTTTAGCTATTAGCTTGAAAACATGGATGCTCCTACTATGTTGCTTCACCTCATGGAGTTGTATAATGAACAAAGTAGGACTACAAGATATGTGATATCTAAGGAGCTCTTCCGATCTCGCATGATCAAGGGCACTGCCATTGAGACTCATGTCCTAAGGGTGATAAATTTGATAGAATGGCTTGAACAGCTTGGGTTCGTCATGGATGGGGAGTTGAATCAAGGCTTGGTCTTGCAGTCACTCCCTGAGATCCTTCTCGCAGTTTGTTGATAATTTTCACATGAATAAGTTAGATGTCAACTTGCCTGAATTACTTAACATGTGGAAAACTATAGAAGGTCACTTCCCATCCAAGAAGAACCATGCCTTAATGGTGGATTCTTCCAAGAAAAGGAAGAGGCCTAAGGTATCTTCTGAAAAGAAGAAATCTAAGAAGGCTAAGGGCAAGGCGAAAGTGAAGGATCAAAAGAAACCTAATCCAGCAAGCAAAGGAATGTGCTTCCATTGCAACGAGTCGGGTCATTGGAAGAGGAACTGCAAGAAGTTTCTTGCAGAGAAGAAGCTTGGAGAAGCTTCGACTTCCAATCAAGGTTTGTTAATGATTGAAATTAATTTTTTTGAAAGTCAAAATTCTACTTGGGTATTGGATACCGGTTGTGGTTCTCACATATGTAATACTGTGCAGGGACTGGTCAGAAGTAGAAAGCTGAACAAGGATGAGGTTGTCCTACGAGTGAGAAAAGGAGCAAAGGTTGCTGCATTAGCTGTAGGCACTTATTGTTTAGCATTGCCTACGGGAAAATAATTGTTATCTTGTTCCAAATATCATTAGAAATATTATTTCTATTTCTGTATTAGATATGGATGGATTTGAAATTGTACTAAAGAACAAAAGTTGTTCTATTTATAATAATAATGTTTTATATGGTGTTGGTAATTTGCGAAATGAACTTTACATACCTGACTTGTATGAAAATATATTTCAAATAGAACAAACTAAGAAAAGGAAAAGAGATGATGTTAATTATACCTATATATGGCACTGTAGACTCGATCATATCAATGAAACAAGATTATCCAAGTTGCATAAGGATGAGCTCTTAGTGCTATCCGATTATGAATCATATCCAACTTGTGAATCTTGTCTCATGGGTAAAATGACTAAATCTCCTTTTAGTGGAAAAGGAGAAAGAGTTACAGAGTTGTTAGCGTTGGTTCACACAGATGTTTGTGGACCTGTGACAACGATTGCACGGGGAGGGTATTCTTATTTTATTACTTTCACTAATGATGACTCAAGATTTGGATATGTGTATTTAATGAAATACAAATCTGAATCATTTGAAAAGTTCAAAGAGTTCAGAAGTGAAGTAGAGAAACAAACGGGCAAAAGTATTAAGATTCTTTGATCAGATCGAGGTGGAGAATACTTAAGCGGTGAGTTTCTCAATTGTCTCAAAGATAATGGTATAATCTCACAACTGGACTCTACCAGGTACACCACAGTTAAATGGAGTATCTGAAAGGAAAAATCAAACATTGTTGGACATGGTAAGTTCTATTATGAGTTTTACCGATCTTCCATTATCATTCTGGGGTTATGCCCTAGAAGCGGATGCATATCTACTAAATAAGGTCCCCTCAAAATCCGTCCCTAAGACTCCATATGAGATGTGGACAGGGAGGAAACCTTGTCTTAAGCATGATAAGATTTGGGGATGTCCAGCTTATGTGAAAAGGTTTCAAAATGATTAGCTTCGAATAAGATCTAATAAGTGCATGTTTGTGGGATATCCTAAAGAAAGTTTGGGATACTATTTCTACAATCCTACTGAGCAAAAGGTGTTTGTTGCAAAACACGCTGCCTTCTTGGAAAAGGAGTTTATCCTTGAAAGGCTAATGGGAGGAAAATAGATCTTGAAGAAATTCATGAACCACAAACCACTATAGATCAATTGGATGAACCTATCCAAGTAGAGACGCCTACTGTACAACACCCTATTCGTAAATCTGGAATAGTACCGAAGATACCTGAAAGGTATGGATTCGTCATAGAGGATGACGATGAGGTACACGCCATAATGATGATGATCCATTGAATTACGAACATGCTATAAGTAATTAAGACTCAGGAAAATGGTAGATGAACATAAAATCTAAAATGGATCTTTGAAGCAATGCTCAAGTCTATTTGGATTTTACTTGCGATTGTAGCTTATTATTACTAAATTTGGCAAATGGACGTGGAGACGGCCTTCCTCAAATATATATTATTAGAGGAGAATGTCTGTATAATACATCCAGATGAATTTGTTTTAATGATTGAAGAAAATCATATATATGAGCTACAACAATCCATTTATGGGTTGTAATAAGCTTCTCGTAGATGGAACATTCATTTTGATGAGACAATCAAAATAGTTTGATTTTTATCAAAAACGAGAATGAACCTAGTGTGTACAGAAGGGTCAGTGGGAGCACTGTGACATTACTAAGTATTATATGTTGATATGCTACTGATAAGGAATGACATTCTTATACTATAATCGATCAAAATAAAGTTGTCTAAACATTCCTCCATGAATGATTTGGGTAGAACATCCTATATTAGGGATATAAATCTGTATAGATATATTTAAAAGGATGTTCGACTTAACCCAATGGAACGTATATTTATTAGATGCTAAAGGCGTTTAGCATGGCAAACTCCAAAGGGTGTCTCATGATGATGATCAATGGAGTGAATCTCTCTAAAATTATCCTCAATAAATGAGAGACCGCATGAGTTGCTATCATGTATGCAATGAAATATACGAGACTTGATGTTGATCAGTCATATTCTGGAGAAGATCACTGTATGACAGTGATGAACATCTTAAAGTACTTAACTGACACTAAGGATGTCATCATGACACATGATGGGTCTGAGTTAAATTAGAGGACTAAACAGACTCAAGTTTTTCAGACTAACCAAGACGACATCAAATCTACCTTAGGGTAAGTCGTTACCTTGAAAGATGGTGCAGTGAATTGGAAAGGTTCCAAACAGCAAAAGGTTGCTAGTTTACTGACAAATACAAAGTATATAATTGTAAGTGAAGCTGCAAGTTGATGTTTCGGATGAAAAGTTCGTTACAGAACTAGGAATAGTTCTTAAGTCTCATCTTGAATCTAAACATGTGTTGCGGCACTTTGATTAAAGAAATCATGGAAAGAAGAGAAGTCACTAGAGATAGTGAACTCTCAAGACAACATTGCAGATCTATTAACTAAAGCTTTAACACAACATCAGTTTGATCGTCACTTAGAGAAGATGGGTATGGGATACCATGGCGATTGACTTTAGTGCAAGTGGGAGATTGAAAGTAGTATGCATACAAGCCAATCATGTATTATAATAAAGCATATACTTTGGAGACGATCTTATTTATTTCTTAATGAAAGTATTAATTTATTAAAGGCATTTAATTATCTGCATGATGCTATTTTTATAATATGTGAATAACCCATAGTTTTAAGCAATGATTTTAGAATCATGATGTTGATCATGCTAATGAGATCTAAATTCTTAGAAAGCTTAAAACTAAAATAGTTCCTAATTGTTGGATTACTAAAACGGGATTAGTAAATTCGAAAAGATTGGTATATATGTTGCTTGCTCATTAGGATGAGGATGATTGATCTCATTATTATTTGTGTGGAGACACTAAAGCAAGTATTTAGGTGCTTATTGGAGAATAAGTTCACTGAACGTGACTCGCTATGGAATACCTAATGGAGTTTTACTTGTCTGTCAATAGAAATTCCTACTGTGATAGTAGTACAAGTGATCCTTGGACTTGAGATCATCATAGTATCTTGTGTGTAATGAATTATACTTTGGCATATTCCTTAAGACCCTTAGGGTATATCAAAGGGTATGCTTGGATGTAATAAGTTACATAATGGAGATAATGAATGGTCAATAAAGAATCTACCACTTTTAGTAAAAGAAGAGATATGTCCAATGTGATTCGTTAAATGACAACTTAGTAGTCCTTGGCCAAGGCGAAATGAAATTAGAAAGGAGTTTTTAATTTGTATTATTTGGAGTTGTGCATTTTCTAATCGAAATACATATAATTAAATAAAATAAGACTTGATAGTAATTCCATGGCTTATATTTAATTGGGACATTGTATGGTGGAAGGATTGCATTGTATGGTAACTATTTACTCATATGTTCTTTATGATTAATGTTGAAATCTATATTATCTGAAAAATCGTTAATCACTAGAGAGACTTATCCCTATTGTAGAATAAATATTATTTATTTAAATAGATTATTAGTTTAATTTATTTATTTAAATAATATTAGAATTGTTCTAATTGATTTATTCACAACCAGTTTAATATGGAGAACCTAAAGGGTCGCACCATAAAACGAAGAATAATTATTTATTGAGGTAATGGCATAATCGTAATAATGTATTAAGTATAATTAATTTAATCTACGGTGATAGAATAAATTAAATAGCTTAATGTTTATTATTTAATATGTTGGAAATATTAAATATAAATTAATAAGAGGAGTTTTATTAATATTATTACAATTATTATTATTTTAATTTTTAAAGGAGTTTAGGAATTAATTTAATATTAGTACTCTCATTTATTTCTAATAAGATTAGAAGGTAAATTAATTAAAGGAGTTTAATTAATTAAATCCCAATATGTTGGGAATCCTAATTAATTAAAGGAGTTTAATAAATTAAATGAAACCCTATGTCTAATAGGATTAGAACGGTTGACCAATATCTATATAAGAGGAGTCTTATAATAGATATCAGTTGATGCAATTCCAATTGTTGGAGAGTACTCCTTTTCTATAAAGGATAAAAAACTAGGGTTTAGCCAACAACCCTCCTCTTTAAATAATTTCTCTTCCTTGGTGGATCACCTCTAGAGGCCAAACACTTGGGTGGCTAATGTTGATCAAAGGAAGGAATCTAACCCAAAAAATTCAAGGAGATTACGAATAACAAGGAGTTGAACTCGTACCCTTGGAAGCTTCGATCTGCAAGGGTATGATTCCATAACTTCTTATTTATCGTTTTAAATTAATAATATGCATAAAGGATGATCCGGGTATTGGTTTTGTAAAAATTTTTAAAACTCTGATATACCATGCTTCCGCTAATTTTGAAATTTGATCACGCCCACGATTTCGTACAAACCCAGTAGATAGCACGTGAAATTTTGTGGTGTATAGTGATGCATCACATAAGAGACTAGGTTGTGTGCTTATGTAGAACGACAAGGTTATTGCGTATGCATCACGTCAATTGAAAGACTATGAGAAGAGGTATCTAATGCATGATTTGGAATTGGCGGCGATAGTGTTTGCTTTGAAAATCTGGAGGCACTATCTTTATGCAGAGAAGTGTGAGATATATACAGACCATAAGAGTCTGAAGTATATCTTTACACAGAATGATTTTAATATGCGTCAGAGGAGATGGTTAGAGCTGATTAAAGACTATGACTGTGAGATTTTATACCATCTGGGTAAAACTAATGTCGTTGACGATGCCTTAAGCAGATAGGGTAGGAGAAGTTGATGTTGTTAACTACTCAGGAACAGCTGGTTGCTGAAATGGCTAAGTTGAAGTTGGAGGTTAAGTGTCCGAAGGAGTCGGAATGAAAAACTATTCCAAATGGAAACCGGGATAACTTTGGTGGATAAGGCGAAGGAAGCACAACTTCTAGATGAGGAATGTGAAAAGATAAAGAAAAGAGTATCTGATGGTGAAGAGGTAAGACTCAAAGTTGATACCGAGGGGTTGCTAAGATTTGAAGGAAGAATCTGAGTTCCGTCAGTACCGGAAGTCAAAGAGGAAATTTTGAACGAGACTCATAGCTCAAGATATTCGATTCACCCGTGGAGTACAAAAATGTACCGGGATCTTCGTCAATATTTTTGCTGGCCGAATATAAAAAAGGAAGTCGTTGAGTTTTTAGCTAGGTGCTTAATATTTCAGAAGGTCAAAGTAGATCACCAGAGACCAAGTGGGTTATTACAACCGTTGGAGATACCAGAATAGAAGTGGTAGAATATCACGATGGATTTCATTGTTGGTCTTCGAACGACTAAGAAGGGGTATGATGCAATTTAGGTAATTGTAGATCGACTAACGAAATCAACCCATTTCTTGTCGATCAAGATTAGGTTTAATCTGGATCAATCGGACAAAGTTATATGTGAAGAAAATAATTTCAAGATACGGTGTTCCAGTGTCAATTGTATCAGACAAATATATGCGTTTCACATCGAACTTCTGGAAACGACTACATGAATGCATGGGAACACAGTTGAGAATGAGTACGTCATATCATCCTCAAACCGATGGCCAGAGCGAGAGGACAATCCAAACAGTTAGAAGATATACTGAGAGCTTGTATTATGGATTTTAAGCGAAATTGGGATGACCATTTACCGTTGGTTTAGTTCTCTTACAATAATAGTTACCACGCACGTATTGGCATGCCGCCTTACGAAGCGTTGTACGGTAGAAATATGCAGGACTCCATTATGTTGGGATGAAGTCGGTGAACATCAACTACTAGGGCCAGAATTGGTACAATAGACCGCCAAAATTGTCAAAGTGATGAGTGCGAGATTGATAGCTGCTCAGGACATGCAAAAATAATATGTTGATCAACACTGACAGAATCGAGAGTTTGAAGTCGACAATTTTGTTTTCCTGAAAGTATCTCACTGGAAGGGGAAATTCGATTTGGCAAGAAGGGAAAACTTAGTTCGAGATTTATTGGACCCTTTGAGATACTACAAAGAGTTGGTGAGGTAGCCTAGGAAGTTGAATTACCTCCAGAATTAGAACATATCCATAACGTTTTTCACGTTTTGGTATTACGACTGTACAAACCCTATTAAAAACATATCATATAATATGAGCCATTACAATTTGAAAAATATGTATCTTACGAAGAAGTTCCTGTTCAGATAGTTGACATGAAAGAGGAAGTACTCAGAAACAAAGTAATACCTTCTGTTAAGGTA
This sequence comes from Panax stipuleanatus, assembly GCA_020205555.1. Classification (NCBI taxonomy): domain Eukaryota; kingdom Viridiplantae; phylum Streptophyta; class Magnoliopsida; order Apiales; family Araliaceae; genus Panax; species Panax stipuleanatus. Next base: position 83,414,227 of record CM035118.1, read on the forward strand.
ATCTGGAGGAACCACAATGCTGAAAAAGCTACGTGTGAACTCAAAAAATTTATGATGAAAAACTATCCTCAATTATTTGCTTTAATCTTTGTCTAACGATTCTAGGGAAAGAATCTTTATAAGTGGGGAAGAATGTAACGGGATGTGTTAATTGAGTTGTGATTCTGGGGACAAAATCCTTTTAAAAAGGGAAGGATATAACGATCGAGAATTTTGTATTAATTTTAAATATTTATTTAACTAAATAAATATTTAAGTTGATTTATTTATTGAGTTAAATAAATAATTGATGAAATTGTTGTGCAATAATTTAATTAAGCGTGTTATATTAATTAAATTAATGCTTAATAATTTTATGGTTTGAAGATTTAATTTAATGAGATAATTAAACTAAATGAATTGTTAAATAAATCCATTATAGTGTGAGGGTAATATTCTAATTTAATTTAATAATTAAATTAGAGATTTATTAAGTTGTTAAATGAAATTATAATTTATCTTAATTATAAGACAAAGGTTAATTTGATTTATGAATTTAATTAAACTAAGTTGTGAATGGTGTGACAAATGACCCATATTATAAAAGGATTATTAAAATAAATTAGTAAGCGTTCTATGGGAACAAGCCAAACATGGCCATGTGACCCTTTGTATCTGTAACAGCTAATTGTGTAACTGATAAACTAAATTATAAGCATTATGTTTTTATCAGTTTTATTTTCACGTATAAGTATCTATCAATTTATTTGGCTTCAACTAAGAAGAAGAAAATACGGAGAAGATGATAGGGTTTTGGTGAGAGCTTGAGAAAGTTCGAGAGATTTTGGAAATCAAGGAAGAGAAGAGAGTGTTAACAAAGCCATTCTTCATCTTCTAAACACAAGAAATCAAGGGTCAAATTCTTAATTTCAAGCATTAAGTTTGTGTTCTTGAGTTTTTTATAGAATTTGGAATTTTGTTTTATAATTTGATGGGAGGTGAACTATATATGTTAATTAATGGCTATTGTCTATTAATTGTTAATTAGAAACGAATTTAAGGACTCGAATCCATGAAAATATGTGTTAAAATGAAGAATTGTGTTCTTGATGGAATATAAATGTTTTGACTTGTTTTAAAGCTAAAATTAATGCTTAATTCGTATATTAATATGTAAAATTTGTTGTAGATTGTGATAATACGTTCAAATACGAAAAAAAGCAAGTAATACAGAACGATTTGGTGTATTAACGAATTCGTGGTGTGTGTTTATGCTAAGGGTGTCTAAAAATGAAGAAAAATAAGAAATTTGGGAATTTAAAGGTCTTAGATTGGTTGTTTTCTTGGTTTGTGGTGTTAGAATCATAGTAGATGTGTTGGGTTATTTTTTTGTAAAGTTAGTAACATCTGAGTATGTTTAATTTATTGTTTGGGTGGCAAATTTGGGCGGTTTTGTAGAAGAACAGCACAGAAAAGCAGTCTGCAGCGTTTCTGTCTTCACACCGACGCAGCTGCGTAGGTGCTAAGGACAGAAACGGCGCAGCTATGCCAGTGCAACTGCGCTGGTACCAAAGCCTTATCAGGCGCAGCTGCGCCAGAATATGAGCAGAGGCAGTTGTGAACTGTTATTTGTTTAGTCTTTGAAACCTAACTTAACATAGATTAGTGAGCATGATAAAGTGTTACAGATATAATAAGATGTTATAATACTAAATATGAAGATTGAAAGTTATTGATTAACAAGTTATATAAGATTAAAACTCGACGTTGTAAGAGTTGAGAATGTGTTTTGTATGTTAAAGCTTATGTTATATGTTAGTGGGGTTTCAGATTCGTGTTATGTGGTTGATTAGTACGGTTAAACTGTGACACCCTCAAAATCCGGGCACTTCATTTCAACAGGATTTGGTGTTTACTATCCAATTAAAGCATATATAACTGCCTATAAATAAGGATATTAATGAAACTCATAACTAAAATAGAAATCCTTTCATTAAAGGGTTACAACATCTTAAATAAATTAATCCAAGGTAATCTAACATGAAATACATCAATGTAGAAACATAACAAAATTAAATAAGTCTTAACATCAACATTTGCAAATAACAAATAACAAGTCTTCATCACTTGTTCATCTTGCATTTGCCCTTACTAGTGGATGACTCGTCAATTCTTTCAACCTTAACTGCAATGTTATTATGCAAGAGTGAGCAAAAATTGCCCATAAGTATAATAATAACAATAATAATAACATGAGAGTAATCAATGAGTTCTGAATAATAGAAGCTTGGCCTTTGAATCAAGATTAGAAAACAAGATCAAAAGTACATCTAAGGGTCATAAGACCATGAAATATGTCCAAGGTTATCAAGTATTTATACTTTAAACCTTTAACAGTCATAAGACTATATAGACACTACTTCTCGTACTTAGGGGGATCAACCCTTTGTACTATGTATTGTGCACAAATATCTTAACGCTAACTCGTAAATAATCCCCTATATTAGGGTTGTTCATCTCAGTTTGACATAAGAGTCCTTACCAAAGGAAGTTTGGTTTGGATTAGCTTCAGTAATAGTTGTAGAATTTAGAACGCTCATCAACTATGGACTAGTCGAATCAATAAGGGTTTGCTAGCCATTCAAGGGTTCAATACAATAAAATAATCAATATTTACATCAAAGACTGAATTGCAACTATATACAATTGAATAAACATTGTATAACCGAAGTACTACTTTAAAAGAATTCGAACATGAACTTGAATAATTAAGCTTTGAATAACTAGAAATAAGAGTATGAAACTTGCTCAATGACAGTTGAGAGTTATGGAACTTGCGTAATTGTAATCAAGATAGGATAAGAAAACTTGCCTTATGCGTAAGCTATAAATTACAATTCACATTCTCCAATTAATCCTACATACCATTTAAAGTCACAATACCAATTAATTATAACACAACTAGCATCATGAGTATACTTTCTTTTAATCTAACTTAACTCTAAATATGATTATATTAACCACATCCACAAACCTTTACTCTTAAACACATTATTGAACTTCACGAATAATAAGTTTAAGTACACATTCACCTCATCGATTAATCACGTAAAACCATCATTGACATGTTACTAATCTATCTTAACATCTTATTACATGATTATTATATTTTCATGTTCATTAGATTAGATTTAAATTAAATTTTCTGGACTTGAACAATTAAATAAAATTTTCTGGGCAAATTTGCCAAGTGGCGCTGCGGCGCCGCCTAACAGCCTAAGATCCGGCGATGCGGCGCGGACCTGGCGCGACAGCTCTGCTGTTAAGCCTGCAGCCAGGCGCTGTGGCTCAGGACCGGCGCTGCAGCTCGCCATTTACACTTGAGACAGGCGCTGCGGTGCCTCGACTCAGAAGCAGACAGTAATAGCTCGCGAAGAACCTATAATAAAGCCAATAAACTCTATTTTTTTTGTCAATACAAAAATTTAAGCATATCCATACACTACAATTTATATAGAATCATAACCCATGATTTCTAGCATGCTTCTAACATTATAAGCCACATAAACCATGAATTTAAGGATCCAAAATTAAGTTTTTTGCCATTTTATCAAAGTTTCTTCAAATGTAATGAAATCACACATAACAGATTACTACACCAAATCAATCCATTATACTTACATTGTTTTTGTTTCTTAATGTATAAACATAATCAATCCTCAATTTATAGATTAACATACAAATTAAGCATTAATTTTTATACATATAAGCCATATTCAGTATATTTATCTTTGTAATTAAATTTCTTCACTTTTAAACACAATACCAAGAATTTAATCACACTACATCCATCTATAATCAGTATATATCAGATTAATGAGTTAATTAATATCTAAAACTCATTTATAAACAATTTAATCAAAGAAAACCAATTATAGAGACCTCATAATCCACTTTCATTAAGAACTCAAGAACATAACTCAAAGCTTTGAAACCAAGAATTTTACCTTTGATTTCTTGTGTTTAGGTTAATTAGAATATGTAGAGTAATTTGATTCCTTCTCCTCCTTAGATTTCTAGCCTTTTCTCTCAATTTCTCTCTGAATTTTCTAGCTTTAGCCTTAGGAAATAAAATACGTGAAACATAAGACTGATATAATGCGTATAACTGATATACGTGGGCATCAGTTCAGCATATCATGGCCTTAACTAATCTCATGTTCTCAAGGCCATGTTTGGCTAGCATTTAAAAGGCTCCTTTCAATTTAATTTAATTAACTCACTTATTATACGGTACAAAATGCCACACTTTAATTAATAAAAATCTAATGTTTAAATTCAATTAAATTAAGGCCAATATAACTTATTAAATCAATTTACCATATAATTATAATTTTTATTTATTAAATATAACAAATTATTAAATCTCTAATTAATTATTAAATTAATTAGAACAACATTATAATTACTTAACAACTCATTTAATTTAACTACTTTAATTTAATTATCCCAATTAAATTACCACTTCGAAATATAAAATTATTTCACATCAATTTAATTAATATACAACACTTGATTAAATTAATCTACAACAATTCTGTCAACTTCGGGAAAAAATATGTGGACATATTTTCCTCTTCCTAAATTTTGAATGTCTTCTACTCTTGTTTGTCTTATCTATTTTATGAAGGGTGAGATTTTTAGGATAAGTCCAACATGAATCATGTCTACTATTTGAAAGGTTTACAGAGTCACCAGTTGGTATATTTAAAATAGTTGTACACACTCAACCGAGTTTTGTTTGATTTTTACAAGTAGGCCCAATTACTGGACGCTATCAAAACTCGACCTTGAAACCGAGATTCATAAATTTCGGGGGCTTGGTTAAGCGGGGGGAAGGTGTTAAGCACCTCCCGACTTCCGTGAAACAAGGTTGCCACATCTTTTCAATATTTCCCTTTTTTATTTGCAATGTGTGTGTATGCGTAAAGTAATTGAGCCTACGTTTGCTTGATTTGAAAGTAGTGCCATGCTTCGTTGGATTTATATACGAAGGGTTTAATTTGTTTTGAAAAGTCCATTTTTAGACAAGATATGAGAATGACATTTTGAAAGATGATTTTCAAACCCTTTCGCTCGCATAGAAATTGAAGCCTTTTGATACTTCCATTTTTATTTTATTCAGCCTTTGGCTTGATTTGGATGTTTATTGTCGGGATGCGAAGCATCCTCGACTGTAAAATGTATATACAAGTGTCGGTCTTCTCATGGGCATGAAATTCATCAAAGTGACCCTAGCACGACTAACCACAGTGTACTATATTAAGACCTTAAATTCGGATAACCGTTTTAAGGTCCATCTGATTTACATTTACAAAACAATTGGCAGTATGTATTTATAATGCGTTGTTGTCCATCATAGAAATCAGATTTAGATCCGTGTGGTTGATCATTAATCCCATGATTCCTAGGCTCACAAAGAATGATAAAGAAAAAACATGCACAACACAGATATTAACATAAAATGCAAATTGTACTCTAGATGTCGCAAAACAAAGGATTCATTTGTTAAATCCTTGCATGCACGTAATCGAAGATTTCCGTTCCCACTAGATATTGATCTAGGGTCGTGTAGTCCCTTAAATATTTACAAAATTAGAAAGAATGCTAGATTTAAATAAATCTTAGCCATTCTAGATCCCAGATTCTAGTTTGACCGATTTTGAACCGTTTGAAAGTTAGAAATGGCTAGATTTAGATGAATCAAATCCATAAAATTTACATTAAAACAGATTCATATCAAATGAATAATTAAAGCAAATATTTAATCACATTGAATAAAGAAAAAAATATATGTATACTTATATATATATATATATATATATATATACACACACACACACATAAGGCTGTATAGGGCCACAGATTTCTAATCCAGGCCTGACTGGTAAATGTAAAATATATATATATATATATATATATATATATATAAAAGTTGTAAAGGGTCACAGATTTCTAATCCAGGCCCGACTGAGATATATATATATATATATATATATATATATATATAAGTTTTAAAGGGCCACAGATTTCCAATTCAGGCACGACTGAGAAATGTAAATATATATAAATATATATAAAAAGCTGTAAAGGGCCACGGATTTCCAATCCAGGCCCGACTGAGAAAAGTAAATATATATAGATATATAAAAACGATAAAAAATCATAAATTAGCAATCCAGGCTTGACGGAATTGAATGTTAGTATATATAGTCAATTATATTTATAATAAAGCTAAAAGGCCACGAATTAGCAATCTAGGCCAAACAAAAAAGTATAAATATATATATAGGTATATATATATAAGCGATAAAAAGCCACGGATTAGCAATCCAGGCTGTGCAAGCAAAGAAAAACTTTTATATATACTTATATATACTAAAAAGTAAGCTAGAAAGGCCACAGATTTGAGATCTATGCAAAAACAGAAGCTATAACTTGATATGCACGTGCACATATACGCGATAAAGCAGTAAATAGTTTCTGATCGTAAAAAACTTACAATGGACAGCTCTACGTGTTTTTTGCCACTCGAAGGGTTTCAAATCTTCGTTTCCACCTGTTAAAACTTGATATGTCATAGAATATACGTATGCAAATGTATTAGAAGAATAAAATCGATGTTTAGAGCACTATAAATAGGGCTAAGGATCGAAATGGACAGGAGTTTCTATGCTTTTTCTACTTTTTTTCTTCTTTTTTTTGCAACGGCGGGGGTCTTATTTATAGACCAGATGGTAGCAGGTCTACTCGTGGTAGCAGCGAGTTTACCTGTGGCTCCCCGAGTGGGGCCCGCTCCTGTCGATCCCGTTGTCTCGAAGTACGTGCAACTCTAACCAACGCTAGGTATGCTTCCAACCTTCATAACTTTCAATCCGTGTGTCCATTTGAGGCGTGCTATACCTTTCTGGAAAGCCCTTTTCGAAGAGCTACACAATGACATGGGATTTTAACTTTTTCAAATCTTGGAAGATGGGTCCATGACTAGATCTTTGAATTTTTACAGCCCGTTCGTTGAGCTGTCTTGTGCTGTTTTCACTCAGGATTGATATTATGGTTCTTTCTGACCCTCATTGCATCGATTTAGCTTGATTTTGACCTGATTTGATGTCATGACAAAAACATGACCATTTTGCCTCTTCCAGGGGTTGTCTCCATGATTGACATGGTTTTTGACTATTTTCTCAGGGTTGTGTTTGATGTTTGATCCCAGCCGACTCTGTTCTTCGTCAAGGTTGTCTTTGAGGTTGACTTGGTCTCCCAGAGTTGTCTCTAGGTTTATTTGATGCTTTAGGGCTATTTTTGAAGGTTGATCTGGTCTCCCAGGGTTGTCGTCAGGGCTTGTCTTGACATCTCGGTGTTGTCGCCGGGGTTGCCTTTGTTCTCTCAGTGTTGTCGTCGGGGTTCTTGTACCTCCCGGGGTTATTGTCGGGGCTTGACTTGACATCTTGGTGTTATCGTCGGAGTTGTGTTTGATGTCGGGGCTTGACTTGACATCTCGGTGTTGTTGCTGAGGTTTAGTTTGTTCTCTCGGTGTTGTCGTCGGGGTTTATGTGCCTCCAGGGTTGTCGTCGGGGCTTGACTTAACATCCCGGGGTTGTCTATGGGGTTGAGTTTTGGTGATGTGGACTTCCATGGTTGTCTTTGGAAGGTAAAAGATAATTTTGCCCTTCTGCAGGGTTAGTAATAGGAATGCAAATTTCAAGTGTCTACAGATGCCCCTCTTTATCATGTTTATGCAATGCAATAGAATGAACAGGATAAAGACTACTAGATACTGGAAATATAACACATAAAAATGTAATGCAATGCATGATATGCGATGTTATGAATATCATGTGCTCTTGTGGTGTTAGCTGCCACGGTACTCTATCACTGACTATTTTTGCCACTCCTGCTGGGGATTTGTATAAAAAATTCCATCATCTATCCTCTGTGGGGGAAAATTTCTCCATGGTTCTTATCATCAGATCTCTCCCGATGCTACGCTGGAATTGTCGCCAACGGTTTGTCATGTCAGATGCTCTGACCTTCGTTGAAGCAGTTATCAATGGCTTTCATCACCGGCTCGTTCCCAATGCTTCGTTGGAGTTGTGGCCAATGGCTGCAATGTCAGGCAATCTGACCCTCGCTGAAATAGTTTTCAACGGTTATCATCATTCGGCTCGTTCCCGATGCTTCGTTGGAGTTGTTGCCAACGGCTGGAATGTCAGGCAATCTGACCCTCACTGAAGTATTTTTCAACGGTTATCATCACCGACTCGTTTCCCGATGGTTCGTTGGAGTTGTCACCAACGGCTGGAATCTCAGGCAATCTGACCCTCGCTGAAGTAGTTTTCAACGGATTATCATTACCAGCTCGTTCCCGATGCTTCGTTGGAGTTGTCGCTAATGGCTAGTATGCCAGGCGACCCTCGCTGAAGTAGTTTTCAATGGATTATCATCACTGGCTCGTTCCTGATGCTTCGTTGTAGTTATCACCAATGGCCGGAATGTCAGGAAATCTGGCCCTCGCTGAAGTAGTATTCAACGGTTATCATCACCGACTCGTTCCCAATGCTTCGTTGGAGTTGTCGCCAACTGCTAGAATGTCAGGAAATCTAACTCTTGCTAAAGTAGTTTTCAACAGATTATCATCACTGGCTCGTTCCCGATGCGTCGTTGGAGTTTTCACCAACAGCTGGAATGTCAGGCAATCTAACCTTAGCTGAAGTACTTTTCAACGGTTATCATCACTGGCTCATTCTCGATGCTTCGTTGGAGTTGTCGCCAACGGCTGGAATGTCAGACATAATTGATCTCGACGTGGGGGTATCTTTCTTATAACTCATACCCTTGGACAAATATGGATACTTTGACGCATTCAAAACCCGATGTTCACAATTACCAGACTTTCCCTGATGCACTGACAGAGGCAGTTTCTAGCAGTTTTTCATCATCGACACTTCGAATACCTATATCAGGGCTTCTGCCAATGGCTCACAAGACGTTCCTTCCTTCGTCAGGAGCTTAGCACTTAGAATCAGGGTTTCAGGCCATTCCGCTCAATCGCGTAGCAATTTTTTCCCTGATTTAACTTTTTAGCTTCTGTAAACTCCGCTTTGACTTTAATTGGACCAAATCGGAGGGGGGGGACCCACCATAGTGAGCTGCAGGTCCACTTACGACTGCCGCAGGTGGAGTTGGTACTCCCTTCAGTGTATAACTTGGCCCCCCGTGGATTTCATAATTCATTTTTAAGTTTGAACTATAAAGAAAATCCAAGATTTCTTCTTCAGATCTACTGAGTTTGTTCGGGCTGCTTTTTTAATTCTGTCATCGTACAATCTTTATGCACATTTCTGGTAAAGTTTACATCCTTTCTTTTCATGTTTTGACCTTTAGAATGTTAGATTTCACATAGTATGCTTCTAAAAATAATACAGCGAATATGCAATGTTATATGACTTGATAAAAAATTTTAGACTTAGTAAGTATGCATATTTTACTATGCTGAACATTTTGATGTGAAATAATTTGATTTCTGAGATAGTCATTTGGCGCCCTTTTTGGCCAATTCACTCATCCTATTTGAGGATAAATGAGTCTGGATTTTTAACTAAAAATACACATGGTAATTTAGATGCCATATGGAGTTTGATTTTGATTTATTTTTATATTTATGAACTGTTCATATTTTTGGGTAGGTGTGCTATTGAATGGCCACCTAGTCATGCCTATGTGCATGCGGACAATCCATTTTACAAAGGAAACTCTGGCAAAAAAATTTCAAAAGCCTGAGTATTTAATGAACATGCAATTTTAACTCTACTGGGATGTATGTTAACTAATGCATGCTTTAAGGCTTAGAATATGCGTGAAGCAATGATTTAATTTTAACAGGCCATAAGTTCAAGGCTTACCTCCCCCTTTCTTAGGTGAATTCGGAGACTTTGTCCAGGTTACTGGAGCCAGATAGACTAGGTATTGCTAGTAGGGTCTCTGCAGGTGTGAGACGGAGGAGAGCTTTTGATGTTCCCCAGCCTCATCCAGCTCGGTCGCCTCGCCAGTTAGCTGAGTCCGTGATTCATCTGATCCAGGCTAAGAGGACGGATGATGTGGATGACGAATATGCCCCATTTATGGATCCTGTTCCAGCTCATGCTCCGTGTAGGGAGCTTCCAGCTTTCATTGTGCCGCTTCTGGAGCTTTTGGGCGATTTGAGACACCATCCATCGATATACCTTTACGCTAATGAGATGACTGAATTTTTTATTTTGGACTTTTATCACTTTTGCCATTTTAGGGCACAGGTTTACTCTGGACTTGCTATTTGATGCAGGTTCCCAGCTTTACGCAGCCCAGGGGAAACTGGTTTAGCGTCCATTCTTTATATTATACTCTGTATCCGGAGTATCAGGCCATTGTCAACACTTGGGGGTTCGAGGCCTTCTTTTCTATTACTCCCTGACGTTGCCTTTGGGGTTATCTGCGGGCCATTATTCGAGAGCTGGTTACAGTAGACTCAATCTCTCCATCTGTTGGACTATGAGGTGATGATGACACCGATGGACTGGCGGTTCATCACGGGTATATAGTTTGCAGTGGAGCCAGTAACGTTAGTGGCTGACATTTCACCTGCTGCCGTTCGATCCCTTTTGGGAGTTCTTGCAACGGCCATCTTGTCCATTCTGGTCCCTTGAGTGTTGATGCCCTAGAGTGGGGCTTTGACTAAGCCTCTGCCTGATGATCAGAGGGTTAGAGATCGCATCCTTTGACAATTGTATTTGGTGATTATCAGGGGGTTGTTTAATTGTTGACAACTCCTCGATGGTATCTTTCGCTCTGGTTAGTGATACTCGATACGTGGAGCGTCTTAGGGATTTTAACTAGGGGTACCTATACCTTTGCCTATTTCCTTCGTGGGATGCGCTTATGCTCTGAGGGCGTGATGGAGGCTTGGCTAGGTTTTTATCCCTTCCTGATGGTAAGTAATTTCTCTTTCACCTTTCAATTTTCCTCATTTGTGTTTAACAGTTTTATCACTGAGCTTATTTGATCTTTGTACTGCCAATTTTGGGCATATGAGAGGCTCCCTTGCCTACGTCCTACTACTACTTTGGGCCTGGAGACCTATTCGCGGGGACGACGTTGGCATCATTCCAATTTAATGGAGGTCCCTATAGCAGAGGGATTTACCCATTCTCACTTGCAGCTAGAGCTGTTGACTACCGACTCTATCACGTGGGTTCCTTACACCCCGGGACTATCTGACAGTCGGGTTTGAGGATGGCTTTCAGAACGGCATGGAGTTACATTGGCCACTAGTCAGATTCCCCTTTTGACCGAGGGAGGTTGGGAGCTCTACTTGGGAGAGAGCACTATCCGGAGCGTCACGGTAGATATCCGCATTCCCTTTGTTCCTATTACTTGGCATCATTGGCCCTTGGCTCAGCTAATCACAGATATTCCCCTGATGGGCATAGATGGCTTTACCCTGTCAGAGGGTCCTCATACTCAGGAGGCATTTCATCGCTGGTGGAGTCCTCGCACTATTGGAGCTCAAACTCGTGCTACCCAGTTTATGGCAGACATGGTGCCTGGGTCTATTATAATGATAGTCTGGATAGCTTGCCTCAGAGAGCCTACTCATTTGGAGCAGATCTTTGGTTTGACCCAGCGGTTGGAGCAGGCTCAGTTTTTTATCAGGCACCTTGGTAGGGATCCTTCAGAGGCAAATTCATTTGATCCTTCCAGCTACGGAGCTAGACCCTCAGCATATCCATATTCTGGCAGCTATGCAGGTGCCGATCACCCTTTATATCGACCAAAAATTCCTACTAGCCTAGATTCCATGACTCAAGAGGAGTTGCAGCAGGTTGATCGCCTTGATATAGATATTATAGATTTCTTTGGATAGCTTTCTCGCTATATCTTTTGATAGGCCTCGGTTAGATATTGGGCGGCTGTGCCCCATTTCTCGTTATATCTTTTGATAGGCTTCTATTAATCATTGGGCGGTTGTGCTCTTTTCTCTGTACTTTTTATTTTGCTTTTTATGAGCAGACAAAGATGATGCTTTCAGTAAATAGTGTTTTTTTTAGAAATGCATGATATTTCCCATCTATTGCATCCTATTGTCATTTATCTTTGTCATTTTGTGTAAGACCCCAAATTTTATGAATAAGATTTAATTTTCTTTTTATATTATTTTGGAAATAGTAAGGTGTTGATTTGATAAATGTGATAAGTTATGGGTGAGATGTGCAAATTTTACAAAGTAAGCAAGTGGTTATAAAATATTCGTTGTGTCGGGAAATATTCGTTTGGTCGAGGAATATTCTTTTTGTCGGAGAATATTTGTACGAAGGCGCAGTCATTGGTGGACCCCATAACGAAATGTATGTCAGATATCGAAAGTGACAGAAATAACCTTTTTACAAAAATAACGATAAAACTTTTACCGTTAAAACTGTTGAAATACCCGGTGGTTAAAATACAGTATTACGTGGTGTTGCACAGTAGCACACAGTATTGCACAGTAGCACACAGTATTGCACAGTAATTCTAATTATTGATTCTTACGTAAGAAGTCACTACTCAATAATTGTTACAGTAATTACTATTCAATATTTTATTTTATTGATTCAATAATTGTTACATTTATATTTTTAATTAGTGATTCAATAATTGTCATTGCACAGTATTTCAAATTATCAAATCAATAATTCATATTATTGGAATAATATTATTAGATAGCATTATTGGCAATGTCTAAGGAAGTTCTGTCTAGGAGAGGTTATTTAATTGCGTGCCAGTAAGGAGAAATCCTTATCGGAAGGCCCCCTCTTTCCTAGGAACGATCTGGTTGTCGATATTGTAGTTCTATAATATTATTTATGAATTATTAATATTATAAGTAAATATTTACTCAATGTGGATTTAAACGGAGGAATTTTTAGCATGTGACATTTGTTGAAAGTTGGTATTTTATTTTTTTTGATAAAATAATTAATTCAAATATATTATTATAATATTACATTATAGTAGCATGATGTGATTATATAATAGTATGATTTTTATAATTTGAATGGTAACATTATTATAGTAAATTCATGGTATAAAAGTAAAATGAGGTGGAAGAGAATACATTGAATTTGAATTCTTATGACGTAAGCAATGATATTATCAGAACGATGAGGTAAGCAATGATGTCATAGGATCGATGATGTAAGCGATGATGTCATAAATTATGGCAAAAGACTATTTTACCCTTACTCTGCCAAGCTTATAAATAGAAGCTCATTTCTTCATTAATTCTCACCAATTCACTAAAGCTATAGAGAGAGAAAGTATAGAGAGAATAAGAGAGAAAGAAGAAGAGTATTCTGCTATTACACTAGTGCAGTCTCCAAATTTTTAAGGTAAGGAGTATTATTTCTTTCGTATTCATGAAGAGAGTTATTTTCTTTCAATACTCGTAAGGGTTGTTATTCCATTCTTTATTATTCTGTTGGAATAACCTGTCTACGCGAATTACTGCATGCATGGTGAAATCCTTTTGTTATTCCATTCTTTATTATTCTGTGGGAATAACCTGTCTACGCGGACTACCGCATGCCTGGTGAATAACCCGTCGTATTCAGTTGTTATTAAATTGTGAAAATAATCTGTTTGAGCGGACTACCGCCTGACGGGTGAATATCCAATTGCAGTTTCGTATAATGTTTCATTTCAGATTCCTAACTCTAAACTTACTACGGTAATTATTGCTTCTATAATTCCTGAAATGATCAGAAATTCCTTGAGTTTTGCGCTTCATCTAATATCATTTCACTGGAATATTGGTCTGAACTTTCTTGTGAAATTTTTATCTTTTCATGTCGAGTTACTATTCACGAGTTACTATTCACGGGATACTATTCACGGTAAAAAATATTTTTTTTCTTCCAAATCATCTTTGATTGGATCCAGGTTTTAATCTTCATTCTTGAACTCTGGATAAATTCTCTAATATTTGTCCTTTATCCCACTAGATCCGTTATTCGTATTGTTTTTCATCATTCTCAGTCCTAAATGGTGGTATAACTGAATATTTTTAGCCTGTAGTGCAAAGATGAATGATTACTTGATGAATATCTTTGGTTAGTAGTGCAAAGATGAATTATTACCTGATGAATATATTTGGCCCGTAGTGCAAAGATGGACAGGTGTTGAGATGAACATGACCAACTGGTGATACAAATGAATATCTTTGGCCCGTAGTGCAAAAGATGAATATTTGATTCGAGATGTATATTGATTGATGTTACAGGGATAAAATATTGATGATGGATTTTAAATCAAAGAAGATAGTAGACATCATTCTCTACTTAACTCTTCTAATGAATTGTTATTTTCGCTGCGAATATTGATCTAAGACTTGTTGTCCATAATATTTTATCTGATTTATTGAAGGTTAACGATAATTTGTTTTTCATTATCTTAGTCATAATATTCTTTATTGGGCTAGTTGAGCTCACCCTTTTCTGCCATTGTTCTCTTCAGGAAATGAGAGTATCGCGGGGACTAGTCGGGGAACAGTATGATGATCAGAGTTAGATTTGTAGAAGTCCTTCCTATTCTATAAAATAGTGGGACAATAAATGTACTGAATAAGGAATGAATTTGAGTGTTTATATTTCGTGTTATATACGATTTGTATTGAAACTCACAGTTGTGTGGTCGTATTTTGCACGACCGTATGTTATAAAAGATTGTATTTGAATTCTGTACCATGTATTTGGCGACTCAGAAAGGGTTGAGTATTGAACCTATTCTGGGGGTGTCACAGTTGGTATCAGGGCTTAGGGATATGATCTCTGGCGGAGATCTGGGAATAGAACTAGGAGGGGAGAGACGAGTAAAACCTTCGCTAGTTTGTCCTACCTAAGCTTATTTGGTATTTAATTGGTCGGTCGGAACCTAGGGTTAATATGTGATATGTCAATTTATTTAATTAACCTTTATTTTATGGCAGTATTTAAGAATGGCAGCTAAAAATCTAAACAATGGAGTGAATGAGACCGTTGAGACACCTTTAATCACCAACCAGGAAAACGTGCAACAGGAAGGCAATAGTTCTCCTGTAAATAATAACACCACCGATCAGACGATGATTGATGGGATGTTTAGAAGCTTTTTACAGTTCATGCAAAACCAAACGAGGGAGACTCGTGTTCATAATACAGGTGGAAATAATAACAACTCGCGGCTTGTCACTGCCAAGCAGTTCAAAGAGTTGGGACCACCAGAGTTTCAGGGAAAGCCAGATCCAATCAAGGCAGAAAATTGGATTAAGCAAATTACCAAGATATTTGATGTCTTTGGATGCACGGAGGAATAGAAGGTTCCATTCGCCACGTTTATGTTCAGTGGAGAGGCAGATTACTGGTGGGAATCTGTGAAGCGTACCCAGCCTGCCGCACTCAAGATGTCTTGGGAGGCGTTCCAGAAACTGTTCAATGACAAGTACTTTCCAGAAAGTATTCATCACATGAAAGAGGTAAAGTTTATTAGACTGGAATAGAACAACATGACTGTGTCCCAGTAAGAGTCTAAGTTCGCATAATTATCCCTGTTTGCACCTCATTTAGTGGAGAATGAGGAACATATGTCGCGGATGTTTCTGAGAGGTTTGAAACCCGAGATTCGTCAATACCTCATTTCTCACAAATTTTCTCTATATTCGGATGTAGTGAATAGGGCCCAGTTATTAGAACGAGATAATGATTATGTTCAACCAAGGGACAATAACCAAGGTCATACCAGTGGTAGCAGTCATCGAAACAATAACAACCAGCAGGGAGGAAAGTATCATAACAGAAGCGGTAACCACTCCGGTGGTAATCGTGGCCATGATAATAGAAAAAGCTAGTCGGGGGGATATTTCAAAAAGAGAAAATTCAACAATGATAACGTGAAGACGTCGACAGCAGTACCAGCATCAACTGTTTCTAGGGGAAGAGAACGACCACCGGTCGTTTGCTATAAATGCGGGCAAGAGGGACACATCAGTCCAAAGTGCCCACAACAATTCAAGGTATGTTATAACTATGGAAAGGAAGGTCATATAGCTCGAGATTGTCCTGTAGCAAAACCAAGTTCAGCGCGGGTGGTGATTCCAAAGGCTGTTCTGGACAAGTCAAAGTCGGTGGTTCCTGGAAGAGCGTTTGTTGTGACTGCCCAAAATGCGAGGAACCCGAACGAGGTGATCACAGGTAAGCAAATTATAAACTCTTGCGAAGTTTATCCTTATTAGATACTGGTGCTACCCATTCTTTTATTTCACCTGCTTGTGCTCAACGTTTGAACTTGACTCCTGAGAAATTAGACTTTGACTTATATGTTAAAACTTCGTTAGGAGAAACCTTCGTTACATTCACAGTTTACAAATCTTGCTTGATTCAAATTGGTACCCTCACCCTACTTGTGGATTTTAGATCTTTCAAAATACTTACATTTGATGTGATTTTTTGAATCGACTAGTTAACCACTCATCATACCAAAATTGATTGTTTCGTAAGGTTGTTAGCTTTCGTTCAAACAACTTGACCACTAAAATTAAACAATGTCATTTCAATTCATAAAGCTATTCGTTTATTGAAAAATGGATGTCAAGCTTTCTTAGCCCATGTCACTAATTTAAATCAAAATACATCAGATTTGTTGTTAATGAGTTTCCTGATGTATTTCCTGAAGAACTTCCCGGTCTACCCCCAGAACGTGAAGTTGAATTCTTTATTGACCTTGAACCCGATACAAAACCCATTTCTAAAACCCCATATCGAATGGCTCCTATTGAACTTCAGGAGTTAAAGGTCCAACTACAGGAATTTTTAGATATCGATTTTATACGTCCTAGTACGTCTCCTTGGGGTGCTCCTGTTTTATTCATAAAGAAGAAAGATGGTAGTATACGACGTTGTATTGACTATCGGGAGTTGAACCATGTCACCATCAAGAATAGGTATCCACTACGTCGTATTAATAGCCTGTTCGACCAGTTGCAAGGTGCACAATTCTTTTCAAAGATCAATTTCGTTCTGGATATCATTAGTTAAAGATTAAAACTGAAGACATTCCGAAGACTGCCTTTAGAACTCGATACGCGCATTACAAATTTCTAGTTATATCTTTCGAATTGACCAATGTTCATGCTGCGTTCATGGACATTATGAACCAAATATTTGAGAAATATTTGGATCATTTCGTGGTTGTCATTATTGATGACATCCTAATATACTCCAAAAGCCTCAAATATTTCTTTACTTAGAACGAACTCAACATACCACATAAACGTTGGCTCGAGCTGTTGAAAGCTTTAGAAAATACCATTCAATATCGTCCTGGAAAAACAAACGTGGTAGCTGACGCGTTGAGTAGAAGATCATATGCGGGAACGAGTGCAATGCTGTCAACACAAAGGTCCATTTTGTATGACGTACAAAGGATGAGATAGAGTTAAAGACTCCAAGGAGCCACGTGATGATGTCAAATATACGCGTAGAACCAGCTTTAATTGATAAAGTTAAAGCTGCTCAAGCTATAGACCCGGAGCTGATGAATATGAGGAAGAAGGTGCAAGAAGGTACTATTCCAGAAGCAAGAATCGATGAAGAAGGAATACTTCGAGTCAACTATAGACTTTGTGTTCCTAACGATTCTTATTTAAAGTATAGAATCATGATGGAGGCACACAACATACCTTTTTCAATCCATCCTGGGAGTACCAAAATGTATCGTGATCTTCGACATATATTTTGGTGGAGTAATATGAAGAGAGAGATCGCGGAGTTTATCTCGAGGTGTTTAACGTGTCAACGTGTCATGGCGGAGCATCAAGTGCCAAAGGGTCCATTGCAACAACTTGAGATTATAAAATGGAAGTGGGAACACATTACCATGGATTTCGTTACGGGTCTTCCCAAGGTTTCTTAAGGCATAGATGCGATTTGGGTTATTGTCGATAGATTAACCAAGTCTACTCATTTCTTGCCTATACGAGAGACTTATTCCCTTAAACGTCTTGCTCGTATGTACGTAAATGAGATTGTGAGATTACATGGTATGCCAGTATCCATAGTTTCGGATCGTGACCCCAGATTTACTTCCTGATTTTGGGTCAGTTTGCAGAAAGCTATGGGCGCGGATTTATGATTCAGTTCGGCTTATCATCCTCAAACGAACGGGCAATCGAAAAGGACTATCCAAACTCTTGAAGATCTATTGAGACTCTGTGTTCTAGACTAAAGGGAGTTGGGATAAGTACTTACCATTGGTGGAATTCTCCTACAATAACAGTTATCAGGCAAGTATAGGCATAGGCATGGCTCCATTTGAGGCGTTATATGCACGAAAATGTCGTTCTCCAGTATGCTGGGATGAGGTGGGTGAAGTAATATTGTTGGGACCGGAGTTAGTACGTATGACTATGAAAAAGATTTAAATGATCCGACAATGTATACAAATGGCACATGATCGATAAAAGAGTTATGCGAATCTTCATCGAAAGGACGTGAAATTTAATGTCGGGGATCATGTATTGTTACGTGTTGCTCCGTGGAAAGGAGTTACGAGATTCGGGAAAAGAGGAAAGCTCAACCCACGATTCATTGGTCCATTTGAGATCCTTGACCGAGTAGGAAATGTGGCCTATAGACTCTCTTTACCGCCTAGCATGTCTCATGTTAATAACGTTTTTCATATATCCATGCTACGTAAATATGTGAAAGACCCAAACCACATTATTGAGTTAGAACCAGACGAGATAGCCGAAGATTTAATATACGAGGAGGTACCTGTCAAGATCTTGGATAGGAAGGAATATGTTCTTCGCTCAAAGGTTATACCTCAAGTCAAAGTTTTATGGAGAAACCATAAAATTGAGGAAATGGCCTGGGAGTTGGAATCGAAAATGAAAGCAAGGTATCCTCACCTTTTCGATATACCAGGTACGTACGTCAATTTCGAGGACGAAATTTCATAAGGAGCGGAGGTTGTAAGACCCCAAATTTTATGAATAAGATTTAATTTTCTTTATATATTATTTTGGAAATAGTAAGGTGTTGATTTGATAAATGTGATAAGTTATGGGTGAGATGTGCAAATTTTACAAAGTAAGCAAGTGGTTATAAAATATTCGTTGTGTCGGAAAATATTCGTTTGGTCGAGGAATATTCTTTTTATCGGAGAATATTTGTACGACGACGCAGTCATTGGTGGACCCCACAACAAAATGATTGTCGGATATAGAAAGCGATAGAAATAACCTTTTTATAAAAATAACGATTAAAATTTTTACAGTTAAAACTGTTGAAATACCTGGTGGTTAAAATACAGTAATACGCGGTGTTGCACAGTAGCACACGGTATTGCACAGTAATTCTATTATTGATTCTTACGTAAGAAGTCACTACTCAATAATTGTTACAGTAATTACTATTCAATATTTTATTTTATTAATTCAATAATTGCTACGTTGATATTTTATATTAGTAATTCAATAATTGTCATTGCACAGTATTTCAAATTATCTAATCAATAATTCATATTATTGGAATAATATTATTAGATAGCATTAGTGGCAATGTCTAAGGAAGTTCTGTCTAGGAGGGGTTATTTAATTGCGCGCCAGTAAGGAGAAATCCTTATCGGAAGGCTCCCTCTTTCCTAGGAACGACCTGGTTGTCAATATTGTAGTTCTGTAATATTATTTGTGAATTATTAATATGATAAGGAAATATGTACTCAATGTGGATTTAAACGGAGGAATTTTTAGCATGTGACATTTGTTGAAAGTTCGTATTTTATCTTTTTGGATAAAATAATTAATTTAAATATATTATTATAATATTACATTATAGTAGCATGATGTGATTATATAATAGTATGATTTTTATAATTTGAATGGTAACATTATTATAGTAAATTCATGGTATAAAAGTAAAATGAGGTGGAAGAGAATAAATTGAATTTGAATTCTTATGACGTAAGCAATGATGTCATCAGAACGATGAGGTAAGCAATGATGTCATAGGATCGATGATGTAAGTGATGATATCATAATTATGGTAAAAAAACTATTTTACCCTTACTCTGCCAAGCCTATAAATAGAAGCTCATTTCTTCATTAATTCTCACCAATTCACTAAAGCTATAGAGAGAGAAAGTATAGAGAGAATAAGAGAGAAAGAAGAAGAGTATTCTGCTATTACACTAACACAGTCTCCAAATTTTTAAGGTAAGGGGTATTATTTCTTTCGTATTCATGAAGAGAGTTATTTTCTTTCAATACTCGTAAGGGTTGTTATTCCATTCTTTATTATTCTGTTGGAATAACCTGTCTACAAGAATTACTGCATGCATGGTGAAATCCTTTTGTTATTCCATTCTTTATTATTCTATGGGAATAACCTGTCTATGCGGACTACCGTATGCTTGGTGAATAACCCTTCGTATTCAGTTGTTATTAAATTATGAAAATAATCTGTCTGAGCGGACTACCGCCTGACTGGTGAAAATCCAATTGCAGTTTCGTATAGTGTTTCATTTCAGATTCCTAACTCTAAACTTACTACGGCAAGTATTGCTTCTATAATTCCTGAAATGATCAGAAATTCCTTGAGTTTTGCACTTCATCTAATATCATTTCACTGGAATATTGGTCTGAACTTTCTTGTGAAATTTTTATCTTTTCATGTCGAGTTACTATTCATGAGTTACTATTCATGAGATACTATTCACGATAAAAAAAATAATTTTTTTCTTCCAAATCATCTTTTATTGGATCCAGGTTTTGATCTTCATTCTTGAACTTTGGATAAATTCTCTAATATTTGCCCTTTATCTCACTGGATCCGTTATTCGTATTGTTTTTCATCATCCTCAGTCCTAAATGGTGATATAAATGAATATCTTTAGCCTGTAGTGTAAAGATGAATGATTACTTGATGAATATCTTTGGCCTGTAGTGCAAAGATGAATGATTACCTGATGAATATCTTTGGCCCGTAGTGCAAAGATGGACAGGTGTTGAGATGAAAATGACCAACTGGTGATACAAATGAATATCTTTGGCCCATAGTGCAAAAGATGAATATTTGATTTGAGATGTATATTGATTGATGCTACAGGGATAAAATATTGATGACGGACTTTTAAATCAAAGAAGATAGTAGACATCATTCTCTACTTAATTCTTCTAATGAATTGTTATTTTCCGCTGCGAATATTGATCTAAAACTTGTTGTTCATAATATTTTATCTGATTTATTGAAGGCTAACGATAATTTATTTTTCATTATCTTAGTCATAATATTCTTTACTGGGCTAGTTGAGCTCACCCTTTTCTTCCATTGTTCTCTTCAGGAAATGATATTATCGCGGGGACTAGTCGAGGAACAGTATGACGATCAGAGTTAGATCTGTAGAAGTCCTCACTATTCTATAAAATAGTGGGACAATAATTGTAATGAATAAGGAATGATTTTTAGTGTTTATATTTCATGTTATATACGATTTGTATTGAAACTCACAGTTGTGTGGTCGTATTTTGCACGACCATATGTTATAAAAGATTGTATTTGAATTCTGTACCATGTATTTGGCGGCTCAGAATGGGTTGAGTATTGAACCCTATTCTGGGGGCGTCACATTTTGTATGTATTATGTCATGGATATGCACTTAAATATGTGAGTTTAGATTTGACCCCTGGCTGGTCTAATGATACGGTTCTATAGATGTCATCTTCTACCGTCAGCTGTATCGAGCACCTGCCACGTTCTTTGATAGCAGCTTCTTTGAGATCTTGGTATAACAGTTTGCCTCCCACAGACAGGGGACAGTTGATCAGATGTTGGGGCAATCTTTGGCCATTCTAATTTTTTAAGGTTCCACTAGGCTTTGTGTTATCCTGTTGGATACCTTAGCACCAGGTTTTCAGATTTGGCATCAATGGGCTGACTCATGCATTAGAGGAGTATGAGCACATCACGGGTTTGACATTAGATCTGCCTTGCGCTAGGACGACCATTTGTGACATTGAGACAACCATTCATGACCATGACTGGTCTGAAGCGTAGTCATCACTGATGAGATTACTGCGGGGTACGTGGTGTCCCTGGACTTTTTGATCGATCACTTAGCCGACTGGACAGCTACGAGTGATATTCAGGGGACTTTCTCATTCCTGCAGATGAGTGGCAGTTTGCACACGTGGATGTTCTATTGATGTGCATCACAGCTTATTTGTACATGCCACTGTATATGGACCACTTGGGCATTGGCTTGATGGTAGTGGTTCGTGCTCTTAGACAGGGTTGTACTATTCTGCCCATGATATTGGCCGAGACCTTGATGTCGACCACATTCTGTCACACCCATCGAGTGGGATTTTTTAGGGGTAGCTCTATTTTTCTGTACGTGTGGTTCATGACATACTTGAGACCCATCGACACTTTCAAACATCATAGGTATTGCTTAACTCATGATATAGCCATGTCATACTCTTTTCGGTCGACGAAGTGTATAGATGCGGCATCATAGTTGTCCTTTTGGATGGCGATCGAGCATCCCTTTTTGATCTTGCCCTACTTAGGGTTTAGCTCCCCTTACAGCTTCATTACTCATGCAATCGACATGGATTATTTGCCCTTGGCGGGTTTAAGAGGAGTGACCACATATCATCCACTGGCTGTCATGGAATAGTTTGATCAGTTCCAGAGCATCTAACACTTTTTGGGGGGCTATGGATCAGCGGATATCAGTTTCATCTTTGTTTTCAGCTGACCTTACAAGGACTTATGAGTGTTGGACTCGTAGGGAGAGGGCTGATTTTTCTACTAGCCATCCAGATCATTCTCCATAGTATTCTACATGGTTGGAGGTAGATATTGCACTGGCTGCAGTTATGTATTCAGCTCCGAGCATTGATTCTGATGAGGAGGAGCCTATGGAGGATCTTGATTCTCCCACCGAAGATGATTTATTTGCTGGTTTGACAGCAGCCTTGGTCAGTGACCCCCCGAGTGTTCCTACTGGGACAGATCCAACTCTTATTGATTCGTTAGCTCGGATGACCTTTGAAAGGGATCAGGCTAGAGTGCTGATGTTGACAGCCCTTTCTGGCAGGGATGCCGCTTTTGCTGATAGAGACAACGCTCGAGCTACCCGGGATGGAGCTTTTATTGGGATTGAGGAGGCTTGAGTCGTACAGGATGCTGCTTATATTGAGAGGGATGAGGCCATAGCTACCCGGGATATTTATATTGCTGACAACACGACACTCAGATCATACACACACAACATTATTGCAGATATGAGTGCCTTTATAGATGGTACACAGTAGCACTATGTAGATGGTTGTGGATCTTCTTGTTCGTATGGAGACCATGGGACATGAGCTTACAGCTGCTTCTCCATCTTCTGAAAGGGATGACATGTTGGCCATGCTATTTCATTTATCCATGGGTTCATAGACTAGCTTTTATTTTCCTGCACATACTAGATCAGCCATTTTTGTCATGTACAGGATACATTGTAAATACCAAACAGTATTATATAGGAGAGAAATATATTTTGATTCACTTCCCTATTTGGTATGTATTGTCATTGCTAAGCGATTACCACTTCTTTCGTGACCTGCTGTGTTGATGTATGATGAGCTTTTCCTTGATGGATTGGCATTAAGATGTCGGAGAGTACCTCAGTAGGGCCTGTTGACTAGGGAGGCTTGATAGCATTCAGGTTTTATATAGTTTCGATATCTTAGGACTGGTTTTTATTGGCTTTTTGTTTTTTCTTGAAGGTCAGATCGTACCATAAAGGGCTTCCTACGTACTTCCGGGTTAAGGGAGATCAGGTTATTTGTAGTTCAGGCTTTGCCTGAAAGTTTTGAGAAGTGTTTATTTTGGATTTGGTTTGGGTTTGATGGGTTTTTGAATTTTTTGTTTGGTTTGACCGCACCGTAAATGGCTGCCTACGTACTCCCGAGTTGAGGGAGATCAGTTCATTCATTGTTTGGGCTTTTTGTGAAAACCCGAATTGATTTGATTGATTCCACAATACCCGGATGATGGCTTGCAGGTGCTTCAGACATAGCACCTTTTGACGGTGTCTGAATTGATAAGCTAGGGAAATTTTTCCCATCCATTTCATGTAAGCTAATGGCTCCTCCTGTCCATATTTCCTTGACAATGAAAGGGCCTTCCAAATTTATGGCAAACTTTCCTTCGACTTCATCTTGATTGGCCAGGACTTTCTTCAGTACCAAGTTATTTTCTTTCAATTGTCGGAGTCAAACTTTCTTGTTGTACGACCGAGCAATCCTGAGCTGATATAACCGCCCGTGGAAGACGGTTGTTGCCCTTTTTTCATCTACCAGGGATAACTGGTGGTATCGCTCTTGTAACCACTGATCTTCCTCCATCTGAGCTTCTATTAACACACTCAAGGACTCCATTTCTACTTCTATGGGAAGCACATCTTCCATGCCATAGACCAATGAGTAGAGGGTAGCCCCAGTAGAAGTACGCATTGACGTCCTATATGCGAGCAGAGTCAGAGGCAATAGGTCAGGCCACCCTTTGTGATTGGTGAACATCTTCTGCATGATCTTCTTTATATTTTTGTTGGCAGCTTTGACAGCACCATTCATCTTGGGACGATAGATGATAGAGTTGAGATGCTTGATATGAAACTTGCTGGATAATTCTATCATCATCTAATTGTTTAGATTCTTGGCATTGTCTGACACGATTACCTCCAGTTGTCTATATCGACAGATGACATTATTTTTGATGAAACCAATGATTACCTCCTTGGTGACCTTGGAAAAAGAGGCAGCTTCAACCCATTTGGTGAAGTAATCGATTATGGTGAAGATGAATCGATGACCATTGCTGGCTTTGGGTTCTATTGGCCTAATCACATCCATTCCCCACATAGAAAAAGGCCATGGTGAACTCAAATTGTGTAGTTTATTTGGAGGAGCATGTATGGCATTTCCATGGACTTGGCATTGGTAGCATCTCCTGACATGATCATCACAGTCAGCTTTGAGAGAGATCTAGTAATGCCCGATTCTTAATATCTTCCTGGCCAACAAATGACCGCTCATATGTGGAACACAGACTCTATTGTGGACTTCATCCATCAGCCTTTGGGCTCGATCCTTATCCAAGCATCTTAAAAGGCCTATTCCAGCATCCCTTTTATAGAGTTCGTCTCCTCTCAGATAGAACATTATAGCCATCTTATGGATCTGCTTTCTTTCAGCTTGACTTGCCCCGACGGGCGTAGATCCATCTAGGAGATATTCTTTTATATCGTGATACCAAGACTGCTTGATAGGAGGTATTTCACTTGATATTTCTCCAATGTAATTCCCATATGTCGGGGACTTTTGGCTTATAAATTTGATGCCGGGAATTCCCATTCTATCAGATATGTGAATCAAGGAAGCCAACGTTGCCAATGCATCATCAAAGTCATTCCTACCCCGAGGGATGTGGATGAAGGTTATTTCTTCAAACTCCATAGATATCTTGATAGCCTGTTGGTGATATGGCAGCAAATGCAATTCGTTGGTGTGATATGCCCCGGTGGTTTGTCTAATAACCAACTCAGAATCCCCAAAGACTAGTAAACGCTTAATACCCATAGATTGGGCTAGTTTCAACCCCAGTATACAACCTTCATACTCAGCTGTGTTGTTGGTGTTGACAAACTGCAACTTGATGGCTATATGATATTGTTCTCCTGTATAAGAAACAAGGACTGCTCTAGCTCCTTGACCTTCTATGTTTGAGGCTTTATCAAAATACATTTTCCAATATTGGACCATATTTTCTTGAGGGATTTGTTGAATTGTCATGATTCCATCATTCGGGAAATAAGTTTCCAAGGGTTCAAAATCCCCTGACGGTGGTTCGGCCAGTTGATCTGCAATTCCCTGACCTTTAATAGACTTCTGAGTCACATAGACAATGTTGAATTATTGGAGAATCAACTGCCATTTGGACAATCGATAATTCAACATGGGTTTGCTAAATACATACTTCAGTGGATCCATGCGGGATATGAGATAAGTCGTGTGCCCATGCAGATAATGTTGTAACCTCATGGCGGCCCACGCTGACGCACAGCAGGTCTTTTTAATTAAAGTGTACTTCTGCTCACTGCTACTGAATCTTTTGCTGAGGTAATAGATAGCTCTTTCTTTGCTTCTATCATCTTTCTGGCCCAGCATACAGCCTATTGCATTGGTATTGACTGACAGGTACATAAATAGAGGAACCTCATCCCTTGGGGGTACCAAGACAGGAGCTTCAATTAACTGCTTCTTGATGGAAAGGAAGGCTTTTTGACAATCTTCATTCCATTTCATGGAGGAATTCTTCCTTAGTAGTTTAAAAATGGGTTCACACGTTGCCGTGAGTTGAGAAATGAATCTTCTTATGAAATTAATTCTCCCCTGGAATCATCGTATTTCCTTTTCTATTCGGGGCATGGGCATCTCAGTGATGGCTTTAATCTTGGCGGGATCCAGTTCAACGCCTCTGTTGCTCACTAAAAATCCCAACAACTTGCATGATTTGACACCAAAGGAACATTTGGCTGAATTCAACTTTAGGTTGTACTTGCGCAACCTGTTGAAATTCTTTTTGAGATGGCTGATATGGTCATCCTCCTTCCGCGATTTGACGATGATGTCATCCACATAAACCTATATCTCCTTGTGCATCATATTATGAGAAAGGGCCATCTTGGCTCGCTGATATGTAGTACCGACATTGATAAGGCCGAAAGATAAACGTCTATAACAAAAGGTTCCCCAGGGAGTGATGAAGTAGTCCTCTTCAGCCACCATGATTTGATGGTATCCGACAAAGTAATCCACAAAAGAATACATGTCATACTGTGTCGTATTGTCTATCATGATGCAGATAAAAGGTACTGGAAAGTTGTCCTTCAGACAAGTTTTGTTCAAATCCCGGTAATCCACGCATACTCGTATCTTCCCTCCGGGCTTAGGCATGGGAACTATGTCGGACAGCCACTCATGGTAATTCGATACTATGATGATACCAGCTTTAAATTGTTTGACAACCTCTTCTTTGACTTTCAGACTCAACTCAAGTTTTAATTGCCTGAGCTTTTGCTTGACTGGCTTGAAACCATCTTTGATGGGCAATTGATGGATAACAATATAAGTAGACAACACAATCATGTCTTTATATGACCATGCAAACACATCCTGGAACTGAGTTAAGGGTTCAATCAGGTTTGTTTTTTATTTTTGGGTAAGGTCTATGTCTATCTGGATTTCTTTAAGGTTTTTTGAGGTTTCAATATTAATAGTGATGTTTTGATTGAGGTTGGGTTTGGATTTGTCTTTGACCCATTCTTTAATCTCCTCGGGCACCTCATAGTCATCTATCTCCTCTTGATCAATCTCCATCAAGTCGAAGTTCAGTTCTACATCAAAGTTGTAGTCACTGTAAAAATTTGGCATCTCATCAGTAGGGACAAACAAATCCAATTTTGGAGTCCTAAAAACAAAATGCTTTCACTTTAATATATGAAACTGTTTAATCATACAAAGCATTTAGCAAAAGCATGACAAAAGTAACTGCTATCGCTGTGCAACAAAATAAGGCGTAAATAAAACCATGCTTTAGGGAAGATGGACTTTCTGCCCTTTCATCCTTTTTGAATGAGGCATGGGGTGCTGCTCCAATTGTCTAATCTCAAGTTCATATGAATTGGGAGGATAAAGTGGTTGTGGTCGTCTGTCTCCTCTTTGATGACGACTGAGACATCATTCATATTAGGGTCGGGGTTCTTCTTTGAACTGCTACCCCTATCCCTCTTGGTGCGAGGGATTCAGATTTGATCTTCTTCATCACTGTCTGGGATATCATCGTTCATTCCCTCATAGTGTATCAGAAAATATATGTTGGCAAATGGGTCTCGTCCTTCATGCAGGAACTTTTCTTTACCCTTTTTTCTTTCCCCGTCCAGCTTTGGGGCTTTTCTCTCGCTAATCAGTTTGACCGGAGGAAACAGCATACCTGACACAATAGCATAAGTCTTTCTCATTGGTTTCACAAACCTGACATCAGTTAGGTTTGGCAGCAAGATAGTGGAAGCAGGAACCGTTGGACGCTTATGTGGGTTCAGGTGGTTTTATCTGGATGAATAGCCCAATCTGGCTTTCTCTGAATGGCTAGGGATTTGCACTGGACTCTTGATTCTTTGTAAATTTTTCCCTAACCCCTCTTCAGGGCAGAATCCCAAGGATACCATGTCCTGACCAACTGTTATTAGTTCGGGGGAAACTGTTGGTTTTAAGGCTGGTGCCCCAATAGGTAAGTATTGAGTATTGCTCACCTTCAAAGCTTGGAAACTAGCAGGCTCAACCCCCTCATCGAGACTGATTACCGGCATATCGCTCTGTATGCAGACAATATATTTTGTCTCGGCATTTATCATGATCAGACTGCCATCAATAATGTACTTGAGTTGTTGATGAAGGGTGGATGGAACTGCTCCTGCCATGTGGATCCATGGTCTTCCCAATAACAAATTATATCTAGTGGTAATGTTAAGTACCTAGAAGGATATATAAAAGGTATGGGGACCAATCTCTAGTGGAAGCTCAATCTCCCCCACAGCCTCCCGGTGAGATCCATATATAGCCCGGATAACTACATGACTAGTCTGGATTCGGTTTATATTGTTCTTATTCTCTCCAAGGTGTCAATAGGGGTATGTGTTTAGGGAAGATCCTCCATCTAGCAGCACACCTCCAATCACATACATTGATGACATCACTGATATATGCAGTGATTTGCAATGACCCGTCCCTTCTGTAGGTATATCATCGTCAGTGAAAGATATCACATTGCTTTTGAAAATATGTTATATCATGTGACGGAACTTCTCAGTATCTACAGTCTTTGGCAGATGTGCTTCCTCCAGTACTTTCACTAGAATTTGGCGATGATCATTCGAGGATAAGACCAGATCTAGGATGGATACCTGTTTGGGTGCCTCTTTCAAGCTTTGCAACACCTTAATCTCATTATGCCTCATCTTGCTCAGTAATTCTTCAATTTTCTCTTCAGAAACTCTCCCTTTAGCTTTAATGACTGAATTGATTACCCGCTGAGGCAGGTATATCAGGTTTTCCTTTGATATACTGGTAATATTGTTCGATGTTGAACCTTCATCTTTCCCATAGTTCCATGGGACCTTTTTCAATTTGATCATAGGATATTGCGGTCTGAAGGGCAATATTAGAGGTTCGGGCACAGCCACCTTTATCGGATTCTTTCCTTCTTGGACCCCTTTTCCTTGTAGTATCAGGGGCGTTATGGCTATATCCTTCTCACAGAAAATTAAAACCACTATTTCCTGATTCCATGCCATGAGAATAAAGAGTGCCTCCTCATTAGGATAACCATAATCTTGGGTTTCCTTCATCAGCTCACCGCTTTTAATCAAATTTTGAATTAGATAACGTAGTCCCCAACAATCCTTAGTGCCATGACCAGACGCGCTGGAATGATACTGACAGATCCTGTTTCATTTGACCTTCCTAGATTAAGGGTTTACGGAGGGTAACAAATCTGTAACCATCCTCTCAATGATAAACATTTGGAGGATTTCTTCTATGGGCTGATTCAAATTAGTCAAGTTCCTCTTGAAGGAGAATTCCCTATTAGCTTGGAAATTTTTTCCTTGGCCACCTTGTCGGCCTAAGGTTCACGCTCATGAAAATGGTAATGATCCCTCATAGCAATAGGGCTAACTTCAGGCGTAGTAAGGTTTGCTTCATGCTGGTTGGTCTGATTTATCAACTGTCTCGTTATCTGATGTTGATACACCGCCAATTCTGCCAACTGTCCAACCTGTTCCTTGATTGCATTGATTTCCTGTTCTATCAAAAAATGCCTTTCTATGAACTCCAACCTGTCTAGGCTATTGGTACTTGTTTGGGTTGACTCTCCAACATACTGGAGATACTTGGATCTTTCTCCATTTCCCATACTGATCATATTGACATTCTCCTCATTATGTTGAGGCAGAGGGTTGCTTTGCACATGTGGTTGTTCTGGTTTTGTCACCACAATCTCCCCGTTATCTATCAAGTCTTGAACATTATGTTTGAGGGCCAAAAAATCTTGTGTGGCATGGCTCGGTGCTCCGGAATGGTACGCACACTTCTTACATGGGTCAAAATTTCGTCCGCTTGAACTGGCCGACGGAAGGAGCTGAACAATCTTCTTTGGAGATGTCAGCAGTTTCAGCACATTTTCTAGTGAATCCCTCAAGGGGTGAACGTTCTTCGATGTCTGACCTCTCCAGCTTTCTGAAAGGGAGGATTAGAAGATTGTGCGAGAGCTTGAAAAGGGGAATAATTCTCCTTTGAATAGGCAAGCTTGGATTTCCTCTTTGATTTTGTCCTTGAAGTATTAAGGACACAACTTCTTCCTTCTTCATGTGTACTCTTTGAGGATTACTTCTATAGCTTCCAGATAGAATATTCTAGGCCACGACCTTTAAGGCGGTGAGGTCTTTGATCTTCTCAGACTTTAGAGCAATTTCGGCCATTTCTCCATGTTTGATCATCTTCGAGAATAGTTTTCCTATATCTGCTAGGACCTCTCGTAATATGGAGCTTCTTGGATGTCTATAAAAGTTAGGACTATCTTAGTCTCTGTCATATGCGGGGTGACTTGTGCCGCCATCCGTCTCCATCGTTGGGAATACTCTTTGAATGACTCAGTGTTTAGCTTCTTGACTTTGTCGTCTGATATCGATCAGGAGCCATCTGAGATTGGAAGCTATTTTGAATTAGGAAGGCATGTTCTAGCTCTTACCATCTGTGAATTTTGGAATTGTCCAATCAGGCATACCTGGCTCTAGCCTCTCCGGTCAGACTCTTCTAGAATAACTGCATTCTAAGCTTCTCGTCCCCTACATAGGATCAGAGTTCTCCAAGGAATACTTTCAAATGAGTGTAAGGATCTCCTAATCCATCATATTTCACAAAATTTGGGACTTAAAACTTGTCTAGATATTGAGCCCCTGGAAATATACATAAATCAGGAGTAGTTAACACTCCCAAATGCCCCAGTTCCTTTGATGGACCGGATTGTTTCTTCCATTTGTTTGACCTTTTTCATAATATCACTAGCTTCATACTCCTTGTTGAGGTTGATGATTTCAGGGGTTTTGTTAGGTCGGGTCCTTGTTTTGAGATTCAGGGGTCTGCGTCTCTTTCTTGCCAATATCCTGACTGCCACCGGGTATGGATGATTCTGTTTGACTAGGTGTTTATTTACCTTGAAGGACTTTGCTTTGCTCTTTCAAGAAAATAGCCAATTCAGCTATCTAGTTCTTCAGTCCTTCGAACTCTTCCTTAGAGACTGTGACGCCCCCAAATTCGGACCGCCACTAGTCTCTCGAATTCTGTTCATCAAGTTATATAATCTAACTCCGTGATAATAATATGACGACTAAATGTCGCATTGCACAGCGGAATAATATACATCACTACTACCGAATAGAGTACATTTAATTAATATAATTTATTCACGTCCCAAGGTTTCGTAACTAAAACATTGATTACATAGCTTAGACATAACTTAAGCATACATAACCTTAACTAGTACATAATAGAATAAGTTCTTATTACAATCATAAGTTCTACATAAAAGCTACTCTGTAGCCTTTCTCTTGCCCATATCGGCGCCCGAAGATTCGCCCTGCTCTGCCTTAACTGAAATATTTTAGGAAAAGCAAGAATGAGCAATAAGTTTGCTCAGCAAGTAATATAATCAACAAGGGTGAGTAATATAGTTCTCGAATCCAAAAGGGTATAGAAAGGTATGATAGTTCAAGGATAGCAAGAAGTATCAACAGTTTTCAATAACAGTCGCTAAGGACAGCAGAATATCAATAAGATTCAATACAAAATCAATTCAAGATTTTAAGATAATTGAATACTGAGCAGTCACTAAGGACTATGAACTCTTACTAGAATTAACAGTAATATACTTATAATACAACAAGAACAAGTACAACAGGTGATCAGCCTAAAGTACCCTATATTATGCATAACATTTAATCATACTCATATGCGCAAGTCAGGTCTCCCGACAATATACAGTTCCCTTCAAAGAAGGTTGTTCATCTCAGTCAATATAAGACTCCGCACCAATCAATTGGTTTGGATAGCTTTCTAATCATGATATGAGTCTAGCCAAATCAAATGGCATAAACCACTCTTTATAAGTTCAATACTTGACATTAAAGTTTGAAGAATATAATCGACTTTATCTTATCCGTGAAGTATACATGAATTGCAATTCAATAAGAGCACAAGCTTAATGAACACTCAATAAAGAGTAGGGTTAGGATCTTGCTTACAATGTTCCTTGAATAAAGTAAACACAAGGATAGGATACTTGCACATTATATATTACGAACTTGTACAATAAAAGAGTGTAAGTCACGAAACTTGCCATAAGCGTAGTCTATCCACGTTAAATAAATCAACACTTTCGAATCCTATTTATAGTATATAATATGTATAGGATGTGCATTAGCTAAACACATTCGGTACACAAGCTTGATACCCAAGTTAAATATACACACATGTTACTACCTTAGTCACATGTCATTACATTCTTATACGCACATGGTATGAAATCAAATTATAAGTTACCACGAAATCAAATAACATTCATTAGCATTATGTCATTTTTAGTCGATTAGGTTTTCATTAGCTATGGAATTCTTTTTCTCAATTGAAACATCTTCATGGTATGCTACTATCATATATCAGTAACAATTAGACTTGTTTAGCAGCTATAGCATTGATATGAGTTAACTGTCAAAAATCAGATTAACAAAACTGTCCAGATTTTATTTTGGCCTGGCTCAGCTGCGCCCTAGTTAGGCCTAGGGACGGCGCAGCTGCGCAGTCCCCTAGCCGGACCAGAGTTGATCTTTTTCTCTTCCTGGATCCGTCTCATGATAACAACATATAGCATATTAGCATGTAAAGGGTCTCGCATGCTTTTATAGTGATCTTACACTTATTCTTGGTATGTTATGGTTTTAACTTAGGATATAAAT
Organism: Panax stipuleanatus; assembly: GCA_020205555.1. Classification (NCBI taxonomy): domain Eukaryota; kingdom Viridiplantae; phylum Streptophyta; class Magnoliopsida; order Apiales; family Araliaceae; genus Panax; species Panax stipuleanatus. The sequence continues at coordinate 83,447,435 of CM035118.1, forward strand.
GAGCTAAGGCAAATCGAGATCATGAAATTACAAAGGCTACAATGTCTGCCATGCATACATATGAGGTAGTCATGAAATCTGTTTGTATGTATGCCTACATAGGTTCTCATCTTATACGCATAACTAGTATCAATTATTTCCTCAAAATATCTCTAACTCATGCTTGAGTAACCTTCAATATGTTTAACCAAAATGAGCATTCGTATGTAATATGTGTGGTCACTTAAGAAATATAAATCACCTATATTCTAATTCCAGAATATTCACCACATCGTGTTTATTAGATTATAACGCATCCAAGTTTCTTTTGAAAAGTTATTTTAAACCAAATGGAATTACATCTTAGTACATGTATATAATCTTGAATCACATCTCATACGTAGCTAAATCATATATTCATGTTCACAACATCAGAACTTAAGGTTCATTAGTTTCACCAAAGTCCATTTTCAAAACTATCATTTAGTTCATGCATACTAACACCAACTAACTCATTCTTGATATGCCAAGGAACCTAAATCCTTATGTTAAACTTATTTCCATGCATGTTCAAGTCATATCAGTATGCTAGAATTAACCAGATTGAAAACAGAAGTCAGAAACTTGGTGTAGGGGATTGGCGCAGCGCAGCTGCGCCCTAGTTCACAACTGGTGCAGCTGCGCCAGTTGCCTGAACCGAACTGAAAGCTTCTGCTTCGGCAGAAACTTAAGCCAATTTCCAAATTTCTTCATGAATTCGATTCTAAGAAACTACATTGACTTACTAACTTACTTTTAAGTCCATATAACAACTAAGCAAGTATTCTACAATCCAATTACAATCTAATTTGGCATAATCAAGAATTAAAGAAATTTTAGAAAACAGAATGAAGAACATGAGATGCTATACCTCTGCTAATGTGTATCGAGCTTGCTGAAATCTTTAACTCACAATGCTGCTATATCACTAATGCAATCTTACTCTCATTATGCTCTCACTCAACACTTAAGCAAAATCTCAGCAAATGAATTTGAAGGAAGAGAAGCTATATATATAGAGTTTCAAATACACGGATAATTCCTTTGCACTTCAAATTAAACCAATGAGAGATTGCATTTCATGGTGGTTATAGAGAAGTTGGTGAGTAGTTGGTGATGAACACTATTGAGGCCACTCCCCATGCCATGATTGCTATGAAATGCTGAATTTGAGAAAGAAATAGGCTTAGGCTAGCCTGTGCAATACACGTGAGGGAGGGAATGACTAACTTTGTGGGACAAGGAAATAAGAACTCAGCAATATAGCAACATGAATATATACAATACTTATGTATACACATGTTATATATATACTTAGGCATACATGTACACTTAGGTTATAATTTCAATGTCACAATGTAATTCAAATAAATACTATTTCAATGTGGTAATTGTAATTTGCACATATATAATTCATGTACAATTTGTTAATACCGGATATAATTCAAATGGGTATTATATCATTATCTTATCTCTATTATTCAATAAATTCATTACAATCATTATCAATTAACAATTGTTCACTACATATTCATGAGGCACTAATTTAAAGTTCACACATTCACATTGTCACATAACCTCATGATATATTCATACAACTTAATTAATTAGTCATAACATATAGTTTCGATATATTGTATAGTCATATTGCACTTTACACTTCATATAATATATAGGTAGCTACCATACATTATACATTTAATTATCGCATGCTTGCACATAGCAATTAATTGAGCAAATATTATATTAATTAAGTAATCACTATATTCACAATTCATTCCCATAACAACAATTATTAACAATTATGTGATTAATTATCGCATTCCTTGGTAATAAATATAATCTTATTATATTTATAAACAAGTTACTTATTATTATTCTATTATTTGCAATAATAATAATAATCAACATATTATTAATTAATCACCATTAATATTCTATTTTTCATAATAACAATTAACAATTAATATAGATTAATTGTTAACTTAATAATTCCTTCGCCCATGAATTAATTAACTCATCATTTTTTCTATTCCCGTGCCACACAAGGCATTTCAACGAGCTTATCATAAACTCCATATTTTTCTCAATTATTATATATTCAATTTGAATTCATTTGAATTTACTCATCTCATATCACATAAATATTTATATTCAAATAAATATTCATTTCCATTAATATATTCATTTAATAATATTCAAAAATTCTCGGGCATTACAAAGACAGGGGTGGATTCAGGTTGAGCAGTTGAAGGCATGACAGGAGATGGGCTTAGTGCTTTTTTAGATTTTGATCTGGTGACGGGACCAATTTTTTCCTACAATAAAAGTAGGTATGTTAATTTTGATATATATATATATATATATATCAACAGGATGCATGCTATGCAATGTGTTGTAATTTTTTGAGGTTTTAAAATCTTATCTTGTAAAACAAAGGATAGTTGTTTTGATGACAGAATAGTATGACAAGATTTACAAGACATGTAATGCATATTTACATTGAATCTTAAAATTTGAGATGAAAAAATTTATATTGAATTGAAAGGGGAAGGCATGAAGAGACTTCCCTTCGGATTTGTTTAATCAGAGGCTGACCTATCTTAGGCTACTATCGCGACTTGTCGGCATGAAGGTTTCCAGATCATCGCAATCTACTAGAGGAGAAATTAATACGTTCTTTCAATTGGAGTGGACTTGAGTGGTGTCTTTCCTGAGCCTCGTAGGATTAGTCTCCTTTGAGTCCAATAATCAAGCAACGACGGGTTCGCATCCTGGTGGAGGAATCACACAGCATACATTCACATACATCGTGTCTCACCGTATGAAATGATGACATTGTGCGAAGCACTAACATAAAGTAGTAAAGCATTTATTTATATCCATTCAATGTAAAACACAACATTCACACACGCGCAGATAAAAAGAGAAATTTTGAAAAGATTTGATATGTGGCTTAAGCCCTCTACTGTCCCCAAAAGAGTCGCCACCTATCGACGTCGGGAAAAAAATCTGTGGAAAGATCTTCCTCTTCCTAATTTTTGAATGTCTTCTACTTTTGTTTGTCTTATCTATTTTATGAAGGGTGTGATTTTTAGGAAAAGTCCAACATGTATCATGTCGATGACTTGATAGGTTTATAGAGTCACCAGTTGGTATATTTGAAATGGTTGTACCAACTCAACCGAGTTTTGCTTGATTTTTGCAAGTAGGCCCAATTAATGGACGCTATCAAAACTTGGCCTTGAAACCGAGATTCATAAAGTTCGGGGGCTTGGTTAAGCGATGAGAAGGTGTTAGGCACCCCCAGACTTCCGTGAAACACGGTTTTCGTATCTTTTCAATATTTCCATTTTTTATTTGCAATGTGTGTGTGTATGCTTGAAGTAATTGAGCCTACGTTTGCTTGATTTGAAAGTAGTGCCATGCTTCGGTGGACCTATATACGAAGGGTTTAATTTGTTTTGAAAAGTCCATTTTTAGACAAGATATGAGAATGACGTTTTGAAAATTGGTTTTCAAACCTTTTCATTTGCATAGGAATTGAAACCTTTTGATGCTTCCATTTTTATTCTATTCAGCCTTTGGCTTAATTTGGATGTTTATTGTCGGGATGCGAAGCATCCTCGACCATAAAATGTATATACAAGTGTCGATCTTTATATGGGCATGAAAGCCATCAAAGTGACCCTAGCACGACAAACCCCAATGTACTTTGTTGAGACCTTAAATTCGGATAACCGTTTTAAGGTCCATCTGATTTACATTTACAGAAAAACTGGCAGGATGTATTTACAATGCGGAGTTGTCCATCATGGGAATCGGATTTAGATCCGTGAGGTTGATCATTAATCCCATAATTCCTAGGCTCACATAGAATGATAAAGAAAACCTGCACAGCACAGATATTAACGCAAAATGAAAATTGTACTCTAGACGTCGCAAAACAAAGGATTCATAAGTTAAATCCTTGCATGCGCGTAACCGAAGATTCCCGTCCCCACTACATATTGATCTAAGGTCGCGTAGTCGCTTAAATATTTACAAAACTAGAAAGAATGCTAGATTTAAATAAATCTTAGCCATTCTAACTCCCCGCTTCCGGTTTAACCGATTTTGAACCGTTTGAAAGTTAGAAGTGGCTAGATTTATATGAAGCAAATCCATAAAATTTACAATAAAACATATTCATATCAAATGAATAATTAAAACAAATATTTAATCACATTGATTAAAGAATAAATATATATATACTTATATATATATACACTTATATATATATAAGTATATATATATATAAAGCAGTATAGGGCCACGGATTTCCAATCCAGGCCCGACTGGTAAATGTAAATATAAATATATACATATATATATATATATATATATATATATAAGCTGTAAAGGGCCATGAATTTCTAATCTAGGCCCGACTGAGAAATTTAAATATATATATATATATATATATATATATATATATATGGTCCAGTTTAGCGACGGATCAGGCGACTATTCGGTCCGTCGCTATATATACAACTGTCTTCTATATGTTGTCCGTCGGTAAAAGTGGGGTAAGCAAGGTATGTTGGATAAATGGTAAACTTAAGATCCGGACTGTGTATATATATATATATATATATATATATATATATTTATGCTATAAAGAGCCATGAATTAGCAATCCAGGCTCGACTAAGAGATGTAAATATATATATATATATATATAAAGCTATAAAGGGCCACAAAATTTCCAATCCAGACTCAACTGAGAAAGGTAAATATTATAGATATATAAAAATAATAAAAAGCCAAAAATTAGCAATCCAGGCTTGACGAAATTAAATGTTAGTATTTATATAGTCAATTATATATATAATAAAGCTAAAAAGGCCACAAATTAGCAATCTAGGCCAAACAAAAAAGTATAAATATATATATATATATAGTTATATATATAAGCGGTAAAAAGCCACGGATTAGCAATCCATGCTGTGCAAGCAAAGAAAAACTTATATATATACTTACATATACTAAAAAGTAAGCTAGAAAGGCCACAGATTTGAGATTCGTGCCAAACCAGAAGCTATAACTTGATATGCACGTTCACATATACGATATAAAGCATTGAATAGTTTCTAATCGTAAAAAAACTTACAATGGATAGCTCTACGGGCTTTTTGCCACTCGGAGGGCTTCAAATCTCTGTTTCCACCTGTTAAAACTTGATATGTCATAGAATATACGTATGCAAATGTATTAGAAGAATAAAATCGATGTTTGGAGCACTATAGGTAGAGCTAAGGATCGAAATGGACGAAGTTTCTCTAGTTTTTTCTACTTTTTTCTTTTTTTTTTGCAAGGGTGGGCGGTCTTATATGCAGACCAGATGGTAGCAGGTTTACTCGCGACAACATCGAGTGTACTTGCGGCTCCCCGAGTGGGACACGCTTCCGTGGGTCCCGTTGTCTTGAAGTACGTGCAATCCAACCAACGCTAGGTATGCTTCGAACCTTCATAACTTTAAATTCGTGAGTCCGTTTGAGGCATGATATACCTTTCCGAAAGCCCTTTCCGAGAGCTAAACAATGACATGGGATTTGATCCTTTTCAAATCTTTGAAGATGGGTCCATGGCCAGATCTTTAAATTTTTGCAGTCCGTCCGTTGAACTATTTTGTGCTGTTTTCACTAGGGATTGATATTATAGTTCTTTCTGACCCTCATTGCATCGATTTGGCTTGATTTTGACCTAATTTGATGTCAAGTTGGTAAAATATTCATTTTTCCCTTCCAGGGGTTGTCTCCAGGATTGACATGGTTTTTGAATATTTTCTCGGGGTTTTGTTCGAGGTTTGATCCCAGCCGACTCTGTTCTTCCCCAGGGTTATCTCTGAGGTTGATTTGGTCTCCCAGGGTTGTCTATGGGGTTAATTTGTTGCTTCATGACTATTTTTGAAGGTTGATCTGGTCACCCGGGGTTATCGTCGAGGCTTGGTTTGATATGTCGGTGTTGTCGCTGGGGTTGCCTTTGATCTCTCGGTGTTTTCGTCGGGTTCTTGTACGTCCCGAGGTTTTTGTTGGGGCTTGACTTGACATCCTGGTGTTGTTGTCGGGGTTGATTTTGAAGCTCCCGGTGTTGTCGTCGGGGTTCTTGTACCTCCTGGAGTTGTTGTCGGGGCTTGACTTGACATCCTTGTATTGTCGCTGGGGTTGAGTTTTATCTTCTGGTGTTGTTGATGGGGTTGATGTGCCTCCGAGCTTGTCGTCGGGGCTTGACTTAACATCTCGGTGTTGTTGCCGGGGTTGAGTTTTGCTAATGTGGACTTCCACGGTTGTCTCTGGAAGGTAAAGACGATTTTGCCCTCCTGCAGGGTTAGTAACAGGAATGCAGATTTCGAGTGTCTATAAATTCCATCAAATATTTATTTAACTCAATAAATAAATCAACAAAAATATTTATTTAATTCAATAAATATTTTAAATTAAATACAAAAATCACATTCGTTACATAAACCTTAAGCTAAAGGTTATAACTTAACTAAGATGTTAAATGAAACCAATAAGGTTAACTTTGTTTTTACTAACTAGTGTTGTGAATCAAAATGGTATATGTGTAGGATATTGGGATATGTGAGTTATAATTGTTTAACCTACACATGAGGCAAGTTTCTTACTCTATCTTGATTACGAATATGCAAGTTTTCTATACTTAATCTTGTTTAATGTTACGCAAGCTCTCTAAACCTAAGCTTTCATTGAGCAATTCATTATCTTCTATATCATATATTATTTTACAAGTTGTATGCCTTGATTCTCTATTTCAAGTGAAGTATCTTTGATTATTCCAAAGTTACAACTCTTTGAAAAGCATTACTTTTTTATAAGCGTTTATTAAGTTATAAATCACTATTAATGATCTTTAATCATAAATATCATTGTTTAATTCTTTGATGTTGTATAAAACTCTTATATGGCTAGTTAACCCTTATTGATTCGACTAGCTTTTAGTTTATGAAGCGTTTTAAAATTCTAGAACTTTTGTTGAAGTTAATCCAAACCAAACTTCCTTTGGTACGGACTCTTATGTCAAGCTGAGGTGAACAACCTTATTATAGGGGATTATTTATGCGTTAGTGTTAAGATGTTTGTGCACAATACATGGTACGAAGGGCTGATCCCCCTAAGTACGAGAAGTAAGGTCCATATAGTCTTATGACTGTTAAAGGTTTAAAGTAGAGATACTTGATAACCTAGGACATAGTTAATAGTCTTGTGACCCTCAGATATACTTTTGATCTTGTTTCTTATTCTTGATTAAAAAGTCAAACTTTCTATTATTCAAAATCCATTGAATACTCTCATATTATTATTATTGCTACTGTTGTACTTGTGGGCAATTATTTGTTCACTCTTGCATATAAAACATTACAGCTAAAGTTGAGAGAGTTGATGAGCCATCCACTAGTAAGGGCAAAGGCAAAGCGAACAAATGATGAATACTAGTATTGTTTTATTTGATAAGGATTGTGTAAAGACAAATTTAAATTATATTTTATCTTCGCTTATAATTGATGTTATAAAGGTTAGATTACCTGGGATTATTTTTGGGAATTTATAACCCTTTATTGGGAAAGATTATGGTTAAGTTTATTTAGTTTACGTTTTAAAGTTATCCTATATTGTGGGTAGTTAGATGTGTTTATTTTGGACAATGAATTCTAAATCCTGTGGGAATGAAGTACTCGGATTTGGGGGTGTCACAATAAATACATAATACACATTAATTATAATATTAAACTATATTCATAAATTTTTTCCATAAAAATGGAAGTTATTTATTAAATTAAATATTATATTTAATGCGCTAAACTTACTATACTAAAATAATTTATCTTTAAAAAATTAATTTAATATGCTCTATTTAATGCATAAAAAATTATGTATACATTTATTATTTTCTTTTCCTTTATAAATTGTTCTTCCCCACAATTTATTTCTGGTTGATAAATATAATAATATATCTAATATTTTTCCTTCAATAAATTGCTTTAAATAAATTCATTTATCTATAATAAATAAATAATAATATATTTATTATTTCCAAAAATCACATAGCATAGCTTATATTTGTTGACGTCGGGAAAAATCTTTGGCGATCCCTTTTCCTATGTGTTTCTACCCTTGATGTCCTCTAATTGATTTGTTTGATCTGAAGGGTGAATTTTTTAGGAATAGACCGATATATAATGCCTACTATTTGAAAAGTTTGACTTTACAGAGTCGCCAGTTGGTATGTTTGAAATGGTTATACCAACTCAATCGAGTTTTATTTGAAAAATTTTGCAAGTAGGCCCAATTGTTGGACGCTGTTTAACTTGGGCTTGGAAACCGAGATTTATAGAGTTCGGAGGATTGATTAAGCGGGGGGAAGGTGTTAGGCACCCTCCGACTTTCGTGAAACACGGTTATCGTGTCTTTTTAATTTTCCTAATTTATTTATAATGTGTGTTTGTGCTTGCAGTAATTCAGCCTAAGTGTTTTATTTGAAAGTAGTGTTGTGCTTCGTTGGACCTATATACGAAGGATCTAATTTAATGAAAAAGTACATTTTAGACAAGATATGAAAGTGATTTTAGGAAAGATGGTTTTCAAACCCTTTCGCTAACATAGAAATTGAAGCCTTTTGATACTTCTATTTTATTCTGCATTCAGCTGATTTTGATTTTATTGTCGGGATGCGGAGCATCCTCGACCAAATAATATATATACAAGTGTCGGGCTCCTTATGGGCATGAAAGCCATCGAAGTAACCCAAGCACTACATACCACGATTTACTAGGCTGAGACCTTAAATCCGGATAACCGTTTTAAGGTCCTTCTGATTTACATTTACAAAAAGACAGGCAAGCCGTATTTATAGTTTTAATTTATCCATCGTAGGGAATCAAATCTAGATCTATATGGTTAATCGTAGATCCCGTGATTACTAGGCTCACAAAATATCATCAAAAAGCTTGCACATCAGATATATTGAAATAAAATGTAAATTAATATATAAACGTCGCAAAATAAAGTATTCATCAGTTAAATCCTTGCATGCGCGTATCCAAAGCTTTCCGTTCCCTCGAGATATGGATCTAGGGTCACGTAGTTACTTTAATATTTACTGGTAGCTGTCGTCTAGCACTACAAAATTTACCTTACTAAGGTTCTACTAATTCAAGAATCAGTATAGCAATAAGTAAGGATCGATCCCACAGAGAGTGAATTGTATTTTAATTATCCAATTAATCCAATGAATTGGGAGTTTTTGTTGAAAACAATTTAATTTGACTAAAGTGAATTACTGAGAAAATATCAATAAGTAAAGAGTTCAATTCTTCAGTTCAGTGTCCCATTTTCACAATTATGATTTAATCAAGTCAGTATACTATTTATCTTCCACTGAGATTAATAACCTTAGATAACCGCAATCGTAAATTACCCGAAATTCTCATTAAGTGTAGATCTAATGCGACGATCGCAAACAAGAGATTCTAAATAACATACAACCTAAAACTATTAGCCTATATTTAATATGATAGAAGTAGTAAGCATGAGAATTAGATTATTCCAAGCAATAATTATACAATCAGGAAGTTATTTAACTTGTCTTCTGAATATCTTAACAATATTTCAAAGCTTGTCCACAATAAAATACTGTTAATCGCTATTTAGATTAGACACACTTTGTTTGCTTAAAATATGTCTTAATCTATCAGATGTAATTAATTTATTAATTTAATCCTGCAAATACCAAATCAATCAATTGAATAACATATATGAAAAGTTAATGTAGATAATCAGAATAAATCTCAGATGAAAGAATAAATATTATAAACTTAATCAAACCATAAACTGTTAATCAAGTTCAACATCCCTTCAGAATTGAATAAGTGAATTAGCCTGACATGCCTTGATGAATAGTCTCCAAGATGAAAGAATGAAATTATATGATCCAAGATAGTCTAAACTCAGTAGAACAACTGATATATATAGACTAACAAAACCCTAGTCTAATAAGGCAAGACAACAATCCTAATCCTACACAACTTTGCAATTAAAACACCTAAAACCTAGTCTGCCCGTCTGTCCGGCGCGCCCAATGCCTTCTTCTCTTGGCGCGCCCCGCTCCCAATATGTAGGGATTCAAGTTCTTTATGCGGCGCGGACCGCGCTGGTTCCTTTGCATCAACAGCGCCCCCCACGCCAGTAAGTCAATAATTCTAACATTGCCCTTTTAATCCCCTTTTGTCCAAACACTCTCCATTCCTGCACATTACACAAAACACATGAAAAGTACAATGTATACTTAAGTAAATGCAATATAACAAGCTAAGAAATACCCATTAAGTAGGTGAAAAACCTACTTATCAAATACCCCCAAACTTGAACCATTGTTTGTCCTCAAGCAAATAAACACAATGCAAACTACTTAACAGAATGAATGCAACCTAACAAAATTGAGCTGAAATCTGAGTAAGTAAACACAGGTTGTAATAATTCATACGAAGAAACACTTTAAGCTCACAATCCATCATCACTTATGATCAGTCATAGACTCTCACCTCCTCACATCACATACATGACCTTAATTCTCTCTCGTGCGTGTGTGTCCAATTATATATCAGTAATTCAAAGTTGTTCATAAGATTATTCCCAATAAACAACCTACTCAAACACAGATATCTTCACAATCATGGCATCCACATAAGTATATCGAAAACTAGGCTTTAATAAGCAATAATAGAATAAACATCAAAGCCAACGCTTCATGGATGCGTTTCGACGCTCCATCCCACCTAATTATTTAATATTTTTGATTCGTGAAATGTTCTAACCCCGGCTATTCAATGTCACCCATTTAATGGACTTTCGGACCAATGACTCCCAAACCCGAAGGCTTTAGGGCGCTAGGTGTTAAGACATCCCCTAGGGTTTACTTGACCGAGTAACAAAGGCCACGAGGTCAAACTAAATCAGTTTTTATTTCACAATTTTTTTTCTTGCTATATATATTTTTTCTTTTCTGAGCCTTAATTACCCCAAACTTATGTTTCAGCCAATTCTTTATCTTTCATCTGTGATCAAGTAAATGTCCGTGTTCCTAATACATATGAATTCCTAATCACTACTGACAAGTTATTGATGTGCTTGAAAGTTGAGAGAAAACTATAATCATGCAATGACGTTACTATGTTCAAAACTAATCAGATCATGAGCTCAATTTCATGCAATATTCAGTGCAACTTCCAAGTCATCAACCATATATTTTATTACCTTGAAGGACTGCTCAATCTCTATGCATGTATCTACTAACAAAATCCTACCTGAATGCAATATTTTTTTATATTTTTTTTATAAGATGCATATGAACAGAATCTACTCTAAATGCAACCTAATCTATATGCTAAAACACATAAAATTTTAAAATTACTCCCCCCACACTTAAATCAAGGAATATCCTCATTACTTGGCATAAAACAAATTGAAAAACGAGGACTTCCCTGAGCGATGAGTTAAAACTCGTTGGAATCGTCATCCTCTTGTGGAGGGTAAGTAGGCAAGACTGGAGTAGTTAGCATCTGGACTAGGATCATGCGGAGAGAAACGCGAGAAGGCATCGGCTAATGCAGTGAATGCCCTCACATTGTACATATGCATAAAAGCTTGACGTTGGGAAAGTCGCATACTCCATTCCCTACTGCGTCTCTGAAAAGTGGATGGTGACTCTAGGGGCGACACTTCTTCATCCTCATAGACATCGGCTCATCCGGTTGAGGTGGTGTGGAAGTCGGTATTATGGATAAACCCCTCTCCTCAGTGAATGTGACTGGGCCCCTGTTCATGGTGTGTAAGACTCTATCATCGGATGGTCAATGATGGCTATAGGCTGAACGATTGGCTCAGAATGGTGCCATTGAGCTCCTACTTTTTTGTAAAGGTCAATGATGAGGAAACCATGTAGTAACCCACCTGTGGTTCCTCCCCTCAGTGATCGTGCAATGGTCTCCTGAATACACTGTCCGATGTCTATGTTCAGAATCTCGACCTTATTATTTGACCCTTCCACATGAGTTACAATACCAATAAGTAGTTGGGCCCTTTCTTTAGTGACATCATTCTGATGACATGTTGGCATGAGTCAGGCACATTTGAAGGCATACTAGGCCTTGCCGTATCTGCTAAAGGCGGAGTGTGGAAAATATATTTTCTCGTCGGTGCCCATTTTGGTGACCCACTGAGTGCCTGGCTTGCAGAGCTGCTCTATGATCTCATCGAGATTTGGAAGACGATCCTCGTAGCGGTCTATTTGTGGAGTCTCCAGTCCAAAATAATCATTGATCACCTCTGCGTCAAAGGATACCGGCTTGCCCCGAACCAAAACCACATGATCAACGTGATCTATGGCGTTAGTGTAGAATTCTTTTACGATGTTGATCACTGCCGGCAGAGGTTGTGCGGGCAGTTGGAACGACCCACGCTCCGCTATCATCGGTGCCATGGCGCCGTCGAGGTTCGCATATGGCTTTAGACCCTTTTCTAGCACCAATGTCTTTTTATCGATGACTTTGGCGTAGCGTGTTGCCGTACCCTCGCTCATAAATTGAGTGGTGTCATATTGGGTAGGAGCCCTTGAAGATGAAGTCGTCGGCCATTTGGATGCCATAGGAAAGGTTGCTCGATGAATTTGGATGTTAAAAGGTGAAGATAGCCTTGAAAAACCTGTTGAAGCAATTTGTCGAACACTTGGTGGGCGACAAAGTCTCTTCCCCAAACTTAGTACAGTTTATATAGCAAAATCTCCCAAATATAAGAATTAAATCCAACCTTGAGTCGTCAGTAACCCAAGGATTTCCAAAACAATTGATTAAGCAGTATAATGAACTTGGGAAAACCTTAGGCAATATAACCCAATTTACTTGTAAAAGTTTACCTTTGAATTGTTGCTTTTATTGGATTTATGTGTGAATTTAAGTTCATTTTCACTCCCTTGCTTCCAATCCGTATTGATGAAGTCTGTTAGTTGCAGAGAAAATTCTGGAGTTGGTGGTGATGGACGAATGTGATGATGATAGTGTATGGTGGATTGGGTTTATATGTAAAGAGAAAGTAGAAGGAATATTGGATTTGGGAAAGAGGGTTTTGTACTTGGGTTTGGTTTAGTAGAGTTATGTAAGGGTAGGAGTAGAAGATATGGCTTCTAGTTGGTATTGGATTAGAGGAATTAGAATTAGATTAGGAGTTGGCATATAAAAGAAAGGTTTAAAAACCTTTTTGAAGTTGGAAACCGCTGATCGGAGCTCCCCGCACCTGGTCATACCTCCTTGTTGCGTGGCCCGCATTGGGTGGCTTCGATCGAGTTAAAATGCCTGCATGACTAGCGCGCCCAGCGCCTAGTACAGCGTGCCCTCGTGCTTGCAGCGCGCCTCACGCCCAAAGCCGCACGCCCCTCGCCGGTCTGGGTTGGAATGGCCTGATTTTGCTGGTGGTACAGCGCGCCCCGCGCTGTGTCCCTCTTCATTTTGGCGCTGCCCGCGCCAAGCTTTGTGGCATTGCTGATTTTTGCTCATTTGCTTTAATCAATTTCCCTACCACCTTCTACATTGAATCATGATGTACCTTAGGAGTCAATTATACTCGGCATATGATACTAAAATATATATAAAAACTAAAGTAAAAGCTACTAAGGGTTTAAGAAATATGGGTTGCCTCCCAATTAGCTGCCTTTGTTTAACGTCATTGGCATGACATCTTCCCTCTCATTCTATGTAATTAGATTTGTGAACTTCAAGTGGACTGGTAACAGTTTTAGCTCTAAATTAAGAATATTTTGCACTCCATGATTTTGCTCCATTCCAGCCCTCAAATCCTCCTTGTATAATTGTATTCGATCACAAGATTCCTGCACTGAATAATCCAAAACATCAATAGCAAAAATAGATTTAACATTACCAAGATACCTTTTAGCTTCATATGCGCTGAACTGGAACTTTTCATTGTTTAATACCGTGGTAAAGGTACGATGGTGTGTATCATTCCTTTTTTCTATTGGTTGTTTTGATGGAGATGAATCCATGTCTTTCTTTTAGAGATCTGCAAAACTTATCAAATCATTCGCCTCTTCCTCTTGTTCCTTCTCTTTATCAAATCCTCTATTACTGTCTGTCCCTGAAGTAAGCACTGGATCATCCTGCTTCCTCTACGTCACATCCTATTGCACTTAAGTTCTCATTATACTAAGGAATTAACTTCACTAAGCATTGAGATTCGATACTACTAAACGTGGTCGCAAGCTGACTCATCTTATTCTCCAACCTGTGGATAAAAGTCCTTGTCTCTTGCTGGAACTGTTGCGTCTGATTCATGAAAGCTTTGAACATATCCTCCATAGACGTTCCAGAATTAGTAGGTACTTCGTAGCTCAAGTCGTGACAATATCTCCATCCGGGATTGTGAGTTTCTGCCCAAGGATCATATTGATGGTGATGATATCCTAATAATGTTCCCACGGCATTGACGTGTTGCATAGTTTCATCCTCATGTAATATTGGATAAGCATCACTGGTATATGCTGACTTTGAGCATATTCCACACTCATTTGCAACTTGCGTATTCCCTGTAGCCATTTGACGAACCAAAGCAGTTAATTCAGAAATCTGTTGTTCAATATGACTTGCATTTACCCCATTTACCCTTTGAGGTGTATGATCTATCCTAGTTCCATATTACTGCGAGTTAGCTGCCATGTTTGCAATTAAGTTCCTTGCAACATCTGGAGTCTTCTCTACTAGTGCTCCTCTACTTGTTGCATCAATCATGCTTCTATCCATTGGTAGCAACCCTTCATAGAAGTACCTAATCAAGTGATAGTCATCGATTCTGTGAGGTGGACAGCTGTAACACAACTTCTTCAACCTTTCCCAATACTCATAGAGATTCTCTCCATTGAATTACCTGATCCCACATATCTCCTTTCGTAAGTTGGCGACTCTTGAAGCAGGAAAGTATTTCTCCAAGAATAGCCTCTGCATATCAGTCCATGATCGTATCAATCCTGAAGGAAGATAGTATAACCAGCCTTTAGCCAAATCTGCTAATGAGAACAGAAAAAGTCTAAGCTTGATCTTCTCCTCTGGCACTCCTTGTGATTTCATTGTGGAACACACCACATAAAACTCTTTAGATGCTTATATGGATTGTCACCTGTAAGACCACGAAAAATAGGCAAAAGATGAATTAGTCCATAGCTAAGTTCAAAAGCAACATCTAAAGTAGGATATTCAATACACAAGGATGATTGATCAAGGTCAGGAGTAGCCAGTTCTTTTGAAGTTTTGTTATTTCTTGGCACCTCCATCTTTTCCTTTTCAAGTGTTAGAACAAGAGCTTCTTTTGTATCTGCAGTTTTCTCTATCCCTTGATCAAAATTTAAGTCAATAAAGTGAGAGGATTAAGTCATAAAAAAAGAAAAAAGAAAAATAAGAAAAAATTTTTGAAAACGATTGAATAAATAAAAATAAATAACACTCCTCGGCAACGGCGCCAAAATTTGGTAGCTGTCGTCTAGCACTACAAAATTTACCTTACTAAGGTTCTACTAATTCAAAAATTAGTATAGCAATAAGCAAAGACCGATCCCATAGTAGGGTGAATTGTATTTTAATTATCCAATGAATCCAATGAATTAGGGGTTTTAGTTGAAAACAATTTAATTTGACTAAAGTCAATTACTGAGAAAATAGCAATAAGTAAAAGAGTTCAATTCTTCAGTTCAGTGTCCCCTTTTCACAATTATGATTTAATCAAGTCATTATACTATTTATCTTCCACTGAGATTAATAACCCTAGATAACCGCAATAGCAAATTACCCGAAATTCTCCTTAAGTGTAGATCTAATGCGACGATCGCCAACAAGAGATTCTAACTAACATACAACCTAGAACTATCAGCCTAGATTTAATATGATAGAAGTAGTAAGCATGAGAATTAGATTATTCCAAGCAATAATTACACAATCAGGAATTATTTAACTTGTCTTCTGAATATCTTAACAATATTTCAAAGCTTGTCCACAATAAAATACTGTTAATAGCTACTTAGATTAGACACACTTCGTTTGCTTAAAATCTGTCTTAATCTAGTAGATGTAATCAATTTCTTAATTTAATCCTGCAGAAATCAAATCAATCAATTGAATAATATATATGAAAGTTCAAGTAGATAATCAGAATAAATCTCAGATGAAAGAATAAATATTATAAACTTAATCAAACCATAAACTGTTAATCAGGTTCAATATCCCTTCAGAATTAAATAAGTGAATTAGCCTGACATGCCTTGATGAATAGACTCCAAGATGAAAAATGAAATTATATGATCCAAGATAGTCTAAACTCAGCAGAACAACAGATATATATAGACTAACAAAACCCTATTCTAATAAGGCAAGACAGTATTCCTAATCCTACACAACTTTGCAATTAAAACACCTAAAACCTAGTCAGCCCGTCCGTCCAACGCGCCCCACGCCCAATGCCTTCTTTTCCTAGCGCGCCCCGCGCCCAATATCCAGGGATTCAAGTTCTTTATGCGGCGCGGCCCGTGCAGGTTCCTTTGCATCTGCAGCACGCCCTGCACCAGTCAGTCAATAATTCCAACATTGCCCTTTTAATCCCCTTTTGTCCAAACACTCTCCATTCCTGCACATTACACAAAACACATAAAAAGTATAATGTATACTTAAGTAAATGCAATATAACAAGCTAAGAAATACCCATTAAGTAGGTTAAAAACCTACTTATCAAATACCCCCAAACTTGAACCATTACTTATCCTCAAGCAAACAAACACAATGCAAACTACTTAATAGAATGAATGCAACCTAACAAAATTGAGCCGAAATCTCAGTAAGTAAACACAAGTTGTAATAATTCTTACGAAGAAACACTTTAAGCTCACAATCCATCTTCACTTATGATCAGTCATAGACTCTCACCTCCTCACATCACATACATGACCTTAATTCTCTCTCGTGCATGTGTGTCCAATTATATATCAGTAATTCAAAGTTGTTCATAAGATTATTCCCAACAAACAACCTACTCAAACACAGATATCTTCACAATCATGGCATCCACATAAGTATATCGGAAACCAGGCTTTAATAAGAAATAATAGAATAAACATCAAAGCCCACGCTTCATGGATGCGTTTGGATGCTCCATCCCACCAATTATTTAATATTTTTGATTCGTGAAATGTTCAACCCCCTTAGGTTATTCAATGTCACCCATGTAACGGACTTTCGGCCAACGACTCCCAAACCCGAAGGCTTTAGGGCGCTAGGTGTTAAAATATCCCCTAGGGTTTACTTGACCGATTAACAAAGGCCACGAGGTCAAACTAAATCAGTTTTTATTTCACAATTTTTTTCTTTTTTTTTCTTGCTATATATTTTTTTTTCTTTTCTGAGCCTTAATTACCCCAAACTTATGTTTCAGCCAATTCTTTATCTTTCATCTGTGATCAAGTAAATGTCCGTGTTCCTAATACATATGAATTCCTAATCACTACTGACAAGTTATTGGTGTGCTTGAAAGTTGAGAGAAAACTATAATCATGCAATGATGTTACTATAATCAAAACTAATCAGATCATGAGCTCAATTTCATGCAATATTCACTTCAACTTCCAAACCATCAACCATGTATTTCATTACCTTGAAGGACTGCTCAATCTTTATGTACGTATCTACTGACAAAATCCTACATGAATGCAATATTTTTTTTTTATTTTTTATAAGATGCATATGAACAGAATCTACTCTAAATGCAACCTAATCTATATGCTAAAACACATAAAATTTTAAAATTACTCCCCCCACACTTAAATCAATGAATGTCCTCATTACTTGGCATATAACAAATTGAAAAACGAGGACTTCCCTGAATGACGAGTTAAAACTCGTCAGAATCGTCATCCTCTTGTGGAGGGTAAGTAGGCAAGACTAGAGGAGTTGATATCTGGACTGGATCATGTGATGAGAAACACAAAAAGGCGTTGGCTAATGCAGTGAATGCCCTCACATTGTATATATACATAGATGCTTAACGTTGGGCAAGTCACATACTCTGTTCCCGACTGCGTCTCTGAAAAGTGGATGGTGACTCTGGGGGCGTCGCTTCTTCATCCTCATCAGACATCGGCTCATCTGATTGAGGTGGTGTGGAAGTCAGTATTATGATAAACCTCTCTCCTCGCGGATGTGACTGGGCCCCTGTTCATGGTCTGTAAGACTCTATTGTTGGATGGTTAATGATGGCCGTAAGTTGGACGATTGGTTCAAAAGGGTGCCATTGAACTCCTGCTTTTTTGTAAAGGTCAGTGATGAGGAAACTATGCAGTAACCCACCTGTGGTTCCTCCCCTTAGTGATCTTCCAATAGTCTTCTGCATGCACCGTCCGATGTCTACGTTTAGAATCTCGACCTCATTATTTGACCCTTCCTCATGAGTTACAATACCAAAAAGTAGTCGAGCCCTTTCTTTAGTGATATGATTCTGACGACGTGTTGGCATGAGTCGGGCACATATGACGGCATACCAGGCCTTGTCGTATCTGTTCAAGGAGGAGTGTGGAAAAGATATTTTCTCGTCGGTGCCCATTCTGGTGACCCACTGAGTGCCTGGCTTGCAGAGCCACTCTATGATCTCATCCAGATTTGGAAGACGATCCTCGTAGCGGTCTATTTGTGGTGTCTCCAGTCCAAAATAATCATTGATCGCCTCTGCGTCAAAGGATACCGGCTTGCCCCGAACCAAAACCACGTGATCAACGTGCTCTATAGCATTGGCATAGAATTTTTTCACGATGTTGATCGTTGCTGGCAGAGGTTATGCGACCAGTTGGAACCCACCACGCTCTACTATCATCGGTGCCATGGCGCCGTCGAGGTTCGCATCTGGCTTTAGTCCCCTTTCTAGCACCAAAGTCTTTTTGTCGATGACTTTGGCGTAGCGTGTCGCTGTACACTCGCTCAGAAATCGAGTGGTGTCATATTGGGGAGGAGCCTTTGAGGATGAAGTCCTCGGTCTTTTGGATGCCATAGGAAAGGTTGCTCGAAGAATTTGGATGTTAAAAGGTGAAGATAGCCTTGAAAAACCTGTTGAAGCAATTTGTCGAACACTTGGTGGGCGACAAAGTCTCTTCCCCAAATTAGTACAGTTTATATAGCAAAATCTCCCAAATATAAGAATTAAATCCAACCTTGTGTCGCTAGTAACCCAAGGATTTCCAAAATAATTGATTAAGCAATATAATGAACTCGGGAAAACCTTAGGTAATATAACCCAATTTACTTGTAAAATTTTACCTTTGAATTGTTGCTTTGATTGGATTTGTATGTGAATTCAAGTTCATTTTCACTCCCTTGCTTCTAATCAGTATTAATGAAGTCTTTTAGTTGCAGAGAAAATTCTGAAGTTGGTGGTGATGGACGAATGTGATGATGATAGTGTATGGTGGATTGGGTTTATATGTAGAGAGAAAGTAAAAGAAAGATTGGATTTGGGAAAGAGGGTTTTGTACTTGGGTTTGGTTTAGGAGAGTTGTATAAGGGTAGGAGTAGAAGATATGGCTTCTAGTTGGTATAGGATTAGAGGAATTAGAATTAGATTAGGAGTTGGCACATAAAAGAAAGGTTTAAAAACCTTTTTAAAGTTAGAAACCGCCGACCAGCGCGCCTCGCGCTCCGGTCATACATCCTTGTTGCGCGGCCCACACTAGGTGGCTTTGATCTAGTCAAAATCCCTACATGACTAGCGCGCCCCGCGCCTAGTACCGCGTGCCTCGCTCTTGCAGTGCGCCTCGCGCCCAAAGCTGCGCGCCCAAAGCCGCGCGCCCCGCGCCTGTCTGGATTGGAATGGCCTGATTTAGCTGGTGGTGTAGCGCGCCCCGCACCGTGTACCTCTTCATTTGGGCGCTGCCCGCGCCAGCCTTGTGGCATTGCTGATTTTTGTTCCTTTGCTTTGATCAGTTTCCCTACCACCTTCTGCATTGAATCATAATGTACCTTAGGAGTTAATTATACTCGGCATATGATACAAAACTATATATAAAAACTAAAGTAAAAGCTACTAAGGGTTTAAGAAAAATGGGTTGCCTTCCAATTAGCTGCCCTTGTTTAACGTCATTGGCTTGACATCTTCCCTCACATTCTATGTAATTGAATTTGTGAACATCAAGTGGACTGGTAACAGTTTTAGCTTTAAATTAGGAACATTTTGCACTCCATGATTTTGCTCATTTCCTGCCCTCAAATCCTCCTTGTATAATTGTATTCGATTGCAAGATTCCTGCACTAAATAATCCAAAACATCAATAGGAAATATAGATTTAACATTACCAAGAAACCTTTTAGCCTCATATGCGCTGAACTTGAACTATTCATTGTCTAATCCCGTGGTAAAGGTATGATGGTGTATATCATTCCTTTTTTCTGTTGGTTGTATTGATGGAGATGAATCCATGTCCTTCTTGTAGAGATCTGCAAAACTTATCAAATCATTCGCCTCTTCCTCTTGTTCCTTCTCTTTATCAAATTCTCTATTACTGTCTGTCCCTGAAGTAAGCACTGGATCCTCCTGCTCCTCTTCGTCACATCCCATTGCACTTAAGTTCTCATCATACTGAGGAATTAACTTCCCTAAGCCTTGAGATTCCATACTACTAAACATGGTCGCAAGCTGACTCATCTTATTCTCCAACCTGTGGATAAAAGTCCTTGTCTCTTGCTGGAACTGTTGCGTCTGATTCATGAAAGCTTTGAACATATCCTCCATAGACGTTCCAGAATTAGTAGGTACCTCGTAGCTCAAGTCATGACGATATCTCCATCCGAAATTGTGAGTTTCTGCCCAAGGATCATATTGATGCTGTTGATGCCCTAATAATGTTCCCACGGCATTGACGTGTTGCACAGTTTCATCCTCATGCAATATTGGATAAGCATCACTGGTATATGCTGACTTCGAGCATATTCCACTCTTTTACAACTTGCGTATTCCCTGTAGCCATTTGACGAACCAAACAGTTAATTCAGAAATCTGTTGTTCAATATGACTTGCACTTACCCCATTTATCCTTTGAGGTGTATGATCCATCCTAGTTCCATACTGCTGCGAGTTAGCTGCCATATTTGTAATTAAGTTCCTTGCAACAACTAGAGTCTTGTCTACAAGTGCTCCTCCACTTGCTGCATCAATCATGCTTCTATCCATTGGTAGCAACCCCTCATAGAAGTACTGAATCAAGTGATAGTCATTGATTCCGTGAGGTGGACAGCTGTAACACAACTTCTTAAACCTTTCCCAATACTCATAGAGATTCTCTCCATTGAATTACATGATCCCACATATCTCCTTTCGTAAGTTGGCGACTCTTGAAGCAGGAAAGTATTTCTCCAAGAATAGCTTTTGCATATCAGTCTATGATCGTATCGATCCTGAAGGAAGATAACATAACCAGTCTTTAGCCAAATCTGCTAATGAGAACGAAAAAAGTCTAAGCCTGATCTTCTCCACTAGCACTCCTTGTGATTTCACTATGGAACACACCACATGAAACTCCTTTAGATGCTTATATGGATTGTCACCTGTAAGACCACGAAAAATAGGCAAAAGGCGAATTAGTCCATAGTTAAGTTCAAAAGCAACATCTAAAGTAGGATATTCAATACACAAGGATGGATGATCAAGGTCAGGAGTAGCCAGTTTCTTTAAAGTTCTGTTATTTCTTGGCTCCTCCATCTTTTCCTTTTCAAGTGTTGGAACAAGAGCTTCTTTTGTATCTGCAGTTTTCTCTATCTCTTGATCAAAATTTAAATCAATAAAGTGAGAGGATTGAGTTATAAAATAAAAAAAAGAAAAAGAAAATAATAATAATAAAAAAATAGAAAACGATTGATTAAATAAAAACAAATAACACTCCCCGGCAATGGCGCCACAATTTGGTAGCTGTCGTCTAGTACTACAAATTTGCCTTACTAATGTTCTACTAATTCAAGAATCAGTATAGCAATAAGCAAGGATCGATCCCAGAGAGAGTGAATTATATTTTAATTATCCAATGAATCCAATAAATTAGGGGTTTTTGTTGAAAACCGTTTAATTTGACTAAAGTGAATTACTGAGAAAATATAAATAAGTTAAAGAGTTCAATTCTTCAGTTCAGTGTCCATTTTCCACAATTATGATTTAATCAAGTTATTATACTATTTATCTTCCACTGAGATTAATAACCCTAGATAACCGCGATCGCCAATTACCCGAAATTCTCCTTAAGTGTAGATCTAATGCAACGATCGCCAACAAGAGATTCTAACTAACATACAACCTAGAACTATCAGCCTAGATTTAATATGATAGAAGTAGTAAGCATGAGAATTAGTTTATTCCAAGCCATAATTACATAATTAGGAATTATTTAACTTGTCTTCTGAATATCTTAACAATATTTCAAAGCTTGTCCACAATAAAATACTGTTAATCGCTACTTAGATTAGACACACTTCATTTGCTTAAAATCTGTCTTAATCTAGCAGATGTAATCAATTTATTAATTTAATCTTGCAGAAACTAAATCAATCAATTGAATAACATATATGAAAGTTCATGTAGATAATCAGAATAAATCTCAGATGAAAGAATAAATAATATAAACTTAATCAAACCATAACTTGTTAATCAGGTTCAACATCCCTTCAGAATTGAATAAGTGAATTAACCTGACATGCCTTGATGAATAGCCTCCAAGATGAAAGAATGGAATTATATGATCCAAGATAGTTTAAACTCAGCAGAACAACTGATATATATAGACTAGCAAAACCCTAGTCTAATAAGGCAAGACAACAATCCTAATCCTACACAACTTTGCAATTAAAACACCTAAAACCTAGTCAGCCAGTCCGTTCAGCGCGCCCCACGCCCAATGCCTTCTTCTCCTGGCTCGCCCCGCGCCCAATATCCAGGGATTCAAGTTCTTTATGCGACGCGGCCCGCGCCAGTTCCTTTGCATCTATAGCGCACCCCGCGCTAGTTTGTCAATAATTCCTACATTGCCCTTTTCATCCCCTTTTGTCCAAACACTCTCCATTCCTGCACATTACACAAAACACATGAAGAGTACAATGTATACTTAAGTAAATGCAATATAACAAGCTAAGAAATACCCATTAAGTAAGTTAAAAACTTACTTATCATTTACAAAACTAGAAAGAAAACTAGATTTAAATAGATCTTAGCCATTCTAGTTCAACGGTTTCAGTTTACAACTTTTGATCCGGTTAAAAATAAGACATGGCTAGATTTAGAAAAATCTAATCAATAAACTTTACATTAGAACAGATTTACATCAAATGAACAGTTAACACAGATATTTAATTACAGAGAGTAGATAATATATATATTACTTATAAATATATTAAAGCTGGAAAGAGCCACAGATCTACAATCCAGGCGTCACTGACCAATGTAAATATATATACATGCTTATGTATATATTGAAGCTGAAAAGGCCACAGATTTGCAATCTAGGCCAAACGAGTTAGTAGAAGTATATATATATATATAATTATA
This sequence comes from Panax stipuleanatus, assembly GCA_020205555.1. Taxonomy (NCBI): domain Eukaryota; kingdom Viridiplantae; phylum Streptophyta; class Magnoliopsida; order Apiales; family Araliaceae; genus Panax; species Panax stipuleanatus. The sequence continues at coordinate 83,471,128 of CM035118.1, forward strand.
TATATATATATATATATATATATATATAATTATATATATATTAAAGCGAGAAAAAGCCACGGATTAGGAATCCAGGCTAATAGAGTTAAAAGATATATATATATAGTTAGATATATATTAAAGCAGAAAAAGCCACAGATTTAAAATCCAATCATGACTGAGTTAATATATATATATATATATATGGAAGTTGTTAAAAGCAACGGATCGACGATCCGAGTTGTAGAAATGCCAGAAAATGAGTTTATGTAAAAAAAATATACGAAAACGTAAGCCAAACGGTCACAGAACTAAGTTCCGGGCATAATCAGAAAACGAAACTTAACGTGCAAGTGTATAAAAGTGCAAAGAAGTAGTATGAACTTTCTTATCGTAAAAATACTCACAATGGACTGTTACACTGGCTTTTTACCAAATCGTAGGCTTTAAAAGTTCGATTCTACTGCTCAGTTTTTGATATGTGGTAGTATATGAGTATATCTACGTGTTAGAGCAATAAAATTTGGGTTTGGAGTACAAGAATATGGCTGAGAAATGAAACGGGCAGAGGTTCAGAGCGTTTCTCTATATAAAATGAGCTGGGGGTGCACTCATATATATAGACCTGGAGAAAGCAGGCCCAACTGCTGCTGCCTCCACTCTACCTGCGGCTCCACGTGGCAGGGCCCATGTGGTGGGTCCCATAGTCTCAAAGTACGTGCACTCCGAGCAACGCGACGTCAGATTCAAAACTTTCTAACTTTTGATCTGATCGTCTGTTTGAGGCGTGCTATACATTTTCCAAAAGCCCTCACCGAGAGTGTTGTAATGACATAGGAGTAAACCTTTTTTGAGTCCAAAAAGACGAGTTCATAACCAGTTCTTCTATTCCTCGTAGTTTGTACGTTGAGCTATCTTGCGCTGTTTTCACTAGGGATCACCATGATGGTTCTTCCTGATCTTCATGGCATCAATTTAGCTTGAGTTTGACCTAATCAGCTTTAAGTTATTAAAATGACTATTTTGCCCCTCCTAGGGTTGTTTCCAGTGTTGGTACGGTCTTCAATTATTTTCTCGACATCGTCTCCTGAGGTTTTGATCCCATCCGACTCGGTTCTTCCTCAGGGTTATATTCGAGGTTGACTTGGCCTCCCAGGTTATCTCTGTGGATGGTGTGGTGCTTTGGGTTTATCTCTAAAGACTGAATTGGCTTCCCAGGTTATCTTTGAGGCTTAACTGAATCTCCCGGTTGTGACTGGGGCTTAACTGTACCTCCTAGGTTGTGACCAGGGCTGAATTGTTGTCCCAATATTAAGATCGGGGCTGACCTGACATCCCAGTATTGAGATCGGGGTTGTCCTGATGGCCTAATATTGAGATCGGGGTTGATCTGATGGCTTAGTATTGAGACCAGGGTTGACCTGATGGCCTGGTATTGAGACCGGGGTTGACCTGATGGCCCGGTATTGAGACTGGGGTTGACCTGAGGTCCCGGTATTGAGACTAGGGTTGATCTGATGGCCTGGTTTTAAGGCCAAGGTTAAACTGACATCCCGATATTGGTACCGAGGTTGAACTGGCATCGCGACATTAGGACCGGGGTTGATCTGGCATCCCAGTATTGGGACTGGGGTTGATCTGATGGCCCAGTACTGAGACCGGGGTTGAACTGGCATCCCGATATTAAGACCGGGGTTGAACTGGCATCCCGGTATTGAGACCGAGGTTGAACTAGCATCCCGATATTAGGACCGGGGTTGATATGGCATCCCAGTATTGAGACCGGGGTTGAACTGGCATCCCGGTATTAGGACCAGGATTGATCTGAATTCCCAGTACTGGAACCGGGGTGGAACTGGCATCCCGATATTGGGATCGGGGTTGAAAAGATGATTTTACCCTCCTGCAGGGTTTGTAACAGGAAAATAAAATTTTGAGTGTCTACAGATGCCACTCTTTATCATGTTTATACAATTCAATGGAATGAACATAATAAAGATTTACTTAACACTTGAAATATGACAAGGTATATTTTTAATGATGCAAATCACAATGCAATGAATGTCAAATGTTTTTGCATATCGCATTTCGCACTTCGCAAATCGCATATCGTATCACCAATCGCAAATCGCATAGTAAATCGCTTACCTTTATCGGTCATGGATGATGCCGTGTTGGGGCTGATTTTAATGGTTGACTTTCATCAGTGCTGCTGATGTCTATGATGGCGTTGACTCCAACGGTTTGATTTCTATCGATATTATCGATGCTTGTTTGATGAAGATAAACTGAAATGTTTCCCACATTTCTGATGGGGATGATGTTCTGAAATCATCAAATCATTCCGATGTCTATATTGGTAATTTATAATGGTGCCTACCCTGCTGGTAGTTTGACAACGAAGCCTACCCTGCTTGTAGTTAACCACAGTGCCTACCCTGTTGGTAATTGACAACGGTGCCTACCATGATGGTAGTTGACCACGGTGCCTACCCTGAGGTTAGTTGACAACGGTGCCTACCCTGATGGTAGTTGACAACGAAGCCTACCCTGATGATAGTTGACAACGGTTGATCACCGGACTGTTTAGATGCCTACTCGAACAGTAGTTTACAAAGATTTATCTCATCGAACTGTCTCGATGCCTACTCGAACGGTAGTTTTCAACAACGGAATTTTTTCTCTAGACTGGGTATTTAATGAATATACATATTTAACTCTATTGGGTATGCATGCTTAACTCTTTAATGGAGATGTGCGCTGATATAGCGCTTATTGCACATGTGTAGACCAGGCATAATGTGATGATCTTATTTTGTATTAGGTTGATGCATATGCTTAATTGCAATGATGTAGAACCATACCTCACCCTTTCTGAGGAGATTTGGATTTTGTTTTCAAGTATGGATTTTGATAGGCCTATCAGCTTCAACTGCCGTATGGCTCTTTTTGTCATTCGCATTGCAGATTCAGATGTTCCCATTTCACATGTCGTCTTTGGTAGGGATCTCGCAGAGGCTGCCATTTTTCTTTCTGAATCGGGACCTGGTGCTGGTCCCTCTGGCAGTTCAGACACTGATGGCTTTACTAGTGAGATATCCTGATATATTCGCTGAAGTAGTGTTCAACAACTTACATCACCAGATCCTTCCCCGATGCTATGCTGGATTGACGCCAAAGGTTTGATCATTGAGTATAAAAAGGGGCAAGCTCTTTACTTGTGACCCTATTGGGTTAGATGCTGGCTTAGCTGATGACCCGGGTGTTGCTGACGTCCTGGAGGATGTAGTCGATTCTTTCATTACCCATATTTGAACTTCGGTGTAGAGGCCCTGACTTGTGAGGACTTGGCGCATATTGACATGTTTGATGTTGTAGATTTCATTTGTCAGACCTTTTTTCCTCTGGCATATTAACATGTGAGGACTTGGCGCATATTGACATGTTTAAGGACTCTCTCGAGAATTTTCCTTTCTTTTGTCGGGGCAAACTTAGGTCGCCTTGATTTCTTTCAGGAGTTCTTCCTTTTCTTTTGATGAGGAGCTTGGTCCCATCGTAGACTCTTTCTATTTCATTGAATAGTGAAATGCCCTAGTCCTTTCGCATGTTGTTACTGGGGTTCATAGAAGAAACTTCATCTGTTAACCACATCCAGAGTGATCAATATCCTGTACATTGGACAAATAACAAACTGTGCCAAAAGATTGATGTTTCGGGCCGTTAGTATTATCTTGTGAATGAGGCATTTAAAGTTAAAGTTTATGAAATTGAATGCTTGGATTCACTATACTTTTATCTTACCGCTAAAGATCTTGAAATGAAGTTTTCTTAAAAAATTTAAAATTTTTGTTTGACAAGTTATGACATCACAAGAAAACTTTTAAGCATCCATGGTCATTTTTCATGGGTATAATTAGTTTCAAAAGACTTATCTCCCTTTATCAGAGACACCTCATCTTCGCTCTAAACACTGCTATTCACAAAATTAACATCATATGACATGTGCACTGTGAGTAACGCAACCTTTACCAGGGGTTTCTCTTCTATGACTTTAGATAATTTCATTTTTATCTTACAAAATGTTTCCTTCTTTCCTCGCTTAACTTTGTCTCATTTTCTTAGGCTATTCAGAGTTATCCATTTAACGAGTTTTGGACCAATGACTCCTAAACCAGACGACTTTAGGGCACTAGGTGTTAAGACACCCCTTTGGGTTTACTGGCTCGAGTAACAAAGGCCACACTTCAAGACAAATTAGGCGGTCTACTCTTTTTGATCCTTCCCCGAGCTTGTACAAGATTCATTTTCTTAGGCTCTAAACTACCCATGTAGCTAGTATTGGGCTGGTGACTCCCAAACCAGACGGCTTTAGGGCACCAGGTGTAGAGACACCCCTCGAGCTTAAATACTCGAGTAACCTAGGCCACGATTCGGATCTGCTCAGGTTTTGCCTTCTTCTTCTTGTAATGCTCATTTTCTTAGGCACTGAGTTACCCATGTAACGAGCGTTGGGCCGGTGGCTCCCAAACCAGATGGCTATAGGTCACTAGGTGTAAAGACACCCCTCATACTTAATAACTCGAGTAACCCACTCCACGATTCGAGACATTAGGCTGGCTACTAATTGTCATCCATGTCGCCATAGTTTTATACCCCACATCTAAGAGTTAGGGCTATCACAAAGTGCAGACATGCATATGAGGTCAAGTTTGTTCCAATAAACGCTTTAAACTAGGATGTCGTGCCTAATCAAAAAGTTGAATTGTCTTAATTCTCTAATCGTTCCCGTGATTCTTGCTCCACGGACGCTTATCAGAATTAATCTAATTCATAACAAGTTAAGCAAAAATCTTTCCTTTTTAAAACCATTTTCTAAGATTCTAACGCAAGATTTATCTATACTTAACATGTATACCCTTGCCAATGCATGTAACTGGAAATTAAAAGCTCACAATGAGATGGAAAAGTCGTACCTTATCCGTGGATCGCAGTATTCTAAGAAAATTATGATTGGAAAAAGCAAATTGATCATACCGGATCTCCAAAAATGGAAGCTCTGATGATGACAGACCATGCTGATGGTGCAGACTGGTGCATTTTCATTTGATGGTTGATAAATGCCCAGTGTTGAGTTATCGCAATTTTCAAAATTGGTCCAGTATTGTTGTAAGGGTCCCACCATCAGGTTGTCATTGATTCTGAACTTGCCTCAGTCTTGTTTGCCATCTGGGTTGATTTCTTTATTGTATGTTTGACAAATGGGCTGATAGGGTGCCACGATCGTAAGAGCCATTTACCACATAACCCCCATGGTGAACATGTAGTGGATATGGGCCTTGATGTTTGGATGCCCCAATCATTGTTTCTGACTTGTGGGCGCAATTGACTTTGATGGTTGATATCAAAAGGACTATGGATTCCACTGAATTAGACTCAAGGTCTTGTGATGGTTGGTGATATGATGGCTTTAACTGGATTTGGTTTGATCTGTGAGGTTTAATCCGTGGCCTCTTGCTTAGGGAACATGTCATCGGGTATGAGATAGACTTTGCCACGACGGTAGCCCATGTGCTTTTGTGGGTCAAAGGAGATCAAGTCTTCTCGCACATCAAAAGTGAGGAGTTGCTAACAGGTTGCATCCTATGATGATCACCATTTCATCCCTGGGACGGGTCGTATTGATGTATCGATGTCTCTTCCTTTCGATACGTGCTCCGAATTTGATGGAACAACATTGAGGTGACATTGGGTCCTCTCAACATGGGTCGCTGACTCTGAGGCTTGGATTTAGGCTTTTCAGGTTTGGCCTTCATGGGTTGACATCTACGCTGGAGGAGTATGATAGCCTCACGGGTTTGGCATTAGATCTGCCATGTGGCAGGACAACCATTAGTGACATGAGACGACCGTTCATGACCATAACTGGTTTGTGACGCAGAGTCATCACTGAGGAGATTACTGCGGGGCATGTGGTGTCCCTGGACTTTTTGATCAATCGCTTTGGCTGGATGGACAGCTACGAGCGATATTAAGGAGATTTTATCATCCCCTCAGATGTGTGGCAATTTGCACGTGTGGACATTCTGTTGATGTGCGTCACCATTTTTTTGTATATGCCACTATATATGGACCACTTGGATATTGGCTTGATGGTAGTGGTTCGTGCTCTCAGACAAGTTTGTACCATCCTTCCTATAATATTAGCCGAGACTTTGAGGTCGGGCACATTCTGCCATTCCCATCCAGCGAGGTTTTTTAGGAGCAGCACCATTTTGCTGTACGTGTGGTTTATGACACACTTAGGTCCCATCGGCACTTTCAGACATTATGGGTACTATTTTACCCATGAGATATCCATGTCCTACTCTTTTCGGTCGACAGAGTGTACAGATGCGGCATCTTGGTTGGCCTTTTGAAGGCGCTTGATCATCCATTTTCGACCTCTGCCCTGCTCAGGGTTTAGTTCCCCTTATAGCTTAATAACTTATGCAGACGGTATGGAATACCTTCCCCTGGCGGGTTTGAGATGGGTGACCATATAGCATCCGCTGGCAGTCATGGGCCAGTTTGATCAGTTTCAGAGCCTTCACCACTTTAAGGGGGCGTTGGATTAGCGGGTATCAGCTTCATCTTTGTCGTCAGCCGACCTCACTAGGACTTATGATTGTTGGACTCGTAGGGAAAGGGCTGATTTTTCTACTAGCCATCCAAATCGTTCCCCAGAATATTCTGCATGGTTGGAGGCAGATATCGCATTGGTTGCGATTATCCAGTCAGTTCCGACCATCGATTCTGATAAGGAGGAGCCTATAAAGGATCCTGATTCTCCCACAGAGATTGATTTGTTTGCTGGTTTGATATCATCCTTGGTTAGTGACCCACCGAGCATTCCGACTGGGACAGATCCAGCTTTTATTGATTCACTAGCTCGGATGACCTTTGAGAGGGATCAGGCTAGAGCGTTGATGTTGACAGCCCTTTCTGGCAAGGATACTTCTTTTGCTGCTAGAGACGAGGCTTGAGCTACCAGGGATGTATCATTTGTTGAGATTGAGGAGGCTTTAGTAGCCCGGGATGATAGATGGTCACATCATCATTATGCAGATGGTCATGGATGTTCTAGCTAGCCTATATAGAGATCGAGGGCCATGAGCTTGCAGCTGGTCCTCCATCTTCTGAGAGGGATGCCATATTGGCACTGTTATCCCGTCTATCTATGGGTTCCTAGACTAGCTTTTACTTTCCACTTTTTTCATGACTTGTTATTTTGATGTGTCATGAGCTTTTCGTTGATGGATTGACATTGAGATGTTGGAGAGTATCTCAGATAGGCCTGTTGACCAGGGAGGCTTGATAGTAATTAGGTTTATATTTTTTGGAATTTTGGATGTTTCTTTTAAGGGTTACACCGCACCAGAGATGGCTACCTACGTACTCTTGTGGCTGGGGAGATCAGGTCTTACGTAGTTCAGGCTTTGTGTGAGAGGTTTGAGAAGTGTCTCTTTTGAGTTTGAGTTTGGTTTGATTGGTTTTTAAACTTTTAGTTTTGGTTTGACTGCACCAGGAATGGCTACCTACGTACTCCTGGGTGAAGGGAGATCAGGTCATTCGTAGTTCACGTTTTGTGTGATTTTGATTTTTTGATTTTTTAATTTTTGGATTTTTGGATTTTTGATGTTTTTGATTTTTATATGCATGGAAAAAAAAAGGCATAACGCTAATAAAGTGATAACGTCCCAGCGTCTCTTGGAACTCGCAACTTACCTCTTGATCTATGTCTTCTTGGCTAGCTGAGGCCTGATAGTCCAATTTTCAATGGTTATTTTGCCTTCGAGGCTTGTGATGGAGGTTACCGCCTGGTCATGAATATCTTCAATCCCAGCCATAACTTGATTGCTTCCTGAATCAGCATACCCCTTAAGGAGGCTCAAACTGGACTCATAGGAGAAAGGGATAAATTCTAGATTCCTTGATGGGTTGGCTTCCTCGAGAACTTTACCACTTATTTCTTTATCTGTTCCTTCACTTTTCTCATGGGCTTGAGAGGTTTTGACTATGAGATCACTCTCAAACTGTTGTTGTACTTCTTGCAAGGAACTTTCCTTTTGGGCTTTTTTCTGTTTGGTTTGTACGAAATCATGGCGCAATCAAATTGCAAAAATTAGCGGAAGCATGGTATATCAGAGTTTAAAAATTTCTATAAAACCATTACCCGATCATCCTTTATGCAAATTATTAATTTAAAACGATAAATAAGAAGTTATGGAATTCATACCCTTGTAGAACGAAGCTTCCACAGGTACAAGTTTAACTCCTTGTTCTTCGCGACCCCTTTAATTATCCGGGTTAGATTCTTTCCTTTGATCAACGTTAGCCACCCAACCCAAGTGTTTGGCCTCTAGAGTTGATCCACTAAGGAAGAGGATATATCAAAAAGGAAGGTGGTTGGCTAAACCCTAGTTTTTTATCATCTATAGAAAAGGAGTACTCTCAAACAATTGAAATTTCATCAACTGATATCTATTATAAGACTCCTCTTATATAGACATTGGTCAACCCTTCTAAACCTATTAGACATAGGGTTTCATTTAATTAATTAAACTCCTTTAATTAATTAAGCTTCCCAACAAATTGGAATTAATTAATTAAACTCCTTTAGTTATTTTGCCTCCTAATCTTATTAGGAATATGTGAGAGTAGTATTATTAAATTAATTCATAAACTACTTTAGAAATTAAAATAATAATAATTGTAATAATAATAATAAGACTCTTCTTATTAATTTATATTTAATATTTTTTAAAATATTAAATAATAAACATTAAGCTATTTAATTTATTCTATCACCATATATTAAATTAATTACACTTAATGTATTATTACGATTATGCCATTATCTTCTTAAATAATTATTTTTTTTATGGTGTGACCCTTTAGTTTCTCCATATTAAACCGGTTGTAAATAAATCAATTAGAACAATTCTAATCTTATTTAAATAAATAAATTAAACTAATAATTTATTTAATAAATAATATTTATTCTACAATAGGGATAAGCCTCCCTAACGATCAACAATTTTTCAAATAATATAGATTTCAACATTAATCATAAAAAAACTTGTGAGTAAATAGTTACCGTACAATTCAATCCTTCCACCATACAATGTCCCAATTAAATATAAGACATGAATTTACTGTCAAGTCTTATTTTATTTAATTATATGTATTTCGATTAGAAAATGCACAACTCCAAATAATACAAATTCGAAACTCCTTTCTAATTTTATTATGCCTTGGCCAAGGACTACTGGGTTGTCATTTAACGAATCACATAGGACATATCTCTTCTTTTACTAGAAGTGGTAGATTCTTTATTGATGATTCATTATCTCCATATGTAACTCATTATATCCAAGCATACCCTTTGATATACCCTAAGGGTCTTAAGAAATAAGTCAAAGTATAATTCATTACATACAAGATACTATGATGATCTCAAGTCCAAGGATCACTTGTACTACTATCACATTAGGAATTCCTATTGACAGGAAAGTAAAACTCCATTAGGTATTCCATAGCGAGTAACGTCCAGTGAACTTATTCTCTAATAAACACCTACATACTTGCTTTAGTGTCTCCACATAAATGATCATGAGATCAATCATCCTCATCCAATGAGCAAGCAACATATGTACCAATATATCCGGATTTACTAATCCCCTATCTAGTAATCCATCGATTGGGAACTATTTTAGTTTTAAGCTTTCAAAGAATTTAGATCTCATTAGCATGATCAACATCATGATTCTAAAAGCATTGCTTAAAACTATGGGTTATTTACATATTATAAAAATAGCATCATATAGATAATTAAATGCCTTTAATAAGTGAATACTTTTATTAATAAATAAATAAGATCTTCTCCAAAATATATGCTTTATCATCATACATGATTGGCTTGTATGCATACTACTTTCAATCTCCCACTTGCACTAAAGCCAATCGCCATGGTATCTCATACCCATCTTCTTTAAGTGACGATCAAACTATTGTTTTGTTAAAGCTTTAGTAAATGGATCTGCAATGTTGTCTTAAGAGTCTACACGCTCTAAGGTGACGTCTCTTCTTTCAATGATTTCTTTAATCAAAGTGCCGCAACATATGTTTGGATTCAAGGTAAGACTTAGGAACTGTTCCTAGTTCTGTAATGAACTTTTCATCTGAAACATCAACTTGCAGCTTCACTTACAGTTATTTTCTTTATCTTTGTCACTAAACCAGCAACCTTTAGCTGTTTGGAACCATTCCAATTCACTGCACCACCTTTCAAGGTAATGGCTTACCCTAAAGTTGTTTTGTTGTCATCTTGGTCAGTCTGAAAACTTGAGTCTGTTTAGTCCTCTAGTTTAATTCAGACTCATCATGTGCTATAATGACATCCTTAATGTCAGTTAAGTACTTTAAGATGTTCAACACTGTCCTACAGTGATCTTCTCCATAATATGACTGATAACAATCAAGTCTCGTATATTTCATTGCATATATGATTGTAACTCATGCGATCTCTCTTTTATTCAGGATAATTTTAGAGAGATTCACTCCATGGCTCATCATCATAAGACATCCTTTGGAGTTTTCCATGCTAAACACCTTTAGCATCTAATAAATATACGTTCATTGGGTTAAGCCGTACATCCTTTTAAATCTATCTATACAGATTTATATCCCCATGGTAGGATTTTCTACCCAAATCATTTATGGAGGAATGTTTAGACAACTAGATTTTAATCGATTGTAGCATAGGAATGCCATTCCCTATCAATAATATATCATTAACATATAATACAAGGAATGAAACAACGCTCCCACTAACCTTCTTGTACACACATGGTTCATCCTCGTTGTTGATAAAATCAAACTCTTTGATTATCTCATCAAAACAGATGTTCCATCTTTCAGAAGCTTGCTTCAATCCATAAATGGATTGTTGTAACTCACATACACAATTTTCTTCAACCATTGAAACAAATTCATCTGGTTGTATCATACATACATTCTCCTCTAATATTATATATTTGAGGAAGGGCGTCTTCACGTCCATTTGCCAAATTCAGTAAGAATAAGCTACAATCGCAAGTAAAATTCGAATGGTCTTGAGCATTACTTCAAAGATCCATTTTAGATATTATAGTCATCTACCATTTCTCTAAATCTTTATTACTCATAGCTTGTTCGTAATTCAATGGATCATCATCATTCATGATGCGTACCTCATCGTCATCCTCTATGACAAATTCATACCTATCAAGTATATTCGGTACTTTTCCAGATTTACGAATAGGGTGTTGTACCGTAGGTGTCTCTACTTGGATAGGTTCATCCACTTGATCTGTAGTTGTTTGTGGTACTTGAATTTCTTCAAGATCTATTTTTCCTCCCACTAGGATAAACTCCCCTTCCCAAGAAAGCAGCGTGTTTCGCAACAAACACCTTTTTCTCAGTAGGATTGTAGAAATAGTATCCCAAATTTTCTTAAGGATATCCCACAAACGTGCACTTATCAAATCTTGTCCCAAGCTTATCATTTTGAAACATTTTCATATAAGCTGGACATCCCCAAATCTTAACATGCTTAAGACCAGGTTTCCTCTCTTTCCACATCTCATATAGAGTCTTTGGGATGGAATTCGAGGGGACCTTATTTAGTAGATATGCAACCGCTTCTAGGGCATAGCCCCAGAATGATACTGGAAGATCGGTAAAACTCATCATGGAACGAACCATGTCCAACAATGTTTGATTTCTCCTTTTAGATACTCCATTTAACTGTGGTATACCTGGTGGAGTCCATTGTGAGATTATACCATTATCTTTGAGACAAATGAGAAACTCACCGCTTAAGTATTCTCCACCTCGATTTGATCGAAGATTCTTAATACTTTTTCTAGTTTGTTTCTCTACTTCACTTCTGAACTCTTTGAATTTTTCAAATGATTTAGATTTGTATTTCATTAAATACACATATCCAAATCTTGAGTGATCATCAGTGAAAATAATAAAATAAGAATACCCTCCCCGTGCATTCGTTGTCATAGGTCCACAAACGTCTGTGTGAACCAACGCTAACAACTCTGTAACTCTGTCTCTTTTTCCACTAAAAGGAGGTTTAGTCATTTTATCCATGAGACAATATTCATAAGTTGGATATGATTCATATTCAGATAGCTCTAAGAGCCCATCCTTATGCAACTTGGATAATCTTATTTCATTGATATGACCGAGTCTACAGTGCCATATATAGGTATAATTAACATCATCTCTTTTCCTTTTATTAGTTTTTTCTATTTGAAATATATTTTCATGCAAGTCAAGTATATAAAGTCTATTTTGCAAATTACCAACACCATATAAAACATTGTTATTATAAATAGAACAACTGTTGTTCTTTATTATAATGTTAAATCCATCCATGTCTAATACAGAAATTGAAATAATGTTTCTAATGATATTCGAAACAAAATAACAATTATTTAAATAAATGGACTTACCCATAGGCAGTGCTAAACAATAAGTGCCTACAACTAATGCAGCAACCTTTGCTCCATTTTCTACTCGTAGGATAGTTCATCCTTGTTCAGCTTTCTACTTCTGACCAGTCCCTGCACAATATTACATATGTGAGAACTGCAGCCGGTATCCAATACCCAAGTAGAATTTTTATTTTCTGAAAAATTAATTTCAATCATGAACAAACCTTGATTGGAAGTCGAAGCTTCTCCAAGCTTCTTCTCTGCTAGAAACTTCTTGCAGTTCATCTTCCAATGACCAGACTCGTTGCAATGGAAGCACATTCCTTTGCTTGCTGGATCAGGTTTCTTTTGATCCTTCATGTTCACCTTGCCCTTAACCTTCTTATATTTCTTCTTTTCAGAAGATACCTTGGGCCTCTTCCTTTTCTTAGAAGAATCCACTATTAAGATATGGTTCTTCTTGGATGGGAAGTGACCTTCTGCAGTTTTCAACATGTTAAGTAATTCAGGCAAACTGACATCTAACTTATTTATGTGGAAATTAACAACGAACTGCGAGAAGGTCTTAGGGAGTGACTACAAGACCAAGTCTTGACTCAACTCCCCATCCATGACGAACCCAAGCTGTCCAAGGCGTTCAATCAGATTAATCACCCTTAGGATATGAGTCTCAACGGAAGTGCCCTCGGTCATCCGAGATAGGAAGAGCTCCTTAGATATCTCATATCTAGCAGTCCTACTTTGTTCACCATATAACTCCTTGAGGTGAAGCAAAAACATAGTAGGAGCATCCATGTTTTTATGCTGACGTTGAAGCTAGTTATTTATGGATGTGAGCATGATGTATTGAGCCACAAATGCATCATCTTGCCACTTAATAATAGTGGCAATCACTTCCTCAAAGGCTGATTATGGAACAGGTTAAGGGACAGGTGAATTTAGGACATAAGAAATTTTTTCAGCAGTGAGAACTATTCTCAGATTCCTTAACCAGTCCGTGTAATTCGGTCCAGTCAGTTTGTTAGCATCAAGTATGCTATGTAGTGAAATTAGTGATTTTGACATTTTTAAATTTCTATATGTGAAAAGATAATATTTTAGCAAACATTCATTTAATTAATTTTATATACCAAAATAAATTTGGTCTTATTTTATGTAACGCCCGAGAAAATTGAACGATTATGTAAATCAATTTTATTTGAATTATTAAATAAAATTTGATTTATTTGTTTATTCTAAGTGAGTAAGCAAATTAAAGGTTGTTTTATGACCTTAAGAAGTTTAAAATTGTTAGTATTCTAGCTTTGTGCTAGAATAATGCATGTGAATTTTCAAGACGAAAATAAAGTCTTTTCGAGAAAATGACGAAATAAACATTATTTATCAAACCTTAATGGTTAGGGTTTGACCCTAAGAGTTAGGGTTCATATAACCCTAAGCTCTTTTGAGAGTATGGAATGTCGAAATTATATTCTGTCAAAAGATTTGACTGTAATATACCGTGAGAAGTCTTTTTAGAAGAAAAGTTCAAAAATCACTATTCATCCATTTTTGAACGGGAATTTATTTTGGAATTTCGAGAAACGCGTAATGATAGGATTTCGAGACGAGGTGGAATATTTAATAATATTTCACTTATGGCTCACGAAGTTTTCGAATAAGGACTTAAAATCCTAACGTTAGGAATAGTGAAATCGATAATTGAATTGATTACGTATAATAATAAAGGATTATTATACGGAAGGAATACGCATATAATACAAGGTATTATACGAGAATAAATGGCAAAGATACGAGAATTGAATATGACATATAATATGAATTTTATACGGAGTAAATACATTTAAAGGAATTGAATTGGAATTAAAATTTAATAAGATGACCCGTGGGTCGAACCATTGGGTAAACGAGTGGGTTTAGCCGATGGTTCAACCCATAACCCATGTTGGACATGGGAGGACAAGGTGGCCACATGGGGCATGTGGGGGCACAAGGTGCCCATATGCTAGCACATGCTAGCACATGGGGAGACATAGGCTAGCAAATAGAGGGGCATGGGGGTGAGGTGGATAGGAGGTTGGGCCTAAAAGACCTAAGTATCCTCACCTAGCCAATGTCTATAAATAGAGAGCTTTCCTTTCATATTTTCATTGTTTGAAAAATCTACTAACATATTTAGAGAGAGAGAAGGAGTTAGTGCAAGCTTTGCTTAACAACTTCATCCTTCAAGAAGAAAGAAAAACCTTGAGTATCCATACTTAATCAAACCAAGAACCTTGAAGGTATAACATAAGAAACCTTGTAAATTTCTTCTTCTTTTATTAATAATTTTTAATAGAGAAGTGAATGAAGGAGATATGATTATAAAGAAGTTATAAGGATGGTGTAATGGTGAATTAGGAATCCTAATAAGCCATGCATGTTAAGACACTAATTACTCATTTAGAACAAATGAAGAACTTAGTGAATTTGTAAGAAATGGACTAATGAACAAGTTAAACCATGACAACTTGAATATTTGGAATAGTTAGAATCAGTAAAAATCAACCATTGGATTGATTCCAATTGGTTTAAAGTAACAATAACGAAAAATAAAGATTCGACGGAAGCTACGCGATTAGACGATAATCATTGAAAACGTAGATTTCTCAGATTAGAAGTTAAAAGTCTCCGTGTGACTCGAAAATGGGGGTTTTTGATTCTAACAAGAGTATTTAGGTAGATAAGACTTGCGAGAACAAGAACGGATTGATTCCGACTTAAAACGAAGAAATGAGCGTTGAACGTTCACGAACGTTCGACGAAAACGTAAAAATGGACTAATAGGCGAATTTCCCGCCAACGGATTCGAAAACGAATTCTGACTTGATAAGATGATTGAGTATATCATTTATGAACTGTAGGATTCAGAACGAGCCAATTCCGAGTTGTAACGAATACGTTTTCAGAAATCTTAAACTTAGGAAAAAATTTCTGAGTTGCAGAGGCAGCACGGGCTGCACCGCCCAGAGGCTTCACTAGGCGCGGGCGCGCCAGTCCGGCTAAAATCCCCTGCATGGGTAGCGTGGGGCGCGCCACTTGCAAAGGAATTTTGGCGCGGGCCGCGCCAGGCAGAGAACTTTGTTGACCAAGTTGATTACTCACTCAACCTTTTCCTCAAGTGACTAAAGGGTTAGTAAGTAATCAATGAACATGAATAGAAACCCTTTTAAACAACTTGTTTAACTAAGGGTTATAAGAAGTAAATGTTAATCAAACATAAATGAACTTAAACTTTGGAAGCATAAACTGTAAACCAAAGATTAAGTTGAAGAATAAGTAACGATCATATTGATTATCATACTTAATGATGATTGATGGAAGTTCGAGTTATAACATAAGAATGTTAAGAAGCCGGGATGAATATTAAATGACATAAACGAATATTATTAGTTAACGTTTCGGTTAAGTTATACAAGAAGGAGAAGTTGGGCAAATACATGGTATATCGATTATGATTTCTTATTGGTATACTACGTGTGATGATTGTAGAAGTGGTAAAGACCAAGTAGCGTACTTAAAGATTTAAGAGACGCGAAGGTAAGTGATTCTAACCTTGTTCAAGATTTACTTTATACAAATGTCTAACTCTTGTTTATACCTTATGGTTGGACAAGAGGTCATTATACATAATTGTTTATGCATGAAAGAGATTATTGGATGATCGATGCCAGTTGTTCGGCTAGACTAACAAGTAAATATATTTTGGTGGGTTTTTTCACAAAACTTTCCAGAATATATATATTGAAGCTATCCTATGCCAAGTGATTAGTAAGGATTCTCAGGGGAACCTAAGTGTGAAAGACAAATATTTTTACGTCGTTAATTCGACGGGCACGCGAGGTTGCCAATAATTAAACGTAAACACGTTTAATGAATGAATGTTGATCAACATAGAGTACTACAGGCTGATCACCTGGATTTGGTCGTAAGATATATCGGGCTTACAGCCTTAGCACCGCGTTGTCCTTTTTAAAATGGGAACCAAGTGTTGGTTCGTGGTCTTTGACCAGGCAAGATTCTGAAAAGACTATATGTCCTTGGGAATGGTTTTAAAGAAATTAAAACGATATTTTGATTGTTTAGAAGTACTTCATGGCTATTGTATAGCTATTGAGGTTGAATAGATATGATTCTTGATTTTGTGGGTTCAAGATAAAATGTTAACTTGCTGAGCTATTTATGCTCATTCTTGTGTAAACTAAATGTTTTTCAGTTAAGAATGGACGGACCGAAGGATCTGAGAAAGACAAAGGCAAGTCCAAGATGGACAAGTAGAGACCTTTGTAATAGCATAGTATTAGTATTATATTTACTGATATTATGACACAGAATATTGTAATGGTTATCGAAAACCTGGGAAGGAATGAACAGAATGTATGTTTAGTAAACTCATGCATGATGTTGAACTCTTTCAATGGAATGTATGAGTAGAATGTAGTACCGTGTAGCACCAGGTCCAAGGTTTGAAGGTACCCGAATTTGGGGGCGTCACATTTTAGATTGGTATCTCCCACTATTTTCTTCAAACTATATTACCCTTACTTATATAGTTCGACAACATCTAATTAAAGATTTTCTAGTGAGAATAAGGATTTAATTTCAAATGTATATAGCCTTGTGGATAGCACAACAAACGATATATAAATAAATAGGTAGACAACTCTTTGTCAATTACATCAACATGTAACTCCTCTTTATTTTGCCTCTTAAATCATATTGGCCAAGTGTGGTCACATCCGAACTAAAATGATTTAAGTTAAGCCCAACCTAGCACTTCCATAAATTCAAAAAAGAAAAATATTGTCCTAGTAGATAGCACAACAAAATATTATTGTTCAATTTTCTTGATAAGCATCAAATGTGATTAAATTAATATCTTAATATGCAATAATCGCCTTGTGGATAGCACAACAAACTCGTATTAAATATTTAATACTCTATTAATTTATCATGCTAGAAGGCGACGTTCGATATTCCAAATATTATTGAACGCTTCAGATTTAATATAATTTCTTTGAGGGATTTGTTATTATTTTTCTCATCTTGTTTAGTGCGCATGCATATATATATATATATATAATACACGTCATTTTATTAAAACATGCGAATCATGTTTGCATAAAATATAATATATATATAATATTTAGCATGCACATATAAATAATATATTCTACCTAGATTGATTATGGACTTTTATTCTAGTTTGGTTCAATAGAGCTGCCTAGTAAACCAAAAGGTCAAACCTAGAAGTGCAAGAATTTAAATTTAAACGTAACTATTACATTTAAACACGGGCTCTATTACAAATGGGTCTTCACGCGCTCCTTGCTCCATGGTCTTCAATTTCTTCAAGATAATTCTAATTATTTATATTACATTAAACTATTTAATTTAAATAGAAACCTTGATCAGCAGTCAAGGGAAAGTACATAGGAGGGAGATAGAATTTTACATCAAGAAAAAACTAGAGAAGACGAGGTACGCAGATCCCATTTAATAAAACACATTCATTCAAGCATTCAAGTAAAATAAAATCCAATCACATTGGTCAATAGTCCATAATCAACCCCATTTATTTTATACATATCACCATATGCATCAATAAAAAAATATTCATCTCATGAATTAAAATTATTTCATATATATATGAGTATCATTTAATGGGTAAATTTAAATTGCATGAAATCCAATTTCAAGATTAAAATAAGCTCTTTATTTTAATTATAAAATTATTAAGAATATTACATATATATATATATATATATATATATATATATATAACCCGGGTCTATTTTCCGCCTTTTTTTTAATGAGTCCGTGAATCACCAAAACAAAACCGTGGGTCATCCTTGAAAAATCGCAAGCAACGACATCCCCTTTTTTATGTAAGACGGATCCGAAGCGAAAGAAGAAAAAAAAATTGGCTTTCGTTTTTTTTTCTTTCATAAAAAATAATTTTATACATATAATTATGCATAATAAATTATTCTAAATACTTACCCATACATAAATGAAATCAAAACAATTAATAATTGTATAAAGTTTGGCTCTGATGCCATTGTTGGGTTTGTACGAAATCATGGTGCAATCAAATTCCAAAAATTAGCGGAAGCATGGTATATCAGAGTTTAAAATTTTTTACAAAACCATTACCCGAATCATCCTTTATGCAAATTATTAATTTAAAATGATAAATAAAATGTTATGGAATTCATACCCTTGTAGAACGAAGCTTCCACAGGTACAAGTTCAACTCCTTGGTATTTGCGATCTCCTTGAATTATCTGGGTTAGATTCCTTCCTTTGATCCACGTTAGCCACCCAAGTATTTGGCCTCTAGAGGTGATCCACCAAGAAGATGAATTATCAAGAAGGAGGGTGGTTGGCTAAACCCTAGTTTTTTATTCTCAATAAAAAAGGAGTACTCTCCAACAATTAAAATTTCATTAACTAATATATCTATTATAAGACTCCTCTTATATAGACATTGGTCAACCCTTCTAATCCTATTAGACATAGGGTTTCATTTAATTAATTAAACTCCTTTAATTAATTAGGCTTCCCAATATATTGGAATTAATTAATTAAACTCCTTTAATTAATTTGCCTCCTAATCTTATTAGGAATATGTGAGAGTACTAATATTAAATTAATTCCTAAACTACTTTAGAAATTAAAATAATAATAATTGTAATAATATTAATAAGACTCCTTTTATTATTTTATATTTAATATTTTTCAAAATATTAAATAATAAACATTAAGCTATTTAATTTATTCTATCACCATAGAATAAATTGATTACATTTAATGCATTATTACGATTATGCCATTACATTCTTAAATACTTATATTTCCTTTTATGGTGTGACCCTTTAGGTTCTCCATATATTAAACTGGTTGTGAGTAAATTAATTAGAATAATTCTAATCTTATTTAAATAAATAAATTAAACTAATAATTTATTTAATAAATAATATTTATTCTACAATAGGGATAAGCCTCCCTAACGATCAACGACTTTCCAAATAATATAGATTTCAACATTAATCATAAAAGAACCTGTGAGTAAATAGTTACCTGTACCTTCCACCATATAATGTCCCAATTAAATATAAGACATAGATTTACTGTCAAGTCTTACTTTATTTAATTACATGTATTTCGATTAGAAAATGTATAACTCCAAATAATGCAAATTCAAAACTTCTTTCTAATTTTATTCTGCCTTGGCCAAGGACTACTGGGTTGTCATTTAACGAATCACATAGGACATATCTCTACTTTTACGAGAAGTGGTAGATTCTTTATTGATCATTCCTTATCTCCATATGTAACTCATTATACCTAAGCATACCCTTTGATATACCCTAAGGGTCTTAAGAAATAAGTCAAAGTATAATTCATTACATACAAGATACTATGATGATCTCAAGTCCAAGGATCACTTGTACTACTATCACATTAGGAATTCCTATTGACAGGCAAGTAAAACTGCATTAGGTATTCCATAGCGAGTCACGTTCAGTGAACTTATTCTCCAATAAGCACCTACATACTTGCTTTAGTGTCTCCACACAAATGATCATGAGATCAATCATCCTCATCCAATAAGCAAGCAACATATGTACCAATCTATCCGTATTTACTAATCCCATATTTAGTAATCCATCGATTGAAAACTATTTTAGTTTTAAGCTTTCAAAGAATTTAGATCTCATTAGCATGATCAACATCATGATTCTAAAAGCATTGCTTAAAACTACGGGTTATTTATATATTATAAAAACAGCATTATGTAGATAATTAAATGCCTTGAATAAGTGAATACTTTTATTAATAAATAAATAAGATCGTCTCAAAAATATATGCTTTATCATCATACATGATTGGCTTGTGTGCATACTATTTTCATTTTCCACATGGGAAAGGATCAATATCTCCTCCTCGTTATCCAAGAGGGTAAAATCAGGAATGTGGTTACTAGCTTTGGGTAACAAGATATTTGATGATGGTGGATGAATTTCCTTAGACTCCTCTTGTCTCCTCTGTCACTCCTAGCATTAAGATATGTCCACCTAGTGTTATGCCAGGATTGATGCTCATAGCTGTCACATCCTTTGAACAGCTTGTCTCGAGTGAACATCTTAAGCTTTTTATTTCCCTTTCACCTTTTCTGGTCATGGGGACTTTTATCTTCAGTTCTCCATTTTCAACGAGATCCTGTATTTTGTGTTTTAGAGACCAGCAATCCTCAATTGCATGTCCAGGAGAGTTAGAATGGTAGAGATATATCTTAGTGGAATCATAACTTTTCATCTCAGGTTTGGCAGGAGGCAGCAGCTCAGTAATCTTTTTTTGCGCAACCAACAATGCTAACACATTTTTCAACGAGTCCCCCAAAGGTGTGAATACCCTTCTCCGCCTACTCTCCCCGACTTTCGATGCCATAGGATTTCGAGGGTTGGCCAATGTTTGGAATGTTGCTTGATATTTCCTATATTGGAATTCGCATTCCTCCAGACGATTTTTCCTTTGGCGAGATCTTCTAGTAATTTTATCATAATTCTGTCTTTCTCGTCCGTTCAGCATGTTTTGCTCTGCTTCATTTAGCTGGCTGATCTTAGAGGAGATAGGTTTACATTCTGAATAAGCTCTTTTTTCTTTTAGCTTTCTGATAGTTGAGTGAAAAGCTGTCTCGTATCCCGATGTTGGCGCACTATCAGATTAGCCAGCAAAGTTACTTGATGTTGGATCGTATCCAATTTTTGCATCATTATCATACCCTCCTCTGCATTCTCCAGTTCTAGGACATTTGTTATGTTCCTTTGGGGGTATTCCTCCATCCTTCGTATGTATTTACGATTTGGTTGCATTTCATCACTTCTTGACCCGATCATGTTTACTCCCTCCGTATCATGCAGTATCAGAAGGTTGGTGTTGACATTTGGATGGTCAAGTTGTTGGACCACAACATCGCTGTTTTCGATCAGGTTTTGGATTTTATGCTTCAAGGACCAATAATCTTGAGTATCGTGTCTTGAAGATTCTAAATTGTAAGCACATCTCTAGCTAGGATTGTATCTTTTGCTTTTTGGATTCAGAGCTAGAGCCAATTCTGTAATTTTCTTGTGATCTATTAACATCACCAATATATTTTCAAGGGAATTTCCTAGTGGATTGAACACCTGATTTTCCTTTCTTTCAAATTTTCTCTTTGTCCTGGCATTGGTTGAATGCAGTTTGTTGTAATGATAGATTGCCTTCCCTCTTCCAAATGGGGGGACTACAGCTGGGTCTCCTGGATTGCCCTTGTACAATGAGGGATACATCTTCATTGCTTTTCTTGGGTATCCTCATAGGATCACTCGCATAGTTGCCATACTGTATATGATCGACAACTACTTTCAAGGCCATGAGATCTTTATTCTTGCCTGCTTTCAGGCCCATCTATGTCATTTCCCCGTGTTTGATCATCTCTGATAATGGCTTTCCTATTCCAGCTAAGATCCTCTCATAGTAAGGTGCCTCTTGGATGTCTATTAAAGTCATTATCATTTTAGTTTCGATCAAAGGCGGGCTGACCTTGTGACGCCCCCAAAATCTCTACATTGCCTGCAGTAGATTCGGTGCTCAAGTAAATATTCTATAAGATAATAACTTCCATAAATCCAAGATTCACAGTATCTCAATTAGTTAAGAGTTCTCGTCAGAACAATTTTCATGTTAGAATATCCTCACTTGGATGTATAGATTTATGAACTTATCGATATTTCTTGCATATCAATAATGCCTATCTATCTGACATTCACAATACAAATGATAAGATTGTTCTTGAAACTGAGGAGCGACCTCAGTGCTTACAGAACTCCCAAGATCATTCAATACCCTCATTCAGATGTATAGTTCATATAGATACTGTACTTGATATTATTCACTATGAATAAGGTAAAACCATTCAACTAATAACTTAACAACATAACAGTACCTGGTTACCTACTGTTCAACTATTACATCATAAAAATACCAAATTAAATTCTTAGTATTAATACAAGAAACACTTGTTTCCCTAATTACTTCTACTCACATGTATGAGTTCTTGAGTCTGCTGGGGTGTTTGATGTAGCTGCAAAGGAAAAGAATATTTGCAAGGATGAGCTTTAAAATGCTCAGCATGTTTTAAATAATTACAGTTTGTACTCACACAATATCTGAAATGAATGAACATTAAGTCCAGAGTATTTTCACATATATATACTGCGGTTTGATCTGCCAAACCCCACATATTACGAGTTTCCGTCAGTCATGTAGACTTAGCAACCCGGGTTCATTTGGCCAACCACACCAACTATGAGTATGCATATCATCCTATACAACCACCCGGTCAGTGTCAAACTGTCGGTCATTAATAACCACCCGGTCAATGTAAAACTGTCGGTCAATGTAAAACTGCCAGTCATTGATAACCACTCGATCAATGTAAAACTATCGGTCATTGATAGTATCAGTATATATATTTGTACCAAACAATAGTGGTTTCACCATAGTCTATGCTTTAATATCAAATCAAAATAATTTTCGCAAGTAACAGTTCATATGTCTTGGTTATGCTTGAACAATAAGTTATAACCTTTTTCAAATTACAGATATCACGAATAATGGTTATAACAATTTTATATATCAATTTACAGGACTTACATTTAATATTGAAATTAAATGAAGTTAGAAAAACATGCCTTTTATCACGATCTGCTACTTAGGTTATTTGAAAGTATATTCACAACTTATATATATTATAACAGTTATTAGAAATACAGTAATTAATTTTAAATTAAAATATTAGTGTCTGGGTTGATCTTGGGGTCTGTTTGGTACTTTACAACTTCATTGAATAGCTATCGAATTAGTTTTTCGATAAATTTTATTTAAAAATTTTAATATCCTATTTAGATATTTTAGTTATAATTTATAATAATTTCCAAATGCTCAAAATAATTTTTAAATAATTTAATATCATTTGAAATGATTTTTAGGTTATTAATATTATTTTTAAATATTTAACAACCATTTAAATGATTTTTAAATCATTAATATTACTTTTAAATAATTGATTTTATATAATAATTACTTTTAAATCATTATTATCATTTTTAAATAATTTATTATTATTTAAAATGATTTTTAAATCAATAATATTATTTTTATGTAATTTATTATTAATTACTCTTATTATTAATAATATTTAAATATATTAAATATTAATAAAATTTTATGTCATAATATTGAAAATTATTTATTCTAATTAAAAATGATTTTTCAAAATTTATTTATATTTATTTAGTATTTATTTATATTTATATTTATTCTAATTATTTTAATTAATAAAATTAATTTCCAAATATTGCCTGTCACTAAATACCTTTAGCGACAGAAGTGTTGCTATAGGTATTCTTGGCCCAGCCAAGAACACGTTGGTCAACATGCTGGTCCTTTGTTTGACTCAATTTCTTTGGCAATCAAGCTGGTTTCTGGGCAATCTAATTTAATGGAAGTGTAGTACTGATGTAGTAGTACACATCTATGGTCACTTCACTACTTAAAAACATCTCTACAAGTCCACACAGTCGGTCAAAGCAATCACTCCAAGGCTATTCTTCCTTTCTGGGCTGCCCAGAAAGGCCCAGTCAATGCCGGTCAACGACATTTATGGTCTTATATCTTTTCGGTCCGGTTAATGTTTTGGTGTTCTAGTCGTCGGGCTCTATAGAATAACTACCAGAGTACCTTGATTGAGCAGTTACAGAGTTTACATATCAATCGATAGCAAGATTTTAGCCTTCAAATAATTCGTCAAGCCGCTGCTCAAAATTTCTGGGTTACCCAGAAATTGAATCTGGACGGTCAACGTGGTTTGACCGTTTATATTTTTCGGTCAGTGACCATCTAGGGTTTTATAGTGCTATGGTTGTGTAGTACTCATTTCAAGGTATAATTCTACTAACATCTAACACTTAAACAAGCTGTCAGGAAAGAGATCCAGGCGGTCAAACGGGCTGTCATGCTCATTCATACGTTTTCTGGGTTACCCAGAAAAAGGGCATGTCAATGGCAGTCAACGGGTTTTGACCCATTATAACTTCGAATACAGTGTTCTGAGGTCTAATCTATCACTACTAATCTATTAACAACCTTGCAAGCTATGACTACCAACTCTAAAACATCAAAACAACAAATCATCAACGAGATATAAGGGTTGACATTCGTTGTCAGACCCTATTTTGTAACTTTGACAGTTTTGCTTCAAACTCCATTTAAATGCTTTTAAATGTTATGGATTCGTGTTTTAGCAACCCAGAACACTAACTAACTTACTAATTAACATTATTAACTAATAACAACAACAATTAAATATTCAAAAATCAAAAATTAAATGAGGGTTAGGTTTTTACCCTTTTTAATCAATTCTTGTTCTTTCTCTTTCTGATTTCGATCTTGGCTTGTTAGGGATGGTTTCTAGACCAATATATGATATATATTTGATGTAAAATTCGTTGGTTTAAAGAACCCACACCTATCTTTGTATCCAAAGTTCAAGTGAGGGTTAACTTAGGTTTTCTTTCTTATTTTGACAACTAAGTCTAGATAATTAATGTGCTAGTGTGCTAGGGTGTGTTGTCATGCCAAGAAGGTTGTAGAGCCATGGGACAAATCTTTTGCTTGCAAGCAAAAAATTTGTTTCTATCTTGTTTTTGTAAGAAAATAAAATAAGGGTATTTTGATCATTTTGCCTATACTAAGGGTATTTTAGTAATTTATCATATAAATACAAGGATAATTTAGTCATTTCATACTATCCTTAGAAAATTTAAAAATAATAATGAGCAATTAGGTTTTGTTAGTTTAGAATTAGGGTTTATAAATTAAATTAGGATTTATAATTAGGGTTAGGGTTTTCTCATCCCTAATTAGGGTTTCCTTACAATTTTTTCAATTAAATCTTTAATACATCATATAAAATTAATATAGGTATATATGTATATATATATATATATATATATATATTATCAATGTATTATGCTATAATTTACATTTATTATAACAATTTGGGTTAGGATTTCTGATTTAGATAAAATCCTAAATTAGGGTTTACCTATAAAACTTTTCATATATCTGTATATAGTTACATCTCATGTGTTGATGTGTAATTATATATACTAATAATAAATTTAAATACACATCACACAAAATATTACACATACTTATATTTACTGTTTATATTAATATTCATATTTAAAGTTTGGAATATTACAATCACCCCCTCTTATAAGAATTTCGTCCCAAAATTTACAATTATAGCCTATGAAAACAAATGCGGAAAGTCTTCTCGCATCTTATCTTCTAGCTCCAATGTAGCTTCTTCAAGATCATGATTCTTCCAGATTACTTTAACCGAAGATATAACCTTATTTCTCAACACCTGGTCATTTCGATTAACTTTCTGCACCTGAACTTCTATATACGATAAATCTTTCTCTATCTGAACAGGTTCATAGTTTATCACATACTTATAATCAGGCTTATATAACCGTAGCACAGACACATGAAACACATTATGGATGTGCCCTAACTCTGGGGGTAGAGCTTGAAAGTAGTATGCATACAAGCCAATCATGTATGATGATAAAGCATATACTTTGGAGACAATCTTATTTATTTATTAATAAAAATATTCATTTATTAAAGGCATTTAATTATCTACATGGTGCTATTTTTATAATATGTAAATAACCCATAGTTTTAAGCAATGCTTTTAGAATCATGATGTTGATCATGCTAATGAGATTTAAATTCTTAGAAAGCTTAAAACTAAAATAGTTCTCAATCGTGGGATTACTAAAAAGGGGATTAATAAATTCGGATAGATTGGTACATATGTTCCTTGCTCATTGGATGAGGATGATTAATCTCATTATCATTTGTGTGGAGACACTAAAGCAAGTATGTAGGTGCTTATTGGAGAATAAGTTCACTGAACGTGACTCGCTATGGAATACCTAATGGAGTTTTACTCGCCTGTCAATAGGAATTCCTAATATGATAGTAGTACAAGTGATCCTTGAACTTGAGATCATCATAGTATCTTGTATGTAATGAATTATACTTTGACTTATTCCTTAAAGCCTTTAGGGTATATAAAAGTGTATGCTTGGGTATAATGAGTTACATATGGAGATAATGAATGATCAATAAAGAATCTATCACCTCTAGTAAAAGAGGAGATATGCCCTATGTGATTCGGTAATGACAACCCAGGAATCCTTGGCGAAGGTGGAATGAAATTAGAAAGGAGTTTCTAATTTGCATTAAATGGAGTTGTGCATTTTCTAATCGAAAGACATATAATTAAATAAAATAAGACTTGATAGTAAATCCATGTCTTATATTTAATTGGGACATTGTATGGTGGAAGGATTGAATTGTACGGTAACTATTTACTCACAGGTTCTTTTATGATTAATGTTGAAATCTATATTATCTAGAAAGTCGTTGATCGCTAGGGAGGCTTATCCCTATTGTAGAATAAATATTATTTATTTAAATAGATTATTAGTTTAATTTATTTATTTAAATAAGATTAGAATTGTTGTAATTGATTTATTCACAACCGGTTTAATATGGAGAACCTAAAGGGTCACACCATAAAAGGAAGAATAATTATTTAAGAAGGTAATGACATAATCATAATAATGCATTAAGTATAATTAATTTAATCTGTGGTGATAGAATAAATTAAATTATTTAATGTTTATTATTTAATATTTTGGAAATATTAAATATAAATTAATAAGATGAGTCTTATTAATATTATTATAATTATTATTATTTTAATTTCTAAAGTAGTTTAGTAATTAATTTAATATTAGTACTCTCATTTATTCCTAATAAGATTAGGAGAAAAATTAATTAAATAAATTTAATTTATTATTCCCAATGTGGTGGGAAACCCAAATTAATTAAAGGAGTTTAATTAATTAAATAAAATCCCATGTCTAATAGTATTAGAAGAGTTGACCAATATCTATATAAGAGGAGTCTTATAATAGATATCAATTGATGCAATTTCAATTGTTGGAGAGTACTCCTTTTCTATAGAGGATAGAAAATTAAGCTAACCACCCTCCTTCTTGATAATTCCTCTTCCTTGGTGGATCACCTCTAGAGGCCAAACACTTGGGTGACTAACGTTGATCAAAGGAATGAATCTAACCCGGAAATTCAAGAAGATCACAAAGAACAAGGAGTTGAACTCGTACTTGTGGAAGCTTCGTTCTACAAGGGTTTGATTCCATAACTTCTTATTTATTGTTTTAAATTAATAATTTGCATAAAGGATGATCTGGGTTATGGTTTTGTAGAAATTTTTTAAAACTCTGATATACCATGCTTCCGCTAGTTTTTGCAATTTGATTGCGTCACGATTTCGTACAAACCCAATAGTGGCATCAAAGCCAAACCTTTATGCAATTATTAATTGTTTTGATTTCATATACATATGAGTATGTATTTAGAATAATTTATTGGGCATAATTAATTGTATAAAATTATATTTTTTTTCGAAAGAAAAAAAGTATTAAAATCGAAAGCTTGCAATTCGAGGAATTTTTTTTCCACTGTGAATTTTTTTTTTAACTAATGTGATCATTAGAAAAAGGTGCATACCGAATTCCTTTATTTTTAAGAAGTGACTTCGGATTAGTTTTTTCAAAAGCATCCTGCAGGTTTCATCAAGTTGGGAGATTCAAGTTATATTAATATATTAATAGAATATATTAAGTGACTTGTTTTAAAAAGTAACCGAACACCCATAATTTCAAAAGCAAGCAAGGTAATTACCCTTTTAAAACCCACCAGGAGATTCACGAAATTAATAAAGTGATTCTGCAGGAAGGTGCAATATATATATATATATATATATATATATATATAATATTCTTAATAATTTTATAATTAAAATAAAGAGTTTTTTTAATCTTGAAATTGGATTTCATGTAAATTAAAATTGCCCATTAAATGATACTCATATATATATGGAATGGTTTTAATTCATGAGATAAATATTTATTTATTGATATATATGGTGATATGTATGATAATAAATAGGGATTGATTATGGACTATTTGACCAATGTGATTGAATTTTATTTTAGTTGAATGCTTGAATAGATGAGTTTTATTATATGGGGTCTGCGTACCTCGTATTCTCTAATTTATTCTTGATGTAAATTCTATATCTCTCCTATGTACTTCCCCTTGACTGCTGATCAAGGTTTCTATTTAAATTTAAAATAGTTTATGTAATAGGATTAGTTAGAATTATCTTTAAGGTTACGTTTAAATTTAAATTCTTGTACTCCTAGGTTTGAACTTTTAGTTCACTTGGTGGCTTTAGTGAATCAAACTAGAATAAAAGTCCATAATCAATCCGGGTAAAATATAGTATTCTATATGTGCATGCTTAGTATTATATATATTATATTTTATACAAACATGCTTCGCATATTTAATAAAATGACGTGTATTATATATATATATATATATATATATATATGTGTGTGTGCATACGCGCTAAACAACATGAGACAAATAATAACAAACCCCTCAAAGAAATTATATTAAGTCCAAAGCGTTCAATGATATTTGGAATATCAAACATCGCCTTCTAGCATGATAAATTAATAGAGTATTAAATATTTAATATGAGCTTGTTGTGCTATCCACAAGGCAAGTATTGCGTATTTAAGATGTTAATTAATCACATTTGATGCTTATTAAGAAAATTGAACAATATAGTCTTGTTGTGCTATCCACAAGGACAAACATTTTTCTTTTTTGAATGTATGGAAGTGCTAGGTTGGACTTAACTTAAATCATTTTAGTTCGGATGTGCACACACTTGACCATTATGATTTAAGAGGCAAAATAAAAGGAGTTACATGTTGATGCAATTGACAAGAGTTGTCTACCTATTTATTTATATATCGTTTGTTGTGTTATCCACAAGACTATATACATTTGAAATGGGATCCTTAATCTCACTAGCAAATCTTTAATTAGATGTTGCCGAACTATATAAGTGAGGGTAATATAGTTTGATAAAAATAGTGGGAGATACCAATTTAAAATAAAGACCTAAATTTATTTTGGTATGCAAAATTAATAAAATGAATGTTTGCTAAAAATGTTATTTTTCACATGCAGAATTTTAAAAAATGTCAAAATCACTAATTTCACTGCGAAGCATACTTGATGCTAATAAGCTTACCGGGCCGAATTATACGGACTGACTAAGAAATCTGAGAATAGTTTTCACTGCTGAAAAGATTTCTTATGTCCTAAATTCACCTGTCCCTGGAACTGTTTCAGAAACAGCCTCTGAGGAAGAGATTGCCACCATTGTAAAGTGGCAAGATGACGCATCTGTGGCTCAATGCATCATGCTCGCATCCATGAATAACGAGCTTCAGCGTCACCATGAAAACATGGATGCTCTTACTATTTTGCTTTTACCTTAAGGAGTTGTATGGTGAACAAAGTAGGACTGCTAGATATGAGATATCTAAGGAGCTCATCCGATCTCAGATGACCAAGGGCAAGGTGAACATAAGGGAACAAAAGAAACCTGATCCAGCTAGCAGAGGAATGTGCTTCCATTGCAACGAGCCGGGTCATTGGAAGAGGAACTGCAAGAAGTTTCAAGCAGAGAAGAAGCTTGGAAAAGCTTCGACTTCCAATCAAGGTTTGTTCATGATTGAAATTAATTTTTCAGAAAGTCAAAACTCTACTTAGGTATTGGATACCGGCTGTGGTTCTCACATATGTAATAATGTGAACAGACTGGTCAGAAGTAGAAAGCTGAACAAGGATGAGGTTGTCCTACGAGTGAGAAATGGAGCAAAGGTTGCTGCATTACACTACTGCATAAGTCACTTTTTGCAACGGTCTTATAAAGCGTGGCATAAAATGACTCTGATGCAACGGTGTGAAAAAGTGTGGTATTTTTCTACCACTAATGCTACGGTTTAAATTAGTCGTTGTATATTTTAGTAATAGGCAACAGTTTTACAAAAAGCGTTGCATAAATATACTCTAAATGCAACGACCTACAAAATATGTGGCATAAAATATACAAATGCTACGATTTATAACCGTTGCAAAAAATAACATTTAATAAGTAAATAATTTCACAAATAATAATTTGTTTCCCTCCTTTTATTATGGTACACTCGCCCCTTTCCCCCGCTCTCTTTCTGGCTTGCGTTTCCAAAACTCACCCCCGAATTGAAACCTCTGCTGCATGAACCGATTTGGATCCCAAATCTTGCTGCTCTCTTTCTTTCCCAACTTGATTCTGCTCCCGTCTCTCATTTGCAGCCTAATTTTGGTCTGATTTCCTTTATTTCTCTCCTCCCTCTAACAAGCCCTAAATTCTGACTTGTCGATAAATGGATTCATGTTGCAGAGTGGCGGCGTGAACCAGTCATGGGGTTGCTGCTCAACACTTCTATTCCGGTTCCAGTTTGGTCAAACAGAGGTAATATAATCTATCTACTTTATGATTATAGCTGCAAGTATTGAGCAAAGTGGGTTATGTGGTTTTAAAGTGAAAACAGTTAGTATTATCTATTGTTTTCAGTTATGTGATTAGCTAATGAGGATAATATGCTGTTTCAAACTTTCTGGTGAAGAAAAGGCCTTTAAATGTTATGTGTAGAGATTCTATTTAGTTTATCTTGCTTACTTTGATATCAAATATGATGGTAGAGCAAGAGTATGAACTGACTAGTTGTAATTTATTGATTATTCCTAAATATGGCTGAACAGTGATCTATGTGTTTGAATTAGAGCTAGAGGAGATAGGTTGGGCTGAGGAGCAATAAGGTGGTAACGTATGAGGCTTGAATGTAAACAAAAATTTTAGAAATCTGCCTTTTAAAGTGTTGCCTGCAAGGTGCTTGATAAAATGCTTCTATGGACTGTTTTGTTTTAAAAACTGATTTCAGATAAACTTAAAGCTTGGGCTGAATATGTATGTTTTATATAATGATAAACAAAGAGTTTAAACATATTGAATGTAAACAGAAAGTAAATTTAAGCTATAACCAAAAGTTAAAATTTTACATGTCTAGCTTTTTTGGCACACGGTTTTGGGCAGCTGGACAAACCCAAAATACAGGCCTAATCTTTTGCTTAAGGAGGCTGGTATAACATCTTTATTACATTGGAGAGTGGGTATAAATAAACTTATGAATTAGAGTTTATAAAATTGCAAAGTAGGAGTTGAGGAGGGCTGGGCTAGCCGGGTCTGCTGCAGGCAGCTGCAGCCAGCGCCCAGCGCTGTGCTGCACTGCACTGCAGGACCAGTTGAGAAGAATTTTGGTAGCAGTGGTTTGCATAATTTATTCAATTGCTGCAGCATGTATGACATGTAATATGTAGTTGCCTTAATTAATAGCATACCAGAGATTCATGGCAATTAAACTAATAAGTAGGAAGTGATATTGCATGAGATAAGTGGAAGGAGCTGCTGCCTAATGGCAGCAGCGTGCAGCAGATAATAGCAGCAAATAGCTGCTGTAACAACTTTGAACCAGTCAGTTTGACACCCCAATTTGGAGAGCATAGAGTATAGAATGATTGTAATTTGTAGACTATTTTAGAAGATGGATATACCATCTATAAAATTCTGGAAACGGGGTATGAATAACCTACCAAATGGGAAGTTAAAAGTGGCATGGAATAAGCATATAGCTGCTGCCCATGGCAGCAGCCAATGGGCAGCAGCCATGAATGTGTATGACATCAGATGGGGGGCCTTTCTTGAGCTCTTATTTAGTGCAATTAAATTTCTAAGATGGTCTAGCTTGTACTCCTCTATACTAGGTTTATGTATTAGTTATGTAATATCCAAAACATAGTGCAAACGAAGTAAGAAGATGGGGAATTGAGGTTAAGCAATTAGCTACAAGTAGCAGCAAGAAGCTGTTCCAGCAGTGCTTAAGGAATCACTTTGACTTCAAAGTTTAATTTGGAAAATTAGTCATAAAATGTAGTTCTAATATTTTTAATATTGGGTTCACAACTCAATTAGAAAGTACCGTATAAGTTGCCAATTAGTAAAGAGAAATCTAGCAGGGTATGGACTGCTATATAGTGGTTGGGGCCGTGAGACCAATCAAGGCCAAGCCAAGCTTGGCTACTAGCATAGAAGGACCATAGAAGGTTGTTGTGCTAGATCAATCCATGCTATGAAACTATTAGAGCAACAAGAAGGGTTGATAGTTACACTTAGCCAACAAGAGGACTCACATTTGTCCCTTGTTGTAATTCCTGGTCTTGACTCTTGAATAATATACTTTGGCTTCAGTGCATTTCAGAATCGATTGAATTATTGTTTGTTAATTTAATAACTCCTATTTTTCAGATTTGCAGGGTCATGGTGGTCAATTTTGTATTAGTATTGTTTAGATAATTTAAGCTGTTAAAAATATTTTGAGAATCTATATTCATTTCAAATTCAATATGCTCAGTTTTATTTTTTAATTTTTTGTTTTCTGAAGAACTGCAATTGTTTTAGAAAATTTGCAATCCTTTCATTTTCAGAGATTAAGGTGGATGTAGACCTTTCTAAGATTGATGTAATACCATATGGACATTATTTTGTATGAATAATCTGCTAATAAAAACTAGTGGCAGTTAAGTAATCCATCTCAACCCAATCATCTTATATATGTTCAAGATGAATTGGTAATTACTTTGGTAGATTGAACCACAAGTTTTGATTCTTCGTAAGTTTTCACGTGGAGAGAACATGTGGGAAGGGGGAAAAGTGGATAAATTCACTTACAATGTATTTGCTGTTATATATTATGGTAGCGTATTCTTCTATTTCTTTGCAGCGAAAATAATTTGATGTACTGTCTCAAAAGTATTGTTGAATATATTTTATCATATTGCTTGGTTTGCTCTTTGTTGTTTTAATTGTATTCGAGTATGGATTTTCTCCATCTTGGAATTACTGAGCAGTTAATAATTCCATCTTTTGGACATGATAAGTGGAACCTTTTGGTAATTACGAGATATTGGTGAACAGTATGAGAAGTGGAACCATTTGGTAAGTTAGAATTTCGAATAGTAGGAACTGCTCAAGTGTTGGAACAAATGTTTGACATTGCTCATTACCTTTTCTCTTTTGTTATCCCTTCTTTTCAGGTGCCACCGCTTTTGCTTCTTGTATTAAGTCATGCTGTTGAGCAGTGTGGAGCTGACAATAATGGACAATGCAAATCTAATGGGCCTTTGAAACCCAGGCCTCATACTTTTTCTATCTTGGAATTTGGGGCAGTTGGAGATGGTAAAGCACTGAACATAGTTGCCTTTCAGAATGCCATTTTCTATGTTAAGTCCTTTGCTGACAAGGGTGGTGCTCAGCTCTATGTTCCACTGGGCAGGTGGCTTACTGGAAGCTTCAGTCTTACCAGCCACCTTACACTCTTCCTTTATCTTTAACTAATGGCCCAGAATACCATGTCTCGCAGGTATCTTTCTTGTGTCATTGAAAGACAAGAAAGGCGGCGGTTGATCCTTCAAGATGAGGAGGATGAAGCACGATTATGTTATATATGTTCGGATTAGTTTTGGGATTAAGCTTATGTAGACAAATATATTGGGATTTCGTAGTATTATTAGCTATTGAATAGTTATTTTATATATGAAATCGTTGTATATACTATGTTCTTTAAGAACTTTTATTATTTATATAGAGTACTTTTGAAAAGCGTAGCATTTTATTTTCAAAAGCGTTGCATAAAATGATTAAAGGGACATAAAATCTTTTTAAACTGTGGCATAATGATATGCAAACCGTGGCATTTTCTATACTTGAGCGTTGCATATGAAAATAAAAACCGTGGCATTAGTTGTTACAAAGCGTTGCATATAGCAACAAATACCGTGGCATTAGCAAAACTTGTGAACTATCATAAGCGTTGCATATAATATTGTTGCCGTGACATTAAATATTTCGACCGTTGCATTTGCCTTTTATAATCGTGGTATTTAGTTTACGAAAGCGTTGCATATTTTGGCAAAAAACCGTGGTATTTAGTTTATAAAAGCGTTGCATATTTTGCCAAAAACCCGTGGTATTTAATTTAAGAAAGCGTTGCATATTTGGAGATAAAACCGTGGTATTTTGTTTTCAAAAGCGTTGTGTATTGTGGGAAAAAACCGTGGCATTTGTTTCACAAAAAAACCGTTGCATATAGTACCTAAATTGATATGGATTTGCCAACCGTTGCATAATCTCAAAAAACCGTTGCATATGAGAATATGTTACGGAGGCAGATGCGGCGCTTAGGTGACCGTTGCATAAAGGCTAACGCAACGACAAAGTAGGGTTTATGCAACGAAACAGGGGCATTGCATAAAGCCTTTTATGTAGTAGTGTTAGCTGTAGGCACTTATTGTTTAGCACTGCCTACAGGCAAGTCCATTTATTTAGATAATTGTTATTTTACTGAATATCATTAGAAACATTATTTCAAATTTTGTATTAGATATTGATGGATTTGAAATTATAATAAAGAACAATAGTTGTTCTATTTATAAAATAATGTTTTATATGGTATTGGTAATCTATGAAGTGGACTTTATATACTTGACTTGAATGAAAATATACTTCAAATAGAACAAACTAAGAAAAGGAAAAGAGATGATATTAATTATACCTATATGTGGCACTGTAGACTCGGTCATATCAATGAAACGAGATTATCCAAGTTGCATAAGGATGGGCTCTTAGAGCTATCCAATTATAAATCATATCCAACTTGTGAATCTTGTCTCATGGGTAAAATGACTAAATCTCTTTTTAGTGGAGAAGGAGAAAGAGTTACAGAGTTGTTAGCGTTGGTTCACACAGACGTTTGTGGACCTACGACAACGAATGAACAAGATGGATATTTTTATTTTATTACTTTCATTGATGATCACTCAAGATTTGGATATGTGTATTTAATGAAATACAAATCTGAATCATTTAAAAAGTTCAATGAGTTCAGAATTGAAAGAGAGAAATAAACGGGCAAAAGTATTAAGATTCTTCGATCAGATCGAGGTGGAGAATACATAAGCGATGAGTTTCTCAATTGTCTCAAAAAGAAAAATATATAATTTCACAATGGACTCCACCAGGTACACCACAGTTAAATGGAATATCTGAAAGGAGAAATCGAATATTGTTGGACATGGTTTGATCCATAATGAATTTTACCAATCTTCCAATATCACTATGGGGTTATGCCCTAGAAGCGGCTGCATATCTACTAAATAAGGCCCCCTCAAAATCCGTCCCCAAGACTCCATATGAGATGTAGACAGGGAGAAAATTTGGTCTTAAGCATGTTAGGATCTGGGGATGTCCATCTTATGTGAAAAAGTTTCAAAATGATAAACTGGGGACAAGATCTGATAAGTACACGTTTGTGGGAAATCCTAAAGAAAGTTTGGGATACTATTTCTGCAATCCTACTGAGCAAAATGTGTTTCTGCGAAACACACTGCCTTCTTGAAAAAAGGAGTTTATCCTTGAAGGGGCTAGTGGGAGAAAAATAGATCTTGAAGAAATTCAAGAACCATAAACCACTACAGATCAAGTGGATGAACCTGTCCAAGTAGAGACACCTACTGTACAACACCCTATTCGTAAATCTGAAAAAGTATCGAAGATACCTAAAAGGTATGGATTCGTCATAGAGGATGACGATGAGGTACACATCATGGATGATAATGATCCATTGAATTACGAACAGACTATGAGTAATAAAGACTCAGAGAAATGGTTGATGACCATAAAATCTAAAATGGATTTTGAAGCTATGCTCAAGTCCATTTGGATTTTTATTGCGATTGCAGCTTATTTTTTACTTAATCTGGCAAAATGGACATGGAGACGCCCTTCCTCAAATATATATTATTAGAGGAGAATGTATGTATGATATAGCCAGATGGTTTTTTGTTTTAATGGTTGAAGCAAATCATGTATATGTGCTACAACATTCCATTCATGGATTGAAGCAAGATTCTCGTAGATGGAACATTGGTTTTGATGAGACAATTAAAGAGTTTGATTTTATCAAAAACGAGGATGAACCATGAGTGTACAAGAAGGTTAGTGGGAACGCTGTTTCATTTCATATATTATATGTTGATGATATATTACTGATAGGGAATGAAAAATCTTATGCTAAAATAGATCAAAATAAAGTTGTCTAAACATTCCTCTATGAATGATTTGGGTAGAACATCCCGCATTGGGGATATAAATCTGTATTAATATGTTTAAAAGGATGTTCGGCTTAACCCAAGGAAATATATATTCATTAGATGCTAAAGGCGTTTAGCATGGCAAGCTCCAAAAGGTGCCTCATGATGAAGAGCTGTGGAGTGTATCTCTCTAAAATTGTCCTCAATAAAAGAGAGATCGCATGAGTTACTACCATGTATGCAATGAAATATATGAGATTTGATGTTGATTAGTCATATTCTAGAGAAGATCACTGTGAGACAGTGATATACATCTTAAAGTACTTAACTGACACTAAGGATGTCATCATGACACATGATGGGTCTGAATTAAACTAGAGGACTAAACAGACTCAAGTTTTCAGACTAACCAAGATGACAGCCAAATCCACTTTAGGGTAAGTCGTTACCTTAAAAGGTGGTGCAGTAAATTGGAAAAGTTCCAAACAGCAAAAAGTTGCTGGGTTAGTGACAAAGACAAAGTATATAACTGTAAGTGAAGCTGTAAGTTGATGTTTCAGATGAAAAGTTCATTACAGAACTAGAAATAGTTCCTAAGTCTCATCTTGAATTTAAACATGTGTTGCGGCACTTTAATTAAAGAAAACATTGAAAGAGGAGAGTGTAGACT
Source organism: Panax stipuleanatus (assembly GCA_020205555.1). Lineage (NCBI taxonomy): Eukaryota > Viridiplantae > Streptophyta > Magnoliopsida > Apiales > Araliaceae > Panax > Panax stipuleanatus. The sequence continues at coordinate 83,508,673 of CM035118.1, forward strand.
CTCAAGATAACATTGCAGATCCATTTACTAAAGCTTTAACATAACAGCAGTTTGATCGTCACTTAGAGAAGAAGGGAATGAGATACCATGGCGATTGGCTTTAGTGCAAGTGGGAGATTGAAAGTAGTATGCATACAGGCCAAATATGTATGATGATAAAGCATGTACTTTGAAGACAATCTTATTTATTTATTAATAAAAATATTCATTTATTAAAGGCATTTAATTATCTATATGGTGCAGTTTTTATAATATGTAAATAACCCATAGTTTTAAGCAATGCTTTTAGAATCATGATGTTGATCATGCTAATGAGATTTAAATTCTTAGAAAGCTTAAAACTAAAATAGTTTCTAATCGTGGGATTACCAAAAAGGGGATTAGTAAATCCGGATAGAGTGGTACATATGTTGCTTGCTCATTGGATGAGGATGATTAATCTCATTATCATTTGTGTGGAGACACTAAAACAAGTATGTAGGTGCTTATTGGAGAATAAGTTCACTGAACGTGACTCGCTATGGAATACCTAATGGAGTTTTACTCGCCTGTCAATAGGAATTTCTAATGTGATAGTAGTACAAGTGATCCTTGGACTTGAGATTATCATAGTATCTTGTATGTAATGAATTATGCTTTGACTTATTCCTTAAAGCCTTTAGGGTATATAAAAGGGTATGCGTAGGTATAATGAGTTACATATGGAGATAAGGAATGATCAATAAAGAATCTATCACCTCTAGTAAAAGAGGAGATATGTCCTATGTGATTCGGTAAATGACAACCCAGGAATCCTTGGCCGAGGTGGAATGAAATTAGAAAGGAGTTTTAATTTGCATTAAATGGAGTTGTGCATTTTCTAATCGAAATACATATAATTAAATAAAATAAAACTTGATAGTAAATCCATGTCTTATATTTAATTGGGACATTGTATGGTGGAAGGATTGAATTGTACGGTAACTATTTACTCACAGGTTCTTTTATGATTAATATTGAAATCTATATTATCTAGAAAGTCGTTGATCGCTAGGGAGGCTTATCCCTATTGTAGAATAAATATTATTTATTTAAATAGATTATTAGTTTAATTTATTTATTTAAATAAGATTAGAATTTTTTTAATTGATTTATTCACAACCGGTTTAATATGGAGAACCTAAAGGGTCACACCATAAAAGAAAGAATAATTATTTAAGAAGGTAATGGCATAATCATAATAATGCATTAAGTATAATTAATTTAATCTAAGGTGATAGAATAAATTAAATTGTTTAATGTTTATTATTTAATATTTTGGAAATATTAAATATAAATTAATAAGAGGAGTCTTATTAATATTATTATAATTATAATTATTTTAATTTCTAAAGTAGTTTAGTAATTAATTTAATATTAGTACTCTCATTTATTCCTAATAAGATTAGGAGACAAATTAATTATATAATTTAATTAATTATTCCCAATGTGGTGGAAAACCCAAATTAATTAAAGGAGTTTAATTAATTAAATAAAATCCCACGTCTAATAGGATTAGAAGGGTTGACGAATATCTATATAAGAGGAGTCTTATAATAGATATCAGTTGATGCAATTTCAATTGTTGGAGAGTACTTCTTTTCTATAGAGGATAAAAAACTAAGCCAACCACCCTTCTTCTTGATAATTCCTCTTCTTTGGTGGATCACCTCTAAAGGCCAAACACTTGGGTGGCTAACGTTGATCAAAAGAAGGAATCTAACCCAAAAATTCAAGGAGATCACGAAGAACAAGGAGTTGAACTCGTACATGTGGAAGCTTCGTTCTACAAGGGTATGATTCCATAACTTCTTATTTATTATTTTAAATTAATAATTTGCATAAAGGATGATCTGGGTAATGGTTTTGTAGAAATTTTTTAAAACTCTGATATAGCATGCTTCCGCTAATTCTTGCAATTTAATTGCGTCACGATTTCGTACAAACCCAACAGAGCTACCACATAGGCTACCTCACCTATTCTCCTTAATACTTGAAATGGCCCAATGAATCTCGGGCTTAACTTTCCCTTTTTACCAAAATGGATCTTGTTTTTCCAAGGCGACACTTTCAGAAATACATGACTCCCGACATTAAACTCTCGTAGCTGTCTGTGTTGATCTGCATATTTCTTTAGTCGGTCTTAAGATGCTTGCAACCGTTGTCGTATAATTCGAATCTTCTCAGTGGTTTGTTGTACTAACTCAGGTCCAAGCATTTTCCTTTCCCCAACTTCATCCCAGCATAACGGTGTTCTACACTTCCTACCATATAAGGCTTCATATGGTGGCATTCCAATACTGGCATGGTAGCTGTTGTTGTACGCGAATTCTACCAAAGGCAACTGATCCTCCCAACTACCTTTAAAATCCATAATGTAGGTTCTCAATATATCCTCCAATGTCTGAATAGCTCTTTCACTTTGTCCATCGATTTGCGGGTGGTATGTTGTACTCAACTTTAGCTGGATTCCCAAGTGCGCTTGAAGACTCCTCCAAAAGTTCAAAGTAAACCGTGGATCTCTGTCTGACACTATGGATACAGGAACTCCATGTCTAGAAATAATCTTTTTTATGTATAACTTAGCCAATTGATCGAGATTATAAGTAACCTTGATAGGTAGAAAATGAGCTGACTTGGTGAGACGATCAACTATTACCCAAATAGCATTGTAGCCTTTCTGAGTGACAGGAAGTCCTACCACAAAATCCATGGTAATGTACTCCCACTTCCATTTAGGAATCGATAGAGGTTGTAGCAAGTGTAAGAACCCGGATTTTCAGAAATTATTAAATAAGGATTTAATAAATAAAATTCTTAAACCGTGAGATGGGTTCGAATAAAAAGATATATATGTGATATGAGGTATGTGGTATTATATTACATAGGGTAATATGGACTATGTAATATGTGTTTTTGTGATTAATGAATATATTATTAATATATATTTGTTATTTATTTTAGAGACGATTCAATTGAGGTAAAGGAAGTGGATAAATTCCTATCGATATTAAATAATAAATAGAATTATTTTATCATAGTAAGTTGGTGACATTAAATATCCTTAATGTATAATCACCATATTCTTGTGTATGTGTACTAATAACTCGTATGTTTATAATATAGGTTATTAATAGCTCTTAAGCTATCCGTGAATAGGTTTGGATAGTGAAGCATGAGTTAGTTAAGGAATTAACTAATAAGAATAAATATTGGTTAATTTAAGTTGTGAGTTATATTATAGAATAATATAATGTGAATATTGAACCTTAATTAACTAAGGTAATATGGTACAAGGTTTAATTTACTTAAGTAAAGGAGTGAATTAATATATATGTTGAATATATGATTATAATTAGTACCTTCTATATATTACTTAGAATGGTAATATGTGTGAAAGTCTAATGTACAAATAACGTTAATAGATATATATACATTATTAAAGAGAAATGAAAATCATTATATCTTTAAATAAATATTTGAAGAAATTGATTTGGGAACAATTTATAGAAAAGAAAGAGAAATAATTATTATAAAGGATATTAAAATAAATTCTAATATTGAATTATTTTAATAAAGGAGGAAATATTATTTTTGAATAATAATATTACCCTATATGTTTTTGGTATGATGTAATAAGTGTGATTAATTAATATGGTAAATACATTAAAACATATTTGCTATATATAAATAAATTGATGGAAATAAATTATTATAATAGAAAATAAACTTATTACCTATTTTCTATATATAATGTATGTACATGTGCCATACATGTAATTATTTTAGTAGATATTATATTAAGAATAATATCTTGAGACAATAAGTAAATTATTTTCTAACAATGAATATCTTTATTTGGAGAAAACATAATATTTTATGTTATGGCAAAATACATAATTCCTAATGTATTTTCAAGAAAGTTTATTAATGAAAGAAAACTAAGTTATTTCAATATATTAAATAACTTAAGTTATTATTTTATCGTAGATTTTATAATAATTAATAGAGTAAATATTAATTATTCTAGTGTAAAGGTTATACATATAATTGTTCAAGGTAGCTAAATAATTTAGCATTAAAGTGCATGTGTCACACAAACCTTATATTAAAAGAATATTAAAGTGTGATGGGAGTGATAATAAGCTTAAGGTAAGCTTGTGAGATATGCCTAGTGTGGCAAAGTGGTGGAATAAACATTCATTAAATAAATTAATGAATGAATAATTAATGGAATTAATTATTATTATTATGTGAATAAATTTCTATGTGCAATGATGTGCAATTATAAGTTATATAGTAGCTACATCTATATAATATAGAATGAAGTGTGACACTTCAAGAAAACTATATAATATAGGAAACTATATGATTAAGTGTAATAATAAAGTTACAATAATGGGGTGTGACACTATTCAATTAAAATATATTCGGTATTGTCAAATGTACATGGATTATATGATTGGGTGTATGTGTGACCCTATCATATCATATGGTAATAAAATTAAGTTATTAGATATAAGCTTGCAAATTAGTCCATGTGAGAACAATAATGGTCAATCAAGTGGTTAGGGTACATAAATAGTGGTAGTTGGTGGGAGTTAGCCACCAACTTCCCTTTTGCCCTTTGGGTAATAACCATAGGAGAATAATAGCTTGATAATGAATAGATGCAATACATTGGTGTGTAGAGTTTGTAAATTCAATTACTACATTGTTGCTAAGAAAGCATATAATAAGAAATGTAATTACATCATGAGCATATTATAAGGTGTAATGATGAGGAAGGACCATGAATAGTAGTAGTTGGTGGAGTTAGCCACCAACTCCTCTTTGACCATTGGGTATTACCCATAGGAGGGTAATAGATTGTTTATAATAGAGAACATGTAATGCAATGGTATTACATTATGAACATATTATAAGATGTAATATTGAGTATAATATTATTTTAGGAGATTATATTATTATAAGCTTGTGGACTATTAAGTACTAAGTTCACATAATTATGCCTTGTGTGGCATAAATAATGAAGTTAAATCAAGGAGATTTAATTGGAAGTATTAGAAGAGAATGAATGGTTGATATTAATTATCATTATAATATTTAGTATGTTTATGATAATAATTTTATGGAAAATTATGGTATGAGAATACTCAACTATTTTATATCTAGTCCAATTAAGATATTAATGGGTTAAACCAATGTACATGAGGTACATTATTATATATATTGGTATGCTTGTAATATGTGGGTGTACATATATATATATATATATATATATATATATATGTATACCTATAGCTTAATGTAATATAGTAACATTAAGTCATTGAAATTGATTTAGTGAGCCAAAAATGAGATATAACATAAGTATGCTAGCATGCAAATGTACTAATGCTAAGTTTGTAGCTTGTCCTAAAATCATTGTCCATTTCTTATAACACATGAATAGGCCAATGGTCTAGGCTATGTCTTCAATTGCCCAAACTCTAGGATGGTGATGATGGCTATACATATGATTTCAATGATGAAGGAGGGAGTGGCCCAAATAGTGAAACTCAACCACTTCCAACAACTCTTGCTTGCCCAATGAACTTCTCTTCTTTTCCATTGGTTTAAATTGTGGGGCAAAAACCAAGTTTGTGTAATGGCTTTCCTATAAATAGAAGCCTCCCCTTTACAATTCTAGGTTGCTAAGTTATTGATGAGTTTATATATAAGAGTTTCTGATGCTATAGAAATCTGAGAAAGAAGCTAGCATAGTAATTCAAAGCTCCAAGAGGTATAACTCTTACTTTAAATTCTTAGTTTTGAGTTTACAAATTCATAAGAGATTTCATGAATTAGTGGAGAATTGTTATGTAAGATGATGTTAATATGTTGAGTAGAGTCTAAATATATGTTATAGATACAATATGATGGCTTTCAAGCTTGTTAAATGAAGTAAGAAAAGGATTAGCTGAAGCTCTGTTTTAGCAGTAAAGTTTCTGGTCTGGAAACGAAGACGCGCGGCCGCGCGTCTCCCTAGTACAAATGGGGCGCGGCCGCGCCCTCTGCAGAAACTCTTGGTGATTTTGTGTTTTCTGGTTGGTTAAGCATACTAGTTAGACTCTAATAATTTCATAAAGGGGTCTGACATGTGTACTAAGGTTGTCATGCACATAGTGAGATTGTATTAGTTAGGTTTAACATAATTTCCTAAAAGAAAACGTAAAGTTTTGAAAATGAGACTTGACGAATTTTGTGTTCTTTGAGTCGGACTTTTGAGACATGTGTAAGTGTCTTGGTTATGTGTATCAATGGGTATGAAGGTAGTTGTTAATCAGTTACCTTGGCTAATAGTAAACAATTATACCTTGTTGTAGTAGAGTTTTTAATGAAAACTTAAGGTTTTATAAACAAATTGTGGCATATATAAGTCATGTTTATATTCTGACTTTTTAAGCATGATTATATGGTTTAGATATGCATGATATGTGAGTCGAAGGTATTGAGCATACACTAGAACACATTGTTTAAATTAAAAATGATTTCAAAAGACAAACTTAGAGTTTTTGGACATATATATAGGATGTCCACGTTCTGATCATTGAGCATGTATAGATGACTTATATATATGTGTTCTAATACATGAGAATCATGACTACAAGGTACTTTGCATATACTTAGTTACCTTTGTTAACTTAAAGCGATTTTTATGAAATGTTTAGAATGTGTAAGATGATAGCATCAAACACGGAGTGAGTTACATTATGATCATACGAGCATGTATATTAGGATTCATTATGCCTATAGACATGTTGACATAAGCATCATGTGATGAAACATGGATTTCACCTATGCACGCATATTCGAGAAAATGAATTTCTAAAGCATAGACTATGTGATTAAGTATACATGTGTAGTATAAGCACGAGCATGCCTACTTAGTGTGGTTAAGCCTTGTTATGTGATAACATGACTTTAGTAGTTGAGCTTTATAGATTTAAGTAATTTACGTAGAGCTACGCTATTCAAAGCTAAATAGTTCGAATATGAATTTGAAAACCTACTTAATGTGTGTGTATAATATATATCAGAATGCATGATATATTAGGACCAAACTGAGTTTATGAAATCTCAAGTTTGGTTCTGGCAAGGAGTCGTTCGGCCGCGCCACTCCCAAGCTTAATTGCCGCGCGGCCGCGCCGAGTTGCAGAGCTGCCAAGAACAGTTTGTTAACTGTCTGGACCTAAGTTATTTTCCTTAAGGACCCTAAGGACCAAAATAGAATGGTTTCTATATAATAAGTATGAAGGTATGATGTTGTAACATCGTGGTTATCCTAAGATAGAGTGAAACGAAACCAAGATTAGAAAACGATATACTAATTGTTATTCTATTAAGAACATATGAAATGTATGACTGATGGATGTAAATCCATGATTATATAACTGTGTAGGAATACACGAAGTGCAGATAGCTTTAAGCAGTTAAGTCGTAGTTGTTAAACTACGAATCAGGCAAGTCTTTCAGTTCCTATTTGATATATGAATTCAATAACTGTTAGATGAATTATATTATGCTGTGATAATGTGAACTTATATATGAATTGTATATGAGATATAAATGAGATTGAAAGTTGATCTTTGATGATATACTTGTTATGTGAAAAGTAACATGCGTAGTAAATATAAATTGTTTATAAATGCATGAACTGAGTATAATGTTGTATGCTATGTGATGCATGAAAACTGTTAGAATTGCTGAGCTGTCGAGCTCACTCTTGCAAATAACCACTTTTGCAGGTTAAGAACTTACGATAAAGACTTCGTGCTTCTTGATTGATAAAGATAGATAGTATCGAATTGAAGAAGTACTATTTAGATTATTGCTTGAACCCTGTTTAGATTCTAGAAGTATTACTTGATAGTTGTTTACACTGTTTAATACAGGTTGTGTTGTAAAGATGTATTAGTTAATACATAGAGGATATCAAGTCGAGTTGTAAGCGTTATACGATAACTCAAATATAATTAATCATATTTTATAATTGATTCAAGGGTTGTAATTGATTCAAGTTATGAAATCAATAAAAGATTTTATTCAAGGAGGATTGAAAAAGTTTAAATTATTCCGCATTTTAGTAACATCGAACATGATGTAAAGATGAGATCTTGGATATAAATAGAATTTATATTCTAAATTGTAATAAGTAAAGATGTATTCTTTTAGTAATGAATAAAAGATATAATAGTTTGGCGTTAGTAGTATCGTGACTGCACCGAATCCGAGGTTTCGAAGGAACGTGGATTTGGGGGCGTCACAGGTTGGTATCAAAGCTGTAGGTTATAAACCTTAGGTAAGTGTACCTTAGACTATAACCTGAGAGAGTGAAAGATAAGATTAAAATATATCTAAATGAAGATTCAAAGAAGAATCTCGAAATATCTAGAGAATGAGAATCAAGAGTTTCCTAACTCTGGTAATGAAAATGTTAAGACGATGTCTATAATATGAATATGACAAGGATAGTAAGAATAAACTCAGATGGAGTTTGGTTGATAATAGGGAAAGAACCCTAAGGTATAGTGATGATCACGACATGATCAGATTGAATTGTAAAATGATAGATAGTCTGTAATGACTAAGTATGTATAGCTTGATGCTATAAGAGAATGTACTATGATATAGTACGAGATGAACTCATGAGGAGTTGTATGTGATGAAACATAGAAAGCTCGTAACGAGCAAGTGATAAAGTAAGATAGATTTAAGTGTTGGACTTCCATTGAGGACTCATGTAACGGCTTAGTTGTACAAACTTTTGTATGGGCAGAAGTTTTGTGCTTGAACTGAGTACATCACATTGATAATCGTTGGAATGTTAGTGTCGCGGTATCATTATACATATGGCGGAAACGTGATTCTTTTCTCATATTTATTTTGATAGATAGAGATTTCTAAGATATAATTAGATAATACTAAGATTAGGTGCGAGTTCTTAAGACTTATGCCTATGACGAGTTCGTGACTCATAATCGTATGATGGGACCCCTCAGCGAATGGACGATTTTGGTCTGACTAGGATAAGTTCCTCAACCCATATGATTGTGGTAAGTTCCTGAACTTTCATGGTGTGGTAAGTTGGTGAACTGTACTGAGAATAGATATATTATATAAGAGTTTTGGAATAGTGAGCATTGATGGTAGTAAGAGATTGAAGTGTTGGAGAAATTTGGATTTTTCTAAATCTTCTAGCTACGCTAGATTTTCAAAATTTATTGACTTCGTGCTAGTGTTTGCACTTCGGTTTTCTTGAGAAAAACATTGAGTCGGGTGACTGAACCAATGAGTTTTAAAAACAACACCGTTATTCATATGTATAAGCTATTTGTTTCGGCTAAGATAAAAATAATTTGAAAATCTTTTAAAATATATTTTGACCATATGCATCATTTGATATGATGTAGAATGGTAAACGATGGAGTCATCAATGCAATCGAACCTAGTGTAGGTTGTGATCGAAAGATCGTCAGCCCACTATGGTATGATGTAATACGACAAAGTCATAAAATGGCGGAATCCTCAACGTATTATTAAGTTGGTGCGGCATCATGATGTCATAAAATAGTTTTTGGTTTTTCTTTCGAATTATGAAAAGTGACTAAATTATTTCGATTGATGTCCGAATTGTTGATAAGAGTCTAAGCTATTTGATTCGGCTAGGCGACTGTTGAAAAGAGATTATAGAATTCAAGCATTCTTGTGTATTTATGCCAAACCAGATTGCTCTGGTGCGGATTTTGATGTTGAAAAGCTGTGGTGAACAACCCTATAAGGGAACATAGTTTTCGGGGACAATGGTTCCAAGCGTAACGCATATAGTCGTTACAAAACACTACGTTGCGGCCCAATGTAGTGGTACAATAGGTTGGCCACCTAATGTACGCGTGGAGGGTGTTTTCAGTCTTTGTGATTGATAAACACTCTGGTTTGCAATGTGAAGAATTGTGTTGAAGCATTAGTAAACCTGTGGAAAAGTTCACGGTCTTGTGACCCCTCAACATAAATTTGGAATCTAAGTTATTCATACTACTTCTTGATTATTGAAAAAAAAAATCGTGAAAGATTCTTATTCTTCTTAAGGATGAATATAGTAAGTAGATGCTCCTTAGAAAGGAGAAAGTGATAGAATGCAATTGAGTAAGTTATAATAATAAAACTTCTGAAAAAAGAATGGATAAAATTATTCTAAAGAATATGTAATATTCGGAATAGCACCGAGTAGAGGAAGTTTCGGTGATTCTGAGGACGGAATCCTTATAAGGGGGAGAGGATGTAGGAACCCGAATTTTCAGAAATTATTAACTAAGGATTTAATAAATAAAATTCTTAAACCGTGAGATGGGTTCGAATAAAAAGATATATATGTGATATGAGGTATATGGTATTATATTACATAGGGTAATATGGACTATGTAATATGTGTTTTTGTGATTAATGAATAGATTATTAATATATATTTGTTATTTATTTCAGAGACTATTCAATTGAGGTAAAGGAAGTGGATAAATTCCTATCGATATTAAATAATTTATAGAATTATTTTATCATAGTAAGTTGGTGACATTAAATATCCTTAATGTATAATCACCATATTCTTGTGTATGTGTACTAATAACTCGTATGTTTATAATATAGGTTATTAATAGCACTTAAGCTATCCGTGAATAGCTTTGGATAGTGAAGCATGAGTTAGTTAAGGAATTAACTAATAAGAATAAATATTGGTTAATTTAAGTTGAGAGTTATATTATGGAATAATATAATGTGAATATTGAACCTTAATTAACTAAGGTAATATGGTACAAGGTTTAATTTACTTAAGTAAAGGAGTGAATTAATATATATGTTGAATATATGATTATAATTAGTACCTTCTATATATTACTTAGAATGGTAATATGTGTGAAAGTCTAATGTACAAATAACGTTAATAGATATATATATACGTTATTAAAGAGAAATGGAAATCATTATATCTTTAAATAAATATTTGAAGAAATTGTTTTGGGAACAATTTATAGAAAAGAAAGAGAAATAATTATTATAAAGGATATTAAAATAAATTCTAATATTGAATTATTTTAATAAAGGAGGAAATATTATTTTTGAATAATAATATTACCCTATATGTTTTTGGTATGATGTAATAAGTGTGATTAATTAATATAGTAAATACATTAAAATATATTTGCTATATATAAATAAATTGATGGAAATAAATTATTATAATAGAAAATAAACTTATTACCTATTTTCTATATATAATGTATGTACATGTGCCATACATGTAATTATTTTAGTAGATATTATATTAAGAATAATATCTTGAGACAATAAGTAAATTATTTTCTAACAATGAATATCTTTATTTGGAGAAAACATAATATTTTATGTTATGGCAAAATACATAATTCATAATGTATTTTCAAGAAAGTTTATTAATGAAAGAAAACTAAGTTATTTCAATATATTAAATAACTTAAGTTATTATTTTATCGTAGATTTTATAATAATTAATAGAGTAAATATTAATTATTTTAGTGTAAAGGTTATACATATAATTGTTCAAGGTAGCTGAATAATTTAGCATTAAAGTGCATGTGTCACACAAACCTTATATTAAAAGAATATTAAAGTGTGATGGGAGTGATAATAAGCTTAAGGTAAGCTTGTGAGATATGCCTAGTGTGGCAAAGTGGTGGAATAAACATTCATTAAATAAATTAATGAATGAATAATTAATGGAATTAATTATTATTATTATTATGTGAATAAATTTCTATGTGCAATGATGTGTAATTATAAGTTATATAGTAGCTACATCTATATAATATGGAATGAAGTGTGACACTTCAAGAAAACTATATAATATAGGAAACTATATGATTAAGTGTAATAATAAAGTTACAATAATGGGGTGTGACACTACTCAATTAAAATATATTCGGTATTGTCAAATGTACATGGATTATATGATTGGGTGTATGTGTGACCCTATCATATCATATGGTAATAACATTAAGTTATTAGATATAAGCTTGCAAATTAGTCCATGTGAGAACAATAATGGTCAATCAAGTGGTTAGGGTACATGAATAGTGGTAGTTGGTGGGAGTTAGCCACCAACTTCCCTTTTGCCCTTTGGGTAATAACCATAGGAGAATAATAGCTTGATAATGAATAGATGCAATACATTGGTGTGTAGAGTTTGTTAATTCAATTACTATATTGTTGCTAAGAAAGCATATAATAAGAAATGTAATTACATCATGAGCATGTTATAAGGTGTAATGATGAGGAAGGACCATGAATAGTAGTAGTTGGTGGAGTTAGCCACCAACTCCTCTTTGACCATTGGATATTACCCATAGGAGGGTAATAGATTGTTTATAATAGAGAACATGTAATACAATGGTATTACATTATGAACATATTATAAGATGTAACATTGAGTATAATATTATTTTAGGAGATTATATTATTATAAGCTTGTGGACTATTAAGTACTAAGTTCACATAATTATGCCTTGTGTGGCATAAATAATGAAGTTAAATCAAGGGGATTTAATTGTAAGTATTAGAAGAGAATGAATGGTTGATATTAATTATCATTATAATATTTGAGTATGTTTATGATAATAATTTTATGGAAAATTATGGTATGAGAATACTCAACTATTTTATATCTAGTCCAATTAAGATATTAATGGGTTAAACCAATGTACATGAGGTACATTATTATATATATTGGTATGCTTGTAATATGTGGGTGTACATATATATATATATATATGTGTGTGTATACCTATAGCTTAATGTAATATAGTAACATTAAGTAATTGAAATTGATTTAGTGAGCCAAAAATGAGATATAACATAAGTATGCTAACATGCAAATGTACTAATGCTGAGTTTGTAGCTTGTCCCAAAATCATTGTCCATTTCTTATAACACATGAATAGGCCAATGGTCTAGGCTATGTCTTCAATTGCCCAAGCTCTAGGATGGTGATGATGGCTATACATATGATTTCAATGATGAAGGAGGGAGTGGCCCAAATAGTGAAACGCAACCACTTCCAACAACTCTTGCTTGCCCAATGAACTTCTATTCTTTCCTTTGGTTTAAATTGTGGGGGCAAAAACCAAGTTTGTGTAATGGCTTTCCTATAAATAGAAGCCTCCCTTTTACAATTCTAGGTTGCTAAGTTCTTGATGAGTTTATATAGAAGAGTTTGTGATGCTATAGAAATCTAAGAAAGAAGCTAGCATAGTAATTCAAAGCTCCAAGAGGTATAACTCTTACTTTAAATTCTTAGTTTTGAGTTTACAAATTCATAAGAGATTTCATGAATTAGTAGGAGAATTGTTATGTAAGATGATGTTAATATGTTGAGTAGAGTCTAAATATGTGTTATAGATACAATATGATGACTTTCAAGCTTGTTACATGAAGTAAGAAAAGGATTAGCTGAAGCTCTGTTTTAGCAGTAAAGTTTCTGGTCTGGAAACGGAGACGCGCAGCCGCGCGTCTCCCTAGTACAAATGGGGCGCGGCCGCGCCCTCTGCAGAAACTCTTGGTGATTTTGTGTTTTCTGGTTGGTTAAGCATACTAGTTAGACTCTAATAATTTCATAAAGGGGTCTGACATGTGTACTAAGGTTGTCATGCACATAGTGAGTTGTATTAGTTGGTTTAACATAATTTCCTAAAAGAAAACGTAAAGTTTTGAAAATGAGACTTGACGAATTTTGTGTTCTTTGAGTCGGACTTTTGAGACATGTGTAAGTGTCTTGGTTATGTGTATCAATGGGTATGAAGGTAGTTGTTAATCAGTTACCTTGGCTAATAGTAAACAATTATACCTTGTTGTAGTAGAGTTTTTAATGAAAACTTAAGGTTTTATAAACAAATTGTGGCGTATATAAGTCATGTTTATATTCTGACTTTTTAAGCATGATTATATGGTTTAGATATGCATGATATGTGAGTCGAAGGTATTGAGCATACACTAGAACACATTGTTTAAATTAAAAATGATTTCAAAAGACAAACTTAGAGTTTTTGAACATATATATAGGATGTCCACGTTCTGATCATTGAGCATGTATAGATGACTTATATATATGTGTTCTAATACATGAGAATCATGACTACAAGGTACTTTGCATATACTTAGTTACCTTTGTTGACTTAAAGTGATTTTTATGAAATGTTTAGAATGTGTAAGATGATAGCATCAAACACGGAGTGAGTTACATTATGATCATACGAGCATGTATATTAGGATTCATTATGCCTATAGACATGTTGACATAAGCATCATGTGATGAAACATGGATTTCACCTATGCACGCATATTCTAGAAAATGAATTTCTAAAGCATAGACTATGTGATTAAGTATACATGTGTAGTATAAGCACGAGCATGCCTACTTAGTGTGGTTAAGCCTTGTTATGTGATAACATGACTTTAGTAGTTGAGCTTTATTGATTTAAGTAATTTTACGTAGAGCTACGCTATTCAAAGCTAAATAGTTCGAATATGAATTTGAAAACCTACTTAATGTGTGTGTATAATATATATCAGAATGCATGATATATTAGGACCAAACTGAGTTTATGAAATCTCAAGTTTGGTTCTGGCAAGGAGTCGCGCGGCCGCACCACTCCCAAGCTTAATTGCCGCGCGGCCGCGCCGTGTTGCAGAGCTGCCAAGAACAGTTTGTTAACTGTCTGGTCCTAAGTTATTTTCCTTAAGGACCCTAAGGACCAAAATAGAATGGTTTCTATATAATAAGTATGAAGGTATGATGTTGTAACATCGTGGTTATCCTAAGATAGAGTGAAACGAAACCAAGATTAGAAAACGATATACTAATTGTTATTCTATTAAGAACATATGAAATGTATGACTGATGGATGTAAATCCATGATTATATAACTGTGTAGGAATACACGAAGTGCAGATAGCTTTAAGCAGTTGAGTCGTAGTTGTTAAACTACGAATCAGGCAAGTCTTTCAGTTCCTATTTGATATATGAATTCAATAACTGTTAGTTGAATTATATTATGTTGTGATAATGTGAACTTATATATGAATTGTATATGAGATATAAATGAGATTGAAAGTTGATCTTTGATGATATACTTGTTATGTGAAAAGTAACATGCGTAGTAAATATAAATTGTTTATAAATGCATGAACTGAGTATAATGTTGTATGCTATGTGATGCATGAAAACTGTTAGAATTGCTGAGCTGTCGAGCTCACTCTTGCAAATAACCACTTTTGCAGGTTAAGGACTTACGATAAAGACTTCGTGCTTATTGATTGATAAAGATAGATAGTATCGAATTGAAGAAGTACTATTTAGATTATTGCTTGAACCCTGTTTAGATTCTAGAAGTATTACTTGATAGTTGTTTACACTGTTTAATACAGGTTGTGTTGTAAAGATGTATTAGTTAATACATAGAGGATATCAAGTCGAGTTGTAAACGTTATACGATAACTCAAATATAATTAATCATATTTTATAATTGATTCAAGGGTTGTAATTGATTCAAGTTATGAAATCAATAAAAGATTTTATTCAAGGAGGATTGAAAAAGTTTAAATTATTCCGCATTTTAGTAACATCGAACATGATGTAAAGATGAGATCTTGGATATAAATAGAATTTATATTCTAAATTGTAATAAGTAAAGATGTATTCTTTCAGTAATGAATAAAAGATATAATAGTTTGGCGTTAGTAGTATCGTGACTGCACCGAATCCGAGGTTTCGAAGGAACGTAGATTTGGGGGCGTCACAGCAAGCCACTTTGTTTTTTATGCTCGGCTTTAACTCTCTGGCATGTGAGACACTTGCTTACCCATTCTACTATCTCTCTTTTCATGTTCGACCACCAAAAGTGTTGACTCAAGTCCTTATACATCTTGGTACTTCCCGGATGCTACAACAAACTTGGAACTATGAGCTTCTGCTAGATTTCATCTTTCAATACCGGTACCGCTGGAACCCACACTCTATTCTCATACCTCAGTACTCCCTCTTTATCCAGTCAAAATTTAATGTTCGTCCCTTGGGTTATCTCAGCCTTACATTTCTGACATGCTTCATCTTTCTCCTGCATCTCTTTGATTTTATCCATTAAGGTTAAGGTTGTGTCTATTACGAATAGCTTCTGGTTGGAGTTAGTTGGAGCTCTTACTTCAATCTCGAGTTTTTCAAATTCTTTTATCAGTACCTCGTTCTTTGTAATGGTATTCAACTTCTCTTGATTCTTTCGGCTCAATGCATCTGTAACTACGTTGGCTTTACTAGGATGATATAAAATCTCACAATCAAAGTTCTTGATTAACTTTAACCACCGTCTTTGTCTCATGTTCAGCTCCTTTTGTGTAAAAATATACTTTAGACTTTTGTGATCTGTGTATATCTCACACTTTCCCCCATACAAATAATGTTGCCATATCTTCAAAGCAAAAACTACTGCGGCCAACTCCAGATCATGAGTAGGATACCTTTTCTCATAATCTTTAAGTTGTCGCGAAGCATAGGCGATCAACTTCCCATATTGCATTAACAAACATCCTAAACCTCTGTGTAAAGCATCACTATAAACTACAAGACGCCCAGTTTCATCTGGTAATGATAATACTAGTGCCCTACTCAATAATTTCTTTAATTCTTGAAAACTCTCTTCATACTTATCCGTACAATTATATTGCACAGTCTTTCGAGTTAAATTGGTTAGCGGGGTCGCTATTTTGGAAAAATCTTTTATAAAACGACGATAGTACCCTGCCAAACCAAGAAAACTGCGAACTTCTGTTGGTGTCGTTGGTTGATCCCAAATCATGATTGTTTCTATCTTTGCTAGATCCACTGCCACCCCATTCTTATTAATTACGTGCCCTAAGAACTGGACTTCCTCTAACTAGAACTCACACATGGAAAATTTTGCGTAGAGTTTTTTCCTTTCTCAGTATCTTTAATACCACTCTCAAGTGCTCCGCATGTTCCTCGTGTGTCTTAGAGTATATCAAAATATCATCAATGAACACAACCACAAATTTATCCCAGAATGATTTAAATACCCGATTCATTAAGTCGATAAAAACTGCTGGTGAGTTTGTTAACCCGAAGGACATCACAAGAAACTCATAATGTCCTTATCGGGTCCTAAAGGCGGTCTTTGGTACATCTTCTTTTCTTACTTTCAATTGATGATAACCCGATCGTAAGTTAATTTTTAAAAAATGCTCCGCTCCTTTTAACTGATCAAACAAATCATCAATCCTTGGTAAAGGGTACTTATTCTTGATGGTCAACTTATTTAACTCCCGATAATCTATACACAATCTTAACGTCCCATCCTTCTTATTTACAAACAACACAGGTGCTCCCCAGTGGTGAAACACTAGGCTGTATGTACTTCTTATCTAAGAGTTCTTGTAACTGAACATGCAACTCCTTCAATTCTACCGGTGCCATCCTATATGGTGCCTTTAAAATTGGTGTCGTACCTAGTGCAAGGTCAATTACAAACTCAATCTCTCTGTCAGGTGGAAGACCAGGTAAATCACTTGGAAACACGTTCGGAAACTCATTTACTATATGTATTTGATCTAACTTTCCCTCTTCTTTCCTTGTATCCACCACATAGGCTAAATACCCTGTACCACCCTTTCGAACCAATCTCTTAGCTTGCATAACCGTTAAACATCGGACTTGCTTTGGTGAACAACTTCCTTTGAATACTACTTTTGCTTTCAAAGATGTTCTTAAACTTACTTGTTTTCGTTTACAATCAATTACTGCCTTATGCCTACCTAGCCAATCCATCTGTGATGCCCCCAAATTCGGGATCGCCACTTGGTCTCTCGAATTCGGTTCGTCACGTTCTTACAATAATATATCATAATAATAATACGACTAAGTGCCGCATCGCACAGCGAAATATAATACACGAATACTACCGAATAGATTACATTTAAATAATATAATTTATTCATGTTCCAAGGTCTCGTAACTTAAACAGTGATTACATAGCTTAGACATATCTTAAGCATAAATAACCTTAACTAGTACATAATATCATAAGTTCTTTATTACAATCATAAGTCCTACATAATTAAAGCTACTCAGTAGCTTTCCCTTGCCCTTATCTGTGCCCGAAGGTCCGCACTGTTCTACCTTAACTGAAATATTTTAGGAAAAGCAAGAATGAGCATAAATTGCCCAGCAAGTAATATACAAAAAGGGTGAGTAATATAATTCTCAATTCTCGAAAGGGTATAGCAAGGTTTAATAGATCAAGGATAACAAGAATATCAACAGTTCTCAATAACAGTCGCTAAGGAAAGAATAATATCAATGTGATTCAATAATAAATTAATTCAAGATTTCAAGATAACAGAATACTGAGCAGTCACTAAGAACTATGAACTTCTACTAGAATTAACAGCATTAAACTGATAACCTAAATCAAAAACAAGTACAACAGGTGATCAGCCTAAAGTACCCTACGTAATGTATAACAATCAATCATACTCAAATGCGGGCGTCGGTTCTCCAACAATTATATTTTTCCTTCAAAGAAGGTTGTTTTTCTCAGTCAAATATAAGATCCCGCACCAATCAATTGGTTTTGGGTCACTTTTCAATAATATAAGTCTAGCCGAATCAAATGGCATAGACACTTTCACAATATTCAGTAACAATACCAAGTTCAACAAGAATAATAGCTTTAATGAAATAAGAGTTCAAGTATGCTAATTCAATTCAAACGAGTAAGTAAAGAAACTAGCTAGCAATATACAAGGATATAACACTTGCACCATAAAAGAGTGTAAGTTAGGAAACTTGCCTTAAGCGTAGTTTATCCCCGTAATTTAATCAACACTTTTCGAATCCTATCGTAATATAGTCATGTATATATGATATTCATTAGTCATATAGTTTAACATTATATCTCATCTCGTATATACGATTAACACATAAGCTAAGTCTTGACCTAGCGACACAGTTATATAGTATTATATTAAAATAACTTCTATCCTCAACTTTCCTATTTTCTCAAGTTAATCATCTTCATACATCATTACTATCATGTGAGACTACCACAAATAGCAAACATATTCTATTTTAGCAAGTTATAGCATTACTATAAGTTAACCGTCAAAATCGGATCCACGT
Organism: Panax stipuleanatus; assembly: GCA_020205555.1. Taxonomy (NCBI): domain Eukaryota; kingdom Viridiplantae; phylum Streptophyta; class Magnoliopsida; order Apiales; family Araliaceae; genus Panax; species Panax stipuleanatus. The sequence continues at coordinate 83,527,949 of CM035118.1, forward strand.
ATCAACATATGATACCACATAGCACGTATACATATTAAAGAGTCTTTCCATGTTTGTTCTGATAGTAGTGTGCATACAAGCCAATCATATATGATGATAAAGCATATAATTTGCTAAACAATCTTATTTATTAATTAATAAAATATTCATTTAAGGCATTTAATTATCTACATGGTGCTATTTTTAATAATATGTAAATAACCCATAGTTTTAAGCAATGATTTTAGAATCATGATGAGATAATGCTAATGAGATCTAAATTCTTAGAAAGCTTAAAAACTAAAATAGTTCTCAATTGTGGGATTACTAAAATGGGGATTAGTAAATCCGGATAGATTGGTACATATGTTGCTTGCTCATTGGATGAGGATGACAGATCTCATAGTCATTTATGTAGAGACACTAAAGGCAAGTATGTAGGTGCTTATTGGAGAATAAGTTCACTGAACGTGACTCGCTATGAAATACCTAATGGAGTTTTACTCGCCTGTCAATACGAATTCCTAATGTGATAGTAGTACAAGTGATCCTTGGACTTGAGATCATCATAGTATCTTGTATGTAACAAATTATACTTTGACTTATTTCTTAAGGCCTTTTAAGGCATATATAGGGTATGCTTGGGTATAATGAGTTGCATATGGAGAAAATGTATGATCAATAAAGAATCTACCACCTCTAGTAAAAGAGGAGATATGTCCTATGTGATTCGTTAAATGACAACCCAGGAATCCTTGGCCAGGGTAGAATGAAATTAGAAAGAGGTTTCTAATTTGCATTATTTGGAGTTGTGCGTTTTCTAATCGAAATACATATGATTAAATAAATTAAGACTTGACAGTAAATTCATGTCTTATATTTAATTGGGACATTGTATGGTGGAAGGATTGAATTGTACGGTAACTATTAACTCACAGGTTCTTTTATGATTAATGTAGAAATCTATATTATCTGGAAAGTCGTTGATCGCTAGGGAGTCTTATCCCTATTGTAGAATAAATGTTAGTTATTTAAATAAGATTAGAATTGTTCTAATTGATTTATTCACAACCGGTGTAATATGGAGAAACTAAAGGGTCACACCATAAAAGGAAGAAGAATTATTTAAGAAGAAAATGGCATGATAGTTATAATGCATTAAGTGTAATTAATTTAATATATGGTGATAGAATAAATTAAATAGCTTAATGTTTATTATTTAATATTTTAGAAATATTAAATATAAATTAATAAGAGGAGTCTTATTAATATTAATATTAATATTAATATTATTATTCTAAAGGAGTTTAGGAATTAATATAATATCAATACTCTCTCTCAATCCTAATAAGATTAGGATATAAATTAATTAAAAGTGTTTAATTAATTAAAAAAAACTTATTCTAATTGGATTAGGAGGGTTAACCTAATATCTGTATAAGAGAGTCTTATTTCAGAAATAAGGTACGTGAATTTTTTCAAAGGTTGGGAGTACACATATTCTATAGAGATAGAAACAAGGGAGCCAATAACCCATCTTCCTGAGTTCTTCATCATCCTTGCCAAACATTTGGGTGGCTGACATTGATCAAGGGAAGGAGCCACTATAGAGGAATCAAAGCAGTAGAACTTGTACCTGAGGAAGCTTAGATCTTCAAAGGTATAATTTCATCCTCTCCTTTTATGTATTGACTGATAATTGATGCATAAGAAAGATCATGATTAAGGGTTTGTAAGAAAATTTTAAAATCTGATTTTTCATCCCTTCCGCTGCGTTTATATAATTTGATTGCATGCTTATGTTTCTTGTAGACCCAACAGTGGTATCAGAGCCAATCTTGTGCTAATTATAAGTTTATGTTATTCCTATACATGTATGATATACGATTGGATCGAGTTCTTGGGCAACAAAAGTTTTTCAGAATCTGCGAAGCTGCGCAGCTGCGCCGATTCCCTTTACATTCTTGGCGCAGCTGCGCCACTCTACAGGAACTGGAAAATTTTTCTTTTGTTTTGATTAATTAAATAAATGGTTTATTTAATTAATAAAGGTTTAAAATAAAGATGTTTATTTTATATGAAATATGATTTCAGAATTGCTAAAATTGAAGAGTTTAATTTGGAATTGTTTTTGAATGAAATAAAGGAGTTTATTTTTCCAAAAATAAAGTTTAGCAAACTTTTGCCCATTAACTGATATTAATACATATATGGAATGAATTTACTTTCATGAGATGAATAAGTTTTATCGATACGTATGATAATATGTATGTTAATAAAAGGGATTGATTATAGACTATGACCAATGTGATTGGATTTTATTTTGGATGTATGAGTTTTATAAAATGGGGTCTGCGTACCTCGTATTTTTTGGTTTTTTTTATTATAAATTCTATCTCTCTCCTATGTACTTCCCCTTGACTGTTGATAAAGGTTTTTATTTAAATGAAATAGTTTTACGTAGTAGGATTAGTTAAATTTTTTGAAGAACTAGAGATCAAGGAGTAAGGAGCGCTTAAGAACTATTTGTATGGAGCCCGGGTTTAAATGTGATCGTTACGTTTAAATTTAAATTCTTGCACTCCTAGGTTTGACCTTTTTGGTTCACTTGGTGGCTCTAGTGAACCAAACTAGAATAAAAGTCCATAATCAATCCGGGTAGAATATAGTATTCTATATTGCATGCTAAATATTATATATATTATATTTTACGCAAACATGCTTCGCATGTTTAATAAAATGACGCGTATTATATATATATATATATATATATATATATATGTGTGTGTGTGTGTGTGTGTGTGTGTGTGTGTGTGTGTGTGTGCATGCGTGCTAAACAAGATGAGACAAATAATAACAAACCCCTCAAAGAAATAATATTAAGTCCGAAGCGTTCAAATGATATTTGGAATATCGAATGTCGCCTTCTAGCATGATTAATTAATAAAGTATTAAATATTAAATTTGAGTTTGTTGTGCTATCCACAAGGCGAGTATTGAGTATTTAAGATGTTAATTAATCACATTTGATGCTTATCAAAAAAATTGAACGATCTAGTCTTGTTGTGCTATCCACAAGGACGAACATTTTTCTTTTTTGAATTTATGGAAGTGCTAGGTTGGACTTAACTTAAATCATTTTAGTTCGGATGTGCATACACATGACCATTATGATTTAAGAGGCAAAATAAAAGGAGTTACATGGTGATGTAATTGACAAGAGTTGTCTACCTATTTATTTGTAATATCGCTTGTTGTGCTATCCACAAGATTATATACATTTGAAATGGGATCCTTAATCTCATTTGCAAATCTTTAATTAGATGTTGCCAAACTATATAATTGAGGATAATATAGTTTGATGAAAATAGTGGGAGATACCAATTTAAAATAAAGACCTAAATTTATTTTGGTATGCAAAGTTAATAAAATGAATGTTTGCTAAAAATGTTATCTTTTCACATGTAGAATTTTAAAAATGTCAAAATCACTAATCTCACTAGGAAGCATACTTGATGCAAATAAGCTTACCGGGCCGAATTATGAGGATTGGCTAAGAAATCTGAGAATTGTTCTCACTGCTGAAAAGATTTCTTATGTCCTAAATTCAACTATCCCTAAATCTGTTTCGAAAACAGCATCTGAGGAAGAGATTGCCACTTTCAATAAATGGCAAGATGATGCATCTGTGGCTCAATGCATCATGCTCGCATCCATGAATAACGAGCTTCAGCGTCAGCACGTAAATATGGATGTTCCTGCTATGCTGCTTCACCTCAAGGAGTTGTATGATGAACAGAGTAGGACTGCTAGATATGAGATATCTAAGGAGCTCTTCCGATCTCGGATAATCGAGGGCACTGCCGTCGAGACTCATGTTCTGAAGGTAATCAATTTGATTGAACGCATTGGACAACTTGGGTTCGTCATGGATGGGGAGTTGAGTCAAGACTTGGTCTTGCAGTCACTCCCTGAGACCTTCTTCGCGGTTTGTGGTTAATTTTCACATGAATAAGCTAGATGTCAGCTTGCCTGAGCTTCTTAACATGCTGAAAACTACAGAAGGTCACTTCTCATCCAAGAAGAACCATGTCTTGATGGTGGATTCTTCTGATAAAAGGAAGAGGTCCAAGGTGTCTTCTGAAAAGAAGAAATCCACGAAGGCTATAGGAAAGCAGAAAGAAAAGGAACAAAAGAAACCTGAACCAGCTAAAGGAATGTGCTTTCATTGCAACGAGCCGGGACATTGGAAGAGGAACTGCAAGAAGTTTCTAGCAGAGAAGAAGCTTTGGAGAAGCTTCGACTTCCAATCAAGGTTTGTTTATGATTGAAATTAATTTTTCTGAAAGTCACAATTCTACTTGGGTATTGGATACTGACTATGGGTCTCACATATGTAACACTGTGCAAGGACTGGTCAGAAGTAGAAAGCTGAACAACGAAGAGGTGATCCTACGAGTGGGGAATGGAGCAAAGGTTGCTGCATTAGCTGTAGGAACTTATTATTTACCAATGCCTTTGGGCAAGTCCATTTATCTTAATAACTGTTATTATGTTCCGAATATTATTAAAAACATTATTTCAATTTCTGTATTGGATATGGAAGGTTTTGACGTTATTATAAAGAACAATGGTTGTTCTATTTATAAAGACGATATTTTATATGGTATTGAAAATTTGCGAAATGGGCTTTATATACTTGACTTGCAAGAAAATATATTTCAAATTGAACAAACTAAGAAAAGGAAAAGAGATGATATTAATTATACCTACATGTGGCACTATAGACTAGGTCATATCAATGAAACAAGATTATCCAAGTTGCATAAGGATGGGCTCCTAGAGCTATTCGATTATGAATCATATCCAACTTGTGAATCTTGTCTCCTGGGTAAAATGACTAAATCTCCTTTTAGTGGAAAAGGAGAAAGAGTTACAGAGTTGTTGGCATTGATTCACACAGACGTTTGTGGACCTATGACAACAAGTGCACGGGATGGGTATTCTTATTTTATTACTTTCACTGATGATCACTCAAGATTTGGATATGTGTATTTAATGAAATACAAATCAGAATCATTTGAAAAGTTCAAAGAGTTCAGAAGTGAAGTAGAGAAACAAATGGGCAAGAGTATTAAGATACTTCGATCAGATCGAAGTGGAGAATACTTAAGCGGTGAGTTTCTCAATTGTCTCAAAGAAAATGGTATAATCTCACAATGGACTCCTCTAGGTACACCACTGTTAAATGGAGTATCTGAAAGGAGAAATCGAACACTGTTGGACATGGTTCGATCCATGATGAGTTTTACCGACCTTCTAATTTCCTTCTGGGGTTATGCCCTAGAAACGACTGCATACCTACTTAACAAGGTACCTACAAAATCTGCCCCAAAGACTCCATATAAGATGTGGAAAGGGAGGAAACCAAATCTTAAGCATGTTAAGACTTGGGGTTGTCCAGCTTATGTCAAAAAGTTTTAAAATAATAAGCTACAGACTAAATCCAATATGTGTAGATTTATAGGATACCCTAAAGAAACCGTAGGGTATTATTTCTATCATCCAACTGATCAAAAGGTGTTTGTTGCGAAACATGCTACCTTCTTGGAGAAAGAGTTTATCCATGAAGGGGTCACTGGGAGTAAGATATATCTTGAAGAAGTTCAAGAACCACAAATTACCACGGATCAAAGTCAGGTACCTAACCAAGTAGAAGAACCTACTGTACCACACCCTGTTCGTAAATCTGGAAGAGTACCGAAGATACCTGAGAGGTATAGATTCGTTATAGTGGATGACGATGAGGTACACATCATGAATGATGATGATCCATTGAATCCATGAAATCCGAAATGGACTCCATGTATGAGAACAAAGTATGGACTTTGGTTTCACCACCTGAAGGCATTAAGCCTATTGGGTGTAAATTGGTTTTTAAGAGAAAGACTGGAGCAGACGGGAAGGTAGAGACCTATAAGGCCCGACAGGTTGCAAAAGGTTTCAAACAAAGACAAGGAGTTGACTATGATGAAACCTTCTCACCAGTAGCCATGCTCAAGTCCATTTGGATTTTGCTTGCGATTACAGCTTATAACGACTATGAGATCTGGCAGATGGACGTGAAAACGGCCTTCCTCAATGGGCTCAATGGGAAACTTGAGGAGGATGTGTATATAACACAGCTAGAGGGATTATTTCAAAAGTTGGAACAAATCAAATCTGTAAGCTACAACGATCCATTTATGGGTTGAAGCAAGCTTCTCGTAGATGGAACATTCATTTTGATCAGACAATCAAAGAGTTTGATTTTATCAAAAACGAGGATGAACCATGTGTATACAAGAAGGTTAGTGGGAGTGCAGTATCATTCCTTGTATTATATGTTGATGATATAATACTAATAGGGAATGACATTCCTATGTTACAATCAATTAAAATCTGGTTATCTAAAAACTTCTCCATGAAGGACTTGGGTGAAGCATCCTATATTTTGGGGATAAAGATCTATAGAGATAGATCTAAAAGGATGCTCGGCTTATCCCAAGAAAAGTATATTGATACGATGCTAAAGAGGTTTAGCATGGAAGATTCCAAAAGATGTCTGATGCCGATGTGCCATGGAATACATCTCTCCAAGAAACAGGCCCCAAAGACACCTGAGGAGAGAGACCGTATGAGTAAGATCCCTTATGCTTCTGTAAATAGGATCTATCATATACGGTATGATATGTACTAGACCGGATGTTGCTCACGCACTTAGTGTAACGAGCAGATACCAGTCGAATCCAGGAGAAGAGCACTAGAAGGCAGTGAAGAATATCCTAAAGTACTTGAGAAGGACTAAAGATATTTTTCTTGTCTACGGTGGGTCTGAATTAAAACTCGAGGGATTCACGGACTAAAGTTTTCAAACAGACCAAGATGATAGTAAATCTTTTTCAGGGTATGTGTTTACCTTGAATGGAGGCGCAGTGAGTTAGAAGAGTTCCAAGCAGCAAACAGTTGTTGATTCAGTGACAGAGGCAGAGTATATAGCTGCAAGTGAAGCTGCAAAGGAAGCTGTTTGGATGAAGAAGTTCATAACTGAACTTGGTGTGGTTCCTAGCATTGGAGAAGCAATTCCCGTATGCTGTGACAACACCGGAGCGGTTGCACAGGCTAAAGAACCCAGGTCTCATCAGAAATCCAAACACGTGTTGCGGCGATTTCACTTGATCAGGAAGATCATTGAAAAAGGAGACGTCACCTTGGAGCGTGTGGACTCTCAAGACAACATTGCAGATCCATTTACTAAAGCTCTAACACAACAACAGCTTGATCGTCACTTAGAGAATATGGGTATGAGATACCATGGCAATTGGCTTTAGTGCAAGTGGGAGATTGATAGTAGTGTGCATACAAGCCAATCATGTAAGATGATAAAGCACATACTTTGTAAATAATTTTATTTATTTATTAATAAAATATTCATTTAAGGTATTTAATTATCTACATGGTGCTGTTTTTAATAATATGTAAATAACTCATACTTTTAAGCAATGATTTTAGAATCATGATGAGATCATGCTAATGAGATCTAAATTTTTAGAAAGCTTAAAAACTAAAATAGTTCCCAATTATGGGATTACTAAAATAGAGATTAGTAAATCCGAATAGATTGGTATATATGTTGCTTGCTCATTGAGGATGATTGATCTCATGGTCATTTGTGTGGAGACACTAAAGCAAGTATGTAAATTGGAGAATAAGTTCACTGAACGTGACTCGCTATGGAATACCTAATGGAGTTTTACTCGCCTGTCAATAGGAATTCCTAATGTGATAGTAGTACAAGTGATCCTTGGACTTGAGATCATTATAGTATATTGTATGTAACAAATTATACTTTGACTTATTCCTTAAGGCCTTTTAAGGCATAATAGGGTATGCTTGCGTATAATGAGTTGCATATGGAGATAATGTATAATCAATAAAGAATCTACCACCTCTAGTAAAAGAGGAGATATGTCCTATGTGATTCGTTAAATGACAACCCAGGAATCCTTGGCTAAGGTAGAATGAAATTAGAAAGAGATTTCTAATTTGCATTATTTGGAGTTTTGCTTTTTCTAATCGAAATACATATGATTAAATAAATTAAGACTTGACAGTAAATCCATGTCTTATATTTAATTGGGACATTGTATGGTGGAAGGATTGAATTGTACGGTAACTATTAACTCATAGGTTCTTTTATGACTAATATTGAAATCTATATTATCTGAAAAGTCGTTAATCGCTAGGGAGGCTTATCCTATTGTAGAATAAATGTTATTTATTTAAATAGATTATTAGTTTAATTTATTTATTTAAATAAGATTAGAATTGTTCTAATTGATTTATTCACAACCGGTTTAATATGGAGAACCTAAAGGGTCACACCATAAAAGGAAGAAGAATTATTTAAGAAGAAAATGGCATGATAGTAATAATGCATTAAGTGTAATTAATTTAATCTATGGTGATAGAATAAATTAAATAGCTTAATGTTTATTATTTAATATTTTAGAAGTATTAAATATAAATTAATAAGAGGAGTCTTATTAATATATTATTATTATTAATATTTTAATTCTAAAGGAGTTTAGAAATTAATATAATATCAGTACTCTCTCTCAATTCTAATAAGATTAGGATATAAATTAATTAAAAGTGTTTAATTAATTAATTAAAAAAAACCTATTCTAATTGGATTAGGAGGGTTAACCTAATATCTATATAAGAGTCTTATATCAGAAATAAGGTACGTGAATTTTTCCAAAGGTTAGGAGTACACATATTCTATAGAGATAGAAACAAGGGTTAATCTAATAATCCATCTTCCTGAGTTCTTCATCTTCCTTGGTTGATCACCGTTAGAGGCCAAACATTTGGGTGGCTGACATTGATCAAGGGAAGGAGCCACTACAGAGGAATCAAAGGAGTAGAACTTGTACCTGAGGAAGCTTGGATCTTTAAAGATATAATTCCATCCTCTCCTTCTATGTATTGACTGATAATTGACACACAAGAAAGATCATGGTTAAGGGTTTGTAAGAAAATTTTAAAATCTGATTTTTCATCCTTTCCGCTGCGTTTATGTAATTCGATTGCATGCTTATGTTTCTAGCAGACCCAACACGTTCAACCCTTTCACGACCAATTTATAGAATATAGGTTCTATGTAATACTTTTGACGACTTACGGTCATTCAAGGTCATGACGTTACTAAATCTAGCATGCTCACCTTGTAAACATATAAGGAAGTCGTATATTAGGCATGCTTCTGAATATTCTCATTTCATACATGTGACTATCACAGTTATTATTTGAAAACATACTTTGTTTACTCTAAACTTGGTTTCACGATATGTAACATAGTAGGCAAACCTGAATGATACTTTAGCATGTCTAAAAGTACTATCAGGCATAATCATAACTTTTAGAATATGAATCTTGTAATAACATGTTAAGGTTCACCATCAAAGCTCATATTTTCATTAGTAAGTCTTACTAACATGTTCGTGTTACATCATGAAATCCGTATACATAAGTTAATAGGCCTGACATGCATTTCAAGGCCATATAAACATGCTTGAAAATCAGAACTCATATATGGTACGTACATGTCAAAAGTTCGTTTGTAAAAACTTACATTTCCGTTACTAATGAGGTTTACATATTCGTATTTCGTTATGAAACTTATCTGCACAAGTGAACATACATTTTATGTGTTTCTAGGTCATACAAACGTGTCTCAAAAGTCAGAATGTCTAAAATGGATACAACGAATCAACGTCCATTTTGAAATCCTAAGTTTATTTTGGTAATCTATAACTTCATCGTTCACGTAAGCGATCCGAATATAACATGCTCATACTAGTTTAACAAGTCCATATATACGTATTAATTATATCAGCATGCTTGTTCTATTTGATTTCATCAACTAACATGTAGCAGACATCAAGCAGGAAGCAAAAATCAAAAATCTGCAGCACGGGCCCTGCGCAGCTGCACTGCGCCGTAGTGTAATGCCGGCGTAGCTGCGCCGTACCTGGTTCGACTCAAGACACAGTTTGCTTTGGCAGACTTCTAAGCCAAATCACATAAATTCTTCACGAAATCATTTCTAATCAACCACATTGCTTTCTTATCATATTATAAGACTATATAACAATCAAATAATCATTCTATAACCCAATTATACCGTAAATTCCATAAAATCAAGAATTTGGATTTTGATAGAGAATGAAAATTAAGAACAAAGAAACTATTATACGAATTTTGATTTCTAGTAAGCCACTTGTATACCAATATAGTTATAAGTTTTATTCAACGACTCACAAACATTATTCAATCATAGCTTTTTAGATCCATGCCAAATTCAAGAATTTGAACTAAGTGAACAAGAAATGGAGTTTTTGGCAGAAAATGAAAATGAAGACATGAGAATGTGATTATACCTTTCTTATGCAATGAACTGCTGCTATAGAATTCTCTACTAACACTGATATATAATTGCTCTCACTCAACACTCTAGCAATTTTCAGCAATTTGAAATGTGAAGGAGAAGAGTTCATATATATAGAAAAACTAATATCCAGACAGTGTAATCTTCCCATGAATCAAACTAACGGATTGATAAATTGTATGAAGGTTAATGAGAAGTTGGTAGATGGTAGTTGAATTTTACTATTATGCCCACTCCTTCAGTGATCATGAGCTAGGAAGCTATGTTGCTGAGAATTGGGAGAAGGAGGAGTAGGAATGGCCTTAGCCTTTTGTCAAGCACGTGAAGATCAAATGGGTCTTCCAACTTGGGACAAACCATATAACTCAGCACTCTTGCAACACTTAGTTATGCTATACATGCTAAGGTTACATATATATAAGTCCACTTAGGTTATATAATATATACTTTAGGTTATAATTGAAATGTCACAATATAATCCACATAGTGTAGTAAGTGTAAATTGACACATATAATCCATGTACATTTTGTTAATACCGGATATAATCTAATCGAATGTTATCACATTACACTGTCTCCTTTATTAAAACTAATAGTTTACAATATGTTCATGATATATTATGCAATGTATACCCACATATTTATTGTTACGCAAGCATAAACTTGTAGCTTATATATTTCAATCAATCTTAATACATGGTCTCTATGTGTAATATATTCACATTGCACTATATAACATAGTTTATGTATACTTGCATGGTCACACCTAAGTGTTTCTCTACACTATATAATATAGTCAGTATTCCATATACTTTATATTTAATTTTTGCACATTTGCACATAACAATCAATATAATCTCATCATATTAATAACTTAATTATTTATTGTATTATTCATAATGTCAAATAAATAAACTATTCATCTCATTAATTAATTAACGATAATATTAATTAATTCATTCCTCATTGATTATTAATTTCCATAATAATCGATTAACACTTATGTGATTAAATATCACATTAAATGAATATAAATCTTATTATATTTATAAACACATTGCTTATTATTATTATATTTCTTGCATTAATAATAATCACATATTATTAATTAATCATAATTAACAATTAATATAAATTAATTGTTCACTTAATAATTCTTTCGTCGATTAATATCATTATTAATATTTCTCATTACTGTGCCACACAAGGCATTCGACGAGTTTATTATAAACTCCACATTTTCCTCAATTATTTTAATTATTCAGTTTAATATAATTGAGTTAACTCATCTCATAACACAAAATCATTTATATTCAAATAAATTCTCATTTCCATTAATATATTTATTTAATAATATTAGGAGATTCTCGGGTATTACATCCTCTCCCACTTATAAACATTCTGTCCCAGAATTGTCACAAGGTTACACATATAGATGGGGATAGTCCCTCATCATCATATCTTCTAACTCTCACGTTGCCTCCTCGACATCGTGGTTACGCTTAAGAACTTTTACAGAAGATAAATTTTTATTTCTCATGGCTTGCTCTTTCCTATCTAGTATTTGGACAGGAATTTCTTCGTACGCCAAGTTCTTCTCCACTTGAATGGGCTCGTAAGAAATCACGTGCTTGTAGTCGGCCTTGTACGGTCGCAACACAGAAATGTGGAACACATTGTGGATGTGCTCCAACTCGGGTGGTAACGCAACTTTGTATGCCACTTCGCCCACTCGTTTCAGTATCTCGAATGGTCCTATGAATTTGGACTCAACTTTCATTTCTTGCCGAAACAGATCTTTCCCTTCCATGGAGATACCTTTAAAAATACGAAACTACCAACTTTGAATTCTCGATCCTTTCGATGCAAATCTGCGTACTTTTTCTGACGATCTTGAGCTGCTACTAGTCTAGCTCTTATCACTGTCACCACATCTATGGTTTTTTGTCCTAGCTCTGGTCCGAGTATTCGTCGCTCTCCGACTTCGTCCCAACATAATGGCATTCTGCACTTTCTTTCGTAAAGAGCTTCATACGGTGGCATGCCAATACTCGCATGGTAGCTATTATTATATGCAAATTCTACTAAGGGTTGGTGGTCGTCCCAATTTCCCTTGAAGTCCATCACGCAAGTTCTAAGCATGTCCTCTAGCGTTTGTATTGTTCGCTCACTCTATCCGTCGATCTGAGGATGGTAAGCAGTACTCAACCACAAATGTGTTCCCATTCTCTCTTGCAAACTCTTCCAAAAATTCGACGTGAAGCGTGGATCTCGATCAGAAATAATTGATACCGGCACTCTATATTGTGAAACAATCTGCTTTACATACAGACTTGCTAACTGATTCAGACTGTAGCAGATCTTGATTGGTAGAAAATGTGCGGTCTTTGTAAGTCGATCCACGATAACCCAAATGGCATCTTAACCCTTCTGTGTAACTGGAAGTCCTACCACGAAGTCCATCGTAATATGCTCCCATTTCCACTCTGATATTTCCAACGGTTGTAGTAAACCACTCGGCCGCTTATGCTCTACTTTAACGCGTTGGCAATTCAAACATCTACTAACGCACTCTGCGACTTTCCGTTTTAAATTGGGCCACCAAAAATGTTGCTTTAAATCTCGGTACATCTTTGTGCCTCTCGGATGAACGGAATATGTCGTGTTGTGTGCCTCGTGCAAAATCTCATTCCCTCAACTCGGTTACCGCTGGTACCCACACTCTTCCTTCGAATCATAAGATACCGTCTTTATCCATTCAGAATTTCTCTTCTTCATTTTCTGTGATCCTCTTTCGGATTTTCTCACACTCTTCATCCCTTTCCTGGGCTTCCTTTACTCTATCCAACAATGTCGGATGAGCTTCCATTACAAACAACTTCTCACCAGACTTTTTTGGTCTTTTCACTTCTATCTCCAATTTCTCCATATCTCTTATCAACTCTTCCTGAGTCGTCTAATGAAACTAATTTCTCCCTTCCTTTCCTGCTTAGAGGGTCGACAACCACGTTTGCCTTCCCCGGGTGATAAAGAATATCGCAGTCATAGTCTTTGATTAATTCTAACCACCTTCTCTGCCGCATATTCAACTCCTTTTGTGTGAAGATATATTTTAGACTTTTGTGGTCCGCGTATATCTCACATTTCTCCCCGTATAGATAATGCCTCCAAATCTTTAACGCAAAAACTATTGCTGCTAACTCTAAGTCGTGAGTAGGGTATCATTTTTCGTAATCCTTCAATTATCGTGATGCATACGCAATGACCTTGTCGTGTTGCATTAGCACACAACTAAGTCCTTTGTGTGATGCATCACTATACACCACAAAATTTCCCGCATCATCTGGTAATGACAAGACAGGTGCTTCGCTCAATCTCTTTTTCAACTCTTGGAAACTCTCTTCATATTTGTCAGTCCATACAAACTTCACCGTCTTCCTTGTCAAATTGGTCAACGGGGTTGCTATCTTAGAAAAATCATGGATAAATCTTTGATAGTACCCAGCTAACCCTAAAAAGCTTCTCACCTCCGTCAGTGTTCTCGGTTGTTCCCAATTACTTACTGCTTCTACCTTCGCAGGGTCTACTGAGATTCCATTCGTATCCACCACGTGGCCTAAGAATTGAACCTTCTCCATCCAAAATTTGCACTTAGAAAATTTCGCATACATCTTCTCCTTCCTTAGTGCCTCCAAAACAATCTTCAGATGTTCGACGTGTTCTTCCTCTGTCTTTGAGTAGATCAAGATGTCGTCGATTAAAACTACCACGAATTTATCCAAGTATGGCTTAAAAACTCGGTTCATCAAGTCCATAAATGCTACCGGAGCATTAGTCAATCCAAATGACATTACCAAAAACTCGTACTGTTCATAACGGGTTCGAAATGCAGTCTTTCGTATGTCCTCATCCCTCACTTTTAGTTGATGATAGCCTTTTCATAGGTTAATTTTCAAGAAACACTTTGCTCCCTTCAGCTGATCAAACAAGTCGTCTATCCTCTGTAACGGATATCGGTTCTTGATCGTTACTCTGTTCAATTCTCGATAATCGATACCGAGCCTCATCGATCCATCCTTTTTCTTAACGAATAACACTGGTGCTCTTCAAAGAGACACACTCGGTCTAATGTAACCCTTATCCAACAGCTCTTGCAGTTGTATCATCAACTCCTTCATTTCTACTGGCGCTATATGATATGGAGCTTTCAAAATTAGTGCCGTTCCCGGTGCTAAGTCTATTATGAATTCGATTTCTCTGTCTGGCGAAAGACTAGGCAGATCGTCCGAAAACACATCTTGAAATTCATTCACTACGGATATATCCTTAATTTCTACTCCCTTTTTCCGAGTATCTATGATGTAAACTAAATAACCGACACATCCTTTCCTTAAAAATTTCTTGGCCTACATCATTGTAACGCAACACGATTGCTTAAGCGATGAGCTACTATAAAATACTACCTTAGACTTACTCAGAGTCTGAAGGTTCGCACATTTTTTCTGACAGTCAATTTTCGCAGCATGGTTATACAACCAATCCATTCCCAGTATTACGTCAAACTCTCCCAATCTAATAGGAATCAAGTCTACTTTCAGTTCATGTTCTCTAATATTTGCGCGACAATTTCGGCAAACGTATTCTACAGGGATTACTTCCTTATTCGTAACTTCTATATTCAAGGGATTTTTTAATCGTTCTCGGGGTGTGTTAAGTCTACTAGCAAATTCTTTAGATACAAAAGAACAGGTGGCACCCGAATCAAAAAATATATAAGCATTTATATCATTGATTGGGATTATACCTGACACCACGTCCTTTGCATCCACTGCGTCCTGGACGGTCATGTTAAAGGTTCTGGCAGTTGGACAGTTGGATTGTGCCGGTCCGCTGATCATCATCTTGTTTCCCCCTTGTTGGCTCTCTCCGTTACTTCCCTTCTTCGGGCAGTCCTTAATCCGGTGCTCCGTTGAGCCACATGCAAAGCATCCTCATATCTTTTTTGATTTCGGGCAGTTGGTTGAGATGTGCCCTTCCTGTCCCCAGTTGTAGCAAGTGCCGCGTCCCTTCCAGCACTCACCCTGATGGTTCTTCCCACACTTTGGGCATCCTTCAGCCTTTTTCTTGAAACCTCCATGAAAATTTCCTGATTGATTGTTGTTGTTTTTGTTGTTGTTGTTGTTGTTCTCCCACTTTCTCTTTCCCAAGTTGCTTCCTCCGCTACTGCTTCCTCCAGTACGGTTCTCTCCTCCAGTATTCTTTCCTTTCTTCTCCTTGTTATATAGACTTAAGGCCTCACTGCCACCTTTCGAAATAATTACCTTTTCTAGCAACGTCGCAAAGGAATTAATTTAAAGAACTGATACCTTATTGAACAACCATGGCTTCAGCCCTTGTTCGAATCGCCTTGCCTTTCTTTCCTCATCTCCAACTTGGTGCTCCGCAAATCACGCTAGTTCATTAAACTTAGCTGCGTATTGCACCACCGTCATCTCACCTTATTTTAACTCTAGGAATTTCACCTCCATTCGATTCTTCATGCTCTTCGGGAAGTAATTCTCGAAGAACAGCGTCTTAAACCTATCCCAAGTTATTGTCCCTTCTCCAACTCTCTTCTGATTAGCCTCCCACCAATAGTTCGCTTCTCCCCTCCTCATGTACGTAGCAAACACCGTCTTCTGATCTTTGCCCACGCGAGCTATAGTGAAAGCTTTCTCAATCTCCTTGATCCTGGTTTGTGCGACGATTGGGTCGGTAGTACCCTCAAACTCTGGGGGTCCTACACTTCTAAAGTCTTTGAAGGTTGTTACTGGCACATCCTGAGGGTTTGGGAGAACAGGTTCGTTGTTCCTTCCCTTAAGAGCCTCTCCTAACAAGTCTACCAGTTTCTGGATCGGGTCAACTTGTTCCCTCTCGTTATTAACAGATTCTTCGGGTGCAGTCAATCTACGTCTTGGTGCCATGATCTGCATCACAAATTTTCATTTTATTATTACTCAGTTATATCACTTAAGTATTTCTTTTAATACATAAAAAAAATTATAACACGTTTCTGAAATAAACTACATTTATATTCATATGCCAAATCGTTTCATTACATGATTTCCCTAGCATATTTCTATAAATGTTATCACATGTATCCCCTAACATCACAAAAGACGGGGAAAATACTAACATACTACCATACTACCCCTCTTACAAAAGCTTACTCGGGGTTTACACCACTATCCCATATCTTACACAAAAGACTGGGACTACATCACAGTATATACATCACATAAAAGACACAACTAGTACTACCACTAGACTGACTAAGGGAATCTCATCCCATCATCCCGTGCTCCACTGCGCTCTTGTACTGCATCTATGCTATGTACGCAACCAACTCTCGACTCAAGGTATGTAGAGTCTGTCCCTGCTCTGCCAGGTAGTGGTACACACCATCAAGCACCCTCTCAAATGTCGAACAGAACACGTACCCCATCTTGTTCATTTTCCTCTTCTTGCATCTGACCTCATCTTTCAGGTCATCTGCTCTCTCATGGGCAGCCTCCCACTTCTCCTCGAAGTGTATCCTATCCATCACATCTAATTCGAACTGAGTACGAAGTGCTTCCTTCTTAAACTTCTCACTTAGTTCCCTCTGTTCTACCTCTTCTAGCTTCCCTGCTATATCCACGTTCCTAGCCGCTGCCTTCTGAAATAAAGTCCCCATCTAAATTCCATCCTCCTTGCGATAAGCAATTTCTACCTCTAGCTTCTGCATGGCCAACTTTCTCTTGTGGTCTTCGTCCCGCAATTTTTGGAACTCCGACTCTCTCTCTAGCGCCTCTGTCTCTAACTCCTAGACTCTGCAGTCTAACTCTAGGATCCGTTATTTATACTCTCCTAGCATATGCTCCTTTAGGTTAGGCTCATAGGAGTCCTCTATAGGCTCCTCCTCTGAAGGCTCGTCCTCAACTGACTCGTCCTCCATAGGCTCCTCCTCGGGGTTGAACTCGACCTTGATCTCATCCTCGCCGTCAGACTCAGATGGTGCAACAGCCTGCACTGGCACAGCCTCTAAAGGTGCCTCATATACCACATGTATATCCCTGTGCTCCTCCTCAGCCACCCTACTAGATACTCCCATATCTGCCATCCTACAATCACAAACACAAGACAAACAAACAGCAACTCCATTAGAATGTTAAATAAAACATAAGTTCATTGTATAAAATGAAGTTACATTTCATAACAAACTAAGTCTCTCAAGGAAAACTCTACATGAGTTTTATCTCCTTCCTAACTTCTAAGTTCGCCTAAGTTATAATCTAAGACACTCATTCCTAAGGTTTATAACTACAGCTTTGATACCAACCTGTGACGCCCCCAAATTCGGGACCGCCACTTGGTCTCTCGAATTCGGTTCGTCATGTTCTTACAATAATACATCATAATAATAATACGACTAAGTGCCGCATCGCACAGCGGAATATAATACACGACTACTACCGAATAGATTACATTTAAATAATATAATTTATTCACGTCCCAAGGTCTCGTAACTTAAACAGTGATTACATAGCTTAGACATATCTTAAGCATAAATAACCTTAACTAGTACATAATATCATAAGTTTTTTATTACAATCATAAGTCCTACATATTTAAAGCTACTCAGTAGCCTTTCCCTTGCCCTTATTTGTGCCCGAAGGTCCGTAATGCTCTGCCTTAACTGAAATATTTTAGGGAAAGCAAGAATGAGCACAAATTGCCCAGCAAGTAATATACAATAAGGGTGAGTAATATAATTCTCAATTCTTGAAAGGGTATAACAAGGTTTGATAATTCAAGAATAACAAGAATATCAATAGTTCTCAATAACAGTCTCTAATGACAGAATAATATTAACGTGATTCAATAATAAATCAATTCAAGATTTCAAGATAACTGAATACTGAGCAGTCACTAAGGACTATGAACTTCTACTAGAATTAATAACATTAAACTGATAACCCAAATCAAATACAAGTACAGCAGGTGATCAGCCTAAAGTACCCTACGTTATGCATAACAATCAATCATACTCAAATGCGCGCGTCGGTTCTCCGATAATTATATTTTCCCTTCAAAGAAGGTTATTCTTCTCAGTCAAATACAAGATCCCGCACCAATCAATTGGTTTTGGGTCGCTTTTCAATAATATAAGTCTAGCCGAATCAAATGGTATAGACACTTTCACAATATTCAAGAACAATACCAAGTTCAACACGAATAATAGCTTTAATAAAATAAGAGTTCAAGTATGCTAATTCAATTCAAACGAGTAAGTAAAGAAACTAGCTCGCAATATACAAGGATAGAACACTTGCACCGTAAAAGAGTGTAAGTTAGGAAACTTGCCTTAAGCGTAGTTTATCCCCGTAATTTAATCAACACTTTTCGAATCCTATTGTAATATAGTTATGTATATATGATATTCATTAGTCATATAGTATAACATTATATCTTATCTCGTATATATGATTAACACATAAGCTAAGTCTTGACCTAGCGACACAGTTATATAGTATTATATTAATATAACTTCTATCCTTAACTTTCCTCTTTTCTTAAGTTAATCATCTTCATACATCATTACTATCATGTGAGACTACCACAAATAGAAAACATATTCTATTTTAGCAAGTTATAGCATTACAATAAGTTAACCGTCAAAATCGGATCCACGTATCAACATATGATACCACATAGCACGTATACATATTAAAGAGTCTTTCCATGTTCGTTCAACCCTTTCACGACCAATTTACAGAATATAGGTTCTATGTTAATACTTTTGACAACTTACGGTCATTCAAGGTCATGATGTTACGAAATCTAGCTTGCTCACCTTGTAAACATATAAGGTAGTCATATATTACGCATGCTTATGAATATTCGCATTTCATACATGTAACTATCACAGTTATTACTTGAAAACATGCTTTGTTTACGCTAAACTTGGTTTCACGACATGTAACATATTAGGCAAACATGAATGATACTGTAGCAAGTCTAAAAGTACTATTAGGCATGATCATATCTTTCAGAATACAAATCTTGTAATAACATGTTAAGGTTCACCATCAAAGCTCATATTTTCATTAGTAAGTCTTACTAACATGTTCGTGTTACATCATGAAATCCGTATACATAAGTTAATAAGTCCGACACGCATTTCAAGGCCATATAAACATGCTTGAAAAATCAGAACTCATATATGGTACGTACATGTCAAAAGTTCATTTGTAAAAACTTATATTTCCGTTACTAATGAGGTTTGCATGTTCGTATTTCGTTATGAAACTTATCTACACAAGTGAACATACATTTCATGTGTTTCTAGGTCATACAAACGTGTATCAAAAGTCAGAATGTCTAAAATGGATACAACGAATCAACGTCCATTTTGAAATCCTAAGTTTATTTCGAAAATCTATAACTTCACCGTTCACGTAAGCGATCCGAATATAACATGCTCATACTAGTTTAACAAGTCCATATATACGTATTAATCATATCAGCATGCTTGTTCTATTTGATTTCATCAACTAACATGTAGCAGACATCAAGCAGGAAGCAAAAATCAAAAATCTGCAGCAGGGGCCCTGCGCAGCTGCACTGCGCCGTAGTGTAATGCCGGCGTAGCAGCGCCGTGCCTGGTTCGACTCATGACACAGTTTGCTTCGACAGACTTCTAAGCCAAATCACAGAAATTCTTCATGAAATCATTTCTGATCAACCACATTGCTTTCTTATCATATTATAAGACTATATAACAATCAAATAATCATTCTATAACCCAATTATACCGTAATTCCATAAAATCAAGAATTTGGATTTTGATAGAGAATGAAAATTAAGAACAAAGAAACTATTACACGAATTTTGATTTCTAGTAAGCCACTTGTATACCAATATGGTTATAAGTTTTATTCAACGACTCACAAACATTATTCAATTATAGCTTTATGGATCCATGCCAAATTCAAGAATTTGAACTAAGTGAACAAGAAATGGAGTTTTTGACAAAAAATGAAAATGAAGACATAAGAATGTGATTATACCTTTCTTATGCAATAAACTGATGCTATAGAATTCTCTACCAACACTGATATATAATTGCTCTCACTCAACACTCTAGCAATTTTCAGCAATTTGAAATGTAAAGGAGAAGAGTTCGTATATATAGAAAAATAAATATCCAGGCAATGTAATCTTCCCATGAATCAAACTAACGGATTGATAAATTGTATGAAGGTTAATGAGAAGTTGGTAGATGGTAGTTGAATTTCACTATTATGCCCACTCCCTCAGTGATCATGAGCTAAGAAGCTATATTGCTGAGAATTGGGAGAAGGAGGAATAGGAATGGCCTTAGCCTTTTATCAAGCACGTGAAGATCAAATAGGTCTTCCAACTTGGGATAAACCAAATAACTCAGCACTCTTGCAACACTTAGTTATGCTATACATGCTAAGGTTACATATATATAAGTCCACTTAGGTTATATAATATATACTTTAGGTTATAATTAAAATGTCACAATATAATCCACATAGTGTAGTAAGTGTAAATTGACACATATAATCCATGTGCATTTTGTTAATACCGGGTATAATCTAATCGGATGTTATCACATTATAATGTCTCCTTTATTAAAACTAATAGTTTACAATATGTTCATGATATATTATACAATGTATACCCACATATTTATTGTCACACAAGCATAAACATGTAACTTATATATTTCAATCAATCTTAATACATTGTCTCTATGTGTAATATATTCACATTGCACTATATAACATAATTTATGTATACTTGCATGGTCACACCTAAGTGTTTCTCTACACTATATAATATAGTCGTATTCCATATACTTTATATTTAATTCTTGCACATTTGCACATAACAATAAATATAATCTCATCATATTAATAACTTACTTATTTATTTCATTATTCATAATGTCAAATAAATAAATTATTCATCTCATTGATTAATTAACGATAATATTAATTAATCCATTCCTCATTGATTATTAATTTTCATAATAATCGATTAATACTTATGTGTTTAAATATCACATTAAATGAATATAAATCTTATTATATTTATAAACACATTGCTTATTATTATTATATTTCTTGAATTAATAATAATCACATATTATTAATTAATCACAATTAGCAATTAATATAAATTAATTGTTCACTTAATAATTCTTTCGTCGATTAATATCATTATTAATATTTCTCATTACTGTGCCACACAAGGCATTCGACGAGTTTATTATAAACTCCATATTTTCCACAATTATTATAATTATTCAGTTTAATATAATTGAGTTAACTCATCTCATAACATAAAATCATTTATATTCAAATAAATTCTCATTTCCATTAATATATTTGTTAATAATATTAGGAAATTCTCGGGTATTACACCATCTCCAATATTACATCAAACTCCCCTAGTTGTATAGGTATAAGGTTTACCGGTAACGTATGTCCCTGAATTTCTACACTACAAATCTTATGTACTGTATGAACATGAATTATTTCTTTGTTAGCAATTTCTACGTTGAAAGGTGCATCTAAATCTTCACATGGCATTTTTAATCTCTTAACAAAATCCATAGATGCAAACGAACAAGAAGCACCAGAATGGAATAACACATAAGCATTTACAGCATCAACTGGTATAATACATGTCACCACATCTTGTGCTGCCACCGCATCCCTCACGGTCATGTTAAAAGTCCTTGCATTTGGATGATTCTGAGCAACTCCTGCAGCCGCTGCTCCTTGTTTATTGTTGAAATTCTGACCTCCTCCCACATTCACTTTCTTGGGTTTTGGACAGAATCTTGACACATGACCCTCTTCCCCACAGTTGAAACATTTAATATTCTTGCCCTTCTCCTTCTTTTTGGACACAAGTTGGAATAATGCCCATCTTCTCCGCAGGTATAAAAAGTCATCCCTTTAAAATAACATTCCCCTTTGTGATTCTTTCCACACGTCTGACAGCGCTCAATCATTTGGTTGCTGTTGTTGCCTCCTTTGTTGACATTGCTGTTAGGATTATACCTTCCTTTTCCAGGGTTGTTTGGAAAAGCTACCTCCCATCTTCTCTTGTTGTTGCTGCTGTTATTATTGGTACTCCCACTCGTGTTGCCCTTCCCGGTATTAACCCTTTTCTCCTTATTGAACTGCAATAAGGCCTCTCATTCCTTCTCTGTTTTAATGGCATTTTCCAAGATCTACGCAAAATTCTTCACCTGAAATGCCGATACTCTGCTCCTAATTTGGGGTTTCAATCCTCCTTCAAACCTTCTTGTCTTTCTCGCCTCAGTATTTACCTGATGTGATGCAAACCTAGCCAACTCGTTGAATTTTGTTGCATATTGCGTTACTGTCATCTCAACTTGTTTCAATTCCAGGAATTAAACTTCCATACGATCGTGTATTAAAGTTGGAAAGTAATTGGCAAAGAAAAACTCCTTGAATTTGTCCCAATTAGTAGCACCCTCTCCAGCTCTCCCCTTGTTTGCTTCCCACCAGTGGTTAGCTTCATCCTTCAAAAAGAAAGTAGCAAAATCTACTTTTTGATCATCATTCACCTTTATTACTTTAAACATCTTTTCCATCTCAATAACCCAAGTCTGAGCTTTTATGGGTTCATCAGTCCCTCTGAACTCCGGTGGTCCTACTAGTTTAAAGTCCTTAAATTGAGTTGTGGTTGGGTTATTGGGTGCAGCTGGTATCACATTAGCTTGTCTTCCTTGTAAAGCTCCTACCAGAATATTTACCAGGGTTTGGGTTGGATTTTCCTCTACCTGCTCTTGTTCAATTTCTCCACGAGTTCTTCTTCTGTGTGCCATTAATCTAAATATAACAAGTAAGTAAGTATGAATACCAGTTTAATAATTAAAATCCTAGTTTGATAAACAGAAATTTGTATTTCACATGGAAAACCTATATATACATATCTAGTAACTCATTTTAGATCATTAGTTATTACACACAACAGAAAATAAACTACATAGCCTATCCGACTAGCAATTTATCCCTATCGCTAGCTATGTTATTACATTTCCTTAGTCTAAAGTTCTTCCTTCTTTCTTGTTATCCTCCTTTTTAGCTTTTCTACCATCTTCTCATACTTCTGCAACCTTTTCTCTATGTACTCGATTTTCTGAGTGGCCCTAGATCCTGAAGGCCTTTTCCATTCTATCCAAGTATGGGTAGGGAGTACCATTTGCAATGGTACCACATCTATGACTGGCTCTGCCACAATTACTTGACATTCTTCTGACATCCTACAATCAGATTTATAAATCAATTAGTATCTAAACAAAAATCATAACTTAATACTTTATTAGTATTCTTATCTATGAACTTTCCTAACCACTTTCCCTCTCTCGTAATAACTCTATTTGAGCTTATCACCTTTATCATCTAAGTACTTCTGAAGTTATAGCCTAAGAGTTTCCTTCTAAGGTTTCTAACCTAAGGCTTTGATACCAAATTTTGATGCCCTTAAAATCTCTACATTGCCTGTAGAAGATTCGGTGCTCACGTAAATATTCTATAAGATAATAACTTCCATAAATCCAAGATTCACAGTATGTCAATCAGTTAAAGTTCTCGTCAGAATAATTTTCATATCGAAATACCCTCACTTGGATGTATAGATTTATGATCTTACCGATATTTCTTGCAGATCAATAATTCCTATCTATCTGACATTCACAGTACAAATGATAAGATTGTTCTTGGAACTGAGGAGCGACCTCAGTGCTTACAGAACTCCCAAGATCATTCAATACCCTCATTCAGATGTATAGTTTATATAGATACTATACTTGATACTATTCACTATGAATAAGGTAAAACCATTCAACTAATAACTTAACAACATAACAGTACCTGGTTACCTACTGTTCAACTATTACATCATAAAAATACCAAATTACATTCTTAGTATTAATACAATAAACACTTGTTTCCCTAATTACTTCTACTCACATGTATGAGTTCCCGAGTCTGCTGGGGTGTTTGATGCAGCTGCAAAGGAAAAGAATATTTGCAAGGATGAGCTTTACAGTGCTCAGCAAGTTTTAAACAATTACAGTTTGTACTCACACAATATCTGAAATGAAGGAACATTAAGTCCAGAGTTTTTTCCACATATATATACTGAGGTTTGATCTGCCAAACCCCACATATTACGAGTTTCTATCAGTCTTGTAGACTTAGTAACCCGGGTTAATTTAGCCAACCACACCAGCTAGGAGTATGCATATCATCCTATACAACCACCCGGTCAGTGTCAAACTGCCAGTCATTAATAACCACTCGGTCAATGTAAAATTGTCGGTCATTGATAACCACCCGGTCATGTAAAACTGCCGGTCAATGTAAAACTGTCGGTCATTGATAGTATCAGTATATATATTTGTACCAAATAATATTGGTTTCACCACAATCTATGCTTTGATATCAAATGAAAACAATTTACGCAAGTAACAATTCATATGTCTTGGTTATGCTTGAACAATAAGTCATAACCTTTTTCAAATTACAGATATCACAAATAATGGTTATAACAATTTTGTATATCAATTTACAGGACTTATATTTAATATTAAAATTAAATGAAGTTAGAAAAACTTGTCTTTTATCACGATCTGCTACTTAGGTTATTTGAAAGTATATTCACAACCTATATATATTATAACAGTCATTAGAAAGGATAGTAATTAATTTCTAATTAAAATATTAGTGTCTGGGGTTGATCTTGGGGTCCGTTTGGTACTTTACAGCTTCATTGAATAGCTATCGAATTAGTTTTTCGATAAATTTTATTTAAAAGTTTTAATATCCTATTTAGATAATTTAGTTATTATTTATAATAATTTCCAAATGCTCAAAATAATTTTTAAATAATTTAATATCATTTGAAATGATTTTTAGGTTATTAATATTATTTTTAAATATTTAACAACCATTTAAAATGATTTTTAAATTATTAATATTACTTTTAAATAATTTATTTTATTTAATAATGACTTTTAAATCATTATTATCATTTTTAAATAATTTATTATTATTTAAAATGATTTTTAAATCAATAATATTATTTTTATGTAATTTATTATTAATTACTCTCATTATTAATAATATTTAAATATATTAAATATTAATAAAATTTTATGTCAAAATATTGAAAATTATTTATTCTAATTAAAAATGATTTTTTAGAATTTATTTATATTTATTTATTTTTATTTCTATTTCTATTTATTCTAATTATTTTAATTAATAAAATTAATTTCCAAATATTGTCTGTCGCTAAAGACGTTTAGTGACAGAAGTACTGCTATAGGTGTTCTTGGCCCAGCCAAGAACACGTTGGTCAACATGCTGGTCCTTGGTTTGACTCAATTTCTTTGGCAATCAAGCTGGTTTTTGGGCAATCTAATTCAATGAAAGTGTAGTACTGATGTAGTAGTACACATCTATGGTCACTTCACTACTTAAAAACATCTCTACAAGTTCACACAGCCGGTCAAAGCAACCACCCCAGGGCTGTTCTTCCTTTCTAGGCTGCCCAGAAAGGCTCAGTCAATGCCGGTTAATGACCTTTATGGTCTTATATCTTTTCGGCCGGTTAATGTTTTAGTGTTGTAGTCGTCGGGCTCTATAAAATAACTACCAGAGTACCTTGATCGAGCAGTTACAGAGTCTACATATCAATCGATAGCAAGATCTTAGCC
This sequence comes from Panax stipuleanatus, assembly GCA_020205555.1. NCBI lineage: Eukaryota > Viridiplantae > Streptophyta > Magnoliopsida > Apiales > Araliaceae > Panax > Panax stipuleanatus. Next base: position 83,554,234 of record CM035118.1, read on the forward strand.
TTCAAATAATTGGTCAAGCCGTTGCTCAAAATTTCTGAGTTACCCAAAAATTAAATCTGGACGGTCAACGTGGTTTGACCGTTTATATTTTCCAATCAGTGACCATCTAGGGTTTTAGAGTGCTATGGTTGTGTAGTACTCATGTCAAGGTATAATTCTACTAACATCTAACACTTAAACAACCTGTCAGGAAATAGATCCAGGCGGTCAAACGGGCTGTCAGGCTCATTCATACGTTTTCTGGGTTACCTAGAAAACGGGCGGTCAATGCCGGTCAACGGGTTTTGACCCATTATAACTTCGAATTCAGTGTTCTGAGGTCTAATCTATCACTACTAATCTATTAACAACCTTGCAAGATATGACTACCAACTCTTAAAACATCAAAACAACAAATCATCAACGAGATATAAGGGCTGACATTCGTTGTCAGACCCTGTTTTGTAACTTTGACAATTTTGCTTCAAACTCCATTTTAATGCTTTTACATGTTATGGATTCGTGTTTTAGCAACCCAGAACACTAACTAACTTACTAATTAACATTATTAATCAATAACAACAACAATTAAATATTCAAAAATTAAAAAATAAATGAGGGTTAGGTTTTTACCCTTTTTGATCAATTCTTGTTCTTTCTCTTTCTGATTCCGATCTTGGCTTGTTAGGGGTGGTTTCTAGACCAATATATGATATATATTTGATGTAAAATTCGTGGGTTTAAAGAACTCACACCTATCTTTATATCCAAAGTTCAAGTGAGTGTTAACTTAGGTTTTCTTTCTTATTTTGACAACTAAGTCTAGATAATAAATGTGCTAGTGTGCTAGGGTGTGTTGTCATGCCAAGAAGGTTGTAGAGCCATAGGACAAATCTTTTGCTTGCAAGCAAAAGATTTGTTTCTATCTTGTTTTTGTAAGAAAACAAAATAAAGGTATTTTGGTCATTTCGCTTATACTAAGGGTATTTTGGTAATTTACTATGTAAATACAAGGGTAATTTAGTCATTTCATACTATCCTTAAAAAATTTAAAAATAATAATGAGCAATTAGGTATTGTTAGTTTAGAATTAGGGTTTATAAATTAAATTAGGGTTTATAATTAGGGTTACAGTTTCCTAATCCCTAATTAGGGTTTCCTTACAATCTTTTCCAATTAAATCTTTAATACATCATATAAAATTAATATAGGTATATATATATATATATATATATTATCAATGTATTATGCTATAATTCACATTTATTATAACAATTTGGGTTTGGATTTCTGATTTAGATAAAATCCTAAATTAGGGTTTACCTATAAAACTTTTCAGATATCTATACATAGTTACATCTCATGTGTTGATGTGTAATTATATATACTAATAATAAAGTTAAATACACATCACACAAAATATTACACATACTAATATTTACTGTTTATATTAATATTCCTATTTAAAGTTTGGAATATTACAGGACTGTGCTACCAGATGTCTCTATCTTTGGGCTTACTCACGGAAAGACTTGTTGTTTTCTTTTTTGACCTTGGTCACTTGATACCGATCTGAAGCCATTTGAGACTGGAAGCTGTATTGAGTTAGGAAGGCATGGGCTAGCTCTTCCCAACTGTGGATTTTTACATTGTCAAGTCGGGCATATCACGTCACAGCCTCTCTAGTGAGACTCTTTTGGAAAAGCTGCATTCCGAGGCTTTCATCTTCAGTATAAGACCCTTGCTCGCCAATGTATACTTTCAAATGCGTATAGGGATCGCCTGCCCCATTGTACTTTTCAAACTCTGCGACTTGGAATTTGTCAGGATATCTAGCCCCTGGGAATATGCAGAGATCTGAATAGGATACAATTCCAAGGTTTCCAATCCCTTTGATTGCCTGGATGGTTTCTTCCATTTGTTGGACTTTCCTTCAGATATCGCCAGTTTCTCGATCTTCCCTGAGATTTGTGATTTCAGGGGTTTTGTTAGTTCTTTGACTAGGTCGAGGTTCAGGGATTTGTATTTCTCCCTTTTCCTCAGCACTTTGATTGCCACCTTATGAGGAGGACTCTATTTGATTGAGCGTTGTTTGGCCCTGAGTGTTTTTACTTTGTACTTTTAGGAGGATAACCAACTCTGTTATTTGATTTTGAAGTCCCTCAAAGTCCTTTCAAGATACAGAACCTGACTTGTGTTGGCCACTTTCAGCCATGTCAGTGGATAGGGTTTGTACCTTTTTAGATTATGATCTAAAAATGAGACCACTCTTACCTACAAGACGAATAGGTAGTTTAGTCTTGATAGCCACTAACCATATATATGTTATGCAATGTGTCAGGTTTGGGGATTTTTAAATCATATCCTGTAAAACAAAGCTCAGTTGTTTTGATGACAGGATAGTATGACAGGATTTACAATGAAATGTATATTTACATTATGAAATTTACATTGGAGTTGGAAATTCGACATTAAATTGAAAGCGGAAGGCATGAAGAAGTTTCCTGTCAGATTTGGTTAATCAAAGGCTGACCTATCTTAGGCTACTCTCGCGGCTTTTCGTCATAAAGGTCCCCAGATCATCGCAATCTACTAGAGGGGAAATTAATTCGATCTTTCAACTTGAGCATATCTGAGTGGTGCTTTTTCATGAGCCCCGAAGACTTAGCTGTCCTCAAAGACATTACTCTGTCACCGACGGGTTTGCCTTCTGGTGGAGGAATCAGTCAACATACATCGCGTCTCACCGTATGTATATAATGACATTGGTACGAAGAACTAATATTTGTGCGAAGCACTAATATAAAGCAGGAAAACATTCATTCACATTCATTCAATGTAAAGACGCAGCATTCACACATACGCAGATATGAATGAGAAATTTTGAAAATATTTGAACGCGGCCTAAGCCCTCTATTGTCCCCAGCAGAGTCGCCACCTGTCGACGTCGAGCAAAAATTGCGGGTCGAGTTGGACCCGAATCTTTCTCTCTTCTTAAGTTCTATCTACCCTTATTCTTTTTATTGTGAAAAATGTTTTGAAGGGTTTTTTAGGAAAAGGCCAACATGTATCATGTCGATGATTTGAACATTTTACAAAGTCGACAGTTGGTAGATTAATGGTTGTACCAAATCAACCGAGTTTTGTTTGAAAGGAGGCCCAATTGCTGGACACTGTCGAAACTGAATCTTTGAAACCGAAGTTCTAAGTTCAGGGGCTTGGTTAAGTGTGGAGAAGGTGGTAGGAACCCCACAACTCCTGTGAAAACACGGTACCGCATCTTTTCAATATTTCTCTTTTAAATCTGCAATGTGTGTGTGAAAATGCTGGAAGAAATTGAGCCTATGTTTGATTGAAAGCATGGACATGCATCGTTGAACCTATATGCGAAGGGTTTGATTTGATTTGCAAAAGTCTCTCTTTTAGACAAGATTATTAAAATGATGTTTTGAAAGCAGGTTTTCAAACCCTTACGCTAACATAGGAATTGAAACACATCGATACTTCAGTTTTATCTTTTCAGCCTTTAGGCTCAATTTGAATGGTGATTGTCGGGCTGCGAAGCATCCTCGACCACAACATATATACAAGTGTCAGTATTACGATCGGGGTTAATCTAACTTCTCGATATTGGGACCGGGGTTGAACTGGCATCCCTGCATTGGGACCGGGGTTAAAAAGACGATTTTGCCCTCCTGCAGGGTTTGTAACAGAAAAACAAAATTTTGTGTCTCTACAACTATCTTAGATGTGGAATAATCAATAATAATTATCAACTACCATGCTTGAAAAATAATAACTCAATTTTGAATTAGAGAACTTGCCAGATTTGTTGACTACTGCTACGTAATTTAAGTTAACTTCTTTGGTAAGACCTATCATTAATAAGATCGATCTCTTAATTAGCATCACATATCTCACTTATAATATTTATCTAACATGTAATCACATAATCAATTATTAGATAACTCCATACGAATTCACAAGTCTAAACCTAGCACACATCAAGTTTTTAATAGTATTCAATATAGTGTACTGAGTGGTTTCCCAGAAACAACCAACAAATTAGTTTCCGTCTCGTCTACACTATTTTAATAGTGAGTTAGATCGGTTACCAATTCGTATATACCTCTGCTCCCTGAAGGAATTATTTAGCTCAGATACTATACATCAACCATTAAAGAGTACGAATGTACTACCTTAGACTTAACACTTACTCGGTCATTTATAAATTCAAACTATTTATAAATTCAGAAGACTGAATATATCATTTCAATAAGCTGAAACCAAACTGTCTTCCCTTCCTAACCTTTTCAGTTTCCATTTCAGCACCCTGAATTGTTCAATTCAGCAAGCTGAAATACCCTTTTCATAAAAATACCAAATCAGCTTGTTATTTTTCTATCCTTTAACCAAACAGAAATACATATACTCCATACACAAAAATAATTTTTCTAGAATTTTTCAACTCCCTTTAGTATTTTTCAAAAATTCATTTTTAGTTCGTAGCTTAAGAAATTAGCTATATCATGCCAAACTCCAGAAATTCCCAACTCTTGGCGAAAACTTACACGTATTAACGTGAGCTTCCAGTTAAATTTTGTGGCCATCGGAGTTATAGAACTCCGGTTATAGCGGTTTTCGTTGGAAAACCCCAAATATTGAAATGACCATAACTCCGTCAATTTAAGTCGGATTAAGCTCAGTTTTGTAAAGGAGCTACTTTATCTCATAAGTTTTTATGTCCCAAAATATTGGAATTTATTTCATGAACTAAGTTATCGAAACTTCCTCTGACAATTTTAGGAAGCTTGCTTTTTGTCATTTTTCAGTTTTTGACGACTTTGCTAAAATCAGTACACACAAAAAATTATAATACCTTTTTCAGTTATTCCACTTGGAAAAGTTAGAAAACTCATAGATCTAACTCTAGGACTTGACCACACTCAAAAATTCAAAATATAATAGGAGATATGGTCGTTTGAATTTTATGCTTTGTTTTCACAAAAATTTAATTTTAAACCTTTTGTGTTTTCTAAGAAAACTTCCATATTCTCATATAATAACCAACATAACTCATCATATTACCTAATAATACCTCATATACTCATGGATCTACCATGATCCATGATCTATTTCATTAAACATCACTAAACATAAGATTAAACACATTCAAGGCTAAAAAAATTAGGATTTTCTACTTTTGAAAAACCTAGTTCCTATTTCATAATTTAGATTTTGATCCTCAAAAGGGTTAGATCTATATATAAAAAACTTATAAACACATACATCTAAGGTTTTAAAACTCATGACCATAACTTCATATTATAAAAAATCAAATCAAAACAAAAATGATAATAGACTATATTAGTAGGAATTTTGTTTATACCTTAGCTTTTCCTTTCTCTCCTTCTTCCTAATACTTGATTAAAGAACAATGAACTTTCAAGAACTCTCTGTCTCTCTCTCTCTCTCTTGGCCGAAAATTCCTCACTCTCTCTCTCTCTCTCTTTCTCTTGGTTACTTAGCTAGCTAATACAAATGAGAGGAAAGAGAAAAATTAAAGGACTTTTGTTGTTAGCAAATATGTAGAGATATACATTACATATATCTAACATACATCTCCTAATACCTCTCTCTCTCTCTCATACTCATTATTATTGAGTGTCTTATACTCCATGGTTAGCTTGTTAGTTTGGTGAAAAGATAAGAACAAAACCATTGCTTGACACCTAGCAAACTTGTTTACCTAATAAAGCAACCTAATCATTACATTCCTCCCCCCTTACTCCTTCCTCGCAATAATCGGCCATATGGGCCTTTTGGGCCCAAGTTTTGTTCTCTTTTCATGCTCCACTTTGTTTACTAAATGTCCAATATGTCCCCTCCCACTTGGGTTAAAAGTTGAGCCACACTTTTAATTCTTTGGGCTAGAAATTTTAATTATTTGGGTTTGCAATTCAACATAGTTCAATACTTTTTAATTTAGGAACAATTATATTTTCTTGTACATTTTTAGAAAGAATTAAAATAACAGTGCATTCAGAAAATATTTACAAAAATAATACATTTTTAATAGTTTATTTAAAAAATTAATGTATTTAGTATCCTTTAATTTAGGTGAGTATTTTAATTTAGGTGCGTATTTAGTAAATATGAATGAGTGTGAATGGAGGAATCCACCATTATATCACCCTGCCTCAATCCCACTAGCGGTATCCCCATTTTTTATTCTATCATCTCTCTGCAATCAACCCATTCCTTTTCTATATATCATTTCCTTTTCTATATATTAAACCTGCACATTTGTAGCAAAGAAACCTGCCCATTTATGCTATCATCTTTCTGCAAAACCCATTCCACTCTGTCTCTGACTCCCCATCCGAACGGTGGCCGAGTTCTCGGGTGAGTTAAAAAATACGGGTGGCGCAAAGGATCGGCATACGGACCCGTCGGCCACAACCGTTAACTTTTGTATGGCGGTCTTTGGTACTGGAAGGGTGAGAATTAGTTGGTTTTTTGGTACTGGAAGGGTGGACAGAGTAGTGGTGGGCTTCCTGCAGGAGGCATTATGTCTGTGCAGTGCATGTGATGTTAATAATCATCATTTTTGTCAATTTATCTTCATTTGAATTTTTACTTTTTGAGATATTCAAAGTATGTATTGGACTTTCACTTTGTACTGGTTAAAGTATCAAGTTCAGTTAGTAACCAAACCTTTATATAAAGGTAACAAAACCTTCATATCAAGGTAACCAAACCTTCATACCAAGGTAACCAAACCTTCATATCAAGGTAACCAAACCTTCATCCCAAGGTAACAAACCTTCATATCAAGGTAACCAAACCTTCATACCAAGGTAACCAAACATTCATACCAAGGTAACCAAACTTTCATACCAAGGTAAGCAATCCACCTCCACACCTGTAGTTTTTCATAGTGCAGTTGGTAACCAAACCTTCATACCAAGGTTTCCAAACCTTCATACCAAGGTAACCAATTCACATCCACACCTGCAGTTTTTTCATAACGCAGTTGGTAACCAAATCTTCATAACAAGGTAACCAAACCTTCATACCAAGGTAACCAATCCACCTCCATACCTGGAGTTTTTTCATAGTGCAGTTGATAGCCAAACCTTTATACCAAGGTAACCAATTCAGTTTTATTAGGTTACCAAGTTATTTTGAATGTAATGCAGTTGGTAGCCAAACCTTCATGCAGTTGGTTGCCAAACCTTCAGACCAAGGTAACCAATTAAGTTTTATTATGTTATTGAATGTATGCAGTTGGTAGCCAAACCTTCATACAATGGTAACCATTTCAGTTTTATTAGGTTACCAATTCAATTTTATTAGGTTACCTTCATAGTGCAGTTGGTAACCAAACCTTCATACCAAGGTAACCAAACCTTCATACCACGATAACCAAACCTTCGTACCAAGGTAATTGAAGGCTTTGATCCATGCGAGTGGACTGAGAATTTAATGAAAGAATATATGTTATTCATTGAAGGCTTCTTCTCTATTCCTTTTACTCTTTTCTCTCCCACCTACCGCAAAGCCATTCAAGTTAGTTTTTTGTTCCTTCTTTCTGTCTTTAAAACTAGAGTTTCTATTGTAATGAGATGAATATATAGAAATTAAATGAACTAACATATATGTATATATGCATGTTTTTGTTGAAGGATGGAGGAAAAGTGGCTGAAGATTTGGTGGTGAGAGAGAGGATGAGAGAGAGTACGGAGGAGATAGGAGAGAGAAAGAATGATATGCTGGCAGCGCTATTGGCCGGAGAAGGTGGAGAAGTGGGATTTTCCGACTAGGATATAGTGGATTTCTTGGTGGCTCTGCTAGTTCCGGGATATGAAACAACCTCTACTATTATGAGTGGGATTTCCAACGAGGATGATGAAGATTAGGACTTATGGATTTGTTTTGGTTGTTAGATCACAAAAATTTGAATTTGAATTATTAATTATGGCAGTTATTGAGGGATATTAATTTATTATGTTATTTTTGTAATTATTTTGTGGATGCACTAATATTATAATTACTTTCTAATTGTTATATTTTACTGTAAAGGACCCTTTTAATTTTTATCATCTCCTGCATTTGTAAGTTAATTACTTACTCATATATCTTTAATTTCATAACCCAATTAGACTTCCTTTACTTAGGCTATAAAATTAATTAATTGAGATGTATAAAATAAATCTCTTAGAATTAGTATATATTTTTAATTACTATAATTCTCTCATATTATAACCCTTTATGTTATTTAATTACCATACCTAATATATATATATATATATATATATATATATATTAGGTTACATAACTTTATTCTTAATTCTCTTTATATACAAAATAAATGTATACACATTATATAATATATATTTATTTAATCACATACATCATTCACACAAGTCATAATATATTCCACTAGTGTATTAACTTAATAGCTTTATTTGGCTTAATAAGTTATGAACACTCATATATTCATATCAATAGTTAATTACTTAAAGATTGTAAATCTTTTTAATTTAATAATCAAGGCTAACATTCAAGCTATGTTAATTTCTAACATAACTTATATTACTCTTCCTTGAAAATGATTAAGTATACTTCTTAGTTAATAAATTAACTTTCTAGCTTATTTCACATATACACTTATATGGTTCAAGTACTTTCAAAAACAAATTATTCGTATAAATTACACATATAATCATGTGAAATTCTCAGTCCTTACAAGATCTTAATCTAAAGAGGAATATACTGATGAGTCAGCTGAAGGGAACTTGCACCAGTCTGATTCTAGATCAGGTCATGAAGGATAGTACGCAGACTCTAGTTCTGAAGATCAAGAGCCATAAGACTATCATATTCTGTCTCCTGCAAATGTTAAAACAAGAATAGTAGTGGAAGTATTTGATGCACCACAAAATGTGCTACCAGGCAGATGGGTAGACCATGGCAATGAAAGACTCAACGTGGTATGGAGGTACCACAGCCGATCTGCTCAACAATCTTCAAGATATGGAGCTAGACCTTACAACCATGCTATATGATTCTGAGAATCATCTGATAAGGTGGTTTTTCCTGATGATGCCTTGGTTGAAGGCCTACACGGCTGGAGATAAAAGCTACTTTAGATGGTGCTACTCACACTTTCCCAACCTGGAGCTGATTTCGCAAAACTTTCCAAGAGTTAAGTCATTCCCTACAAAGCTAATTAGAGACAAGCCTCACTTCAAGGTCTACCGACAAGCTAGCAACATCTACATACCCTACGATCTACGACAAAGCTTAGATGGTGGAAGAATCACATCAAAGCATACGATTGTAGAGCCGGTTAACTCCACCATTACAAGAGATCTAGCTCAGCCTGAGAAGTCAAATCTTGCTTCAGCAATGCTATCTGACGTCCCTTTGTCCTCCAACAGTGACTGGTATTCAAATCTCTATGAGATTCTCACTACTTTTGAAAGCCTCACTAAGAGTGAGAAATATGGTGTCCAACTAGCTGCTCAGCAGGAGGACTGTCCAACCAGATGCTCAATTCTTCAAGAACAAGATTTACTGAAAAACTCTGAAGAATTGGTTGAAAAATTCTCTCTCATTGTGGAAGAAGCTAAGATCCTGTCAGGAGGAGAAGACAGTGAGTATCACAACAAGCTTCAGGCTACAATAGCAGATATATCTCTCAAGCTTCAACAGAGAGATCAAATCTATCTGAAGTCAATAAGGGATCAGAGGGAAGAAGCTCTGCAAGCTCAGAAGCAAAGTAGAGAATCTATTGTGTCTCTCTTTAAGAAAATAGACACTCTGAACTAGTCTCTTTCCCAAAAGCTGGAGCTCAGCCAACAAGAACTCAAGATTAAATTTGGCAACACATCTCACTTGATTGAGCAGCTTATATCTAATGTCCAGCATCTCTCTCAAGTGATTGATGACAAAAAGGGGGAGAAAAAGAGGCATTCAAGGAGGCAATCTAAGAGAATAATGAAGACAGAGGAGAAGAGCAAGAGCAAGAGCAAGAGCAAGAGCAAGAGCAAGAGCAGTAAAGCAAAGGACCTAAAGGGGAAGTAGAAGAAGGAAGCAACAGTGGAGTCATCACTTGAGGGGGAGCCGAAAGAAGATGACTCCATGAAGATAAAGACTGAGGGGGAGATAAAGCTAGATGAAGAAATGATGCATTCATCTAAGGGGGAGCAGAATCAAGAAGATATATAAGATGAGTAGCTGAACAGAAAGTAGATCCTGAAGACATACAAGGAGCAGACAATGAAAAAGAGAAGGTACATCTCTAATTATAATAGTTTGTTCTAGATCTAGGATGTAGAGTGTCATATCTTTTGTAAGTTAAATTTTTTTATAAATGACATTCATGATTATCTAATCTAGCAATACAGCAGCTCACTGTATATGAAGATTTATTCATCTCATATATGTGCATTTAATGTTTTTGTCATAATCAAATAGGGGGAGATTGTTAGGAATACATGAGAATGTTATTCCTATTTATATATAAGATTAGATTATGAACTTAATGAATGAATATGCAAATATGTCTGCATTGATGAAAGCTGTAAAGTCCTTAATAGATGATAGACATATATACAAGGACTTAGACTAAAAAGATCAAATATGTTAGATTGATCCTACATAAGCAAACAACTTTGTGAATTCCTTCTAAAGATTACAATGTACAAGGACTATGAATGCAAAGATCAAGCTTGTTAGCTTGATCGTATAAAATGTAATGTATAGGCTTGTCTGATCGTGGAGCACTGAACCAGCAAACGAAGTCAGCTGAGAGAGTAAAGGCAGAATCATAGTCTATCAAGGCAGAACCGTAGTCTGTAAAGATAGCTGCTCTCTGAATCGCAGTTTGCCAAGAAGGCCACTTCAAGATCGTGGAAACAACGTGTCAAAGCGTCTGCCGAGCGCCTGCCGAGCCAAGTCAAGAATCGTAGGGTTCACTCGAAGACATGGAGTCTGCAGATCATAACCGAGGCATAAATCTTAGTTAGGCAGATCAGTCAAGAGACTGCAGTTGTTAAGGCATAAATCGTACTCTGTCATATGATCTACTCTTAGAGTCGCAGACTTCACTCAGAGTCGTAGTGTCTGCAGAACCAGAGCCAGATCGTAGTCTACAGATCGTAGTTTACAGAACCAAAGTCCGAATCATAGTCTGTAGCACTAGAGCCAAATAGTAGTCAGTCAAGTTCTCACAATGCCAAGGAAGAATCGTATAGACTACACGATTTTCAACAGGAGCATTTTTAAAGTGAAAGCGAAGATCTCACTCTGGCAAGAGTAGTTAAGGATCAAAAAGTAGTCTACTGGAGGTGGATCAAAGAGCACTCATTGAATGGCCTACAAGCGAATAGAAGATCGAAGCACCAACTCTATTAGCAAGGCTGATTGAGAAGTGAAGAGCCATTCAGGAGAAGTCTTCTACAATCGTCCACTAGATGACAATGAATGAAGTGACTATCAAAAGGAAGACAACGATTGCAGTGTCTGTCAAACCAACATAAGATAATGATCATAGTGATTACTACGATCGTGGTGTTTACCAAATGAGCAACAGAAACTGATAAATCACCTACAGAGATATTGGCCAACCTACTGAGAACAGACGAAAAGGATTGTCTATGCTCAGCCTCACCATGAAGAGTGAACTGAGAGATCACATGGTAGAAAGTTGAGAGAGCTGAGCATGACTATTCAGAAGAGTTTTGCAAACCAGAAGGGCCAAAGCAGTCAGCTAAGTTATCAGTTCCTGATGCTAGTCAAGACAAGCAGAATCGTAGAAGCACTGCAAGAGTGAAGAGCAAGAAGTTCTACATTGTTAGATCACAAAACGCTCTTAGGATTGTAGTGTTTTCAAAGCCAGTCAACCTGCAACATCCACAGATAAACTACGATCTAGCATGAACGTCTACATCAGAATCGTGGAGTTCAGTCGTCTGATTATTGAGTCAGAGAAATGTCTCAATATAAAGACTGACAATCGAATGTTGCTGATTGAGAGCATCGATGTAGTAAGTCAACTCCTTTGGTTTGGCTCGAGGAAACAAAAAGGAGAAGATAAGGTGACTACTAGCCTGACTTGTGGAAGTGATATCTTAGAGGTGGTAGGTGAAATCGCAGACTGCTGTGTCAGAAAAGTCAAAAAGGTGCTATTACGTTAAATCAATAGTCTGTACCAAATAACTCATAATCCTTGAAGTATTTTAAAAGCTTCCAACGACTATATTCTAACGGGAAGCTAATGGAGAAGTATATAACAGTTGAAGCTTCAAAGGTAAAAAGTTGTTGACTCGACGAGGGTTTCTACAGAGCCTAACAGAAATGTCTCAGTGGTAGTGAGACTAGTATAGTAGGAGTGAAGCAATTATGATGAAGAGATTTAACTGCTAAAGGCTTCACTCAACACCAAGGAGAATGCGAACCACAATGGCATCTATGTTGAGAGCCGAGAAGGCCAAGAAGACAAGAGATAGAGTGGCAGTCCAGATCTAGAGCCACTCTACGATTCACCATGAATAACTTGAGCTGAAGAGAAGTAGATGCAGATCAGAATCTGCACACAAGACAACCATTGTTCAAAGGATGCTAAGTACCAGAAGAAGTCTACCTGAAGTGCAAAGACCTAGCAGATCCTCAATGGTGACAGTGTGCCATGCTGAAATCAGATGAAGTCAAGCATCAACAATAAATATTAGCTGCACCAAGGAGATGTGATAGACTACTAAGTACTCAAGGATGTCGAGCTTCATGTACATCTTAGAAGTCAAGCATCAACAATAAATATTAGCTGCACCAAGGAGATGTGATAGACTACTAAGTACTCAAGGATGTCGAGCTTCATGTACATCTTAGAAGTCCATCAGTGGTGATCCAGTCTTGATACAGAATGCCAGAAGATCACACCAAGCTGCTAAGTACAAGAAGATGAATAAGCTTAAAGTCATCTTAGCAGCTCAACACCAATAACAACAAGCCAACAACTAGGGCCTGAGAGGTCCTTGTCTTCATGACTAAATCAAAGTCAAGTCTGATGGGCTTGCTGAGTACCGGAGGGTACAAGAGATTCTAAGTCTGCTGGGCTTACTATACAGTTCCAAGTTTGTTAGGCTTGAAAAGTTCTTAGTGAACTAGAGTTCTAAGGCAACTGGCCTTGAAGGAATCTTAGTGATTCAAAAGTTACCTTTTCCTTAGTGGAATCCCTGCTTGTTGAAGTAGAAGAGTGGAGTAGGAGCTTGAGTCTTTGAACCACTTAAAATCCCTTGTGTCTTTTACTTTATGTCATTTACATTAAGCACTATAACTGATATAATTGCTATAACCACTTACACCTAAACTAACATTAGAACTATGTTTAACAAGATATCTTTGAAGGAGATCTTGAACTTATTCTGCTGTGCATGAACTGATTCTTATGTTTGTCATCTGCTAATTACTTAGCAATACAAAAAAAAGGAAAAAGCTTTTAAATTTGAAAAGGATCTATTCAACCCCCCTTCTAGATTTATTGTGTGCCCTCTAGGAACTAACATCCTCTAATGCTAGGAACCACACCAAGTTCAGTTATGAACTTCTTCATCCAAATAGCCTCCTTTGCAGCTTCACTTGCAGCTATATACTCTGCCTCTGTCACTAAATCATCAACTGTTTGCTATTTGAAACTCTTCCAACTCACAGCGCCACCATTTAAGGTAAACACATACCCCGAAACTGATTTATTGTCATCTTGGTCCATTTGAAAACTTGAGTCTGTGAAGCCCTCGAGTTTTAATTCAGACCCACCGTAGACAAGAAATACATCCTTAGTCCTTCCTAAGTAATTTAGGATATTTTTCACTACCTTCCAATGCTCTTCTCCTAGATTTGACTGATATCTACTCATTACACTAAGTGCATGAGCGACATCTGGTCTAGTACATATCATACAGTACATGATAGATCTGCAGAAGCATAAGGAATCTTACTCATATGGTCTCTCGCCTCAGGTGTCTTTAGGTCCTGTTTCTTGGAGAGATGTATTCCATGGCTCATCGACATGAGACCTCTTTTGGAATCTTCTATGCTAAACCTCTTTAGCATCGAGTCAATGTACGTTCCTTGGGATAAGCCAAGCATCCTTTTAGATCTACCTCTATAGATCTTTATCCCCAAAATATAGGATGTTTCTCTCCAAGTCCTTCATGGAGAAGTGTTTAGATAACCAGATTTTTATTGATTGTAGCATAGGAATATCATTCTCTATCAGTAATATATCATCAACATATAATACAAGGAATGAAACAACGCTCCCAGTAACCTTCTTGTACATACTTGGTTCATCCTCATTTTTGATAAAATCAAACTCTTTGATTGTATCATCAAAACGAATGTTCCATCTTTGAGAAGCTTGCTTCAATCTATAAATGGATCATTGCAGCTTACAGATTTGATTTGTTCTAACCTTTGAAATAAAGCCCTCTAGTTGTGTCATATACACATCATCCTCAAGTTTCCCATTGAGGAAGGCCGTTTTCACGTCCATTTGCCAGATCTCATAGTCGTAATAAGCTGCAATCGCAAGAAAAATCCGAATGGACTTGAGCATAGCTACTGGTAAGAAGGTTTCATCATAGTCAACTCCTTGTCTTTGTTTGAAACCTTTTGCAACCAGTCGGGCCTTATAGGTCTCTACGTTGCCGTCCGCTCTAGTCTTTCTTTTAAAAACCCATTTACACCTAATAGGCTTAATGCCTTCAGGTGGTGAAAGCAAAGTCCATACTTGGTTCTCATCCATGGAGCCCATCTCGGATTTTATGTCTTCTAGCCATTTCCCTGAGTCTTTATTACTCATAGCATATTCGCAATTTAATGGATCATCATCATTCATGATGTGTACCTCATCGTCATCCTCTATGACGAATCTATACCTATCAGGTATCTTCGGTACTCTTCCAGATTTACGAATAGGGTGTTGTACAGTAGGTTCATCCACTTGGTCAAGTACCTGACTTTGATTCGTAGTTATTTGTGGTTCTTGAACTTCTTCAAGATATATCTTACTCCCACTGACCCCTTCATGAATAAACTCCTTTTCCAAAAAGGCAACATATTTCGCAACAAACATCTTTTGATCAGTTGGATGATAGAAATAATACCCTCATATATTTTTTAGGGTATCTCATAAATCTACACTTGTCAATTTAGTCTGTAGCTTATCATTTTTAAACTTTTTAACATAAGCTAGGACAACCCCAAATCTTAACATACTTAAGATTTGGTTTCCTCCCTTTCCACATCTCATATGGGGTCTTTGGGATGAATTTGGTAGGCACCTTGTTAAGTAGTTATGCAGCCGTTTCTAGGGCATAACCCCAGAAGGAAATTGGAAGATCGTAAAACTCATCATAGAACGAACCATGTATAAAAATGTTCGATTTCTCCTTTCAGGTACTATATTTAAACGTGGTGTACCTGGTGGAGTCCATTATGAGATTATACCATTATCTTTGAGACAATTGAGAAACTCACCGCTTAAGTATTCTCCACCTTGATTTGATCAAAGAATCTTAATATTTTTGCTAGTTTGTTTCTCTACTTCACTTCTGAACTCTTTGAACTTTTAAAATAATTTAGATTTGTATTTCATTAAATACACATATCCAAATCTTGAGTGATCAGCATTGAAAGTAATAAAATAAGAATTCCCTCCCAGTGCATTCGTTGTCATAGGTCCATAAACGTTTGTGTGGACCAACACTAACAACTCTGTAACTCTTTATCCTTTTCCACTAAAAGGTGTTTTAGTCATTTTTCCCAAGTGACAAGATTCACAAGTTGGATATGATTTATAATCAGATAACTCTAAGAGCCCATCTTTATGCAACTTGGATAATCTTATTTCATTGATATGACCGAGTCTACAATGCCACATATAGGTTTAATTAACATCATCTCTTTTCCTTTTCTTAGTTTGTTCAATTTGAAATATATTTTTCTGCAAGTCAATTATGTAAAGTCCATTTCACAAATTACCAACACCATATAAAATATTGTTATTATAAATAGAACAACTGTTGTTCTTTATTATTATGTCATATCCATCCATATCTAATTCAGAAATAGAAATAATGTTTCTAATGATATTCAGAATAAAATAATAATTTTTCAAATTAATGGACTTTCCCATAGGCAGTGCTAAACAATAAGTGCTTACAACTAATTCAACAACCTTTGCTTCATTTTCCACTCGTAGGACAACCTCATCCTTGTTCAGCTTTCTACTTCTGACCAGTCCCTGTATAGTATTACATATGTGAGAACCACAGCCAGTATCCAATACCCAAGTAGAATTTTAACTTTCTGAAAAATTAATTTCAATCATAAACAAACCTTGATTAGGATTTGAAGCTTCTCGAAGCTTCTTCTGCTTTTATTCTGCAAGGAAATCCTTAGAGTTCCTCTTCCAGTGACCCGACTTATTGCAATGGAAGCACATTCCTTTGCTATATGGATCAGGTTTCTTATTATCCTTTACATTCGCCTTGCCCTTAACCTTCTTAGATTTCTTCTTTTTAGAAGATACCTTGGGCCTATTCCTTTTCTTGGAAGAATCATCCACCATTAAGACATGGTTCTTCTTTGATGGGAAGTGACCTTCGACAGTTTTCAACATGTTAAGTAATTCAGGCAAACTGACATCTAACTTATTCATGTGAAAATTCATAACAAATTGTGAGACGGTATCAGGGAGTGACTCCAAGACTAAGTCTTGACTCAACCTCCCATCCATGAAGAACCCAAGTTGTCCAAAGCGTTCAATTAGATTGATCACCCTTAGGACATGAGTCTGAACGGTAGTGTCCTCGGTCATCCAAGATCGTAAGAGCTACTAAGATATGTCATATCTAGCATTCCTACTTTGTTCACCTTACAACTCCTTGAGGTGAAGTAACATAGTAGAGCATCCATGCTTTCATGCTGACGCTGAAGCTCGTTATTCATGGATGCGAGCATGATGCATTGAGCCACAGATGCATCATCTTGCCACTTTACAATAGTGGTAATCTCTTCCTCAGAGGTTGTTTCTAGAACAGTTCTAGGGACAAGCAAATTTAGGATATACGAAATCTTTTCAGTAGTGAGAACTATTCTCAGATTCCTTAACCAGTCTGTGTAATTCAGTCCGGTTAGTTTGTTAGCATCAAGTATGCTACGTACTGGAATTAGTGATTTCGACATTTTTAATTTTCTGCATGTGAAAAGATAATATTTTAGCAAACATTCATTTAATTAATTTACATACCAAGATAAATTAGGTCTTATTTTAAATTAGTATCTCCCACTATTTTCTTTAAACTATATTACTCTCACTTATATAGTTCGGCAACATCTAATTAAAGATTTGCTAGTGAGAATAAGGATCCTATTTCAAATGTATATAGCCTTGTGGATGGCACAACAAACCATATATAAATAAATAGCTAGAAAACTCCTTGTCAATTACATCAACATGTAACATCTTTTAGTTTGCCTCTCAGATTATTTTGATCAAATGGTAGCACATCCGAATCAAAATTATCTAAGTTAAGTCCAATCTAGCACTTCCATATATTCAAAAAAGAAAAATATTATCCTTGTGGTTGGCACAACAAAATAATATTTTTCAATTTTCTTTATAAGCATCAAATGTGAAAAAATAACATCTTAAATAATTAATATTTGCTTTATGGATAGCACAACAAACTCATATTAAATATTTAATGCTCTCTTAATTTTATCATGCTAGAAGGCGACGTTCGATATTCCAAATATATTTAAACGCTTTAGAATTAAAATAATTTCTTTGAGGGGTTTGTTATTATTAGTCTCATATTATTTAGCGCGCATGCACACACACACACACACACACACACACACATATATATATATATATATATATATAATACGCTTCATTTTATTAAAATATATATATATATATAATACTATCATGCACATATAGAATACTATATTCTACCCAGATTGATTATGAACTTATATTCTAGTTTGGTTCACTAGAGCCACCAAGTGAACCAAAAGGTCAAACTTAGGAATGCAAGAATTAAATTTACACATAACTATTTTATTTAAAATAGGACTTCATACAAATGGGTCTTCAAGTGCTCCTTGCTCCTTGCTCATTGTTCTCCAGTTCTTCAAGATAATTCTAACTAGTCTTATTACTTAATCTATTTAATTTAAATAGAAACCCTGATCAACAGTCAATGGGAAGTACATAGGAGGGAGATAGAATTTTACATCAAGAAAAATTTAAGAAGACGAGGTACGCAGACCCCATTTAATAAAATCCATTCATTCAAGCATTCAACTTAAATGAAATCAAATCACATTGGTCAATAGTCCATAATCAACCCCATTTAATTTCATACATATCACCATATGCATTAATAAATAAAACATTTAATATATACATTGATATCGATTTAATAGACAATCCTAGTTAGTTTCGAAATAAATTTCAACTCTAATTAGTTATCATGGAATCCAATTCTAACTCTAATTAGTTAACATGAAATTCAATTCCAATTAAAATAAACATCTTAATTTTAATCAAATTCCAAATCTAATAAACTCCTTTATTAATCTGGAAATACAGAAACAAAACACTTTTAATTTTAATTTTAATTAAAATAAACCTTTTATCTTGATTAAACAAAAAAAATTAAAAAAATTTATTTCTCGTGGGGTGGCGCTGCAGCGCTACTAATAGGATTAGAAGGGTTGACCAATATTTATATAAGAGGAGTCTTTGCTAGGTTTGTATGAAAACATGGGCGCAATCAATTTGCAAAAATAACAGAAGCATGGTAATGTCAGAGTTTAAAATTTTTCTACAAACCAAATACCTAGATCATCTTTTATGCACAATTATTAATTAAAACAAAATAGAAGGAGATTATATTCATACCCGTTGTAGAACTAAGATTCCACAAGTACGAGTTCAACTCTTTGTTCTTCGCGATCTCCTTGAATCTCCGGGATTGATTCCTTTCTTTGATCAACGTTAGCCACCCAAGTGTTTGGCCTCTAGAGGAGATCCACCAAGGAAGAGTAATTGTTCAAGAATGAGGGTGTTTGGCTAAATCTTAGTTTTCTCCTCTCTAGAAAATGAGTGCTCTCCCAACTCTTAGAATTAATTGTCTAATCTTGTTCCATAATAAGACTTTCTTATTTATAGATTTAGGTAACTCTCCTAAACAATTTAGGATTAGGGTTTCATATTAATTAATTAAAATCTTTTAATTAATTAGGCTGTACAATCCTATTGGGAATAATTAAACTCTTTTAATTAATTAGCCTCTTAATCTTGTTAAGTATATGTAGATGTAGACAATCGAAATTTTGTTTTCTTGTTACTAACATTGTTGGAGGGTAAAATTACCTTTTCAAATCAGCCCCGGTCTCAATACTGGGCCGTCAAATTAACCCTGGTCATAATACTAGGCCGTCAAATCAGTCCCGATCTTAACCCGGGAGGTACAAGTCAGCCCCGGTCTCAACCCGGGAGGTACAGGTCAGCCCCGGTCTCAGCTTGGGAGGTACAGGTCAGCCCCGGTCTCAACCTGGGAGGTACAGGTCAGCCCCGGTCTCAACCCGGGAGGTATAGGTCAACCCCGATCTTAACCCGGGAGGTACAGGTCAGCCCCTATCTCAACCCGGGAGATACAAGTCCTGCCCCGATCTCAACCTGGGAGGTACAGGTCAGCCCCAGTCTCAACCCGGGAGGTACAGGTCAGCCTCGTCTCAACCCGAGAGGTACAGGTCAGCCTTGGTCTCAACAAAGGAGATACCGATCAGCCCCGGTCTCAACCCGGGGGATACATGTCTTCCCCGATCTCAACCCGAGAGGTACAGGTCAGTCCCGGTCTCAACCCGAAAAGTACAGGTCAGCCCCGGTCTCAATTCAGGAGGTACAGGTCAGCCCCGGTCTCAGCTTGGGAGGTACAGGTTAGCCCTGATCTCAACCTGGGAGGTACAGGTTAGCCACGGTCTCAACCCGAGAGGTACAGGTCAGCCCCAGTCTCAATTCAGAAGGTACAGGTCAGCCCAGGTCTCAACCCTAGAGGTATAGGTCATCCCCGGTCTCAACCCGGGAGGTACAGGTCAGCCCCGGTCTCAACCCGGGAGGTACAAGTCAGCCTCGGTCTCAACCCATGAGGTCAAGTCTACTTCAAAAATAATCCTGAATCATCACAACATCTCCAAAGGAAAACTTGGAAGGACCAAGTCAGCCTTGGAGACGACACTGAGGACGAACAGACTCGAATAGGATCCAAACTATGGAAACAACCCTAGGAAGTTAGCCGAAGGCCATGCCGACATTGAAGGCAACCCCGGGAGGGGAAAAATGGTTATTTTACCATCTTAAAGATGATTCGGTCAAACTCAAGTCAAATTGATGCCACTAAGGTCAGAACGAACAATCACAATAATCTCGAGTGGAAACAGCGCAAGACAGTTAAATGGAAAAACTGCGTGGAATCAAACACCCAGTTATAAACCCATCTTTTTAGACTCAAAAAGGTTTTCTCCCATGTCATTGTGACATGCTCGGCGAGGGCTTTCCGGAATGGTATGGCATACCTCAAACGGACGCTCTGATCAAAAGTTAGAAAGTTTCGAATCTGACGTCGCATTGCTCAGAGTACACGTACTTCGATGCAACAGGACCCACCACGTGGGTCCTGCCATGTGGAGCCGCTTCTCTACCTGCGGCTACAGCAGGTAGAGCTACTTCTCCTAGGTCTATATATATGAGCTCACCCTGAGCTCATTTTATAATTCGAAAAAACGCTCTGAACCCCTAGACGTTTGGTTTTCCAGCCATTTTCTTGTCTTCCAAACCCAAATTTTTTCACTCTAACGTGTAGATATACTCACATACTACCATATATCAAAAATTAACCGGTAGATTTGGACGTTTAAAGCCTAAAATTTGGCAAAGAGCTCGTGTAGCAGTCATTTATGAGTATTTTTACGATCAACAAGTTTATATTACTTTATTACGTTGTTATACACTTGCATATCAAGTTTCGTTTTCTAAATATGCCCGAAACTCAGTTCCGTGGCCGTTTTTGTTAACTTTTCGTACATTTTAGTACCTAAACGCATTTTCTGGCATTTCTACAACTTGGATTGACGATCCATTCGCCGCTAACAGCTTTTATATACTTGCATCTTCGTTAGTAGCAACTTCGCCGGACTTAGTTATCTTTCAAGTCCGGGTTTGGATTTTTTTATATATATTTTACTGTATATCTGCTAACTTTTCAATTCTGTCAAGCCCGAATGTCAAATCCATGATAGTTTACCGCTTATATATATATATATATGCACCTTTTACCGGACTATGTTATCTTGCCAGTCCCGGTTTGACTATTTTTTGTCGATATTTAACTATAAATCTATATATTTACATTCCAGTTTGGTCTGGATCATTCTGTGGCCTTTTTACTTCTTATATATATATATATATATTTCCGTCCGGGTCGCGGAGTGAAAATCCATCGCCCTTTACCGCTTTTATACATATATATATATATATATATATATATATATATTTCCATTCTGTCTAGCCTGGATCATTCCGTAGCTTATATACAGCTTTTATAAATATATATATATATATATATATATATATATTTCCATTCCAATCCGGGCATCGGAGTGAAAACTTACCGACCTTTATTACTTTTTTATATATATTTACATTCTTTCCAGCCTGGATCATGCCGTGGCTTTTATACAGCTTTTATAAATATATATTCACATTTCAGTACAGGCATCGGAGTGCAAACCCATCGCCCTTTACAGCTTTCGTATATATAATTAATTATATATATACTGCTTTACTCATTACGATTAAATTGATGCTTTAATATTAATTTAATATGAATCGGCACTGACATTTCTGTGGGCAAACTAGATTCTTTTAAATCTCGCCAACTCTAGCTTTCAAAGGGTTCAAAATAGGTCCAGATAGAACCGGGAAGCTAAAATAGCTGAGATTTATTTAAATCTAGCATTTTTCTAGTTTCAGTTATGAAAGCAACCTTGCGGCCCTTAGATCATTATCTAGTGGGAACGAGATGCTTCGGCCATGTGCGAGCCAGGATTTACTGATGAATCCTTGGTTCTAGCAATATTTGGATATTTTTGTACAAATTTGAGCTGTGCAGGCTTATTGGCTTCCCTATGTGAGCCTACGAATCGTGGGATCCATGATCAAACTGATCAGAATCTGATTCCCACAATGGACAAACTCACCTTTACAAGTGTAGCCTACCAAGTTTTTCTGTAAAAAAATGTACATACAAACGACCTTAAAACGGTTATCCGGATTTAGGGTCTTAACATAGTTAAAATATGGTTAGTCATGTCAGAGTCACTCCGATGGCTGTCGTGCCGATGAGAAGACCAACACTTATGTTCATTTTTGTGATCGAGGATGCTTCGCAGCCATCCCGATAATCACCAATCAAATTGAGCCTTAAGGCTTTAAAGATAAAACTGAAGTATCGATATGCTTCAATTCCTATGTTAGCGTAAGGGTTTGAAAACCTTCTTTCAAAACATCATTTCAATAATCTTATCAAAAAGAGAAGCTTTTGCAAATCAAATCAAATCAAACACCTTTGCAAATCAAATCAAAGAACAGTTTTGCAAATCAAATCAAACCCTTCTTATATAGGTTCAACGATGCATAAACATACTTCCAATCAAACATAGGCCCAAATTTCTTACAGCATTCACACACACATTGTAGAGTTAAAAGGAAAATATTGACAAGATGAGGTACCGTGTTTACACGGGAGTTATAGGGTGCCTAACACCTTCCTCACACTTAACCAAGCCCCAGAACTTAAAACTTTGTTTTCAAAGATCAAGTTTCGACAGTGTCCAGCAATTGGGCCTCTTTTCAAACAAAATTCAGTTGAGTTGGACCAACCATTTCAAATATACCAACTGGTGACTCTGTAAAACGTTCAAATCGTCGACATGATACATTTTGCCCTTTTCCTAAAAAACCCTTCAAAACCTTTTTCACAAATAAAAAGAGTAAGGGTAGACATAACTTAGGAAGAGAGAAAGATTCGAGTTGTGACCCGATCCGCGGATTTTTTCTCCACGTCGACAGGTGGCGACTCTGCTGGGGACAGTAGAGGGCTTAGGCCGTGTTCCAATCTTTTCCAAAATTTTATTTTCACATCTGCGTATGTGTGAATGCTGCATCCTTACTTTTAATGAATCCGTGAATGTTGCGTCTTTACATTGAATGAATGTGAATGAATGCTTTCCTTTCTTTTTTTTGCTTCGCACCTATATTAGTGCTTCTCACCCATGTCATCATATGCATAACGGTGAGGAATGATGTATGTGAATGTATGTTGTGTGATTCCTCCAACAAAAGGCAAACCCGTCAGTGATAAGTAATGTCTTCGAGGGCGAATAAGTCTTCGGGGCTCATGAAAAAGCACCACTCAGATTCACTCCAGTTGAAAGATCGGATTAATTTCCTCTCTAGTAGATTGCGATGATCTGAGGACCTTCATGCCAAAAAGCCGCAAGAGTAGCGTAAGATAGGTCAGCCTCTGATTAACCAAATCTGATGGGAAGCTTCTTCATGCCTTCCTCTTTCAATTCAATGTCTAGTTTTCAATTCCAATGTAACGGAGCACAATGTAAAAATCATAATAAAAATTTTACATTCCTTGTTATATACATCTTCTCATCCTATCATCAAAACAACTAACCTCTATTTTGTAGGATAAGATTAAAAACCCATAAAACACATCATGGCATGCATTCTATCCCTACCTACTTCAGGAAATTGATACACTTACGTTTTGTTGTTGATGAAAAATTGGTCCTGTTACTAGATCTAAGTTTAAGAAAGCACTAAGTCTATCCACGGACATGACTTCAAGTGCTCAGCCAAAATCCCCCCTGTCTCTAGGGAAGAGTTTGAAGGACTGAAGAATCAGATAGCCGAATTGGCCAGTTTCCTGAGAGAACAAAGTAAGGCTCTTAAAGGGAAGCAAGCCCAAGCTCACACAGAACTAGGAACACTTCGTGGTAGTGGTGGCAGGCAAGAGAACGAAAAGAAAAATACTCAGATTCCTAGACCACAAAACCAGGACACAATCAACAAAATCCCTGAAATCACCACTCTTAACAAAGAACAGGAAGCTGGTGACATTTTAAAGAAAGTCCAGCAGATGGAAGAAACCATCCGGTCTATCAAAGGGACTGGGGCATTTGGCATTGTCAATTATTCTGATTTATGCATTTTCCCTGGGGCTCATTATCCCTAAAAATTTAGAACTCCTGATTTTGAGAAATATGATGGATTGGGAGACCCCTACACTCACTTGAAGTATTCATTGGAGAACTCGGATCCTATATAGAGGACGAGAAACTACGAATACGGTTATTTCAGAAGAGTCTGACAGGAGAGGCTAGATCCTGGTACGCTCATCTAGACAACTCCAAAATTCATAGTTGGGAAGAGTTGGCCCATGTTTTCCTCAGTCAGTACAGTTTTAAATCTCAGCTGGCTCTAGACAGATACCAGATAACCAAAATCAAGAAATAAAGTACTGAGTCATTCAGAGTATGCTTAACAGCGGAGGCGGGTTGCAGCACAAGTCACCCCATCTATGACTGAGTCTGAGATAGTTATGACCTTTATAGATATTCAAGACGCTCCATATTACGAGAGGGTCCTAGCAGGCATAGGAAAACCATTATCTAAGATGATCAAGCATGGAGAGATGGCCAAAATGGGGCTAAAGTCTGGGAAAATAAAGGACCTGACTGCCCTAGAAGCCATTACCGAATATATACTGTCCGAAAATTACGGGAGCAATCCCCGGAGGGCACATAAGAAGAAAGATGAAGAAGTGTCCTTAGTATTGCAAGGGCAGAATCCAAGGTGATTCAAGCAATATGCCCATTCAAAGGAGGAATTATACCCCTTTCCAAGCTCCTGCACAGCCTTAAAACCCTCCATCTCAGAAGACTATGGAGGGCAAGTGTCAAAGAACGTTCACCCCCTTAGGGGATTCACTCAAAAATGTGCTAAAATTGTTAACCGCATAGAAAAAGACTATGCAACTCCTTCACCAACCAACACCGGGGGGCAGAATTTAGACCCAAGCAAAAAGTGTGCCTGCCATTCTGGATCTCCGGGCCATGACACACAAGACTGTTGGTCTCTCAAGCACAAAATTCAAGACTTGATTGACAACGCAGAGATTGTGGTGACAAAGCCCGAGCAACCGCATGTGCAGAATAATCCCTTCCCTCAACACAAAGAGGAAAATATCAACATGATCAACACAAGAAATGGAGAAGGATCCAAATAACTTCGTTATACAGGAAAGTCGACTCTGTCTAGCAACAACAGCCCAGACAGTTGGGAAGTCTGGGAAAGGCAATTCCTGATAGAGCAGGAGATTAGCTCTATCAAGGAACAAGTTAAATAGTTAGCAGAAGTGGTCATATACAAACATCAGATCACCAGACAGATGATGAACCAGACCAACCAATCTGATGCAAATCCTCCCACACTAGAGATCAGTCCCATCCCCATGAGGGATCACTTTCGGTCTCATGAGAATGAATCCTGGGCCGACAATATGGCCTAAAAGGAGAATTTCCAAGCTGGTAGGAAATTCATTTTTCAAAGGAATTTCACTAACCTAAACCAACTAATGAAGGAAATCCTCCAGATGTTAATCAACGAATGAATTGTTGCAGATTTATTACCTCCATTAAACCCGCGATCCACGAAATTCAAGCCTGACCAAACTTGTTAGTACCAGTCCAATGCACCCGGCCATGATACTGAGGATTGATGGGCACTTCATAACCTGATTCAGAAGATGATTGAAAGCGGTGAATTAATAAGAGGGAATCGGGATTATGGCCTCCTAGATGAGGAAACTCTCTTTATTCCCACTGCGTGGAATTAAGATATCGTGGCTGTTATTTCCTTTGATAAATAGTCATCTCTCACACCCTTAGTAGTTCCAGGGAAAGGGGTCCAAGAAACACCAAATCCTGTGAAGGTAGCCGCACCCGAGCCTTTAATCTTTCATTTCAGAACTCAGTATTCAATTATCAGTCTGAAGATGGTCCCATGGAACTACAGGAATGATGAAGGTTCCACCTCAAACAATATTACCATTGTGCCATAGGAGAATCCCTTGTACCTGCCTCAGCGGGTGATTAAACCAGTCCTCAAGGCCAAAGAAAATGTGGTTGAAGAGAAAACCGAAGAGTTCCTCAACAAAATGGGACACAATAAAATTAAGGTAGTGCAAAGCTTGAAAGACGCACCCAAGCAAATGTCCATCCTAGACTTGGTATTTTCATCGGTTGATCATCACAACATTCTGGTGAAAGTACTGGAAGAAGCCCATCTACCACATACCGTGGATGCCGAGAAATTCCATCACATGGTAGAACACATTTTCAACAGCAATGTGATATCTTTCACTGACGATGATATACCTGCAGAGGGGATGGGTCATCGCAAGTCATTACACATAGCAGTGATATCTTTCAGTTATGTGATCGGAGGTATGCTCTTAGATGGAGGATCATCCCTCAACATCTGTCCCTACGATACCTTTGAAAGAATGAAGATTAACCCGAAACGGATCAAAACCAGTCATGTGGTCATCCGAGCTTTCGATGGATCTCGCCGACAAGCTATGGGGGAAATAGAGCTTCCTCTGGAGATTGGTCCGCATACTTTCTATGTGTCCTTTTAGGTGCTCAACATCGCCACTGGATACAACTTGTTGCTAGGCATGCCATGGATCCACATGGCAGGGGCAGTGTCATCCACCCTCCATCAATAACTCAAATACATTATCAACGATAACCTAATCATGGTGAATGCCGAACTAGAATACCTTGTCTGCATCCAGGGAGACATGCCGGTGATCAGCCTGGATGCAGGGATTAAACCTGCTAGTTTTCAAGCCTTGGAGGTGAGTAATACTCAATATCTACTAGTTGGGGCACCAGCCTTGAAGCCTAAAGTCTCCCTTGAAGTGATGACAGTAGGCCAAGAGATGGTATCTTTAGGTTTTCAACCTGGAGAAGGGTTAGGAAAGAACCAACAAGGTATGGAAAATCTAGTCCAAATCTCGAGCCAGACAGGGAGAGCCGGATTGGGTTATTCATCTGGGTTAAGTAGCCTGAATCCACATAAGCGCCCTAAGGCTCATGCTTCCACCATACTGCTACCAAACCTCACTGATGCTGGCTTTGTATAAACCAATGAGGAAGATCCTCGTTGTGGTATCAGCCATGATGTTTCCTCCAATCATACCAGCCAGTGAAAGGAAATCCCCAAAGCCTGAGGGTGATAGCAAAAGGGGAAAAGAAAAGATCATGTACGAAGGACGATACCCATTTTCTAACATACGGGTTATCATAAACTATGATGGTATGAATGATGAGATCCTAGACAGTGATGACGAGGATCAGATACAAATTCCTCGCATCAAGAAAGGATAAGGGGGCAGTTTAAAGAAAAGCCCCGACCTTTATTGTAAAGGATGTCTTAGTCATTATCCGAGACGATGCAGATGAGTATAATTCCTTGATCCTCCCTGTTCATGATCTAACCCTGGATAACTGGAGCAGCGTACCTTGCCTCAGTCAAAAAGGGTAAAGGGGCAGAGAGTCCGTCTACCCTATAACATGTTTTCATTTACTGCTTACTTTTGATTACACAGCTATAGTAGTAACTTTTGTAATGCTTTGCCAAATGCTTTGTATATTTAAGCAGTTGCATATATTAAAGTGAAAGCATGTTTATTTTCAAGACTCCAGAGTTAGATTTGTTTGTCACTACTGGTGAGATGCCAACCTGTCACAGTGACTACAACTTAGATGTAGAACTGAACTTTGACTTGATGGATATTGATCAAGAAGAGGAAGATGACTATGAGGTGCCCGAGGAGATCAAAGAATGGGTCAAAGACAAACCCAAATCGAACCTCGACCAAACCACCACTATCAACATAGGAACCTCCGAAAATATCAAAGAAATCTAGATAGGCCTAGACCTCACACAAGATTAAAAAACTGACCTGATCGAACTCCTAACACAGTTGCAGGATGTGTTTACATAGTTACACGAAGATATGATTGGCATATCTACTGATATTGTCATCCATCGAATGCCCATCAAAGATGGATTCAAGCCAGTCAAGCAGAAGCTCAGGCATTTGAAGCCTGAGTGGAGTCTGAAAGTCAAAGAAGAAGTCGTTAAACAATTCAAAGCCGGTATCAACATACCCAGAGCGGCTGTCAAATATAGTTCCCATACCTAAACCAGGAGGGAAGGTACAAGTATGCGTGGATTACCGAGATTTGAACAAAGCTTGCCTCAAGGATAATTTCCCAATACCTTTTACCCACATCCTGATAGACAACACGGAGCAGTACGACATGTATTCTTTTCTGGACTGCTTTGCTGGTTACCACCAGATCATGGTTGCTAAAGAGGACAGGGAAAAAATAGCTACCATCACTCCATGGGGAACCTTCTGCAATAGACTACTATCCTTCAGCATCATTAATGTCAGTGCCATGTATCAGCGTGCCATGATGGCCATGTTTCATGACATGATGCATAAAGAGATAGAGGTTTATGTGGACGACATTATCATCAAATCCCGGAGGGAGGATGATCACCTTGACCATCTTAGGAAGTTGTTCAACAGGTTGCGTAAGTACAACCTCAAGTTAAATCCCGCCAAGTGTGCTTTTAGAGTCAAATCAGGCAAGTTATTGCGATTCTTGGTGAGTAATTAAGGCATCGAGCTAGACCCTGTCAAGATCAAAGCCATCACAGAGATGCCAATACCTTGAACAAAAAAGGAGATACACGGGTTTCTAGGAAGGATCAATTTCATAAGCAGGTTTATTTCCTAGCTCACGGCAACCTGTGAACCCATCTTCAAGCTATTAAGGAAGAATTCTTCCACCAAATGGAACGAGGATTGTCAGAAAGCCTTCCTTGCCATCAAGAAGCAGCTAATCAAAGAACCAATATTGGTACCACCAAGGGATGGAGTTCCCCTGTTCATATACCTATCAGTCAATGCCAATGCAATGGGTTGTATGCTGGGAAAGAAAGATGATAGTAGCAAGGATAGAGCCATCTACTACATTAGCAAAAGATTCAGCAGTGGTGAACAAAGGTACACCCTAATTGAAAAGACATGTTATGCGTTAGCATGGGCCGCAATGAGGTTACAACATTACCTCCATGGGCACACGACCTACCTCATATCCCGCATGGTCCCACTAAACTACGTATTCAATAAGCCAATGTTGAATTATCGACTGTCCAAATGGCAGTTAATCCTAAAACAGTTCGACATTGTCTACACGACTCAGAAGTCCATCAAAGGTCAGGGCATTGCAAATCAACTAGCCGAAGCACCATCAGAAGGGTTCGAGCCCCTAGAGACTTATTTCCCGGATGATGGGATCATAACAATTCAACAACTCCAACAAGAGAATACAATCCAACTATGGAAAATGTATTTCGATGGAGCGGTAAACATGGAGGGTGCCGGAGCTGGGGCAGTCCTTATCTCTGGTATAGGAGAACAATATCCTGTGGCTACCAAACTTTAATTTGACAACACCAACAACACAGTCGAGTATGAAGGCTGCATAATGGGGTTGAAGTTAGCCCAATCCATGGGTATCAAACATTTATTAGTCTTTGGAGACTCTGAATTTGTTATGAGACAAACCACTGGGGCATATCACACCAAAGAATTGCATTTGCTGCCCTATCACCGGTAAATCGTTAACATATCTCTGGATTTTCAAAACATAACCTTCATCCATATTCCTCGGGGTAGGAATGACTTCGCTGATGCATTGGCGACGTTGGCTTCCTTGATCCACATATCCGATAGGAGTGGGATTCCCTGCATCAAATTCAAGAGTCAAAAGGCCCCGACATACGAGAATTACATTGGAGACATATCAGATGAAATACCTCCTATCAAACAACCTTGGTATCAAGACATCAAGGAATATCTCCGAGATTGATCTACACCCGCTGAGGCAAGCCAATCCGAGCAAAAGCAGATTCACAAGATGGCCCTGAAGTTCCATCTAAGCGGAGATGCACTATACAAAAGGGTTACTGGAATAGGCTTGTTAAAATGCCTTGAAAAAGATCAAGCCAAAAGATTGATGGATGAAGTCCGCGGTGGAGTATGTGGTCCACATATGAGCGGTCATCTGCTGGTTAAGAAGATATTAAGAACAGGAAATTATTAGATCTCTCTCAAAGCTGACTGTGATGATTATGTCAGGAGATGTTTTCAATGCCAACTATATAGAAATGTCATACACGCTCCCCCAAATGAGCTAGACAACATGAGTTCACCATGGCCTTTCTCTATGTGGGGAATGGATGTGATCGGTCCAGTAGAACCAAAAGCCAGTAATGGTCATCGATTCATCTACACTATGATCAATTACTTTACCAAGTGGGTTGAAGCTGCCTCCTTCCCAAAGTCACCAAACTGGTCATCATTGGTTTTATCAGAAATAATGTCGTCTGTCGATATGGACAATCGAAGGTGATCGTATCAGACAATGCCAAGAACCTGAACAATCAAATAATGAAAGAGCTATGTAGAAAGTTCCACATTAAGCATCTCAATTACGTTATCTATCGGCCCAAGATGACTGGTGTTGTCGAAGCGACCAACAAAAATATCAAGAAGATTATGCAAAAAATGTCCTCTAATCACAAAGAATGGCCTGACCTGCTGCCTCTAACCCAGTTAGCCTATATGACATCAATGCGTACCTCTACTGGGGCTACCCCCTATTCATTGGTCTATGGCTTGGAAGCAGTCCTTTCCATAGAAGTAGAGATGGAGTCCTTGCGAGTGTTAATCGATACTCAGATGGACGAAGATCAGTGGTTGCAAGATCGGTACCACCAACTGTCCCTGATAGATGAAAAGAGGGCTATAACCATTTTTCACGTGTAGTTATATCAACAAAGGATCGCTCGATCCTACAACAAGAAAGTCCGAATACGATAATTTAAAGAAAATAACATGGTGCTGGTAAAAGTTTTGGCCAATCAAGAAGAAGCCAATAGAAAGTTCACCCCTAATTGGGAAGGCCCATTCATTGTCAAGGAGGTGTTGACGGGAGGAGCTATCAGATTGCAAGAAATGGATGGGACCGAATTTCCCCAACTCATCAACTCAGATACAATAAAAGGGTACTATATCTAAAACATATGTATTCCCGCATCCTGGTCTTACCAATCAAATCAGGCTCGATTTTCACTAAAACAGAAACTACGAATGACCTGATCTCCCTCAGCCCGGGAGTACGTAGGCAGCCATTCCTGGTGCGGTCAAACCAAACAAAAAATTTAAAAAACTCATCAAACCAAACTAAAAAGAGACACTTCTCAAACCTCTCACAGAAAAAAATTATACTACGACTGACATGATCTCCCTACACCTGGGAGTACGTTACCAGCCATTCATGGTGCGGTTTGACCTTCAAAAAAACAAAAACCAATAAAAACCAATCCCAAGACACCAAAACCATATGAAATCTAAAAACTATCAAGCATCTTGGGTCAGCAAGCCCATCTGAGATACCCTCTGACATCTCACTGTCAGTCCATTAAGGAGAAGCTCAAGATACATCAACAACATCAAGTCATGAAAGAAGTGGTAATCACTCAATAATGACAATACATATCCAAACAATGAAGCAAATCAAAATATTTTTCTCTGATATATATATTTAATGTTTGATATATACATAGTGTCCTGTACATGACAAAAATAGCTGATCTAGTATGTGCAGGAAAAATAAAGTTAGTCTATGGACCTAAGGACAAGCGGGACCCGATAATTTTTGAATATTATTAAATGAATATATTAATGGAAATGAATATTTATTTGAACATAAATGATTATGTGTTATGAGATGAGCTCAATTGTTTCAAATTGAATATATATAATAATTGAGGAAAATATGGAGTTTATGATAAGCTCATTGAAATGCCTTGTGTGGCACGAGAATAGATTCGATGATGAGTTAATTAATTCGAGGATGAAGAAATTATTAAGTAAGCAATTAATCTATATTAATTGTTAATTGTTATTATGAGAAATAGAATATTAATGGTGATTAATTAATAATATGTTAATTATTATTATTGCAAGTAATAGAATAATAATAAGTGACTTATTTATAAATATAATAAGAATTATATTTATTTAATTATTGAGAAATGCAATAATTAATCATATAATAATGTTAATAACTGTTGTTATGGATAATAACCGGTTAATAGAGTAAATGGATAATTAATATAATGATTACTCAATTACTTGTTATGTGCAAGCATGCGATATTTAAACATATAATATATAGTAGTTACCTCTATATTATATGAAGTGCAATGTGACGCATCAGTATAATATGCAAAAACTATATAGTAAGATTTATTAAGTTCTGGAGGTTACATGGATAATACTTATGTGGCACTTATGTGTGACTATACAATATATAGAAACTATATATTAAGATTAAATAAGTTATATGAATACATCATGAGACTATGTGACAATGTGAGTGTGTAAACATTAAATTATACCGGTATGATAAAATGTACATAGATTATATATGGATGGGTGTAACCCAACTTGATATATTGTAATATTGTTTCTTCATCTAAAACTATGTTGTGAGACCAATAGAATTTATAACCTAAGCATATATTATATGCATGTAACTTAGGTATATAGTATGTGTAGAATGACTAAGTGTTATATTGCCAATTGCTGAGCTTTTTGCCTTGTCCCATAATAAGAGACTCATTCTATCCTCATGTGTATTGCAAAGGCTAGCCTAAGCCTATTTCCTCCTCAAACTTAGCAAAGATTATAGCAATCATCAATGGGGGAGTGGGCATTATGATGAGATTCAACAACTACTCACCAACCCTCCATTATCCTTCATACAATCCTTAATTCCCATTAGTTTGATTCATTGGGAGATTTCATGGTTTGGGTAATTAAAACTCTATAAATTGAGCTCTTCCCCTTCTAAATTTCTTTGCTAAGATATTGATTATAGAGGGAAGTGAGAACTAGCATAGCAATATTGTAGAGAGTCTATTGCATCAAGATCATAAACTGATAGCAGAGGTATAATTACATTCTTGTTCTTCAATTCTTATTTTTGAGATTTCTTAGATTCTTGATAATGTCAAATTAGATGGTAGTTCGATTATAGATTACTTTATAAGTGTTGTACTAGCTCAGCAACATGTTGAAACTGCAATGTGGCATGTTTAGAACAGAATTTGTGAAGAAAATTTAGTAATTGGTCTAAGCTCTGCCGAAGTAGGGAGCTTTTTGGTGCAGACCAGACACGGCGCAGCTGCGCCCTGTTTATACTGGGGTGCAGCGCAGCTGTGCCAGTGCCAGACTAAACTTTGTTGGCTAAGACCTAGCGCAGCTGCTCCAGTTTTGAGCTAGGGCGCAGCGCAGCTGTGCCAGTTCCTTGTTTCAGTTTTATGTTTCTGTTATTTTCTGTTTCATACTAACATGTTGAGATTACTTATGCAAGCATAGGGAAATGACTAACGTGTATATATGAGTACATTGATATAGCATGAGCATGTTTATCTATGTTAGTGCGCACGCTTAATAAAACGACTTATAGTTTTCGAAATACACTTAGAGTTTTACAAGGAACCTTGATATGTTAGACTCATGTTTGTATTCTGACTTTGAGCATGTTTATATGATCTAGAAATGCATGAAGAACGTGCTAACATGTATGTATATGTTTTATGATGTAGCTTGGACATGTTGGACCTCATTAGTGAATAATTACTAACAAAAATATAAGTTTTGAAAGTGAACCTTGGCATGTATGTACCATATCTACATTCTGATTTTTGCGAGCATGATTATATGGTTGGTTAAGCATGATAAGTTAGTCTAAGGTGTTATGATTACACTAGCATACATGGTTTGTAGTTAAAGCGATTTCAAAGGCTAAAACTTGAAAGTTTTGGAAAACTAAAGTGCGTGAATCAAAGTCATATGTTCTGATATTTTGAGGGTGCTTTAAAAACATCACTAATATATCATGCATGTCCACACACTATGTAGATACCATGAAAGATAGTTAAGTATGAATGAAACATGAAGTAAGCATGGTTTTAAACCAATAACGATACTAGTTATGCATATATGACATAGAAACATGTGAACATATTTATCAACAAAATATATGACTACCTTATATGTTAAGACGACAAGCATGATAGCTTATGTGAATTCACGGCGTTGTATGACCCTAAGTCGTTAGAAACCGTGATTTAGAACTATATCATGTATGATTGAACTTGGAAAGGTTGAACAAGCATGGAAGGACCCTTTAACATGTATATATAATATGTGATATTGTATGTTGATGCTTGAATCCGATTCTTGACAGTTAACTTATAGCAATGCTATAACTTACTAAATAAAATATGTTTGGTATTGGTTGTGGTCTTATGTTTTAGTGATGATTTATGATGATGTTTAACTTGAAAAGAGTAACTTTAAAGATAAAAGACGATGAAAGTTATATCTATCGAGAATCGTGAATTGGTATGATACTATGCGTGATATAAACCGTGTAGTTAGGTTAAGACCTAACTTATGTGTTGATTAATAAAGTATGATGTTAAACTATATAGCTAATGAATATCCTATACATGTAAATATATGATAATAGGATTTGAAAGTGTTGATTTACTTAACGTGGATAGACTACGCTTAAGGCAAGTTCACTAACTTACAGTCTTTTATTGTGCAAGTATCCTATCCTTGTGTTTACTTTATTTAAGGAACATTGTAAGCAAGTTCCTAACCCTACTCTTTATTGAGCGTTCATTAAGCTTGTGTTATTATTGTCGTACAAGTAAACTATCGGAATTGCAAATCATGTTTCATAACTTAGTTACTTCGTGGACAAGATAAAGTCGATTTATATTCTTCGAACTTTAAATCTTGAGTTTTGGACTTATAAATGTTGCTATCTATGCCATTTGATTCGGCTAGACTTATATTGTTGAAAGGCAACCCAAACCAATTGATTGGTGCTAGATCTTGTATTTGACTGAGATGAAACTTCTTTGAAGGGAAATTATATATTGTCGGGAGACTGACGTGCGCACTTTAGTACGATTGAACAATATGATAACGTAGGGTACTTTAGGCTGATCACCTTTTCTACTTGTTTTATTTGATTATCAGTATATTTTTGTTAATTTTAGTAGAAGTTCATAGTCCTTAGTGACTGCTCAATATTCAATTATCTTGAAATCTTGAATTGATTTAGTATTGAATCTTATTGATATTCTACTGTCCTTAGCGACTTTTATTGAGAACTATTGATATTCTTATTATCCTTGAACTATCATACCTTGCTATACCATTTTGGATTCGAGAGCTATATTACTCACCCTTGTTGATTATATTACTTGCTGAGCAAACTTGTTTCTAATTCTTGCTTTCCCTAAAACATTTTAGTTAAGGCAGAGCAGGGTGCACCTTCGGGCGCCGACAAGGGCAAGGGAAAGACTACAGAGTAGCTTTTATTTATGTAGAAATTTATGAATGTAATAAAAACTTATGTTGCTATGTATTAGTTAGGTTTATATATGCTTAAGATATGTTTAAGCTATGTAATCAATGTTTAAGATGCAAGACCTTGGGACGTGAATAAATTATATTAATTAAATGTAATCTATTCGGTAGTAGTGTTGTGTATTATTTCACTGTGCGATGCTACATTTAGTCGTAATATTATTATCATGGTGTTAGATTTTAGAACGTAACGAACCGAATTTGAGAGACCAGTGGCGGTCGGAATTTGGGGACATCACAGGACAGCAATACCAATATGGCATCTCTCTCTGAAAATGGAGGAGCTGCTGCAAGTGCAATACCCTTAACCTCCGTACGAGCCAAAACATCCACGACCATCTGCATAGTCTCATT
This sequence comes from Panax stipuleanatus, assembly GCA_020205555.1. Classification (NCBI taxonomy): domain Eukaryota; kingdom Viridiplantae; phylum Streptophyta; class Magnoliopsida; order Apiales; family Araliaceae; genus Panax; species Panax stipuleanatus. The sequence continues at coordinate 83,590,392 of CM035118.1, forward strand.
GTGATCATCAATGTAAACACTCATCTCAACAAGTAGACCATGAGTATAAGATCTGTGAGCAGTACTGTCGGCAATGTGGAAATTCCGGGAAGCTATGGCCTAATCCCTCTCCACAAGAGCAACATCCCTGGAAATTAAAACCTCCTCAATCTCCTCGTAAGCTGTATCTCTAGGCAGATCGAATCTCATCCCTCTCAGCAAAAGCTGCGTCCCTGGCAATCAAAGTCTCCTCAATATCGATAAAAGTAGCGTCTCAAGAAGATCGAGCCTCATCTCGCTCAACCAATGTCATATCTCGAGTGGTTCGAGCCTCATCTCTCTCCGCAAAAGCTATATCTCTGCCAACCAGGTAGTCAACATTAGCGCACTAGCCTGATCTCTCTCCAAGGTCATCCTAGCTAGTATGTCTGCCAAAGATGGATCTATCCCTGAGGGAATGATTGGCGGATCACTAACTAGTGCTGCTTTCAGACCCATGAATAACTCATCCTCAGTTGGAGAATCAGGATCCTCCACAGGCTTCTCCTCGTCTGAATCCACTATCGGAGCTGACTGAATGAATGCAGCTGATGCTATATCTGCCTTCAACCACGTTGAGTACTCTGTAGAATGATCTGGATGGCTACTAGAGAAATCAGCTCTCTCCCTATGAGTCCAACACTCGTACACTCTAATCAAATCGATGGATGACATAGACGAAGCTGACATCCTTTGATCAATAGCCTCCTCAAATTGATGCAGGCTCTGAAACTGATCGAACTGGCCCATAACAGCCAGAGGATGGTAAGTAGTCACTCCCCTCAATCCCGCTAGGGGCAAATAGTTCATGCCAGATGCGTGGGTGATGAAGCTCTAGGGAGAAACTAGCCCTGAGAATAGAAGAATCGAGAATGGATGCGCAATATCGGAAAAAAATGCTGACCATGTATCTACATCGGTACACTCCGCTGGCTGAAAGGAGTAAGACATGACTATCTCACGGGTGACATAGTACCCCTGGTGTCTGAAAAATCCAATTGGTCGTTAATGGGGCATGAGCCATACGTACAGCAAGACCAAACTACCTCTATGAAACCCCTCTGGGTGGGTACTGCAGTAGGTGGCTGCTCCCAGCGTCTCAGCCAAAATCATTTGATCTACCTTGTCTAAGAGCCTGAACCACGACTATCAATCCAACATCCAGGTGGTCCAAGTGAAGTGGCATATAGACGTAGGTGTTGGGTTTGCTAGAAACATAAGTATGCAATCAAATTACATAAACGCAGCGGAAGGGATGAAAAATTAGATTTTAAAATTTTCTTACAAACCCTTAACCATGATCTTTCTTGTGCATCAATTATCAGTCAATACATAGAAGGCGAGGATGAAATTATACCTTTGAAGATCCAAGCTTCCTCAGGTACAAGTTCTGCTCCTTTGATTCCTTTGATTCCTCTGTAGTGGCTCCTTCCCTTGATCAATGTCAGCCACCCAAATGTTTAGCCTCTAATGATGATCCACCAAGGAAGATGAAGAACTCTAGAAGATGGGTTATTGGCTTAACTTTTGTTTCTGTCTCTATAGAATATGTGTACTCCCAACCCTTGGAAACATTCACGTACCTTATTTCTGATATAAGACTCTCTTATATATCTCCCTCCTAATCCAATTAGAATAGAGTTTTATTTAGTTAATTAAATAAACAATTTTAATTAATTTATATCCTAATCTTATTAGGACTGAGAGAGAGAGTACTCATATTATATTAATTCCTAAACTCCTTTAAATTAAAATATAATAATAATAATAATAATAATAATAATAATAATAATAATAATAAGATTCCTCTTATTAATTTATATTTAATATTTCTAAAATATTAAATAATAAAAAATAAGCTATTTAATTTATTCTATCACCATAGATTAAATTAATTACACTTAATGCATTATTACTATCATGCCATTTTCATCTTAAATAATTCTTCTTTCTTTTATAGTGTGACCCTTTAGGTTCTCCATATTAAACTGGTTGTGAATAAATCAATTAGAACAATTCTAATCTTATTTAAATAAATAAAATAAACTAATAATCTATTTAAATAAATAACATTTATTCTACAATAGAGATAAGCCTCCCTAGCGATCAACGACTTTCCAGATAATATAGATTTTAACATTAATCATAACAGAACCTGTGAGTTAATAGTTACAGTACAATTCAATCCTTCCACCATACAATGTCCCAATTAAATATAAGACATGAATTTACTATCAAGTCTTAATTTATTTAATCATATGTATTTCAATTAGAAAATGCACAACTCCAAATAATGCAAATTAGAAACCTCTTTCTAATTTCATTCCACATTGGCCAAGGATTCTTGGTTGTCGTTTAACGAATCACATAGGACATATCTCCTCTTTTACTAGAGGTGGTAGATTCTTTATTGATCATACATTATCTCTATATGTAACTCATTATACCCAAGCATACCCTATATATACCCTGAAACAGATTTACTATCATCTTGGTCTGTTTGAAAACTTGAGTCCGTGAATCCCCCGAGTTTTAATTCAGACCCACCGTAGACAAGAAAAATATCTTTAGTCCTTCTTAAGTACTTTAGGATATTATTCACTGCCTTCCAATACTCTTCTCAGGATTCGACTGGTATCTTCTCGTTACACTAAGTGCATGAGCAACATCCGGTCTAGTACATATCATACCGTACATGATAGATCCTATTGCAGAAGCATAAAGGATCTTACTCATACGGTCTCTCTCCTCAGGTGTCTTTGGGGCCTGTTTCTTGGAGAGATGTATTCCATGGCTTATCGGCATAAGACCTTTTTTGGAATCTTCCATGCTAAACCTATTTAGCATCGCATCAATGTACGTTCCTTGGGATAAACCAAGCATCCTTTTAGATCTATCTCTATAGATCTTTATCACCGAAATATAGGATGCTTCTCCCAAATCCTTCATGGAGAACTGTTTAGATAACCAGATTTTAATCGATTATAGCATAGGAATGTCATTCCCTATCAGTAATATATCATCAACATATAATACAAGGAATGAAACTGCACTCCCACTAACCTTCTTGCACACACATGGTTCATCGTCATTTTTGATAAAATCAAACTCTTTGATTGTCTCATCAAAATGAATGTTCCATCTACGAGAAGCTTGCTTCAATCCATAAATTGATCGTTGTAGCTTATAGACTTAATTTGTTCTAACCTTTGAAACAAATTCCTCTGGCTGTGTCCTATACACATCCTCCTTAAGTTTCCCATTGAGGAAGGCCGTTTTCACGTCCATCTGCCAGATCTCATAGTCGTTATAAGCTGCAATCGCTAGCAAAATCCAAATGGACTTGAGCATAGCTACTGGTGAGAAGGTTTCATCATAGTCAACTCCTTGTCTTTGTTTGAAACCTTTTGCAACCAGTTGGGCCTTATAGGTCTCTTCCTTGCCGTCCACTCCCATCTTTCTTTTAAAGACCCATTTACACCCAATAGGCATAATACCTTCAGGTGGTGAAACCAAAGTCCATACTTTGTTTTCATACATGGAGTCCATTTCGGATTTCATGGCTTCAAGCAATTTCCCTAAGTCTTTATTACTCATAGCCTGTTCGTAATTCAATGGATCATGATCATTCATGATGTGTACATCATTGTCATCCTCTATAACGAATCCATACCTCTCATGTATCTTCGGTACTCTTCCAAATTTAAGAACAGGGTGTGGTATAGTAGGTTCTTCTACTTGGTCAGGTAACTGACTTTGAACCGTGATAATTTGTGGTTCTTGAACTTCTTCAAGATATATCTTACTCCCACTGACCCCTTCATGGATAAACTCCTTTTCCAAGAAGGTAGCATGTTTCGCAACAAACACCTTTTGATCATTTGAATGATAGAAATAATACCCTAAAGTTTCTTTAGGGTATCCCACAAATCAACACTTATCGAATTTAGTCTATAGCTTATCATTTTCAAACTTTTTGACATAAGCTGGGAAACCCCAAGTCTTAACACGCTTAAGATTTGATTTCCTCCCCTTCCACATCTCATATGGAGTCTTTGGGGCGGATTTGGTAGGTACCTTGTTAAGTAGGTATGCAGCCGTTTCTAGGGCATATCCCTAGAAGGAAATTGGAAGGTCGGTAAAATTCATCATGGATCGAACCATATCCTACAGTGTTCGATTTCTCCTTTCAGATACTCCATTTAACTGTGGTGTACCTGGAGGAGTCCATTGTGAGATTATACCATTTTCTTTGAGACAATTGAGAAACTCACCACTTAAGTATTCCCCACCTCGATCTGATCGAAGTATCTTTATACTCTTGCCCGTTTGTTTCTCTACTTCACTTCTAAACTCTTTGAACTTTTCAAATGATTCTGACTTGTATTTCATTAAATACACATCCAAATTCTGAGTGATCATCAGTGAAAGTAATAAAATAAGAATACCCACCCCGTGCACTTGTTGTCATAGGTCCACAAACGTCTGTGTGAATCAATGCCAATAACTCTATAACTCTTTCTCCTTTTCCACTAAAAGGAGATTTAGTCATTTTACCCATGAGACAAGATTCACAAGTTGGATATGATTTATAATCGGATAGCTCGAGAAGCCCATCTTTATGCAACTTGGATAATCTTGTTTCATTGATATGACCGAGTCTACAATGCCACATGTAGGTGTAATTAATATCATCTCTTTTCCTTTTCTTAGTTTGTTCAATTTGAAATATATTTTCTTGTAAGTCAAGTGTATAAAGTCCATTTCGCAAATTTCCAATACCATATAAAACATCGTCTTTATAAATAGAACAACTATTGTTCTTTATAACAACGTTAAATCCTTTCATATCCAATACAGAAATTGAAATAATGTTTTTAATAATATTTAGAACATAATAACAATTATTAAGATAAATGGACTTGCCCGAAAGCATTGCTAAACAATAAGTTCCTACAGCTAATGCAGCAACCTTTGCTCCATTCCCCACTCGTAGGATCACCTCATCATTGTTCAGCTTTCTACTTCTGACCAGTCCCTACACAGTATTACATATGTGAGAACCACAGCCGGTATCCAATACCCAAGTAGAATTATGACTTTCAAAAAAATTAATTTCAATCATAAACAAACCTTGATTGAAAGTCGAAGCTTCTCCAAGCTTCTTCTCTGCTAGATACTTCTTGCAGTTCCTTTTCTAATGTCCCGGCTCGTTGCAATGAAAGCACATTCCTTTAGCTGGTTCAGGTTTCTTTTGTTCCTTTTCTTTCCCCTTTCCCTTAGCCTTCTTGGATTTCTTCTTTTCAGAAGATACCTTGGGCCTCTTCCTTTTATTAGAAGAATCCACCATCAAGATATGGTTCTTCTTGGATGGAAAGTGACCTTCTGCAGTTTTCAGCATGTTAAGCAGCTCAGGCAAGCTGACATCTAGCTTATTCATGTGAAAATTAACCACAAACTGCGAGAAGGTCTCAGGGAGTGACTGAAAGACCAAGTCTTGACTCAACTCCCCATCCATGACGAACCCAAGCTATCCAAAGCGTTCAATCAAATTGATTACCTTCAGAACATGAGTCTCGACGGCAGTGCCCTCGGTCATCCGAGATCGAAAGAGCTCCTTAGATATCTCATATTTAGCAGTCCTACTCTGTTCACCATACAACTCCTTGAGGTGAAGCAGCATAGCAGGAGCATCCATATTTACATGCTGACGCTAAAGCTCGTTATTCATGGATGCGAGCATAATGCATTGAGCCACAGATGCATCATCTTGCCACTTATTGAAAGTGGCAATCTCTTCCTCAGAGGTTGTTTCCGAAACAGATTCAGGGATAGTTGAATTTAGGACATAAGAAATCTTTTCAGCAGTGAGAACAATTCTCATATTTCTTAGCCAGTCCTCATAATTCGGCCCGGTAAGCTTATTTGCATCAAGTATGCTTCGTAGTGAGATTAGTGATTTTGACATTTTTAAAATTCTGCATGTTAAAAGACAATATTTTTAGCAAACATTCATTTTATTAAATTTGCATACCAAAATAAATTTAGGTCTTTATTTTAAATTGGTATCTCCCACTATTTTCATCAAACTATATTACCCTCACTTATATAGTTCGGCAACATCTAATTAAAGATTTGCTAGTGAGATTAAAGATCCCATTTCAAATGTATATAACCTTGTGGATAGCACAACAAGCGATATAAAAATAAATAGGTAGACAACATCACCATGTAACTCCTTTTATTTTGCCTCTTAAATCATAATGGTCATGTGTGTGCACATCCGAACTAAAATAATTTAAGTTAAGTCCAGCCTAGCACTTCCATAAATTCAAAAAAGAAAAATGTTCGTCCTTGTGGATAGCACAACAAGACTAGATCGTTCAATTTTGTTGATAAGCATCAAATGTGATTAATTAACATCTTAAATACTCAATACTCGCCTTGTGAATAGCACAACAAACTCATATTAAATATTTAATACTCTATTAATTAATCATGCTAGAAGGCGACGTTCGATATTCCAAATATCATTTAAACGCTTCGGATTTAATATTATTTCTTTGAGGGGTTTGTTATTATTTGTCTCATCTTGTTTAGCGCACATGCACATATATATATAAAATATGCGTCATTTTATTAAACATGCGAAGCATGTTTGCATAAAATATAATATATAATATTTAGCATGCAATATAGAATACTATATTCTACCCGGATTGATTATGGACTTTTATTCTAGTTTGGTTCACTAGAGCTACCAAGTGAACTAAAAGGTCAAACCTAGGAGTGCAAGAATTTAAATTTAAATGTAACTATTACATTTAAACACGGGATCCATACAAACGGGTCTTCACGCGCTCCTTGCTCCTTGGTCTCCAGTTTCTTCAAGATAATTCTAACTATCTCTATTACATAAACTATTTATAATTAAATAGAAACCTTGATCAGCAGTCAAGGGAAAGTACATAGGAAGGAGATAGAATTTACACCGAGAATAAAACCAGAGAAGACGAGGTACGCAGACCCCATTTTATAAAACTCATACATTCAAGCATTCATCCAAAATAAAATCCAATCACATTGGTCATAGTCCATAATCAATCCCTTTTATTAACATACATATCATCATACGTATCAATAAAACTTATTCATCTCATGAAAGCAAATTCATTCCATATATGTATTAATATCAGTTAATGGGCAAAAGCTTGCTAAACTTTATTTTTGGAAAAATAAACTCCTTTATTTCATTCAAAAATAATTCCAAATTAAACTCTTTAATTTTAGCAATTCTGAAATCATATTTCATATAAAATAAGCATCTTTATTTTAAACCTTTTTTAATTAAATAAACTATTTATTTGATTAATCAAAACAAAAGAAAAATTTTCCAGTTCCTGTTCAGTGCCGCAGCTGCTCCAGGAATGTAAAGGGAACCGTCGCAGCTGCACAGCATAAAAACCAGGACAAGACACCGGCATAGCTTCGCCGCAAGAATGCCTTGCACCGGCGCAGCTGCGCAGCTTCGCAGAAGCTGGAAAAATTTTGTTGCCCAAGAACTCGATCCAATCGCATATCATACACGTATGGAATAACATAAACTGATAATTAGCATAAGATTGGCTCTGATACCACTGTTGGGTTTGCTAGAAACATAAGCATGCAATCAAATTACATAAACGCAGCGGAAGGGATGAAAAATCAGATTTTAAAATTTTCTTACAAACCCTTAACCATGATCTTTATTGTGCATCAATTATCAGTCAATACATAGAAGGAGAGGATGGAATTATACCTTTGAAAATCCAAGCTTCCTCAGGTACAAGTTCTACTTCTTTGATTCCTTTGATTCCTCTGTAGTGGCTCCTTCCCTTGATTAATGTCAGCCACCCAAATAGTTTGGCCTCTAACGGTGATCCACCAAGGAAGATGAAGAACTCAGGAAGATGGGTTATTGACTTAACCTTTGTTTCTATCTCTATAGAATATGTGTACTCCCAACCCTTGGAAAAAATCACGTACCTTATTTCTGATATAAGACTCTCTTATATATCTATTAGGTTAACCCTCCTAATCCAATTAGAATAGGGTTTTATTTAATTAATTAATTAAACACTTTTAATTAATTTATATCCTAATCTTATTAGGATTGAGAGAGAGTACTGATATTATATTAATTCCTAAACTACTTTAGAATTAAAATAATAATAATAATAATATTAATATTAATAAGACTCCTCTTATTAATTTATATTTAATATTTCTAAAATATTAAATAATAAACATTAAGCTATTTAATTTATTCTATCACTATAGATTAAATTAATTATACTTAATTCATTATTACTATCATGCCATTTTCATCTTAAATAATTCTTCTTCCTTTTATGGTGTGGCCCTTTAGGTTCTCCATATTAAACCGGTTGTGAATAAATCAATTAGAACAATTCTAATCTTATTTAAATAAATAAATTAAACTAATAATCTATTTAAATAAATAACATTTATTCTACAATAGGGATAAGCCTCCCTAGCGATCAACGACTTTCTAGATAATATAGATTTCAACATTTATCATAAAAGAACCTGTGAGTTAATAGTTACCGTACAATTCAATCCTTCCACCATACAATGTCCCAATTAAATATAAGACATGGATTTACTGTCAAGTCTTAATTTATTTAATCATATGTATTTCAATTAGAAAATGCATAACTCCAACTAATGCAAATTAGAAACCTCTTTCTAATTTCATTCCACCTTGGCCAAGGATTCCTGGTTGTCATATAACGAATCACATAGGACATATCTTCTCTTTTACTAGGGGTGGTAGATTCTTTATTGATCATGCATTATCTCTATATGTAACTCATTATACCCAAGCATACCCTATATATACCTTAAAAGGCCTTAAGGAATAAGTCAAAGTATAATTTGTTATATACAAGATATTATGATGATCTCAAGTCCAAGGATCACTTGTACTACTATCACATTAGGAATTCCTATTGACAGGCGATTAAAACTCCATTAGGTATTCCATAGCGAGTCACGTTCAGTGAACTTATTCTCCAATAAGCACCTACATACTTGCTTTAGTGTCTCCACACAAATGACCATAAGATCAGTCATCCTCATCCAATGAGCAAGCAACATATGTACCAATCTATCCGAATTTACTAATCCCCATTTTAGTAATCCCACAATTAGGAACAATTTTAGTTTTAAGCTTTCTAAGAATTTAGATCTCATTAGCATGATCTCATCATGATTCTAAAAGCATTGCTTAAAACTATGGGTTATTTATATATTATAAAAATAGTACCATGTAGATAATTAAATGCCTTAAATTAATATTTTATTAACAAATAAATAAGATTGTTTACAAAGTAGGTGTGCTTTATCATCATACATGATTGGCTTGTATGCACACTACTATCAGTAGGCTACTATACACATCAACAAAACATCTATCTTAGCCAAATGCCATACCTCTATCGAAATAATAAAATCTCCAGCATGACGATCGTAGCTGTCTAGCAGGCCAAAACGATCGATCAAGAAGTATATAGAGACCACATGTCCATAAACGATCTCATTCGAGACTACACTCTGGCTTTGACCCGACATCAGAAGAAACGGTCTCTTCATATCGCTGATCGCAGTACGAGCTCAGGGCAAGTCTAAAACCAAACCAGTAAACCGCTCATACTCCTCTAAAGTCGAAGTCAGCTAGTGCCGCCCGAAGCGAAAAACCTGTCTCTCAGGTATCCAACAGGATAAGACGCCATCCATGAACCCATACGGGATATGAAAGTCTATAAGGGCCAATGAATGTCCTAACATCAAATCCAATGTCCCTCTGGCTAGGGAAGGGCAGGCTCTCATACCAAGATCTCAAGGAAGATGCCACTACAGATGGTGGTAAGTGCTCAATACGACTGACTGTGGATGACAACATCTGTATCACCGTATCACAAGACCATCCAAGGGACAAATCTGAACTCATCTGTCTGAATGCATATCCATGACATAATATATGCATAATGACATTGATAAACATGAGGCGATAGATAGAAAATATCATGCATATCTTCAATAAACTATCTACCGCAAACATAATCCCTGTCTGATAAAACAAAGCAAAATAAAAAGTACAGGAATATGGGGCACCACCACCCAACTACTAACAATGGTCTATCAAAATGGGGCATAGCCGCCCAAACAGCCAAAACAATGGCCAACCAAAAGATATAGCTACAATAACTATCCAAAAAGATCCAAAATATCTACACTCAGGTGGTTAACCTGCTCCATCTCCTCCGTGGACACAAAGTCGCAGTCATCAGGTATGTCTAGACGATACAAGGGAAGATCAGCCCCTGCAAAACTGATGGAAAATGGACCTGATGAGGGGCCCGCTCTTGAGCTGGAACGGTCAAAAGAAGATGCCTCTGACGGATCTCGGCCAAGATGCCTGATAAATAAGTGAGCTCTCTCCAACTCCTAGGTCAGTCCTGTAACCTGCTCCAAGTGAGTAGGCTCCCTGAGGCAAGCTATCCAGTCTGTCATCATCACAGACCCCGACACCATGTCTGCCATGAACTGGGTAGCACGAGTCTGAGTCCCAATACTACGAGGACCCCACCAGCTGTTGAATGCCTCCTGGCTGTAAGGTCCCTCTGATAGGGTAAAGCCATCCACGCCCTCCATAGAGATATCTGTCAGGGGCTGGACCAATGGCCAATGATGCTAAGCTGGAGGAACAAAGGGAATGCGGATTTGACCCATAATACTCTGGATGGCACGCTCTCCTAGATAGAGATCCCAGCCTCCCTCTGTCAAAAACTGGGACTCTACGGGTCGACAATGTAAACTTTCGACCAGTGGGGAAGCCTCCCTCAAATCCAACAGTCAACAACTCGAAGGTATATGGGATCTACGAGATTGCTCCAGCTGTCAAAAGCTCCAACTGTAGGCAGGAATGAGTAAAGCCCTCAGCAACATGGACCTCTGTCAGACTGGAGTGATGCCAATGCCGTCCTCTGGGATAGGCCTCCAAACCTAAAGTAGTGGCGGGCCGTAGGCAAGGAAGCCTCTCATATGCCCAGAACTGGCCATGGAAATATCAAAAGTCCTCAGTGACCAAGACTGACAAATGTAAATAGCAGAAAATTAAAAAGGTACAAGAAAGATGTACTCACCAGCAGAAATGGGTAGAACCCTAACCAAGCCTCCGTCTTCGAGAGCATGCGCATACCTCGAAGAAAATAAACGAAAGTGTAGGAACCCCAATCAAAGTCACTGAGGCGCTCTACATGTCGGGTGGCACTGATCAGGGCAAAGGATACAGTCGATGAGTTGTCCGCCAGAAAATAACTCCTGATGATCACCAAAAACAATCTCCATAGGATGCAACCCCTAACCCTTTGATCATCAGGCGGAGGCTCAAATAAAGCCCCACTCTGGGCATCTATGCTCAAGGGACCAGATCGAACCATCCGACCCTTGAGCGCCGACAAAGGAACTCCCAGCAGGGATCTAACGGCAGTGGGTGTAATGTCGGCCACAGCAGGCACGGGCTCACCCTTAAACTCTATACCGGTGATAAACCTCTAATCCATAGGCGTCATCATCACCTCACAACCCAGCAAGTGGAGAGACTGAGTCTGGTGGGACCAGCGCTCAGACAATGCCCTCATATAACCCCAGGGGCAACGACGGGGAAAAATAGATAAGAAGGCAAAAAAAACCCAACTGTCAACGATATCTCTGTACTCCTGGTGCAAAGTGTGGTAGAGGGAGTGCACGTTGAACCAGTTCCCTCGAGGCTGCGTAAAGCCCGAAACATGAATCAAAAGCCAACCCTTGTTAAAAACTTGTGCCCCGATAATGACAAAAGAAAGAAAGAGAATCCAGAGAAAAAAAAACTTTAAGTCACGTCATTGGCATGAAGAAATAGCGATGGATGACGACTTAAGTCTCCCAACAGCTCTTGGGTTGGCACAACAATGCCCGGAAGCTCCGCACATAGAACCTGACCTGGGACAAGAGCAGCAAAAATAACCTCCTCATCATCTATATCAATCGGCGGCTCGTCCTGGGCTGGACGAATCACCGACCCTGCTAATCTGCGAGGCGGCCGAGCTGGACTTGGCCGAGGAACAACAGAAGCTCGCCTCCGTCTAACTCCTAAAACTACACTGCTAGCAGTGCCGGCTCTGTCTCAGTCCATCACCTGGACAAAGTCTCCAAATCACCTCAGAAAGGGTGTGGTAAGCCTAAAACCTGTGGTTTATTAATTTAAATCAGTATTTTATGCATTTCTAAGTCCTAAAACATGCATGAGTCAGTCAAAAATCCCTAGTAGAGTTAAAACTGCATGTTTTTTAAAAAGCTAAATCCTAAAAACATGCATGGGTCAGTCAAAAATCCATAGTAGAGTCAAAATTACATGTTTATTAAATGCTCGGGTTTTTGAAAAATTTTGCCAAAGTCTCCTTTGTAAAATGGACTGTCCGCATGCACGCAGGCATGGCTAGGTGGCCATTTAGTAGCACACCTTTTCAAAAATAGGAACAGTTCATATTTATAAAATAAAATCAAAAGTAAACTTTATATGGTAGCCAAATTACCAGTGGACATTTTTAGTTGAAAATCCAGGCTCACTAGGCCCCAAAAAGGACAAGTAAATTGATCAAAAAGAGCAAAATATGACTGTCTCATAATCTAATTTTTCTTACATCAAAACGATCATTACAGTATAATATGCGTACTTATAAAGTCAGAAAAATTTTAGCAGGTCATATACGCATATATTTTTCATACATTGTGTCACCTAAGATGTGCAGAACGCGCAGCCACTGACGAAATATAAAAAAGTTGCCCAAACTCTGTAGATCTAAAAAAGAAAATCGGATTCCGTCTAGGGCCCCTTTTCCCTGAAGTATCAAGGGCGTTATTATGAGATCTTTCCCACAGGAAATGACAGCAACTACTTCTTTTAAATTCCATACCATGGAAGGAAAAATTGATCCCTCAGTAGGGTAACCATAATCTTGGGGTACTTTTAGCATCTCACCGTTTTCAATCAGATTTTGAATTAAGTGACGAAGTCCTCAACAATCCTCTGTGTCATGACCAGACGTGTTAGGAATGATATTGACAGATCCTATCAGGTTTGAACTTCCTAGATCTAGGGTCTACTGGGGGTAACAATTCTATAACTTTCCCCTCGTTAATCAACATTTGGAAGATTTCTTTCATATGCTGATTCAAATGAGTAAAATTCTTTTTAAAGGTGAACTCCCTATTAGCTCGGAACTTCTCTTCCTTAGTAACCTTGTCAGCCCAGGGTTTATGCTCATAAAATTGGTAATGATCCTTCATAGCAACAGGACTAATCTCAGGCATAGGAAGATTTACTTCTCGCTGATTAGTCTGATTTATCAATTATCTCGTTATCTGATGTTGATAAACTACCAGCTCTGCCAGTTGACCAACCTACTCTTTGATAGATTTGATTTCTTGTTCTATCAAAAACTAGCTTTTTGAATATTCCCAATTGTCCGGCGTATCCTTGTTTGCTTGGGATGACTCTCCGACGTATTGGAGGTATTTAGATCCTTCTCCGTTTCCCATGCTGATCATATTGACACTATCCTCATTGTGCTAGGGCAGAGGATTATCTTGAACATTAGGTTATTCTGGTGTTGTCACCACAATCTCCCCATTATCTATCAAGTCTTGGCATTTTATGTTTGAGAGACCAACTATCTTGGGTATCATGGCCTGGTGCTCTAAAATGATATGCGCACTTCTTACTTAGGTCAAAATTTCGTTCGCTTGAATTGGTTGGCGGAAGGAGCTGTACAATCTTCTTTTGTGTTGTCAGAAGTTTCAGTAAATTTTCCAGTGAATCCTATAAGGGTGTCAATGTTCATTCGACAGTTTAACTTCTTCGGCCTTTTAAAAGGGAGGATTCGAAGATTCTGTGGGAGTTTAAAAAGGGAATAATTTCTCCTTTGATTGGACAAGTTTGGATTGCCTCTCTTATTTTGTCCCTGAAGTATCAAGGACACATCCTTCTCCTTTTTATGGACTCTCCGAGGATTATTCCCATAGCTTCCAGCTTGAATATGCTCAGCCACTGCCTCAAAAACGATAACGTCTTTGATCTTTCCAGACTTTAGACCCATTTTGGCCATTTCTCCATGTTTAATCATTTCTAAGAATGGTTTTCCTATCCCTGCTAGGACCCTCTAATAATATGGAGCTTCCTGTATGTCTATGAAAGTCATTACTATCTCAGTCTCTGTCACAGGTGGCGTGACTTGTGCATCTATCCGTCTCCATCTTTGGGCATACTAACGGAAAGACTCATTGCTTTGCTTTTCGACATTGGTCACTTGATATCGATCCGGAGACATTTGAGACTGGAAGCTATATTGATTTAGGAAGGCATGTGCTAGCTCTTCCCAACTATGGATCTTGGAATTGTCGAGTCAGGCATACCAAGCTCGGGCTTCCCCAATCAGACTTTTTTAGAATAACTGCATTCTGAGTTTTTCATCTTCAACATAGTATCCGAGTTCTCCAATGAACACTTTTAAATGAGTGTAAGGATCTCCTAATCTATCATACTTTTCAAAATCCAGAACTTCAAATTTGTCTGGATATCTAGCCCTTGGAAATATATACAGATCTGAGTAGTTTACACTTTCATATGCCCCAGATCCTTTGATGGACCAGATTGTTTCTTCCATTTACTGAACTTTTTTCCTAATATCACCTGTTTCATGATCATTGCTGAGATTTGTGATTTCAGGGGTTTTGTTGGTCATATCCTTGTTTTGAGGCTCAGGTATCTGAGTATCTTTCTTTTTATCGGTATCCTGACTGCCACCTTGTGTGGATGATTCTGTTTGAACGGGTATTTGTTTACCCTGAATATTTTTGCTTTGTTCCTTTAGGAAAATAGCCAATTCAGTTATCTGGTTTTTTAGTCCTTCGAACTCTTCTCGAGAGACAGGGATGGATTCAGGTTGGGCACTTGAAGCCATGCCTAGAGATGGGCTTAGTGCCTTTTTAGACTTTGATCTGGTAACATGACCAATATTTTCCTACAATAAAAATAGGTATGTTAATTTTGATATATATATTAACAGAATGCATGCTATGCAATGCGTCATTTTTTAAAGTTTTTTAATCTTTTCCTGTAAAACAATGGTCAGTTATTTTGATGACAGGATAGTATGACATGATTTAATAAAACTGACAGAAAGTGGAATGTATATTTACATTTATTTCATAATTACATGGAATTTGAAATTTACATTAAATTTGAACTGAGGAAGGCATGAAGAGACTTTCCTTCGGATTTGGTTTATCAGAGGCTGACCTATCTTAGGCTACTCTCGTGGCTTTTCGGCATGAAGGTCCCCAGATCATCGCAATTTACTAGATGGGAGATTAATCCGTTATTTCGATTGCAGCAGATCTGAGAGGTGCCTTTCCTGAGCCTCGCAGGATTAGTCTCCTTTGAGTCCAGTAATCAAACGCCGACGGGTTCGCCTCCTGGTGGAGGAATCACACAACATACATTCACATACAACGTGTTTCACCATATGAAATGATGAAATTGTGCGAAGCACTAATATTTAAAGCAGTAAAACATTTATTTACATCCATTCAATGTAAACACAACATCCACACACATGTAGATAAAAAATGAATTTTTGAAAATATTGAAATGCGGCTTAAGCCCTCTACTATCCCCAGCAGAGTCGCCACATGTCGACGTCGGGAAAAAATCTTTAGCGATCTATTTTCCTATGTCTGTTTCTACCCTTGATGCCCTCTATTATATTTGTTTGATCTGAAGGGTGAATTTTTTAAGAAAAGGCCAACATATAAAGTCGATAATTTGAAAATTTTGATTTTACAGAGTTGTCAGTTGGTATGTTTGAAATGGTTGTACCAACTCAACCGAGTTTTGATTTTGAAAATTTTTTCAAGTAGGCCCAATTACTGGACTCTGTTTAACTTGGCCTGGGAAACCAAGATTCATAGAGTTCGGGGGCTTGATTAAGCGGGGGAAAGATGTTACTCACCCCCCGACTTCCGTGAAAGACGGTTATCGCGTCTTTTCAATTTCCCTAATTTATTTGCAATGTGTGTGTGTGCTTGCAGTAATTGGGCTTAAGTGCTTTATTTGAAAGTAGTATTGTGTTTTGTTGGACCTATATACGAAGGGTTTAATTTATTTGAAAAGTCCATTTGTAGACAGGATATGAAAGTGATATTTTGGAAGATGGTTTTTAACCCTTTCGCTAACATAGTAATTGAAGCCTTTTGATACTTCCATTTTATTCTGCATTCGGCTGATTTTGATTTTATTATCGGGATATGAAGAATCCTCAACCAAATAATATATATACAAGTGTCACGCTCCTTATGGGCATGAAAGCCATCGAAGTGACCCGAGCACTACAAACAATAATTTACTATGCTGAGACCTTAAATCTGGATAATCGTTTTAAGGTCCCTCTGATTTACATTTACAAAAAAACAGGCAAGCCGTATTTATAGTTTAAATTTTTCCATAATGGGAATCGGATGTAGATCCATGTTGTTAATCGTAGATCCCGTGATTCCTAGGATCACAAAATGTAATCAAAAATCATGCACAACAGATATATTCAAATAAAATACAAATTAAAATCTAGATGTCACAAGACAAAGGATTCATCAGTTAAATCCTTACATGCGCGTAGCCAAAGTTTCCCCTTCCCTCTAGAAACGGATCTAGGGTCGCGTAGTTGCTTGATATATAAAAAACTAGAAAGAAAACTATATTTAAATAAATCTTAGTCATTCTAGCTCAACTTTTCCAATTTGACAACTTTTGTACCTGTTAAAAGTTAGAAATGGCTAGATTTAGATAAATTTAGTCCACAAACTTTAGATTAGAACAGATTTACATCAAATGAACAGTTAAAACTGATATTTAATCACATTTGAATAAATAATATATATATATATATATATATATATACTTATATATATATATATATATATATATATTTACATTGATCAGTCACGCCTGGATATATATATATAATATCCAGTAAATATATATATATATATATATATATATTTAAAATAGTAAAAAGCCACGGATTAGCAATCCATGCTAACGGAGTTAATACAAATATAGTTATATATATTAAAGTAGAAAAAGTATCAGATTTATAATCCAGGCATGACTGAGTTAATGTATATATATTAAAGCCAAAAATGTCACAGATTAATAATTCAGGCTAAATAACAATTAAATATATATAAATATATACAGACTTATATATATATATATATATATATATATATATATATTAAAGCGATAAAAGCCACATATTAGCAATCCAGGCCGAAATAGCAATTATAAATGTATATATATACATAGATTGAAGCTAGAAAGGCCACATATTTGAAATCCAGGCGAAACTAAATGCTATAAATAATATAATATATATATATATATATGCTTATATATATATGTTAAAGCAGTAAAAAGCTTCAAATCACAAGGAATCTCATAGTGTATAGCGCTAGAGGCTTTAAACTACTTTTGAAGGTTGAAAACTCTGTTTCCTCCGGTGAAAACTTAATATGTTAGTATATATATGTATACAAGTGTTTAGGAAGAGAAATATCGAAGTTTGGAGCACTGTAAGTAGTGTTAAGAGATGAAATGGACGGAATTTCTTCTCTATTTCTCTTTTTTTCTTTTTTCTTTTTGGTTGATCTTATTTATAGACTAGGGAGCCGCGGTTCCACCTGCGGCAGTCGCAGGTCCACCTGCGACTTACCCGGGAGGCTTTTGTCCCGTGGGCCTGTCGTCTCAAAGTACGTGCACTCCGACAAACACGCTGTCTGCTTAAAACCTTCAAAACTTTTAATCCGGGAATTCGATGGAGGCATGTTATACCTTTCTGAAAAGCCCTTTATGAGAGCTACACAATGACATGGGATTTGATCTATTCTGAATTCTAGAAGATGGGTCCATGACCAGATCTTCGAATCTTCGCAGTCCGTCCGTTAAGTTGTCTTGTGTTGTTTTCACTCAGGATTGACGTTATGGTTTTGCATGACCTTCATGGTAGTGATTTGACTTGATTTTATGTTAAGTTAGAAAAATAACCGTTTTGCCCTTCCAGGGGTTGTCCCTAAGATTGACAGGGTTTTCAATTATTTCTCGGGGTCGTCACCGAGGTTTGATCCTAGCCGACTCTGTTCTTCTTTAGGGTCGTCTCCGATGGTTGGCTTGATATCCCAGGGTTATCTTTAGGGATTGATTTGATTCTTCGGGGTCGTCTTCGAAGGTTGGCTTGATCTCCCGGTGTTGTCGCCGGAGTTCATTTTGATCTCCCGGGGTTATCGTCGGGGTTGGATATGATCTCCTGGGGTTATAGTCGGGGTTGGATTTGATCTCTCGGGGTTGCCGCTGTAATACCCGAGAATTTCATATATTATTAAATAAATATATTAATAAAATGAGAATTTATTTGAATATAAATGAATTGTGTTATGAGATGAGTTAACTCAATTATATTAAATTGAATGGTTATAATAATTGAGAATATATGGAGTTTGCAATAAACTAGTTGAATGTCTTGTGTGGCATGGTGATGAGAAAAAAATAATGGTTATATAAATTAACGAAGGAATTATTAAACAATTAATCTATAATTAATTGTTGGTATGTTGATTTTTATTATTGCAAGTGATAAAATAATAATAAACCACTTGTTTATAAATATACTGAGATTTATATTTGCGAATGTGATAAGTAATCCTATGATTATTAATTAAGTATTATTAATAATTATATTAATCAATGAGATGAATAATTTATTTATTTGACATTATGAATAATATAAATAAGTAAGTTATTAATATAATAAGGTTGTATTGATTGTTGATTGTTATGTGCAAGTATGCAACAATTAATAATATAAAGTATATGGGATGTAACTATATTATATAGTGTAGTACAACATTAATGTAACTATACTATATTGAAAATATATGTTATGAATGCATCATGATACTTATGTGACAATATATATGTAGGTATACATTAAAATATTATATCATGAATATATTGTAATCAATTGTTGATTTTAGAATTTAATAATAAATGTGATAGTATCCGATTAAATTATAGCGGTATGATAAAATGTACATAGATTATATGTATGCTACATTGTCATATCACCTCTACTACCTTGAAATATTAATTGTGTGACTTACATTGTGACTCTAAGTACATTATAATCTATATATATATATATATATAGTATGTATATATGGCCTTAGTGTTAATACACTTCATGTTGCTAAAATGCTGGATACTTAGAAGCTTGTCCCATATTGATAAACACAATCCTTGTACACGTGAACAACTCAAGCTAGCCTACTCCCTATTTCTTCCTTAAACTCAGCAACATGATTAGCTATCATGATAAACAAGGGAGTGGTTTTGATGATGAGTTTCACCAACTAATTACCAACTCTCCATTAACCTCTATACAATACAAAATCTCATTAGTTTAATTTGGTGTATATATGCATTGTCTGTATTTTGGTTTCTCTGTAAATACAACCCATCTCCTTCAATTTGATTTGCTGGGAAATTTCTTAAGTGTTGAGTTGAGAGTTATATATATATATCAGTGTTGAGCATTCTAGATTTAGCAGCAATTCATTTGCATAGCAAAGGTATAATCACATTCTCATCTTCTTCATTGTTGTTCTCTGAAATTTCTTAGATTCTGGATATTAATTGGAATTCATAATTTTGTGATTTGATAATGTTAATTGGTTGTTATATAAGTTAATACATGTGTTAATGAGGCAATGCTGTTAGTTTATAGTTAAATTCGTGAAGAATTTCTGTGTTTAGGCTGGGAACTGCCAAAGCAGGGAGCTCACTGGTGCTGGCCGAAGCACGGCGCAGCAGCCCCGGTTTACTACTGAGGCGCAACGCAGCTGCGCCGGCCTCTAGAACCAGAATCTAATTTTTGTTCCTAAAACTTCTATGTGGTAGTTACTTGTATAGATGAGGCAAGCATGTTAACATGGGTAGTGTTTTATTAAGATTCCATGCATGAATGACAAAGTTATAGTTTTGAAAATAAACTTAAGGTTTATAATTGAATTTTGACGTATATAAGCCATGTTAATGTTCTGACTTTTGAGGCACATTAGTATGACCTAGAAACACATGAGATGCATGTTAACTCGCGTATATAAGCTCCGTAACGAAATGTGATCATGTGAACCTAGCTAAGTGAACTTAGAATTTTAAAATGAACTTAGAGATTATGAAAAGGGGACTTAGATGTGCTATAATTATATTCGGACTTTGAACATGTTATTATGGTTTAGAAATGCATGAAAGACATGATGACTTGTGTATACGTGTTTAATAATGTAACATGGACACGCTATGCCTTATTAGTATACCTTACTAATAAAAATATAAGTTTTGATTGTGAACCTTAATATATTATTGCAAGTTTCGTATTCTGGAGTTTACGGATATATGAGATAATACTCTTGGACTCACTCACGTATCCTACATGTATATATACCATGCTAGATGTCGTGAAACCAAGTTTTGCGTAAACAAAGCATGTTTTCAAACTAACGACAATGATAGTTGCATGTATACGATATGAATACTCATGGGCATGCTTAATATAAGTATATGAACACCTTATGTGTTTACAAGGTGAGCATGCTAGATTTTGTAACATCATGACCTTGAATGGTTTTAAATTATCGAAAGTGTTAACTTAAAAACTATATCACATATGTTTGGAACGAGGGAAGGTTATACAAACATAAAAGTATTCTTTAAAATGTATACATGCTACGTGATATTATATGATGTTACTTGAACCCGATTTTGACGGTTAACTTATCGGAATGCCATAACTTGCTAAATTGAAATATATTTAGTATTGATTGTGGTCTTCTGTGATATTAAGAGCATGTTTGCTAATTTTTGCGATCTTATATGATATGAGAATGTGTTTAAACTCAAAAGGAGGAACGTTAATGATAGAAATTATATTCTATATAACTGTGTAGCTAGGTTAAAACTTAGCTTATGTGTTGATCGTATATTCGAAGACAAAATATGAAGTTAAAATTATATGGCTAATGAATATCATATATATACGTAACTATATTATGACAGGAATTCGAAAGTGTTAAATTGCTTTTCGTGGATAAACTACGCTGAGGCAAGTTCTCTAACTTACACTCTTTTAAAGTGCAAGTTTCCTTACTTACATTCATTTATAGTGCAAGTATCCTAGACCTTCGTA
Source organism: Panax stipuleanatus (assembly GCA_020205555.1). Lineage (NCBI taxonomy): Eukaryota > Viridiplantae > Streptophyta > Magnoliopsida > Apiales > Araliaceae > Panax > Panax stipuleanatus. Next base: position 83,611,811 of record CM035118.1, read on the forward strand.
TTTACTTTATTCAAGGAACGTTGTAAGCAAGTTCCTAACTCTACTCTTTATTGAACATTCAACTGGCTTATGTAATTATTGTCGTACGAGTAAACTCTTGAGATTAAATTCAGATATTATGAATCATATACTTCATGAATAAGATAAAAGTCGAACTATATTCTTCGGACTTTAAATCTTAAAATTGAATTTATAGTTGTTGAGATCTATGCCATTTGATTCGGCTAGACTTATATTATTGAAAGGCGACCCAAACCGATTGATTGGTGCGAGATCTTGTATTTGACTGAGAAGAACAAAATATAACTGTCGGAGAACCGATGCGCGCACATTAGTATGATTGAGTGTTATGCATAACATAGGGTACTTTAGGCTGATCACATGTTGTACTTGTTTTTGTTGGATTTTCAGTTTATTACTATCAATTCCTGTGGAAGTTCATAGTCCTTAGTGACTGCTCAGTATTCAGTTATCTTGAAATCTTGAATTGATTTATTATTGAATCACATTGATATTATTCTGTCCTTAGCGACTGTTATTGAGAACTGTTGATATTCTTATTATCCTTGAACAATCAAACCTTGCTATACCCTTTCAAGAATTAAAAATTATATTACTTGCCCTATTGTATATTACTTGCCGAGCAAATTATGCTCATTCTTGCTTTCCCTAAAAACATTTCAGTTAAGGCCGAGCAGTGCGAACCCTCGAGTACCGACAAGGGCAAGGGAAAGGCTACTGAGTAGCTTTATTTATGTAAGACTTTATGATTGTAATAAAGAACTTATGATATTATGTACTAGTTAAGCTTATTTTTGCTTAAGACATGTCTAAGCTATGTAATCACTGTTTAAGTTACGAGACCTTGGGACGTGAATAATTATATTATTTAAATGTAATTTATTCGGTATTAGTTGTGTATTATTCCGCTGTGCGATGCGACATTTAGTCGTATTATTATTGTGATGTATTACCATGAGCACGTGACAAACTGAATTCGAGCGACCCCTTGACTGTTCTGGAATTTGGGGGCGTCACAGCCGCCGAGGTTTGACTTGATCTTCCGGGCTTGTCGTTAAGGTTTGACTTAATCTCCCGGGCTTGTCGTCGGGGTTTGACTTAATCTCCCAAGGTTATCATCGGGGTTTAACTTGATCTCCCGAGGTTATCACTGGGGTTGGATTTGATCTCCCAGTGTTGTCGCCGGGGTTAGATTTTATCTCCCGGGGTTGTCGCAGGTGTAGACACTCAAAATTTTTCATTCCTGTTGTAGACACTCAAAATTTTATGTTTATATTACTAACCCTATAGGGGGAAAACCGTCTTCTCAGCCCCGGTCTCAATATCGGGATGTCGACTCAGCCGCGATCTCAATAACAGGATGCCAACTCAGCCCGGGTCTCAATACCGGGATGTTAACTTAGCCCCGGTCTTAATACCCGGATGCCAACTCAGGCCCGGTCTATATATAGGGATGTCAACTCAGCCCAGGTCTCAATACCGAGATGTCAACTCAGCCTTGATCTCAATACCGGGATGTCAACTCAGCCCCAGTAACCATACCGAGATGTCAATCAGCCTTGGTCATAATCCGGGAGTTCAGGTCAAGCCCTGGTCACAACCCAAGAGGACAAATCAACTTCGGAGACAACCCCGAAGAATCATACCATCCCCATAAACAACTCTGGGAAACCAAATCAACCTCAAAGATAACCATGAGGACAAATAGAGGTGGCTGGGATCAAAACCTCGGAGATAACCCCGGCAAATCAGTCGAATATTGTGCCGGTACAGGAGACAACCCCTGGAGGGGCAAAATGGTATTTTGATAAACATGAAGCCAATCCGGTAAAAATTTAGCCGAATTTATGCCATCAAGGTCAGAAAGAACCATAACACTGATCTCGAGTGAAAACAACACAAGACAGCTCAACGGATAAACTGCGAAGAAACGAAGACCCAATTATGAATCCATCTTCCTGGATTTGGAAAACATTTAGTCCCATGTCATTGTGACACTCTTGGCGAGGGCTTTCCAAAAATGTATAGCACACCTCAAACGGACGCTCCGATCAAAAGTTAGAAAGTTTTGAATATGGCATCGCTTTGCTCGGAGTGCACATACTTTGAGACGATGGGACCCACCATGTGGGCCCTGCCATGTGGAGCCACAGATAGACCCGCGACTGCCGCAGGTAAGACCATTTCCATCGGGTCTTTAAATATAAGTGCACCCCCAAGTCAAAAAAGAGAGAAAAAATAGAAAACGCTCTGAAACTCCGCCCATTTCGTTTCCTAGCCCGACTTCTTGTACTCCAAACCTCGTTTTTATTACTCTAACACATAGGTATACTCACAAACTACAACATACCAAAAAATAACCGGTGGAAACGTCCATTTGAAGCCTACCAAGTGGCACAAAACTAGTGTAACAGTCCATTGTATGTATTTTTACGATCAGAAACTCAGTTTCCTACTTCATTGCACATTTATACACGTGCACATAAAGTTTCATCTTCTGGTTTTGCCCGGAACTCAGTTCTATGGCCGTTTTAACGTACTTTTTAGTATATTTTAGTACATATATACGTTTTTTCGCATTTGCACAGTTCGAATCGATGATCTGCGGCTTTTAACCGCTTGTGTATATATATATACATATGTATCAACTTTTCGGGACTGGGTCGCTGACTCGTGTTCTTTTTGGCTTTATTATGTATATATTTGACTATATATATACTAACTTTTCAATTCTGTCAAGCCCGAATGGCAAATCCGTGGTAGTTACTACTTTTATATATAACTATATAAATATATATAAATTTTTCTGACTTCATTTGGCCTGGATTACTATTTCTTGGCCTTTAGTGCTTTAATATATATATACTAACTATATATATATTAACATTTATATTTTTGTTTGGCATGGATTGGAAATTCGTGGCCTTTTTACTGCTTATATATATATATATATATATATATATATATATTCAATTTGTCGAGCCTGGATTAATTTGTGGCTCATTTACAGCTTTTATATATATATATATATATATATATATATATATATATATTAATTCTGTCAAGCCTAGAATACTCCGTGGCTCTTTACAGCTTTTATAAATATATATATTTCCATTCCAGTTCGGGCAAAGGATGGCAGATCCGTCGCCCTTTACAGCTTTTATACATATATATATTTCAATCCTGTCAAGCCTGGAATCCTCCGTGGCTTTACAACTTTAATAAATATATATATATATACTTGCATTTCTGTTCGGGCATAGGATGGCAGATCCGTCGCCCTTTACAGCTATTATATATATATTTACATTACAGTGCGGGCCTGAGTGTGAAAACCCATCGCCCTTTACAGCTTTCGTATATATATAAATATATATATATATATATATATATATTCTTTTTTCGATGTGATTAAATACCTGATGCAAATATTCATTTGATATGAATTCTTTTTAACTATCAATTCTGGCAAGTTAGATTTCTTTAAATCTAGCCATTTCTACCTTTCAAATAGTTCAAAATAGGTCCAACTGGAATCAGGAAGCTAGAATGGCTAAGATTTCTTTAAATCTGGCTTTCTTTCTAGTTTTGTTAATTATTAAAATAACATCGCAACCCTTAGATCGCTATCTATTGGGAACGAGACTACTATACTCAAAGAAGACTAATTCTGCGAGGCTCAGGAAGGGCACCAATCATATCAGCTCCAATTAAAAGATCGGATTAATTTCCCTCTGGTAGATTGCGATGATATGGGGACCTTCATGCCGAAAAGGTGCGAGAGTAGCCTAAGATAGGTCAGCCTTTGATTAACCAAATTCGAAGGGAAGCTTCTTCATGCCTTCCTTTTTCAATTCAATTTTCCAATTCCAACGTAACTTTTATAATATACATTCCACGTCATGTGAACCCCTGTTATGCTATCCTGTCATTAAAAAAAACTGACCTTTGTTTTACACGATAAGATTAAAATAACCTCAAAAATAGACATATGACATAGCATGCATCCGATTAATACCTACATCAGGAAATTAACACATCTATGTTTGTTGTAGGTAAAAATTGGTCCCGTCACCTGGTCAAAATCTAAGAAAGCACTAAGTCCATCTTCAGACATGGATTCAAGTGCTTAGCCTGAATCCAGCCCTGTTTCTAGGGAGGAGTTTGAAGGATTGAAGAACAAGATAGCCGACTTGGCTATTTTCTTAAGGGAACAAAGCAAAGGCCTTCAAGGGAAACAAACTCAGTAAAAAAAGCCACTGATTAGCAATCCATGCTAACGGAGTTAATACAAATATAGTTATATATATTAAAGTAGAAAAAGTAACAGATTTATAATCCAGGCATGACTAAGTTAATGTAAATATATATATATATATATATATATAGTTATATATATATTAAAGCCAAAAATATCACAGATTAATAATTCAGGCTAAATAACACTTAAATATATATATATGTATATATATATACATACTTCTATATATATTAAAGCAATAAAAGTCACAGATTTGCAATCCAGGCCGAAATAGCAATTATAAATGTATATAGATACTTATATATACATAGATTGATGCTAGATAGGCCACATATTTGAAATCCAGGCGAAACTAAATGCTATAAATAAATATATATATATATATATATATATATATATATATATATATATATATATATATATATATGTTAAAGTAGTAAAAAGCTTCAGATCACAAGGAATCTCATAGTGTATAGTGCTAGAGGCTTTAAACTATTTTTGAAGGTTGAAAACTCCGTTTCCACCGGTTAAAACTTAATATGTTAGTATATATATATGTATACAAGTGTTTAGGAAGAGAAATATCGAAGTTTGGAGCACTGTAGGTAGGGTTAAGAGCTGAAATGGGAGGAATTTCTTCTTTATTTCTATTTTTTTTCTTTTTTCTTTTTGGTTGATCTTATTTATAGAACACGGAGCCGCAGGTCCACCTGCGACAGCCGCAGGTCCACCTGAGACAGCCGCGGGTCCACCTACGGCTTACCCGGGTGGCTTCTGTCCCGTGGGCCTATTGTCTCAAAATACGTGCACTCCGACCAACGCACTGTCTGCTTAAAACCTTCATAACTTTCAATCCGAGAATCAGATGGAGGCATGTTATACCTTTTCGAAAAGCCCTTTATAAGAGCTACACAATGACATGGGATTTGACCTATTCTGAATTCGAGAAGATGGGTCCATGACCAGATCTTCGAATCTTCGTAGTCCGTCCGTTGAGTTGTCTTGTGCTGTTTTCACTCGGGATTGACGTTATGATTTTGCATGACCTTCATGGTAGTGATTTGACTTGATTTTACATTAAGTTGGAAAAATGACCGTTTTGCCCTTCTAGGGGTTGTCTCCAAGATTGACAGGGTTTTTAATTATTTCTCGTGGTCGTCACCGAGGTTTGATCCCAGCCGACTCTATTCTTCTTTAGGGTCATCTTCGAGGGTTGGCTTGATATCCCAGGGTTATCTTTGGGGATTGATTTGATTATTCAAGGTCATCTCCGAAGGTTGGCTTGATCACCCGGTGTTGTCGTCGGGGTTCATTTTGATCTCCCAGGGTTGTCGTCGGGGTTAGACGTGATCTCCTGGGGTTATAGCCAGGGTTGGATTTGATCTCTCGGGGTTGCCGCCGAGGTTTGACTTGATCTCCTAGGCTTGTCATTGAGGTTTGACTTGATCTCCCGGGCTTGTCGCCGGGGTTTGACTTGATCTCCCGAGGTTATCACCGGCGTTTGACTTGATCTCCCGAGGTTATCACTGGGGTTTGATTTGATCTCCCAGTTTTGTCGCTGGAGTTGGATTTGATCTCCTGGGGTTGCCGCAGGTAAGACCATTTCCATCGGGTCTTTAAATATAAGTGCACCCCCAAGTCAAAAAAAGAGTGAAAAAATAGAAAATGCTCTGAAACTCCGCCCATTTCGTTTCCAAGTCCGACTTCTTGCACTACAAACCTCGTTTTTATTACTCTAACACGTAGGTATACTCATAAACTACAACATACCAAAAAATAACTGGTGGAAACGTCCATTTGAAGCCTACCAAGTGGCAAAAAACTAGTGTAACAGTCCATTATAAGCATTTTTACGATCAAAAACTCGTTTCCTACTTCATTGCGCATTTATACACATGCATGTAAATTTCATCTTCTGGTTTTGCCCGAAACTCAGTTCTATGGCCATTTTAACGTACTTTTTAGTACATTTTAGTACATATATGCGTTTTTCGCATTTACACAGTCCAGATTGACGATCCGCGGCTTTTAACCGCTTGTATATATATATATATCAACTTTTCGGGACTAGGTCGCTGACTCGTGTTCTTTTTGGCTTTATTATGTATATATTTGACTAGATATATACTAACTTTTCAATTCTGTCAAGCCCGAATGGCAAATCCATGGTAGTTACTGCTTTTATATATAACTATATAAATATATATAAATTTTTCTGACATCATTTGTCCTGGATTACTATTTCTTGGCCTTTAGTGCTTTAATATATATATATACTAAATGTATATATTAACATTTATATTTTTGTTTGGCATGGATTGGAAATTCGTGGCCTTTTTACTGCTTTTATATATATAAATATATATATATATATATATATATATTCATTCTTTTGAGCCTGGAATAATTCGTGGCTCATTTACAGCTTTTATATATATATATATATATATATATATATATATATATATATATATATATATTTCAATTCTATCGAGCCTAGAATACTCCGTGGCTCTTTACAGCTTTTATAAATATATATATTTCAATTCCAGTTCGGACAAAGGATGGCAGATCTGTCGCCCTTTGCAGCTTTTATACATATATATTTTTTAATCATGTCAAGCCTAGAATCCTCCGTTGCTTTACAGCTTTAATAAATATATAAATACTTCCATTTTTGTTCGGGCATAGGATGGCAGATCCGTCGCCCTTTACAGCTGTTATATATATATGTATATATATATATATATATATATATATATTTCCATTTCTGTCCGGGCATAGGATGGCAGATTTGTCGCCCTTCACAGCTTATATATATATATATATATATATATATATATATATATATATATATATTTACATTCCAGTGCGGGCCTTAGCGTGAAAACCCATCGCCCTTTACAGCTTTCGTATATATATAAATATATATATATATATATATTCTTTATTCGATGTGATTAAATACCTGCTGCAAATATTCATTTGATATGAATTCTTTTTAACTATAAATTCTGGCAAGTTAGATTTCTTTAAATCTAGCCCTTTCTACCTGTCAAACGGTTCAAAATAGGTCCAACTGGAATCGAGAAGCTAGAATGGCTAAGATTTCTTTAAATCTGGCTTTCTTTCTAGTTTTGTTAATTATTAAAACAACCTCGCAACCCTTAGATCGCTATCTATTGGGAACGAGACGCTTTGGCTACGCGCAGGCCTGGATTTGACTGATGAATCCTTGGTTTTCTTCGCGACGCGTTGATGTAAATATATATTTTTTGTGAATATCTAAACTGTGCAGGTTTTCTTGGCTTCTCGTTGTGAGCTTAGGAATCGTGGCAATTATGATCAAACTGATCAGAATCTGATTCCCACGATGGACATATTCCATATTACAAATGTATCCTGCCAGTTTTTTTTATAAAAATGTACATCCGAAAGATCTTAAAACGGTTATCCAGGTTTAAGGTCTCAAACATAATGAAATAATGGTATGTCGTGCTATAGTTACTCTGATAGCTGTCATGCCCATGAGAAGACCAGCACTTGTATATATGTTGTGCTCGAGGATGCTTCGCAACCCGACAATTCAACGTTCAAATTGAGCCAAAAGGATGAAAAGATAAAAAATGGAAGTATCAACATGTTTCAATTCTTACTTGAGCGTAAGGGTTTAAAAACCAACCTTTTCAATACATCATTTTAATATCTTGTCTAAAAAGGACTTTTGCAAATCAAATCAAACCCTTCGTATATAGGTTCAATGAAGCATGTCCATACTTTCAATTCAAACAAACGTAGGCCCAATTTCTTCTAGCATTTACACACACATTGCAAATAAAAAGAGAAATATTGTAAAGATGTGGTACTGTGTTTTCACGGGAGTTGAGGGGTGCCTAACACCTTCCCCTCACTTAACCAAGACCCGGAACTTAGAACTTCGATTTCGAAGACCAAGTTTTGACAGTGTCCAGCAATTGGACCTACATTCAAAACAAAACTCGGTTGAGTTGGTACAACCATTTCAAATCTACCAACTGGCGACTCTATAAACCATTCAAATCGTCGACATGATACATGTTAGCCTTTTCCTAAAAAACTACACCCTTTCATAAAACAGACAAGGTAATAAGGGTAGAAAACACAAGACTTAGGAAGAGATAAAGATTCGGTCCAAAGTCATACCGAATATTTTCCCGATGTCGACAGGTGGCAACTTTACTGAGGACAGTAGAGGGCTTAGGCCGCGTTCAAATCTTTTCAAAATTTCCTCTAATATGTACGTGTGTGTGGATGCTGCGTTTTACATTGAATGGATACGCATGAATGCTTTACTACTTTATATTAGTGCCTTGCACAATGTCATCATTCAATACGGTGGGACGCAATTTATGTGAATGTATGATGTGTGATTCCTCTACCAGGAGGCAAACCCGTCGGTGTTTGACTACTATACTCAAAGAAGACTAATTCTGCGAGGCTCAGGAAGGGCACCACTCAGATCTGCTCCAATTGAAGGATCGAATTAATTTCCCTCTGGTAGATTACGATGATATGGGGACCTTCATACCGAAAACCCGCGAGAGTAGCCTAAGATAGGTCAGCCTCTGATTAACCAAATCCGAACGGAAGCTTCTTCATGCCTTCCTTTTTCAATTTAATTTTCCAATTCCAACGTAAATTTTATAATATACATTCCACGTCATGTGAACCCTGTCATGATATCTTGTCATTAAAAACAACTGACCTTTGTTTTACACGATAAGATTAAAATAACCTCAAAAATAGACATATGACATAGCATGCATCCGATTGATACCTACATCAGGAAATTAACACATCTATGTTTGTTGTAGGTAAAAATTGGTCCCGTTACTAGGTCAAAATCTAAAAAAGCACTAAGTCCATCTTCAGACATGGCTTCAAGTGCTCTGCCTGAATCCACCCTTGTTTCTAGGGAGTAGTTTGAAGGATTGAAGAACTAGATAGCCGAATTGGTTATTTTCTTAAAGGAACAAAGCAAAGGCCTTCAAGGGAAACAAATACCCAGTCATACAAAACCAGTTACACCCGGTGGCAGTCAAGAGACCAGAAAGAAAGACACTCAGACTTTTAAACCACAGAACCAGGAGATGACCAACAAAACCCCTGAAATCACCAACCTCAACAAAGAGCAGGAAGCTAATGATATTCTGAAGAAAGTCCAACAGATGGAAGAAACCATCTGGTCCATCAAAGGAACTGGGGCATTTGGGAGTGTCAATTATTCAGACTTATATATATTCCCCGGGGCTCGTTATCCAAAAAAATTTTAAGTCCCTAATTTTGAGAAATATGATGGATTGGGAGACCCATACACCCACTTGAAGGTATTCATTGGAGAGCTCGGATCCTATGCATAGGACGAGAGACTCTGAATTTAATTATTCTAGAAGAGTTTGACCGGAGAAGCTAGGGTCTGGTATGCCCGTCTGGATAATTCCAAGATTCAAAGCTGGAAAGAGTTGGAACATACTTTCCTCAATCAGTACAGTTTTCAGTCCCAAATAGCTCCAGACAGATATCAAATCACCAAAATCAAAAAGCAAAACACCGAGTCATTTAGAGAATATGCCCAACGATGGAGGCGGGTGGCAGCACAAGTTACCCCACCTATAACTGAGTCTGAGATAGTTATGACCTTCATCGACATCCAAGAAAGCTCCGTATTAAGAAAGTGTCCTAGCAGGCATAGAAAAACCATTCTCGGAGATGATCAAGCACCGAGAAATGGTCAAAATGGGGCTGAAATCTGGGAAGATAAAAGATCTTACCTCCTTGGAAGCTGTTGCCAAGCATATCCAATTCGGGAGTTACGGGAGTAATCCCCGGAGAGTACATAAGAAGAAAGATGAAGAAGTGTCCTTAGTACTGCAAGGACAGAATCAAAGAAGCGAGTCGAACAGTATGCCCATTCAAAGGAGGAACTATTCCCCTTTCCAAGCTCCAGCCCAACCTTCTAACCCTCAATTTCTAAAAAATTTAGAGGCCAGACGTCGAAGAATGTTCACCACTTTAGGGGATTCACTCGAGAATGTGCTAAAAATGTTGACAGCACATAAGAAGATTATTCAACTCCTTCCACCAACCAGTACTGGGGGATGGAATTTTGACCTAAGTAAGAAGTGCGCATACCATTCTAAATCTCCGGGCCATGATACACAAGACTGTTGGGCTCTCAAGCACAAGGTCCAAGACTTGATAGACAATGGAGAAATTGTGGTGACCAAATCGGAGCAACCACATGTGCAGTATAATCCCCTTCCTCAGCACAAAGAAGAGAATGTCAACATGATTAGCACAAAGAATGGAGAAGGAACCAAATACCTTCGTTATGTTGGAGAGTCAACTCAATGAAGCCCAGATAGTTGGGAACTCTCAGAAAGGCAGTTCCTAATGGAACAAGAAATAAAATCTATTAAGGAACAGATTGGACAGTTGGCGGATCTGGTCGTGTATTAACATCAGATAACCAGGCAGCTGATAAACCAGACCAACCAGCATGAAGCGAGTCCTCCCACACCAGAAATTAGTCCCATCGCCATGAGAGATCATTATCGATTTCATGAACATGAACCCTGGGCCGACAAGGTGGTTAAGGAGGAGAAGTTTCAAGCAGATAGCGAGTTCACCTTTCAGAGGAATTTCACTAATCTGAACCAGCAGATGAAGGAAATCCTTCAAATGTTGATCAATGTGGGAATGGTTGCAGATTTCCTCGATCCAGAAAATTCAAGCATGACAGAATCTGCCAATACCATTCCAATTCACCCGGTCATGACACCGAAGACTGTTGGGGAATTCGTCACCTGATTCAAAATCTTATTGAAAGCGGTGAGCTGATAAGAGGGAATCAAGATTATGGCCTCCTCGATGAGGAAACACTCTTTATTCCCATGACATAGAATTAGGGAACAGTGGCTGTTATTTCCTGTGAGAAGCAGCTAGTAATAAGTAGATTTCATACCTACGAATCGATGCCATTTAAACCTAAGATATCGTTACTTCAAGTACGTTTTAGGTTCTTTTTCATGCATGTGCATTGGTTTATGTGAAGGGACTTGTTGGGCTGAGAAGCGGATGAAATGGAAGTTTACAAGAAGAAATAGGCTTGACTTCTGCAATCTGCGCCAGGGCGCGTGTCCTAGGCCTAATTCTGCGCTGGGGCGTATGTGCACCGGGGCGAGCCTTAAAAGGTTAAAAATGCGCCGGGGCGCGTTTACGGTAGAAAAGATTTGGTTTCCTGATTCAACTACGATTCGGATGGAAGGCTGGTTGTAGTTGCTGCTCGCGAATAGAAGGGTATATATGGTTACAGAGGCATATATATCAGACACACTTAGACAGAATGGAAGCCTTAGTTCATGAGTTTGACAGAGGAGGAGATTTTTAGCAAAGCGAAACACGACGATTGCAAGGCGAACGTGAAGACGAGTAACAATAGAATTTCATATTCAACTTTTTCTCTTAATATTTATCTTGTATTCAGAATGTTTAATACTTGGTGGATTATGGGTTTTTATTCATTCATGATGAACTAAATTCTTATTTAAGCCTATGACGGATCTTATTATGTAACGATGGATTAATTTGCTTTCAGTTTAGTTTATGAATATTATTTTCAGGTTATTTGCTATGGTTTGTGCACAACTAATATAGTTGCTTGATTACCAATTATCTTTTATCCCATATAAATTCGAGAGATGATATATGGGATTAGAACTGGCCATAGTAACGTATGTTTGTGATTTCTACCATAAGTCAGAATTCATAATTCATGTATAGGATAGATATATCTATGCATCATGCGTAATCTGAACATTACTTGATAATAAACTTTTTTCAATTATAATTAACATAGAGATATAGTGAGTTAGTTAATTAAGGTGTCTTGCTTAATTATATCATTTATGGATTTGAGTGAGTATAAATGTAATGCATTGAGAGATGGTTATATCTGCTTTTGTGTTCTTGGTTAATAATCTGGAATAATTGATATAAATTGAAGGAAAGTATATTATCTGAAGTGAAGTAATAGGTGAAGTTGTAGGCATAATTCTCCAAAACTTATTAAAATCCTGAATTAGTGTTAATTTTAGTCTAAGTAGTAGTTATTATAAAAATCGTCGATTAAACATTGGTTTAATAAAGTTGAAATAATACAAAGTTGATACTTATTTGAATATATTAGAATTATTGTCTATGTGGGTACGATACTTGATCTTATATTTGTATTACTTGTTGACCATGTACACTTGCGTGTAGCGCGTATAGATTTTACCCAACAAGTTTTTGGTGACGTTGTCGTAGACAGTAATTGCGTTTATTACTTACAATATCAGTTTAATTAGTTCAATTTTAGTTAAACATATATTTATATTTTTATTCTTAATTTCTTTTATTTCATTGGTTATTTCAGGTAATCTCAAGTAGTGCATGCAAACTCGATCGAAGAACCCAGATTTGTTACCTCTCGAGGACGACATCGACAAACGGTTTCAGAAGTTAACTACGTGGATTGAAAAGACTCGAGAAGAACTTGAAACACCCAAAGATAACATTGCTGAACCGGAAGGGAAAGCACTGCGGGAATATGCTACACCGCGAATTTTAGAAATTCAGTCAAGTATCACCAAGCTGGCGATTAATGCTAACAACTTTGAGATCAAGCATGGAAGGACACAGATGGTGCAGAATAATTGCCAATTTAGCGGTTGATAAGTTCATAATATTCATAATTTTTTATTTCTTTACGTTCGGTTTTATTGCATGTTTTATGTGTATACGAGCTTAATAAGTTGTTTATTGTTTTTAGGTGAATTAAAGCTAAAAGGATGGAAATAAGTTGATTTGGAGCTGAATTGAAGGGAAATTTTTTTAAAAAAATCTTGGATTTTTGGAAAGTATCTAAAAGCATATTTTGGAAATTTCTACATGGAGTTGGATTGATATTGCTATTAGATTTAGGATATCCTTGGACTGAGATTTTATTTCCTTATTAGATTCTATTTCTTTATGGAAACTAATTATGATTTGTAATTCTTTTTAGGATTTGGATTTCTAGTTCTTATAGGATTTAGGTCTTTGTATAGCACTATAAATAAAGGATGATAGTCAAGGTTTTAATTCATTCATCAACTACTAGCTATCATACCTCATTGGACTGCAGACAAGGAAGCATATCAGGTTAGTTTTCTTTATTCAGTTCTAAAGGGAGGTGGAACCTTGTTTACAAGTAATTAATTAATTAAGTATTATTATTATTATTTATTCCTTCTTGCTTGATATTTATTCTGATAATTTATGTTACTTGATTGCATGCTATTCTATCTGATTGATTTGAATTGGCCAGTTAGATTATTTTATCTGATTGATTTGTAACTAGCATTTGCTGCTGCAGAATAAACCAATTTAAAATATTGCTTGGAATAACCTGATTCTCATTCTTCATGCTACTGTTATATTAAATCTAGACTGATAGTTCTAGGTTGTATGATAGTTAGGGTTTATTGGGACGATCGTCACTTTAAATTTACAACAAAAGGAGAATTGTGGATAATTAGCGATTGCGGTTATCTAGGGTTATTAATCTCATTGAAGGGTAACTAATAACAACTTGATTAATTTATTGCTGTAACTTGGTAAAACTGAATTGCAGAATTGAAGTTTTGACATATTTGGTTAATCTCATTATTTAATTCTATTTTTCTTAGTTTAAAAATAAATTTCAAAAACCCCCCATCTTTTAAAATAGGAGAATAATTCTAAAATAAACATACTCTCTGTAGGATCGATCCTTTCTTACTACTGTGTTAATTATTTAAATTTGTGAAATGAAAGTGAGGTTAATTTTGGAGTGTCAATGACAGCTCTCAGGGATCTTTCGAATGATGATCCGAACGAGCACATTGTCAGTTACATAGAAATATGCGATACCTTCAAGTGCAACGGAGTTTCAGATGATGCTATAAGATTAAGGCCATTTCCTTTCACACTTAGAGACAAGGCAAAGGGATGGCTCCATTCTCTACCACCGAGATCAATCACCACATAGAACGATTTGGAGCAGAAATTTCTCGCTAAGTTCTTCCCGCCTTCAAAGACACATAAATTGAGAACGCATATTTCTTCATTTGTACATCTACAAGGAGAGCCATTATATGAAGCATGGGAAAGATATAAAGAGCTATTGAGAAAATGCCATCATCATAGACTACCGCATTGGATGCAGATAAACACATTCTACAACGGGTTAGGAAGTCATATACGGACCAGCATCGATGCAGCCTCAGGTGGAGCTTTTCTGGAAAAGAAATTTGAGGAGGCATGTGACTTGATAGAAACAATGGCTACAAACAACTATCAGTGGCCGACTGAGAGAATGACTCAACCCAAAGCGGCAGGTATTTTGGGAGTGGACACTATGAAAGCTCTATCGGCACAAATAGCAGCGTTATCGAAGAAGATGGATGCCATATCCATGGGAAACGTGCAACAGATAGCATTTATATGTGAGCTTTGAGCAGGTGAGCATCCGATAGAATAGTGTGCGATCAACCCAACTTCAGTATAGTTTGTGGGTAGCTATAACAAGCCACCTAACGCATATCAGAATGCATATAATCAAGGGACAAGAAACCATCCAAATTTTTCATGGAGCAACAATCAGAACCAAAATCAGAATCAGCAACATGTCCCATGACCATCATACCCCCTGGTTTTCAGAATCAACATCAACAGTCAATTACACTTTAAGAAAAAAAGACAGATTTCGAGGAGATAATGGCCAAATACATAACGAGAAATGAAGCGGCAATAAAAACTCAGGAGGCTGCGATCAAGAATTTGGAAACTCATGTGGGACAAATTGCTAGTGCATTGAATAGTAGACCCCAAGGAAATCTGAGGGGAGGTCATGAACAGTGTCAAGCTGTTACACTTTGGAGTGGAAAACAGTTAGCCAAGCAGAATTCAGGGAGGCCGATGATGGATGAGCAAGTTGAGACACGTGTGGAAGAGATAGTGGAAGGGAAAGAAGGAGAAAAATCTGCGGTAAAGGAACAAGTTGTTACACCGATAGTCTACCGACCACCACCATTTCAACAACGGATTCAAAAATAGAAATTAGAGAAATAGTTTACTAAATTTCTGGAGGTGTTCAAAAAGTTACACATCAGCATTCCTTTCGCGGATGCATTAGAACGGATGCCTAGTTATGCCAAGTTCATGAAGGACATCTTGTCAAAGAAGAAGAAGTTAGAGGACTTCGAAACTATGGCACTGACGGAGGAATGTAGTGTGATATTGCAAAAGAAGCTTCCACCCAAATTGAAAGATCCGGGTAGTTTCACCATCCCATGCAAAATATGGAGTTTAGCCTTCAACAAATGTCTGTGTCACTTAGGTGCAAGTATAAATCTCATGCCACTTTCAGTCTATACTCAATTATATTTATCGGCACCAAACCCACAAACATCTCCCTACAGCTGGCGGATAGATCGGTAACATATCCACGGGGAATTGTTGAGGATGTTTTGGTAAAAGTAGACAAGTTAATCTTCCCAGCGGACTTCATCATATTAGACTATGAAAAGGATAAGGATATGCCAATAATCCTTGGGCGACCATTTTTGGCAACCGGCAAGACTCTCATTGATGTTCAAAAAAGAGAGTTGACCATGAGGGTTCAAGATCAAGAGGTAACCTTCAATGTGTTTAAGGCCACGAACTTCCCCAAAGACGATGAGGAGTCTTTCCGGATGGATATAATAGATAAAGTGGTGGGAGTTGAACAACATCGGATATTGAATACCGACCCGTTAGAATCTACATTGATGGGAGACTGAGATGGAGATGAGCCAGAGTTATATGAATATCTGCAGTTGTTAGAGGCACATCCTAGAGTGAGCAGGTTTAAATTACTGTTTAACCTATTGGAAACAGCAGGAACTTCATCAGCAAGGATGAAACCATCTCTGGAGGAACCACCTGCACTAAAACTCAAGCCCTTACCCAACCATCTCAGGTATGCGTATTTGGGTAATTCATCTACTTTACTTGTTATTATTGCATATGCGCTTAACGAATTGTAGGAAAGTAAGCTGCTAAGAGTTCTAAGGGAATACAAGTTTGCTATTGGATGGACTATCGCCGACATCAAAGGAATCAACCCTTCATTATGTATGCACAAGATTCTGATGGAGGATGATGGCAAGCCAACAGTGGAACAACAAAGGAGGTTCAACCCAATCATGAAAGAGGTAGTGAAGAAGGAAATCTTGAAATGGCTGGATGCTGGAATTATCTACCTAATTTTAGACAGTGCATGGGTGAGTTCGGTTCAATGTGTCCTGAAGAAAGGTGGTATGATAGTAGTGAATAATGAAAACAGCGAACTGATACCGATAAGGATAGTGACCGACTGGAGGGTTTGCATGGACTATAGAAAGCTGAATAAGGCAACCAGGAAGGATCATTTCCCCTTGCCTTTTATTGATCAGATGTTGGACAGACTAGCTAGACATGAGTACTATTGTTTGCTGGATGGGTATTCAGGATACAACTAGATTTTGATTGCACCAGAGGATCAAGAGAAGACGACGTTGATATGCCCCTATGGCACCTTCGCCTTTAAAAGGATGTCATTCGGATTGTGTAACGCACCGGCAACATTTCAGCGATGCATGATAACTATCTTCTTAGATATGGTGGAGCACAGTGTCGAAGTGTTTATGGAAGATTTTTCAATATTTGGGGAATCGTTTGATAGGTGCCTAGAAAATCAAGTCTTGGTGCTGAAAAGATGTGTTGAGACGAATCTGGTGCTCAACTGGGAAAAATGCCATTTTATGGTCCAAGAGGTGATAATTCTTGGGCATAAAGTTTTTGGAAAAGGATTGGAAGTTGATCGAGCTAAATTAGAGATAATTGAAGATATGCCACTGCCTACTTCAGTAAAGGGTATTCAGAGTTCTCTCGGGCATGCTGGATTCTTTCGTCGATTCTTCAAAGACTTCTCCAAAATCACAAAGCCACTATGCAGTCTCTTGGAAAAGGATGTACCATTCAAACTTGATGATGGCGGTCTATCGGCATTTGAGCAATTGCAGAAGAAGCTAACCACAGCCCCATGATCATAGCACTAGATTGGACAATGTTGTTCGAACTAATGTGTGATGCCAGTAACTATATAGTAGGAGTTGTGCTTGGACAACGTCGGGAGAAAGTCCTTCACGCCATCTATTATGCGAGCAAAACACTGACCGGTGTATAATTGAATTACCCAACAATCGAAAAGGAGTTACTTGCGGTTGTGTGCGCGTTTGATAAGTTTTGCTTGAATTTTGGTAGGGACTAAGGTGGTGGTATACACAGATCACTCGGCCATCCGATATTTAGTCATAAAGAAAGACGCAAAGCCGAGACTGATTTGCTGGATTTTGCTCCTCCAAGAGTTTGATTTAGAGATTAAAGATCGGAAGGGGACAGAAAATTAGGTGGCTGGTCATCTTTCACGACTGGAAAACCCGAATCAGGACGAGACAGACAAAGTAGTGATCAAAGAGTCTTTTCCAGATGAACAGTTATTTGTGATCTATGGTGAGTTCCCGTGGTATGCGGATTTTGTGAATTACTTAGTGAGTAATATTCTCCCACCAGATTTGACACGCCAACAAAAGAAGAAATTTTTACACGATGTGAAGTGGTATGTATGGGATGAACCGTATCTATTCCAACAGTGTGCTGACAGAATGATTCGGTGATGTGTGCCAGAAAGTGAAGTAGAAAGCATATTATATGCATGTCACGCCTCATTATATGGGGGACATTACGAGAGCCAGAGAATGGCCGCAAAAGTCCTTCAGGCTGGCTTCTGCTGGCCCACCTTGTTCAAATATGCACATCAGTGTGTGAAAAAATGCGATAGATGTCAACGAGTGGGGAATATGTCTAAGTGGAATGAGATGCCTCTCAATATGATTTTGGAAGTTGACGTTTTTGATGTATGGGGAATCGACTTTATGGGACCATTTCCGTCGTCGTTCAGTAATTTGTATATCCTGTTGGCAGTTAACTATGTATCAAAATGGGTTGAGGCAGTCGCGCTACCAACGAATGATGCGAAGGTTGTACTGAAATTCTTTTAGAAGAACATCTTCACACGATTTGGCACCCCGAGGGCAATTATTAGTGATGAAGGGAGCCATTTCTGCAACAAGTACTTCACCACTCTCTTGACTAAGTATGGGGTCAACTATAGAATCGCCACAGCCTATCACCCCCAGACGAGTGGCTAAGCCGAAGTATCTAACCGAGAGGTAAAGAGAGTCCTGGAGAAAGTGGTAAATCCAAATTGAAAAGACTGGTCATTGAAATTAGGCGACACTTTTTGGGAGTATCGAACAGCTTACAAGACCCCGATATGCATGTCTCCATATCAGTTAGTTTATGGAAAGGCATGTCACCTTCCAGTGGAACTCCAGCATAAAGCTTATTGGGCAATCAAGAAACTCAACTTTGATCTAGCAGCATCAGGGGGGAGAAGACTTTTTCATATCAATGAGTTAGATGAATTCCGCCTGCAAGCATACGAGAATTCAAAGTTGTACAAAGAAAAAGTTAAGAAATGGCACGAACAGAAGATAATGGACAGAATGTTTGAACTGGGCCAATCTGTACTACTATTCAACTCTTGGTTGAAACTTTTTTTCAGAAAACTAAAATCTAGGTGGCCAGGCCCTTTTACCATCAAGACAGTGTTTCCACACGGGACCATAGAAGTGTACAGCCGGGATTCGACCGAAACATTCAAAGTCAATGACCAATGTTTAAAGAATTACTGGGGTGGTGATCTCGATCGCCAAGCAACCTCAATTGACCTCGCCGATCCAGCGTAACAGCAGGGAGTAGTCAAGCTGAAAGACTATAAATCAAGCGCTTGATGGGAGGCAACCCAATCAATTGTTTATTTTACATTTTGAAAATTGTGTGTTATTTTTAGTTCATTTAAGTAAAGTAGTAGTAGACTAGGACATGTCTTAGCATAGGAATGGTGCCCAAATTACTCGAATACTACTTATGCTTATATTTTGAGTGCAGGATGTAAGCATAAAGGATAATGAGATCAAATGTGATACAAAATGAACTGCCAAGTAAAAAAAATTATGTAAAAAATCAAACTGCGCCCCGACGCATTTTCTAAGACTCAAAAACGCGCCCCGGCGCAAAGTCTCAGCCAAACTGCGCCCCAGCGCAGATTTGTAAAGGAAAAATCAAGTCCCGACGCATACCACTCTGGCCATCTGCGCCCCAGCGCGCTTTAAGGAACAAAAATATGCGCTCCGACACGTGTCACGTTTTCCAATTTTAAAAGTCTTAATTCGGCAGTTCTTCCTCACAATCCTAATACAACTCTAACAAATCTCCCAACCAAACACAAAGAGGAAACCGACTTTCTGGCCAAACCACACACCACAATCAATTTCCTAGTCGATTTCGAGACTCCTCATTAAATCATTACCACTCTCCACCATTTAGGGTTCACACTCATCCAAATTCAAAGGAAAGGGGGAGTTCTTCACAACAAAACCACAATCTTCAAATTTTAACAGAGGCAAAGAGGTAACATAGATTTTTGGGAAGTTTAACACCTTTATTTGAGGACGCTTGGTCGAATTCACAAAGTGGGCATAACAACTCAAGTTTGGGGACAAAATAAGCAACCACTAATAGTTTGCACACCAAGTGTTTGTCAAAAGGCTTCATCAATCATTTCCTAATCCAATTGCAAGTTCGAGGCAACCGGCGACACAATGACTTCCAGACAACAGAAAAGGCAAAATGGGGAAGGCTCGACCACCGCCTCACGATAATTCGACAGACAAAAATTCTTGAACGCCGAGGCGGTGGACCGGTTCGAGTACCTTGCAAATAAGTCATTGGCACCGGACCGTGGTCTAGCTCCCGATGAGTTTATTGAGGCTATATTTAATTAGATTCGCGGGAGGTGATGGGAAACGCTCTTGGCACTTTTGGACGCCACCGTAGTGGGGGTGGTCAAGGAATTTTACGCTAATGCTCCCGATAAATCACCATTCTTTACGTTCGTGGGGGGAAAAATGGTTCCGTTTACCATACAGGAGATCAACGACTACTATAATCTGCCGTAAATTACTTATTTATATGCGGCCCTCAAGGAAAGCAGAGCGAACTATGAGCAGATTCTGACCGAATTATGCAAGCCAGACGCTACATGGGCGTCGAATGGGTCTCATTTTTAGAGAAACCATCTCAGTCTATATGGGAAGATTTGGCATGCGTTCTTGTGTGCCAAACTGCTACCCAACACACACACGAGTGATGTCACGAAGGAGAGGGAGGTTATAATATACACCATTTGTAAAGACCGATCAATCGACAAGGGCTGCCTTATTTATAACAATATCTGCCAAAATTTTCGGGGATCAGTCTAGGGCAGCTTGCCTTACCCGTCGCTGATTTGTGCATTATGTGCCCGGGTAGGGGTACAATGGAGCACTACGGAGCCTATCCAACAGCCTCTATTGTGCCTAGATCCGAATTTGATTCAATAGTACGGATATTGGAAAGGCGGGCAGTCGTACCCACATGGCCTTGGGTTTGTATTTTCTTATGATGAGGATGATTAAGAGGCAGACGCATAGGATGAATATTTTATTGAGGAAGAAGAGCAAGAATATGACCAAGTTGGGACTGCAACCTTGTCCCGCACAACGAAAACTTTCAGCTCCCAGTTCCACAATATGCAGTAGTATTTTGATTAGAGGCTCCAAGGGTTGGCATCCAGGCAGGATCACATGTTTTCCACCCAGAATGAGTTCAACGCATCGTTGGCAGCTGCCTTTGCCCGACACAATACCACTAGTGAAGACTTCCAGTTTCCAGTTCCTTAGCCGTTACCAGTTTTTCTCCCCCCACCGCCTGTTGAGGACCAGGTTGATGACCCACCTATCGAGGATCCACCGGTCGAGCATGACGCTTGATCGCTCAGGGAGGTCCTCGAACTTTTATTGTTATATCCAATGAGGAAATGGAATTATTTAAGTTTGGGGGTAGAATTAGTCATTTAGTTAGATAGTTTGCATGGTTAGTTAGTTGCATGTTCATGTCATTTTGCATGTTAGTTAATTGCACTTTCGAGTAGAGAATATGTACACTTATGTGTTCATAGTTTAATGTTTACATGAGTTATATGGTATATATATATATATATAAAAATTGAACAAAATTGAACAAAAATCTCAAAAAAAATAATATATTGTTGCATTTAAGCATATAGGTTGCATTAGAGTAAGCAATGGATTGATGTGTATTTAGCTCGACCGATGATAGGATTGGTATTACATGTTAACTCGAACAAACGTGAAGATTAATGATGAATTCTAATGTTAACCAAGATGAAAATATAATTCTGTCTTAAACTTGTGTAACTGGAGAGCACGTAAGCGTTTAACTGCTCTAGTCAACTCAGTTTAAGGGGTCACAACTTGTTTCGGGGGGAAATCTTAGTTAAATTTAATGACATTGGTATATTAATAGTAAAAGGTTTAAAAGTAAGTAATACTCGAGTTTGGGGTGAAAGAAAAAAAAAGGAAAAAAAAGAAAAGAATGTAGTAAATTGAGGAAAAAAAAAGAGATTAAACACATGGACTAGTTTGTATATGTGGCCTTTGTTACTTGAATAAGTAAGCCCTTGGGGGTGTTTTTACACCTAGCACCCTAAAACCTTCTGGTTTGGGAGTCGTTGGTCGAAAGTTCTCTAAACGGATAACAATTAAAAGCCTAATAGATGCGAACAGTGCACGGTCAATTGTGAAAGCAGGATGGAGCGTAAAACGCACCCGTGAAGGGAAAATAAAAAAAAATGAGCCTCATTTCATATCCCTAAACTCGGTAATAACTATGTTTGACCGATTTTGTCATGAATACAGAATAATTGAGATAGAACTGAAATTTTCCCCCTAAGAAGGTTGTTATGTGATGCTTTTGAATTGTTGGTGACTAGAATGGTTAACGAGCAAACACGCACAACATGGGTGAGGACAGGGTTAGATGCACTGATTAATTACGGATGAACTATATATTTGTGACGCCCCCGAACCCGGGTCTTCTAACCTCGGATTCAGTTCGTTACGGTACTTCATTCTTCATACACATTTTATCATCTAATGCGGAACATATAAATAAATGTTGCTTATTTAAGATGATTCTACAACAATTCCCCAGGTTTCTTAACCATAACTGAATACATACCTTTAACACTCAAAAAGGTTTACATAAGATAACTAAATAGTTATTGTTGCATAAAAATATTCTACTATTGTACTTTGCTCTTGACTGTGTCCTTCTTCAAGCCTTCGTCTTAATCTGAAATTGGTTATCATGATATAGCAAGGGTGAGCAACAAGTTTGCCCATCAAGTTTAAGTTCAAATGAAGATATATCATGATTGAAAAGAATAGTAAGCTGACAAACTTTCAACAATATGATAGTTGTGAAAGAATATAAATCAATTTTTCATAACTGAATAACCGAGTCAATAATGATGAATGGCCAACAATGAATATGAACAAATTCAACTGAACCCTATGGTAATGAAGGTGATCAGCCTTTCATACCTAATAAACATACGCAACATGCACTAAGTCTTCAAAACGAATTTGAGTTAACAAATTTTAAACATGCTTGATCTAGCTAACACAACTGGCATAGATCCATCTCATAAGCAGTTCATGAATAAAAGAACTTTAATCCATTCGCAGTTCAATAAATAGTAGAACAGGAATTCAATTGCACAAAGTGCGATTCACAATAATTCATCAGGATGTGGAATAATCAACAATATTTATCCACCAACATACTTGAAAAATAATAACTCGAGTTTGAGTTAGAAAACTTGCCTGTTTGACGAGCTACAACTTACTAGCTTTAATTAACACTCTTTGAATGGCCTAATATTAATAATGTAGATCTATCAATTAGTACTGCATATAGTTGTTCATCAAAACGCTTACTCGTATTATTATCTAACCAATAATACAATCACATGGTACATACATCTAATATACTATCATTAACTATAAGATATTTAATTTATCTTAGGTTAATGATTTAATAATTAATAAGGCTTTCCTTAAGTGATAAACACTTATTATTTCTTTAAACAATTTATAATAATTGTTTAATTAAGGAGTTTATTTAATTTCCTTCAATTGTTAACTCCCTCTTCCTTCGATTACTATTTAATATTTGTTGAATAGTAATTAACTATTTACCTTTAGTTATTACTTACTAATAACCAATTATAACTCCTCATTATTTAATGTCAATTAAATAATGGAAAATTAAATTATTATTTATCTTTAAATAATAATTAATAACTCTCTCATCCTTGAATAAATAATAATTGATTTATTCACTTCATTCTTCTTTAATCATTCCTTATTCTAATTAAGAGAATAATTAATTAACATTCATCTGTATTTATTATTTAAATAATAAATAATTAACTCTATAAACTTTCATGTCAAAGTAAGTAAGTAATTACTTCATTATTACTTAATCTTACTTAAATACTCTTTAATCATTATTTAATATTAAATAACAATTAATTAATTGATTAACTCAATTTATTATTTAATCTTAATTAAATAATAAGTAGTTATTTTATTAACACTAACTCGTTTTAATTATTTCTTAACATCATTTAAATAATAATTAAATAATTAATTACATTTTATTTTATGTGTAATTAACTTACTAGCCCATTAGTGGCTTTAAAGTTATTTATTATAATAACTTACTTTCATCTCACTCCATAAAGATACTCTAATTTTCGCCCAAAATTTTAGATTTGGGGTCCTTCACGGAAACGCTTGTAGAACGAAGCCTACAACTCGGATTTTGGTTCCGTTGGAGGCGTTGGATTCGTATCTTCCCGAATTCTAATTTCCATTTATCAAACATAAAATTCTGTTCTATTTAGGTCTTGGAAAGCAATGTTAAAATGGACTGATCCGCAAGGACATTCATAATAGTTAGTTCGTTTTTCAGATTTGGGGTCCTTTACGGAAACGCTCATATCTCGAGATCTACATCTCAAATTTAGGTCCATTTGGTATCGTTTGATTTGTATTTTCCAGAACTACATCCATATATCAAACACTAAATTTGAGTTTGTTTTGGTTACCAAAAATAGTCCACAAGTGACTAATCAATAGCATGTTTATCACAGTTGGGTAGTTTGGGATTTAATTCATAACTTGCTCATTTTTAAACATATTTGAGTGATTCCACAGGGGATTTGCCCTTAACTCATTTATCTAGCATACCAAGAAATAAAACCTCAAATATCACTTGTATATTTCAATATGCACATGTTATAGCATACTAGTTAAATAGAAATTCATTCAAAAAATCCATCTAACATCCTTTTTCCAAATCTCATCACATGAACTCATATAAATCCACAAGTCTCATTTGTTAAACTCAAGATCTAACACTCTAATCTTGATATTAACTATATTCAACATGCATCACAAGAATCTAACATAAAATTACCTAGTGCATGCATGCATGTGCCTTTTTCTACCCATTTGGTATAAATCTCTCTTTTGATCTTACTTTCAACTTCAAAAATGTTTTGATCATCATATAAAATATTTATACACGTATAGATGAAGGGTTTTCAAAGATCAAACTTAAGGCTCTTTGTTTCATCAAAATTGAACAAATAAGAAATCAAAGCTTGAAAATGAAGAGAATCAATACCTAGTTCTTCTTGCTATCTTTCTTATCTTTCCAAAATAGCTTAGATACTTAGCATGCATGAAGATCAAGACCATCTTCTTCCTCTTGAAGTGGCCAAAATTATGCTCTCTCTTGCACTCTCTATTTTCTTTTTCTTTCTCTAGCTAAGGAACTTGGAAGAATAATAAAATAAAATAAGTTAATGAAGTGGGTATAATTGAAAGTGTAAGTATTCTTCCACTAACTCTCTTTCTTAATCATTACTTGGTTGCTTAGTCACTAAATACAAGTGTTGGACATGCTAGGAGGGTGACACATGTCATGGGTGTTGGTTCCAAAAGATTATAACCAAGATTTTGGGCAAGCTTCAAAGTTATAAATTTTCTCCGTATTTTACACCCATAGGGACAAATTTTTGGGCTCTTCTCCCCCCCTGGTTTAAAATTTTAATTCCTCAATTAACTTACAAGAAGTCCAATAAGTCTTCTCTTAATTGGGCTAAGAGTTTGGGCTTTGATTAATTCACTTTGGGATTGCAAGTAAATTCTATTTTGCTTACTAGTTAAAATAAACTTGGGCTTCCACCAACAATTAAATTGGTCCATCATAATACTTGTCCCATACATGATATATTGGGCTAGATTGATAACTTAATTTCCCTTAATCACTTTATCTACAAGTCCCATGCTTAATTAAACTAATGGGCTTGTTTAAACCATTTATTCTCCTTAGTCCATGAAATAAATTATCATTTGGACTCTTATACATTATTATTAATATAAACATATTTTCATATATTAATAATATCAATTTACTTACATAACCCAAATAGACTCTTCTCCATAGAAGTCAACTGTTGACTTTGACCAAAAAGTCAAACCCTTACGCATTTTGTGTTTATTGTCCTTTCTAACTAAGCTTGACGTTCTGGACGCAACCGAGCAGTCCGTGCTGTAAAATTCTATCTCTCACTCAAATTTTTAGTTTTAGCGTACTCCATTTGTATTGCTAATTATATTAGCTAATAACTTTCCACTTATTCCACTTCTTATTTGCCAGTCAAGGAAACATTCACACTATGTTAATTACTGACATAGTTTTATCTGGATTCTCATATCCTTAACTTAATTCATCATTCCTCTTGCTAAAATATATAGCACCTTAGTAAGTATATATATATATATATATATATATATATATATATATATATATATCTTTCTATACATATACTCATTTTCGTTTAACATCATAGTATCTCTTCATGAAAAATTTTATTTTCTTAATAAATGTCCACGTATATCATTATCACATTTCTAACACTATTCAATCCACATTGAATTTATAGGTATCACATTTGAGATCCGTCGTTGACACTCCTAAATTAACCTCACTTTCACTTCACGAATTTAAATAATTAGCACAGTAGTAAGCAAGGATCGATCCCACAGAGAGTGATTTGTTTATATTTATCTTATGATTTCTAATGAAAAGGGAGTTTTGAATTGATTAACTAAATTAACTAGAATAAACTAATAAAAATTAACAATGAATAAAAAGCTTCAGTTTTTCAGTTCAATATCACCTTTTCACAACAATAGATTAATCAAGTGTAACATTATTTACCCTTCAATGAAACTAATAGCCCTAGGTAACAACAAGCTCTGCTACCCGAAACTCCCCTTAGATTGTCACTCAATGAAACAATCTCTTCACAAGATTCTAACAATTATATAACCTAGAACAAGCTCTCTAGATTTAATATAACAGCAGCATTAATAATTAGGGAATTAGACTATTCCAAGCAACAAACACATAAGCTCAGATTGTTTAACTTGTCTTCTGATAATCATAGCAATACTCAAAAGCTTGTTCACAATTAGTATCACTAATTTGCTACTTGTGATGAATACAGATATCAATTACACATAATACCAATCTTAATCTACAAAGATGATATTAATTCACTAATTTAATCCTGCAGAATCACGTTAGTAAATTGAATAGCATACAAGAAGTTAAAGTAGATTATCAGAATAAATCTCATGCAAAAAGGAATAAATAAAGTAAACTTGATCAAACCGTTAATTATGAAAATAGTTCAACATCCCTTCATAACTGAATTAAAAGTATTAACTCATCCTTCCATCAAATCTAGATCTAATATGAAAGAAATAATAAGATGATTACAAGTGAATGGATCCCCTTTTATATCTAAAATAGCAGCCATCATCTTGCCCTATATTTCATCCGAATCCGTGTCGCAAAAGAAATTTATGCGGTTGATTTTCGCCTCCCCTCCCCAACGGGGATTCATAGTCTACATTCCCCGCTCTAGCGAGGATTCATACTACTGCTACAATATCTTAAGTCAAGCACTGTGGCCCACTTCTCCTTTACAAGCTAGGGACTCACAAGCTGCTAGCTAATTGTGAGTTGCTGACCGTGTAATGATCATGGGCTGCTGAACACATAGGCTAATAGGAATGTTTGCAAGGCTCATGCACGTGGCCCATGTGCTCGCTTATTAATTCATGAGTTGCTAGAATAAGATGTGAGTTGCTTCTCCTTTCCAAGCTGCTTATCAATTACTAATTCCGCATGGCTTGACTTGTAAGTGCATGGCCCCCTTGGAATTTGCTTAGCATAGGAATTCGTGACCTTGTTACATTCCTCTCCCAAGTTAGAATTACTTTACCTTTTGCTAATTGGTGACCGTGGGTCCATGTGACAATGTAAGTTGCTCAATTCGTGTGGTGCTAGGAATCCCTTTGCAATTCCTTTTGTAAGCTTGCTAGAAATCGTGGCCCACATCATACATATATTCGTAAGGTGCTTGCCTTGTAAGCTCTTTGGACTTTCCTTGCCAATTTCAAATTTATTAAATCCTTTTATGAATTATTAAATTCGTGAACTATATGGACTTCTCTATTCAAGCTGCAATTGCCGAATTGGGTCACATGATATTATGAAGTGAACCTTTGATTACTTGATAGCAACTTGGACTTGTGAGCTGCTCTAAACGTGAGCCCAATTGGTCCCAAATTAAACTCCAATTCCTCCCGTTTCAATATATTAGCTCCAAATAATCCTGCAATCAATAAACACAGTAATAAGCCCATTTACATCACAAAATATGTAATAAACTAAATATAATGGAATTAAAATATATGAATAATATGCACTTATCAAATTTCCCCACACTTAGCCTTTACACATCCTCGTGTAAACCAAAAGTTTGATTTCCAAAAATTCTACTCAACCATAACGTCAAAAGGATTTCAAGACCAAATCATGATTATCAATACTAAACCCTTAAAAATATAATTAATGCTTCATCAATCAACTCAAGATAAGCACCTCACCACTTCACCAATGAGTTTCATTAAGTTAAATTGTAACCACATAAGCCCTCGTCTATTATCCACATACTTACTCAACTTAGTTACCATGGAGCAAAAAACCGTGCACACCACTCAAAAACTCAAAACATACTTTTTTTGCTTTATTTTTTATCAGAACCTTTTCATTTTTATTTTTTATTTCCGGTGAATGCATTTTATGCTCCGTTTCACCTTCCTCAGTCATTCTTTTGTAAGTGAGTGCATTTTATGCTCCATCTCACTTATTCGCACGTGTTTATGGGAGAGTGCATTTTACGCTCCATCTTATCCCACCACATGACTTCTATGTTGCGTCTTTTTCAACAATTTTCATTGATTTTCAACTTTTTAGATTTTTTTTACATGGTCCTGCAAAAAGCATAAGCAGTTCAATAGTTTTAGAGCATGAGGTTAGTGCACATAGACAACTCCATAGATAACTAAGCCAACTAAACATATATCACATGTTCAAGTACTCATGAGACACAAATTCAATTCAAATCAACTACTATGGATCATGACTTAGTTTTTCTCAATTAAGCAATTAAGCATCAAACAGATTTTGAATTTTTAGCATTGATTTTCAATTGTTGACTTTAACCTTCGAACAAATAGACAAATAGAATCATGGAACTCAAATTTTTCAAAAATTTTCAAGATGGTCCTATTTCCTTTCAAAATCAGCAGATCAAATATCCCTAAATAAAATAAAAACCTAAATCCTTCCCTTCACAGTCAAACCTTACATTGTCCCCAATGTAAGAAAATCATGCAAAGAAGAAAGAACTACATGCAAAAAAAACTAAATAGTAAAGGGATAGAAAAATCAAATCTGATTTCTTGGGTTGCCTCCCAAGCAGCTGCCCTTGTTTATTATCATTGGTTGACATCTTCCCTCTCGTTCTATGTAATTGGACTTGTAAACTTCAAGTGGACTGGTAACAATTTCAATTGATTAGGAGCATCCTTCAGATCCTAATTTTGCTCCATTCCAGCCTTCAAATCCTTTTTGTATATTTTCTTAAGAGATTCCTGCACTATAGAGTCAACAACATCAGTAGCAAAAACAAAAATAATATTACCAAGATATCTTTTTATCTCATATATGCTGAACTGGATATTTGCTTCATCCAATTCTACGGTAAAGGTCCCATGTTGTTTATCATTTAGTGTCTTCACTGTTTGCACCGATGAAGTTGTAACATTATCCATATTCTCCTTGTAGAAATCTATAAAAATTATCAAATCATCCTCTTGTTCATCCTCGTCAAATTCCATGTTCACTTCATTGTCACACATAGCACTCCTTGTTTCTGTTAGTTATACTGATGGAGATGAATCCACGTCTTTCTTGTCGAGATCTGCAGAATTTATCAAATTATTATCTTCTTCCTCTTGTTCCTTCTCTTCATCAAATTCCATATTACAGTCCATTCCTGGAGTAAGCCTTGAATCCTCCTGCTCCTCATCGTCAAATCCCATTGTGCTGGAGTTCTCAACAAACGGAGGAGATAACTCCCCAAAGCCTTGAGATTCTAACCTTCCTACTGTGGTTGCAAGCTGACCAACTTGATCCCCCAGACCTTGAACAGAAGTTCTTTTCTCCTGCTGGAACTGCTGTGTCTTAGTCATGAACTGTAGTGTTTGGCTCATGAATACCTTGAACATATTCTCTATAGATGTCCCAAAATTGACAGGTACTTTGTAGCTCAAGTCGTGATGATCTCTCCATTCGAAATTATGAGTTTCTGCCCAAGGATCACATTGATGTGGATTTTGTCCGGAGAATGTCCCCACAGCATTAACTTGATGAACAATTACATCCTCTTGCACTATGGGACAATCATTTGTCGCATGTCCCAATTTTGAGCAAATTCCATATACTTTTGCAACCGGCACATTTCCTGTTGTTAATTGTTGCACCACAGCAATTAAGTTAGAAATCTGTTGTACCAATTCACTCGTGCTTACCTCACTTACCCTTTGTGGAGCATGATCATTCCTTGTTCTGTATTGTTGTGAGTTTGCAACCATGTTTGCAATCAGATTTTTTGCAGCCTCCGGTGTCTTGTCTACTAATGCTCCTCCACTTGCTGCATCAATCATGCTTCTATCCGTTGGTGGAAACCCCTCATAGAAGTATTGGATCAAGTGATGATCATCAATCCCGTGAGGTGGGTAGCTGGAACATAACTTCTTGAACCTTTCCCAATACTCGTAAAGAGTTTCTCTATTGAACTGCCTGATTCCACATATCTCCTTCCTTGTATCGGCAACTCTTGATGCAGGAAAATACCTCTCCAAGAATAACCCTTACATGTCAGTCCATGATCGTATTGATCCTGAAGGCAAATAGTATAACCAGTCTTTAGCCAAATCTGCTAAGGAGAATGGAAAAAGTATAATCTTGATATATTCCTCTGTCACTCCTTTGTGATTTCATCGTGGAACACACCACATGGAACTCCTTCAGATGCTTATATGGATTTTCACCTGTAAAACCACGAAAAATGGGCAAAAGACAAATTAGTCCGGAGTTAAGTTCAAAAGAAACATCTAAAGTAGGATACCCATTACAAAAAGATGGTTGATCAAGATCAGGAGTAGCCGGTTCTTTTAAAGTCTGGTTGCTGTTCAGCACCATAATATTTTCCTTTTTAAGTGTTGGAACAAGAGCTTCTGTTAGATCTGCAGTTTTCTCTATCTCTTTATCAAAATTTACGTTAATAGAGTGAGAGGATTGAGTCATAAAAGAAAAATAAAAATAAAAATAAAATAATAAAAATAAATGAAAACAAAGAATAAACAAAAACAAATAATACTCCCCGGCAACGGCGCCAAAATTTGGGAGCTGTCGTTGACACTCCTAAATTAACCTCACTTTCACTTCACGAATTTAAATAATTAGCATAGTAGTAAGCAAGGATCGATCCCACAGAGAGTGATTTGTTTTATATTTATCTTATGATTTCTAATGAAAAGGAGATTTTGAATTGATTAACTAAATTAACTAGAATAAACTAATAAAAATTAACAATGAATAAAAAGCTTCAGTTCTTCAATTCAGTATCACCTTTTCACAACAATAGATTAATCAAGTGTAACATTATTTACCCTTCAATGAAACTAATAGCCCTAGGTAACAACAAGCTCTGCTATCCGAAACTCTCCTTAGATTGTCACTCAATGAAACAAGCTCTTCACAAGATTCTAACAATTATATAACCTACAACAAGCTCTCTAATTTTAATATAACAGCAGCATTAATAATTAGGAAATTAGACTATTCCAAGCAACAAACACATAAGCTCAGATTGTTTAACTTGTCTTCTGATAATCATAGCAATACTCAAAAGTTTTTCCACAATTAGTATCACTAATTTGCTACTTGTGATGAAGACAGATATCAATTACACGTAATACCAATCTTAATCTAGCAGATGATATCAATTCACTAATTTAATCCTGCAGAATCACGTTAGTAAATTGAATAGCATACAAGAAGTTAAAGTAGATTATCAGAATAAATTTCATTCAAAAAGGAATAAATAAAGTAAACTTGATCAAACCGTTAATTATGAAAATAGTTCAACATCCCTTCATAACTGAATTAAAAGTATTAGCTCATCCTTCCAGCAAACCTAGATCTAATATGAAAAAAATAATAAGATGATTACAAGAGAATGGATCCGCTTTTATATCTAAAATAGCAGCCATCATCTTGCCTTATATTTCATCCAAATCCGTGTCGCAAAAGAAATTTATGCGACTGATTTTCGCCTCTTCACCCCAGCGGGGATTCATAGTCTACATTCCCCACTCCAGCGGGGATTCATACTGCTGCTACAATATCTTTAGTCAAGCACGTGGCCCACTTCTCCTTTACAAGCTAGGGACTCTCAAGCTGCTAGCTAATTGTGAGTTGTTGACCGTGTAATGATAATGGGCTGCTGAATACATAGGCTAATAGGAATGTTTGCAAGGCTCATGCACGTGGCCCATGTGCTTGCTTATTAATTCATGAGTTGCTAGAATAAGATGTGAGCTGCTTCTCCTTTCCAAGCTGCTTATCAATTACTAATTCCGCATGGCTTGACTTGACTTGTAAGTGCATGGCCCCCTTGGAATTTGCTTAGCATAGGAATTCGTGACCTTCTTGCATTCCTCTCCCAAGTTGGAATTACTTCGCCTTTTGCTAATTGATGACTGTGGGTCCATGTGACAATGCAAGTTTTTCAATTCGTGTGGTGCTAGGAATCCCTTTGCAATTCCTTTTGTAAGCTTACTAGAAATTGTGGCCCACATCATACATATATTCGTAAGGTGCTTGCCCTGTAAACTCCTTGGACTTTCCTTGCCAATTTTGAATTTATCAAATCCTTTTATGAATTAACAAATTCGTGAACTATATGGACTTCTCTATTCAAGCTGTAATTGCCGAATTGGGTCACATGATATTATGACGTGAACCTTTGATTACTTGATAGCAACTTGGACTTGTGAGTTGCTCCAAACATGAGTCCAATTGGTCCCAAATTAAACTCCAATTTGTCTCTTTTTAATATATTAGCTCCAAATAATCCTGCAATTAATAAACACATTAATAAAAAAAATTATACAATTAAAATTATGTCCAATAAATCATTCTAAATACATACCCATACATATATGGAATCAAAACAATTAATAATTGCATAAAGGTTTGGCTCTGATGCCATTGTCGGGTTTGTACGAAATCGTGATGTAATCAAATTGCAAAATAAGCGAAAGAATGGTATATTAGAGTTTAAATTTTTTTTATATAAAACCATTATCCGGATCATCCTTTATGCAAATTATTAATTTAAAACGATAAATAAAGAAGTTATAGAATCATACCCTTGTAGAACGAAGATTCCACATGTACGAGTTCAACTCCTTGTTCTTCGTGATCTCCTTGAATTTTTGTGTTAGATTCCTTCCTTTGATCAACGTATGCCACCCAAGTGTTTGGCCTCTAGAAGTGATCCACAAAGAATAGGAATTAGACAAAAAAGAGGGAGGTTAGCTAAACCTTAGTTTTATATTCTCTATAGAAAAGGAATACTCTCCAACAATTGAAATTGCATCAACTGATATCTATTATAAGGCTCATTTTATATAAATATTGGTCAACCCTTCTAATCTTATTAGACATGGTGTTTCATTTAATTAATTAAACTCTTTTAATTAATTTTGGCTTCCCACCACATTGGGAATAATTAATTAAATTCATTTAATTAATTTGTCTCCTAATCTTATTAGGAATAAATGAGAGTACTAATATTAAATTATTTACTAAACTCATTTTGAAATTAAAATAATAATAAGCATCAAATGTGATTAAATAAATAGCTTAAATACGCAATACTTGCCTTGTGGATAGCACAACAAACTCGTATTAAATATTTAATACTCTATTAATTTATCATGCTAGAAGGCGACATTCGATATTCTAAATATCATTGAACACTTTAGACTTAATATGATTTCTTTAAGAGATTTGTTATTAATTGTCTCATCTTGTTTAGCGCGTATGCACACATATATATAAAATATGCGTCATTTTATTAAACATGCGAAGCATGTTTTGCATAAAATATAATATATATATATATATATATATATATATATAATACTTAGCATGCACATATAGAATACTATATTCTACCCGAATTGATTATGGACTTTTACTCTAGTTTGATTCACTAGAGCCACTAAGTGAACCAAAAGGTCAAACCTAGGAGTGCAAGAATTTAAATTTAAACGTAACTATTACATTTAAAATTTAAGCTCCATACAAACGGGTCTTGACGCGCTCCTTGCTCATTGGTCTCCAATATCTTCAAGATAATTCAAACTATTTCTATTACATTAAACTATTTAATTTAAATAGAAATCTTGATCGACTGTCAAGGGGAAGTACATAGGAGGGAGATAGAATTTTATATAAAAAAAAAATTAGAGAAGACGAGGTACGTAGACCTCATTTAATAAAACTCATTCATTCAAACATTCAACTAAAATAAAAACAATCACATTGGTCAATAGTCCCATAATCAATCCCATTTATTATTATACATATCATCATATGCATCAATAAATAAATATTCATCTAATGAATTAAAATATTCCATATATATATGAGTATCATTTAATGGACAATTTTAAATTGCATGAAATCCAATTTCAAGATTAAAATAAACTCTTTATTTTAATTATAAAATTATTAAGAATATAATATATATATATATATATATATATATATATATATAACCGCCTTTTCTTAGAAAAACTTCAAGAACCTTTTCCTAATGAATCTTGATTCATATCACCACTTGGTCACTTTATATATATATACAATATAATAAAAACGTGATCCCACCTTTTAAAAAGAATTCTGATTACCTTCCTTTCTTTTCTTTTCTTTTTTTGAAACATGCTATCCACTTTTTCTTTGAAATCTAGCAGGTGACCTAACGTATATATATATACTCGGTGGGTCACCAGATTCATGCGGTGAATTGCTCCCAAAAAAAATTTAGCAGTCTCCTTTCACGAACTTGTCGGCGAAAAGAAAAAAAAACTATTTCAGTTTCCTTTTTTTTCTTTCATAAAAAAAATAATTTTATACAATTAAAATTATGCCCAATAAATCATTCTAAATACATACCCATACATATATAGAATCAAAATAATTAATAATTGCATAAAGGTTTAGCTCTGATGTCACTGTTGGGTTTGTACGAAATCGTGATGCAATCAAGTTGCAAAATAAGCGGAAGCATGGTATATCAGAGTTTAAAAAAATTTCTACAAAACTATTATTCGGATCATCTTTTATGCAAATTATTAATTTAAAAAGAAAAATAAGAAGTTATGGAATCATACCCTTGTAAAACAAAGCTTGCACAGGTACGAGTTCAACTCCTTGTTCTTCGTGATCTCCTTGAATTTCCGGGTTAGATTCCTTCCTTTGATCAACGTAAGCCACCCAAGTGTTTGGCCTCTAGAGGTGATCCACAAGGAATAGGAATTAGACAAGAAGGATGGTGGTTGGCGAAACCTTAGTTTTTTATCCTCTATAGAAAAAGAGTACTCTCCAACAATTGGAATTGCATCAACTGATATCTATTATAACGTTCCTCTCTGTAATATCCGAGATTTTTATGTAATTTAATAATTTTCAATAAACGAACTTACGTGAAACTCTTGTGTGATTTCTATTATTAGATGTGTTTGTGCTAGTCATATATGTTATGCGATGAGATGTATTTAAATAGTTGGTTTAGTTTAATTTAACTATTTAAATTGAGTAAGTAGATAATTAATTCTATTAGTTCGTGGGATGGTATTAAAACATGAATTGGAGTTCGGAGTAAAATTTAGAGACGCGGACTGCGTATTTGAGTCCGGAACGTCAAAATTAGTCAGGATAGACTGTAACCACAATAATGTGTCACGGTCGACTTTTTGGTCAAAGTCAACCAGTTGACTTTTTTGGGGAAAAAGTCAACCACGAATTTTAGAGATGAATTTGACGAAACGGATAATTCCATGACGTCCGGAACGTCGACTTTGGTAGGAATCGATATAAGTATCGCAACGTTTGGCTGCGGAGGGCAAAATGGTCAAAATAATTTATTAATTGATTAAATGAATAAAATAATATTTATTTAAATGAAGTGGCAGCTGTTGGGACCTTGTGTCACACGAATTAGGACAAGAGGGGGAGGAGTATATACGTATTATATAGAGAATTGTCAAGGAGGAGGTTATATCTTCTTCTTTTTTTGACAAAGGCTTTTCATGTTCTTAACTCCCTCCCACTAAACCACTAACTAATGATTTATGAGCAATGTTTGTAACCGATATGTGGATGTGGAAGGGCTGGAGAATTCAGCTCTATCAAGCTATATACCTATACACCCAACCCCAAATTCATTCTTACTTCACTTTGATAAAATTCCACCCAAGAGGGCAAATAGAGAAATTAAAAATGAGAGTTTGAGAGCTATTGAGGATTCTGGAAATTTCAAAATATAAGCAAGCAAGGAAGGAGAATCACTAGCTAATTCAACCAAGAATAATTCATCAAGTAAGTATTTCCTATTCGTCTTATTTGTTCTTGAGGAAAATGGTAGAAAAGCATGTATAGTCATGGTATATGAGTTGTTCTAATTTTGTGATGCTATGTTAGTATTGATTACTATTATGTGACTGTTATGGATAAAAATTTTGGGTTGATCATGCTTCTATTACATTGAGAATCATTGAATTTGTGTATGCATGCCAACTAGATGATAAAATCCCTCTTGGATGCTAAATTGTTCAAAACAAGGAAATTTAGCGAAGTTAAATGTTGTGTTATGTGCAAACATGTTAGTATAGTTAATCTGGACAGTATGAGACTTTAAATTGCATGCTAGAATCAAAAACATGGATTTTTGTCAAAGTTGGTTAAACTTGAAATCTATGACTTTTTGAGTTTTTCGGAGCCTTGGAATCATGGTTTCTGTGACCCGATTATGGTAGGTAATAATTTTGTAAAATACTATGTAGTATGAAGTATAACATGACCAAATTTCATAAGGAACGGAGTTAAATTGAGAGAGTTATAATTTTCGTTAGCAAGCATGTTGGAAATAAAAATCTGCAAATTTCTGGGTTTTTCCAGAAATTTTTAAAGCGTAGAACGCTGTCTGGCATGCTTTTCTAGGCAGTCGGTTTATGGTCTTAACATGTTGTTTTCTGGTATGTGTTATTTTTATAAAATACTATGCTATATAAAGTATGTTGTGTCCAAGTTTCATGGTCATATCATGTATGGTTTAATCGGAATTAATCCGCAAAGTGGGCTGCTCGAGTTGCAAAAAATTTTGGGCAACGAAGAGCAGCGCAGCTGCGCCGCTCATCAGGCTTGTGCCTGCGCAGCTGCGCCGGTCTGGGTCGAGTCGAGTCGGGTCGGGCCGGGTCATAAAAATGTCAGAAACTTATTTTTGCTCAGAATCTCATATTGAACCACTTTACCTATATGACGCTATATGATATGTGATTGAATAAGTTTGATGATAGCATACGTGGTAGTTTAATAAACTTATTAAAATAAAAGGAAGCCATTATACTTCCAAGCCGTGTTCGAAAACCTAATTGCTTAACGTGACACATATGAATAGGTTACGTAAAGGTTAATTGCTAGCTTTAGCCATAGCAGACGTATCAGGGAAGTTTCTTACCCTATTTTTCATTGATAAATTATTCAAGCCTTACTCCTTTTATTGTGGTAAGGGTAAGTACCGAGCTCATGTTTATTCATTGACACGTACAAGTTCCTTTGACACAAAGTTTTACAACTTCAATTATCTTGCAAGTTTTACTGTTGATTACTCAGTTATTGCTTCAATTGCTATGCTTTAAAGTTCTATTTATTTAAAGAATTGTTTCTAAGTATGTTCCCTGACCTTTGTTTTTGGCTAGTTATTATTGATGAAAAATGATTTAATTTAAATCTTTCGAAGCTATTTAATGTTAACTAATCCAAATTGCTTTGGTGCGGTCTCGCATGAATACTAAGATAAACAACCCGAATAAATGGGCAAACAGATGTCGGGCATTTAGTCCCATTTATGCTTATGCAATTTAAATTTAATACTTGTGCACAATGTAGGGTACGATAGGTTGATCACCTGGAGTACTTGCAGAGACCATTTGCAATCTATTTGATTGTTAAACTGTCTGATGGTTTTCGAAGAAACAAAGTAACGTTCAGGGTATTTAACACCCCTTAGTATGATATTGGGGATTCCTACACTCCTACTCTTTTACATTCTTGTTTAACACTTGATAATTCTTTCAACTGTTGAGATATAGCCAAACAGATGCTTTTACTCCTGATGTATGTTTTCAAACTATTGTATATACTTGCTGGGCAATTCGTGCTCATTCTTTCTTAAACCTTTTAGTTAAGGATGAGAAGGCTGAGGGCTTGGGCAAGGA
Organism: Panax stipuleanatus; assembly: GCA_020205555.1. Classification (NCBI taxonomy): domain Eukaryota; kingdom Viridiplantae; phylum Streptophyta; class Magnoliopsida; order Apiales; family Araliaceae; genus Panax; species Panax stipuleanatus. The sequence goes on from CM035118.1 coordinate 83,650,313, forward strand.
CAAGGGGAAGTCTAAGATGAAATGTTGAGGGTTGATTATGTAATAAGTTTATATTTCCGCATATAATGATATGTAGCGATAAACGCTAAGTTTCAGTTTCAGTTTATTTAAGGTTGTAAAGACTTGGAATTTTATCTGAATAAGTATGTAATAGTTATTATTATTATTATTATTTTCGGAGTTTATGTAGTTAGATGATGATGTATGTTGTACCATGAGAACCAGGTCCTGTAATCGATGTTACACGGATTTGGGGGCGTCACAAGTTGGTATCACAGCTGTAGGTTATAAATCTTAGGTGGAAAACCTTAGACTATAACCTTAGAGGAGCTTGTGGAGGTAATAAGGAGATGAACTCATGTATCTAAGTGCAGTGTCAAACCTATTTTTCTAAAAACAAAATCAATATCTATTTTTTAAAATACTAATCGAGTTATTTGTCTTGATTGTAGGATGTCAGGAGAAGAGGAAGTTAGAGATATCCACGTCGTGAGTAAGCAGTTGGTGACAGCTGTACCTGAGCCTATAGCTGAGGCAGCAGCTAACTCAGACCCAGAAGAGTATCCTGAAGAGGAGGAGGATCCCGAGGAGGACTCTGAGGAAACTACTGCGGATGGTTTATTGGATGAGTTGATGGATAGGATTACAGAGTTGGAAGACAGAGTCCATGAGTTGGAGGAGCTGTATCAGGGGGAGCAGGAAGCTGCAGCATTGCTTGAGACATTGGTGCACCACCTGATAATTAGGAACGGGGATCTGGCAGACAAGCTGCGAATAGCAGGTCAGAAGGCGGATAGGTTGAAGGATAAGAAAGAATCTATTAGGACCCATTTGAGACACACTATTAATGGGCTAGAGTCAAGGATTCAGAATCTCCAAATTGACAAGCAGATCATTACCACATTCTAGGGAGATGAGAGAAGAGGTCGTGCTCGGGCCGAGAAGCTAAGTGGCGAGTTAGAAGGAGAAGTGAGAGATAAGAAGGTTAGGATGGATAGGATGAAATACGCGTTTAAGTCAGCGCATGGAAGATTCCAGCATAGGGTGCATCATTTTCCACGTGAGGAGAACCGATCTAGACGTGTTATAAGCCGAGGGCTGGTGCTGGAGATAGTAGATGAGGAGCATGAGGACGCCATTAGGCGGGGTTTTTAGGTTATTAGTGATGAACTTTTACTATTAGCATATAGAACGCTTAGCTATGAAATAAAAAGCTTGGTTTACGGTTTTTACCAAGTATTTTTGGTTTAAAGTAATGTAAATGGCTTAATGCCATAAGACGATGAAATACCTTGGGTATTGTGGTTTATTAAATAAATATGCTTTTATTTAAATATGTGATGTGATGATTAAAGTTTTATATAAATTATTTATGCTATAAAATAAGTTATGAAATGATAACACTAAGTTTATTTAAACAGAAAGATGGCTAGAGGAAGACGTCGTCAACAAGTACCAGAAGGGTCAGGCGGTAATGTTGGGGTCCACCGAACCCCATGCAACAATTCGTAGACATGTTATTTGGGGCACTTCAGAATCGAACCCCGAATACCAATAACCCTCCAGCGGCCCAAGTGACAAACTTTAAGGACTTCAAAAGTGGGGGACCCCTTAGTTCAAAGGAACTATCGAACCCATCGAAGCCCAGACATGGATCAAGGAAATCAAAAAGGCGTTCTCTATCGCCCGAGTAGGAGATGATCAGAAAACAATCTTCGCCACTTACATGCTAAAGGGTGAAGCCAATTTCTGGTGAGAGGCAAACCAGACTAGGGCGGGAGAAGGTGTGATACCTTGAGAAGGGTTGAAGAAGATCTTCTTCGAAAACTATTTCCCTGTGAGTATGCAGAGTCGTATGGAGATGCGATTCCTGGAGCTGAAGTAAGAAGACATAACGGTACCTCAATATGAAACAAAGTTTAACAAGTTGGCGAGGTTTGCGCCTCATCAGGTTGACACGGAGGAGAGGACAACGAGGAGGTTTGAGCAGGGTCTCAAACCATGGTTATACAGGAGACTTTCGGTGTTGCAGACGAATAGCTTCGCGACTCTCCTAGAGAAGGTTATAATTGCTGAGGGGGGGAAGTGAAGCCCTGATGAAGTTTAACAAGGAGAAAAAGAAGAAGAATGAAGGAGGGAATCGTGGGGAAGGTACAGCGGCAGTGGTGCAAACAAAAGAAAGTGGAACAACAACAGCAGTAGCAACAATTTCAATTCGGGAAACTTTGGGGGAAAACCAGAGGAAGCGAAGAAGAGAACTGAGGCATGCAAGGAGTGTGGGAGAAATCACTCGGGTGCATGTCTAAAAGGAAAGAATGTCTATTTTAATTACGGCCAAGAGGGGCACATCTCTCCCAATTACTCTGCACCAAAGAGGAATGGATGCTTCAACTGTGGAGCATTAGATCATTAGGCAAGGAATTGCCCAAAGAAGAACTCGACAAGAGGAAATGGAGGAAGGGGACCAAGCGGTGGAAATCTTACAATTACTGGACCACCAACTCAGAATCGACCAACAGCAAGGACTTTTAATATGACAGTTCAGGATGCGATCGCATCCAGGGACGTGGTTTCAGGTATCATTCCGATCAATGATATATCTGCTTACATATTATTTAATTCGGGTGCTACTTGTTCCTTCGTATCGCATGAATTCTCCCAACGTTTAACTTACCCCAAGAAGAATTAGAATATCCTATGAACATAGATGTTGCTTATAAGGAAATAATTTATGTTAGCCATATGCATAGGAATTGTGTGGTAGATACCAGGGGGTATAAGTTACCTGTGGATTTGATTCCAATTCAATTAGGAGAATTTGATGTAATTCTAGGAATGGATTGGTTATTTAACCATAGAGCGATGATAGATTGCCAGAAGAAGTGTATAAACCTTAAGACTCCAAATCAATCTAAGGTAGTGTTCTATGGTAGTAAGTCGCCGAGACACTCAAGCTGTCTGACGATGATGCAAGCTAGGAAGCTGCTAAGAAAGGGATGTGTAGGATATTTGGCCCATATCGTCGATACATAGAAAGTAGGGCTAAAAATGGGACAGATACCAGTAGTGAATGAATATCCAGATGTATTTTCAGAAGAATTACCAGGACTTCCACCGGATAGAGAGGTCGAATTCATTATAGATTTAGTACCGGGAACGACACCAATTTCAAAAGCCCCATACAGAATGGCACCGACAGAGATGAAGGAGCTGATGGTACAGTTGCAGGAATTATTGGATAGAAAGTATATTCAACCGAGTGTGTCTCCTTGGGGAGCACCAGTTTTATTTGTGAAAAAGAAGGACGGATCGATGAGACTTTGTATCGACTATCGAGAGTTGAACAAAGTAACGATCAAGAACAAGTACCCGTTACCTAGAATAGATGATCTGTTCGATCAGTTGAATGGAGCGAGATATTTTTCCAAAATTGACTTGAGGACGGGATATCACCAGTTGAAGGTGAGGAAGGAAGATGTACCTAAGACAGCATTCAGGACTCGTTACGGACACTACGAGTTTCTGGTGATGTCATTTGGGTTAACGAACGCACCGACGGCATTTATGGACATGATGAATTGGGTATTCAAGCAATACTTAGATAAATTCGTAGTCGTATTCATAGACGATATCCTGATCTATTCAAAGACTCAGGAGGATCATGTTGAACATTTAAGAATGGTATTGGAGGCGTTGAGGAAGGATAAGTTATACGCAAAATTTTTGAAGTGCGAGTTCTGGTTGGAGAAAGTTCAATTTCTGGGGCACGTGATCGACATGGACAGAATTTTCGTGGATCCAGCAAAGGTGGAAGCGGTACACAATTGGGAACAACCAAAGACACCGACTGAAGTAAGAAGTTTCTTAGGACTGGCAGGCTATTACAGACGGTTCATTCAAGATTTTTCGAAGATAGCGGAAACGTTGACAAATTTAACGAAGAAGTCGGAAAAATTTGTCTGGACAGAGAAGTGTGAAGAAAGTTTTCGGGAACCTAAGAAAAGATTGAGTGAGGCACCGGTGTTGTCTTTACCAGAAGATACTGGTGATTTTGTGATTTTCAGTGATGCGTCACACAAAGGACTTGGCTGTGTGCTTATGCAACATGGCAACGTTATTGCGTACACGTCGCGTCAGTTGAAAGATTATGAAAAAGGATATCATACCCATGATCTGGAATTGGCAGCAGTAGTATTTGCCGTAAAGATTTGGAGGCACTATTTATATGGTGTAAGGTGTAAAATATACACGGACCATAAAAGTCTGAAGTATATCTTCACGCAGAAGGAGTTGAATATGAGGCAGAGAAGATGGTTGGAACTAATAAAGGATTAGGATTGCGACATTTTGTATCATCCGGGGAAAGCTAATGTGGTAGCAGATGCGCTAAGCAGAAAGGGCAGTGGTAGGTTGACAATGCTAACAACCCAGGAGGAGTTAATTAGGGAGATGGCGAGATTGGAACTCGAGATAAAAAGTCCGAGGGAGCCAGACGGGAAATTGTTCGTAATGGAGGCTCATCCGACTCTATTGGAAAAAATCAAGGAAGCACAAAGCAGCGATGAAGAATGTGAGAAGGTGAGGAAAAGAATTTCTGATGGAGAAGAGCTTAAGTTCAGTGTGGATGGGGATGAGTTGTTAAGGTTTGAGAAGTGAATTTGGGTGCCAGCTAGTAGCAGAGCTAAAAGAAGAAATTTTATAGGAAGCTCATAATTCAAGTTACTCAATCCACCCAGGAAGCACAAAGATGTATCAGGATCTTTGCCAATATTATTGGTGGTCCAATATGAAAAGGGATGTAGCAGAGTACGTCAGCAAGTGTTTAACATGCCAGCGAGTCAAGGCGGAACATCAGAAACCGACCGGGTTACTTCAACCGTTAGAAATTCCAGAGTGGAAATCGGAGCATATCATAATGGACTTCGTGGTAGGACTTCCCACTACACAGAAGGGTTACGATGCAGTATAGGCGATCGTTGATCGATTGACCAAGTCAGCGCATTTCTTGCCAATCAAGATCAGATATACCTTGGATCAGTTGGCAAAACTTTACATCAAAGAGATCGTTTCCAGACACGGAGTACCTGTATCAATTATGTCAGATCACGATCCGTGGTTCACAGCAAATTTCTTGAAAAGCTTTCAAGAACGCATGGGAACGCAACTAAGGTTGAGCACCGCGTATCATCCTCAAACAGATGGGCAGAGCGAGAGAACTATTCAAACTTTAGAGGATATGCTAAGAGCATGTGTTATGGATTTCAAAGGAAGCTGGGATGACCACTTACCATTGGTGGAATTTGCATACAACAACAGTTACCACGCGAGCATCAGAATGCCACCTTATGAAGCTTTATATGGAAGGAAATGCAGAACGCCATTGTGCTGGGATGAAGTGGGAGAACGTCAATTGCTAGGGCCAGAATTGGTACAGTAAACTGTAGATGTGATCAAAATAATACCAGCAAGATTAGTGACGGCTCAGGATCGATAGAAGAAATATGCTGATCAGCATCGGCAACAACGAGACTTCGACATCGGCACTTATATGTTTCTGAAAGTGTCACCTTGGAATGGAAAAATGAGATTTGGGAAGAAGGGAAAACTTAGTCCCAGATTCATAGGACCCTTTGAGGTGTTAAGGCGAGTCGGTGAGGTAGCTTATGAAATAGCTTTACCTCCGGAGTTAGAACATATACACAACGTGTTTCACGTATCAGTTTTATGACCCTATAAGCAGGATTTCAAGCATGTTATAGAGTATGAACCTATCTAGTTTGAGAAGGACTTAACCTATGAAGAGGTTCCAGTGCAGATAATTGATAGAAAAGAGCAAGTGCTAAGAAATAAGATAACACCTTCTGTTAAGGTAGTATGGAGGAACCACAACACCAAAGAGGCTACGTGGGAACTTGAGGAGAAAATGATGAAAAACTACCCTAGTCTTTTTGTTTAAATTGTAATGATTCCGGGAACGGAATCCTTATAAGGGAGGGTGAATGTAATATCCGAGATTTTTATGTAATTTTATAATTTTCAATAAACGAACTTATGTGAAACTCTTGTGTGATTTCTATTATTAGATGTGTTTGTGCTAGTCATATATGTTATGTGATGAGATATATTTAAATAGTTGGTTTAGTTTAATTTAACTATTTAAATTGAGTAAGTAGATAATTAATTCTATTAGTTCGTGGGATGGTATTAAAACATGAGTTGGAGTTTAGAGCAAAATTTAGAGATGCGGACTGCGTATTTGAGTCCGGAACGTCGAAATTTGTCAAGATAGACTATAACCACAATAATGTGTCACAGTTGACTTTTTGGTCAAAGTCAACTAGTTGACTTTTTTGGGGGGAAAGTCAACCACGAATTTTGGAGATGAATTTGACAAAACAAATAGTTCCATGACGTCCAGAACGTCGACTTTAGTAGGAATCGATATAAGTATCGCAACGTTTGGCTACGGAGGGCAAAATGGTCAAAATAGTTTATTAATTAATTAAATGATTAAAATAAAATTTATTTAAATGAAGTGGCAGCTGTTGGGACCTTGTGTCACACGAATTGGGACAAGAGGGGGAGGAGTATATACGTATTATATAGAGAATTGTCAAGGAGGAGGTTATATCTTATTTTTTGACAAAGGCTTTTCATGTTCTTAACTCCCTCCCACTAAACCACTAACTAATGATTTATGAACAATGTTTGTAACCGATATGTGGATGTGGAAGGGCTGGAGAATTCAGCTCTATCAAGCTATATACCTATACACCCAACCCCAAATTCATTCTTACTTCACTTTGATAAAATTCCACCCAAGAGGGCAAATAGAGAAATTAAAAATGAGAGTTTGAGAGCTATTGAGGATTCTGGAAATTTCAAAATATAAGCAAGCAAGGAAGGAGAATCACTAGCTAATTCAACCAAGAATAATTCATCAAGTAAGTATTTCCTATTCGTCTTATTTGTTCTTGAGGAAAATGGTAGAAAAGCATGTATAGTCATGGTATATGAGTTGTTCTAAATTTGTGATGCTATGTTAGTATTGATTACTGTTATGGATAAAAATTTCGGGTTGATCATGCTTCTATTACATTGAGAATCATTGAATTTGTGTATGCATGCCAACTAGATAATAAAATGCCTCTTAGATGCTAAATTGTTCAAAACAAGGAAATTTAGCGAAGTTAAATGTTGTGTTATGTGCAAACATGTTAGTATAGTTGATCTGGATAGTATGAGCCTTTAAATTGCATGCTAGAATCGAAAACATGGATTTTTGTCAAAGTTGGTTAAACTTGAAATCTGTGACTTTTCGGGTTTTTCGTAGCCTTGGAATCATGGTTTCTGTGACCCGATTATGGTAGGTAATAATTTTGTAAAATACTATGTAGTATGAAGTATAACCTGACCAAATTTCATAAGGAATGGAGTTAAATTGAGAGAGTTATGATTTTCGTTAGCAAGCATGTTGGAAATAAAAATCTGCAGATTTCTGGGTTTTTCCAGAAATTTTTTAAGCGTAGAACGCTGTCTGGCATGCTTTTCTAGGCAGTCGGTTTATGGTCTTAACATGTTGTTTTCTGGTATGTGTTATTTTTATAAAATACTATGCTATATAAAGTATGTTGTGTCCAAGTTTCATGGTCATATCATGTATGGTTTAATCGAAATTAATCCGCAAAGTGGGCTGCTCGAGTTGCAAAAAATTTTGGGCAACGAAGAGCAGCGCAGCTGCGCCGCTCATCAGGCTTGTGCCTGCGCAGCTGCGCCGGTCTGGGTCGAGTCGAGTCGGGTCGGGCCGGGTCATAAAAATGTCAGAAACTTATTTTTGCTCAGAATCTCATATTGAACCACTTTACCTATATGACGCTATATGATATGCGATTGAATAAGTTTGATGATAGCATACGTGGTAGTTTAATAAACTTATTAAAATAAAAGGAAGCCATTATACTTCCAAGCCGTGTTCGAAAATCTAATTGCTTAACGTGACACATATGAATAGGTTAAGTGAAGGTTAATTGCTAGCTTTAGCCATAGCAGACGTATCAGGGAAGTTTCTTACCCTATTTTTCATTGATAAATTATTCAAGCCTTACTCCTTTTATTGTGGTAAGGGTAAGTACCGAGCTCATGTTTATTTGTTAACACGTACAAGTTCCTTTGACACAAAGTTTTACAACTTCAATTATCTTGCAAGTTTTACTGTTGATTACTCAGTTATTGCTTCAATTGCTATGCTTTAAAGTTCTATTTATTTAAAGAATTTTTTCTAAGTATGTTCCCTGACCTTTGTTTTCGGCTAGTTATTATTGATGAAAAATGATTTAATTTAAATCTTTCGAAGATATTTAATGTTAACCAATCCAAATTTCTTTGGTGCGGTCTCGCATGATTACTAAGATAAACAACCTGAATAAACGGGCAAACAGATGTCGGGCATTTATTCCTATTTATGCTTATGCAATTTAAATTTAATACTTGTGCACAATGTAGGGTACGATAGGTTGATCACCTGGAGTACTTGCAGAGACCGTTTGCAATCTATTTGATTGTTAAACCGTCTGATGGTTTTCGATGAAACAAAGTAACGTTCAGGGTATTTAACACCCCTTAGTATGATATTGAGGATTCTTACACTCCTACTCTTTTACATTCTTGTTTAACACTTGATAATTCTTTCAACTGTTGAGATATAGCCATACAGATGCTTTTACTCCTGATGTATGTTTTCAAACTATTGTATATACTTGCTGGGCAATTCGTGCTCATTCTTTCTTAAACCTTTCAGTTAAGGATGAGAAGGCTGAGGGCTCGGGCAAGGACAAGGGGAATTCTAAGATGAAATGTTGAGGATTGATTATGTAATAAGTTTATATTTTCGCATATGATGATATGTAGCGATAAACGCTAGGTTTAAGTTTCGGTTTATTTAAGGTTGTAAAGACTTAGGATTTTATCTGAATAAGTATGTAATAGTTATTATTATTATTATTATTTTCGGAGTTTATGTAGTTAGATGATGATGTATGTTGTACCGTGAGCACCAAGTCTTGTAATCGATGTTACACGGATTTGGGGGCGTCACACTCTCAAATAGATGTTGGTCAACCCTTCTAATCTTATTAGACATGGGATTTCATTTAATTAATTAAACTCCTTTAATTAATTTAAGCTTCCCACCACATTAAGAATAATTAATTAATTAAATAAATTTAATTAATTTGTCTCATAATCTTAATAGGAATTAATGAGAATACTAATAAATTATTTTTTAAACTCCTTTAGAAATTAAAATAATAATAAGCATAAAATGTGATTAAATTAATAGCTTAAATACGCAATACTTGCCTTGTGGATAGCACAACAAACTCGTATTAAATATTTATAACTTTATTAATTTATCATGCTAGAAGGCGACGTTCGATATTCCAAATATCATTGAACGCTTTAGACTAAATATGATTTTTTTGAGGGGTTTTTTATTAATTGCCTCATCTTGTTTAGCGCGCATGCACGCATATATATAAAATACGCGTCATTTTATTAAACATGCGAAGCATATTTTGTATAAAATATAATATATATATATATATATATATATATATATGTAATACTTAGCATGCACATATAGAATACTATATTCTACCCGGATTGATTATGGACATTTTTCTAGTTTGGTTCACTAGAGCCACCAAGTGAACCAAAATATCAAACCTAGGAGTGCAAGAATTTAAATTTAAACATAACTATTACATTTAAAATCAGGGCTCCATACAAACTCTAATTTCTTCAAGATAATTCTATTTATTTCTATTACATTAAACTATTTAATTTAAATAGAAACCTTGATCGGTTGTCAAGGAAAAATACATAGGAGGGAGATAGAATTTTACATCAAGAAAAAAATTAGAGAAGACGAGGTACGTAGATCCCATTTAATAAAACTCATTCAATCAAACATTTAACTAAAATAAATCCAATCACATTGGTCAATAGTCCCATAATCAATCCCATTTATTATTATACATATCACCATATGCATCAATAAATAAATATTCTTCTCATGAATTAAAACATTCCATATATATATGAGTATCATTTATTGGACAATTTTAAATAGCATGAAATCCAATTTCAAGATTAAAATAAACTCTTTATTTTAATTATAAAATTATTAAGAATATAATATATATATATATATAATATAACCTATATATATATATATATATATATATATATATATTATATATATACGATAAGGATCTTAGGCTCACCCAACTAAAAGCTCACCCAAGCTCACCCCCCTTTAACGACGGACCGGGCGACGGTTCGTCCGTCACTATATATACAACCATCGTCTATATGTTGTCCGTCGCTATATGTTGTCTGTCGCTAAAAGCTAAGACGACAGTTGTATATATAGCGACGGACTAAATCGTCACCCGGTCTGTCGCTAAAGGGGGGTGAGTTGGGTGATCTTTTACTTGGGTGAGCTTAAGTTCCGGACCGTATATATATATAACCGCATTTTCTTAGAAAACCTTCAAGAACCTTTTCCTAATGAATCCTGATTCATGTCACCACTTGGTCACCTTATATATATATATACAATATAATAAAAACGTGATCCCATCTTTTAAAAATAATCATGATTACCTTCCTTTTTTTTCTTTTTTTTTCAAAACATTATATTCACTTTTTCTTTGAAATCTAGCAGGTGACCTAACTTATATATATATATATATATATATATATATATATACTCGGTGGGTCACTAGATTCATGCGGTGAATTGCTCCCAAAAGAAATTTAGCAGGCTCCTTTCACGAACTTGCCGCCGAAAAGAAAAAAAAAACTGTTTCGATTTCCTTTTTTTTCTTTCATAAAAAAAAATAATTTTATACAATTAAAATTATACCTAATAAATCATTCTAAATACATACCCATACATATATCGAATCAAAGCAATTAATAATTGCATAAAGATTTGACTCTGATGCCACGTTTGGGTTTGTACGAAATCATAATACAATCAAATTACAAAATAAGCGGAAGCATGGTATATCAGAGTTTAAATTTTTTTTCTACAAAACTAATATCCGGATCATCCTTTATGCAAATTATTAATTTAAAACGATAAATAAGAAGTTATAGAATCATACACTTGTAGAACAAAGCTTTCATATATACGAGTTCAACTCCTTGTTCTTCGTGATCTCCTTGAATTTTCGGGTTAGATTCCTTCTTTTGATCAACGTAAGCCACCCAAGTGTTTGGCCTCTAGAGGTGATCCACAAGGAATAAGAATTTGACAAGAAGGAGGGTGGTTGGCTGAACCTTAGTTTTATATCCTCTATAAAAAAGGAGTACTCTCCAACAATTAAAATTGCATCAACTGATATCTATTATAAGGCTCCTCTTATATAGATATTGGTCAACCCTTCTAATCTTATTAGACATAGGGTTTTACTTAATTAATTATTCTCTTTTAATTAATTTAGGATTCCCACTACATTGGAAATAATTAATTAAATTTATTTAATTAATTTGCCTTCTAATCTTATTGGGAATAAATAAGAGTACTAATATTAAATTATTTTCTAAACTCCTTTAGAAATTAAAATAATAATAAGCATCAAATGTGATTAAATTAATAGCTTAAATACACAATACTTGCCTTGTGGATAGCACAACAAACTCGTATTAAAAATTTAATACTCTATTAATTTATCACGCTAGAAGGCGACGTTCAATATTTCAAATATCATTGAACGCTTTAGACTTAATATGATTTCTTTGAGGGGGTTTGTTATTAATTATCTCATCTTGTTTAGCGCGCATGCACACATATATATAAAATACGCGTCATTTTATTAAACATGCGAAGCATGTTTTGTATAAAATATAATATAATATAATTTATATATATATATATATATATATATAATTCCTAGCATGCACATATAGAATACTATATTCTACCCGTATTGATTATGGACTTTTATTCTAGTTTGGTTCACTGGAGCCACCAAGTGAACCAAAAGGTCAAACCTAGCAGTGCAAGAATTTAAATTTAAACGTAACTATTATATTTAAAATTCAGGCTCCATACAAACGGGTCTTCACGCGCTCTTTGCTCATTGGTCTCCAATTTCTTTAAGATAATTCTAACTATCTCCATTACATTAAACTATTTAATTTAAATAGAAACCTTGATCGACTGTAAAGGGAAAGTACATAGGAGGGAGATAGAATTTTACATTAATTTTTTTTTAGAGAAGACGAGGTACGTAGACCCCATTTAATAAAACTCATTCATTCAAACATTCAACTAAAATAAATTCAATCACATTGGTCAATAGTCCTATAATCAATCCCATTTATTATTATACATATCACCATATGCATTAATAAATAAATATTCATCTCATCAATTAAAACATTCCATATATATATTAGTATCATTTAATGGGCATTTTAAATTGCATGAAATCCAATTTTAAGATTAAAATAAACTTTTTATTTAAATTATAAAATTATTAGAAATATAATATATATATATATATATATATATATATATATAACCATCTTTTCTTAGAAAACCTTCAAGAACCTTTTCCCAATGAATCCTGATTCATGTCACCACTTGGTCAGCTTATATATATATACAATATAATAAAAACATGATCCCACCTTTTAAAAAGAATCCTGATTACCTTCCTTTTTTTTCTTTTTTTTTTGAAACATGCTATTCACTTTTTCTTTGAAATCTAGCAGGTGGCCTAACTTATATATGTATACTCGGTGGGTCACCAGATTCATGCGGTGAATTGCTCCCAAAAAAAATTTAGCAGGCTCCTTTTATGAACTTGCCGCCGAAAAAAAAAAACTATTTCGATTTCCTTTGTTTTCTTTCATAAAAAAATAATTTTATACAACCAAAATTATGCTCAATAAATCATTCTAAATACATACCCATACATATATGGAATCAAAACAATTAATAATTACATAAAGGTTTGGCTCTGATGCCACTGTTGGGTTTGTACAAAATTATGATGCAATCAAATTGCAAAATAAGCGAAAGCATTTTATATCAGAGTTTAAAAAAATTTCTATAAAACCATTATTCGGATCATCCTTTATGCAAATTATTAATTTAAAACGATAAATAATAAGTTATGGAATCATACCCTTGTAGAATGAAGCTTCCACATGTACGAGTTCAACTCCTTATTCTTCGTGATCTTCTTAAATTTCGAGGTTAGATTCTTTCCTTCGATCAACGTAAGCGACCCAAGTGTTTGGCCTCTAGAGGTGATCCACAAGGAATAGTAATTAGACAAGAAGGAGGGTGGTTGGCTAAACCTTAGTTTTTTATCCTCTATAGAAAAGGAGTATTCTCCAACAATTGGAATTGCATCAACTGATATCTATTATAAGGCTCCTCTTATATAGATATTAGTCAACCCTTCTAATCTTATTAGACATATGGTTTCATTTAATTAATTAAACCCCTTTAATTAATTTAGGCTTCCACCACATTCGGAATAATTAATTAAATTTATTTAATTAATATGCCTCATAATCTTAATAGGAATATATGAGAGTACTAATATTATATTATTTCCTAAACTCCTTTAGAAATTAAACTAATAATATGCATCAAATATGATTAAATTAATATCTAAAATACGCAATACTTGCCTTGTGGATAGCACAACAAACTCATATTAAATATTTAATACTATATTAATTTATCATACTAGAACGCGACGTTCAATAATCCAAATATCATTGAACGCTTTAGACTTTATATGATTTTTTTGAGGGGTTTGTTATTAATTGTCTCATCTTGTTTAGCGCGCATGCACGCATATATATAAAATACGCGTCATTTTATTAAACATGCGAAGCATATTTTGTATAAAATATAATATATATATATATATATATATATATATAATACTTAACATGCACATATAAAATACTATATTCTACCCGAATTGATTATGGACTTTTATTCTAGTTTAGTTCACTTGAGCCACCAAGTGAATCAAAAGGTTAAATCTAGGAGTGCAAGAATTTAAATTTAAACGTAATTATTACATTTAAAACCTGGGCTCCATACAAACGGGTCTTCACGCGCTCCTTTCTCATTGATCTCCAATTTCTTCTAGATAATTCTAACTATTTCTATTACATTAAACTATTTAATTTAAATAGAAATCTTGATCGGCTGTCAAGGGGAAGTACATAGAAGGGAGATAGAATTTTACATCAATAAAAAAATTAGAGAAGACGAGGTACGTAGACCCCATTTAATAAATCTTATTCAATCAAACATTCATCTAAAATAAATCCAATCACATTGGTCAATAGTCCCATAATCAATCCCATTTATTATTATACATATCACCATATACATCAATAAATAAATATTCATCTCATGAATTAAAACATTCTATATATATATGAGTATCATTTAATGGGCAATTTTAAATTGCATGAAATTCAATTTCAAGATTAAAATAAACTCTTTATTTTAATTATAAAATTATTAAGAATATAATTTATATATATATATATATAATATGTGACTGATCCCAGAATAGGTCCAAGCCAACCAACCCATTCTGAGTCACCAAACACATGGTACAGAATTCAAATACAAACTTTTATATCACACGGTCGTGCAAAATACGACCACACAGCTGTGAGTGTCAATACAAATATGTAGAAAATATAAACATTCAAACTAAGTCCTCATTATAATTATTATCACACTATTTTATAAAAATAGTGAGGACTATTACTGCTCTAACTCGAACCATCACTTTGTCCCCCGACTAGTCCCTGCGATATTCTCATTTTCTAAAGAGGACAATAGATGAAAAATGTGAGCTCAACTAGCCCAGTAAAGAATATTATGACTAAGATAATGAAAAATAAATTATCGTTAGTCTTCAACAAATCAGATAAAATATTATGGGCAACAAGTTTTAGATCAACAACCGCAACGAAAATAACAATGCATTAGAAGAATTAAGTAGAAAATAATGTCTACTATCTTCTATGATTTGATAGTCCATAATCAATATTTTATCCTTGTAACATCAATGAATATATATCTTGAATCAAATATTCATCTTTGCACTACAGGCCAAAGATATTCATTTATATCATCAGTTGGTCATGTTCATCTCAACACCTGTCCATCTTTGCACTACGGGCCAAAGATATTCTTTTGTATCACTATTTAAGACTGAAGATGATGAAAAATATTTTAAAGAACGAATCCAGTGAGATAAAGTACAAAAATTAGGGATTTATAATTTAGTTTATCCAAGTTCAAGAATACTCCATAATAATGAATTGTGGAGCAAAATTCAAGAATGAAGAGAAAAACTTGGATCCAATCAAAGATAGGAACCATAATAGACAACTTGGACAAAGAAAAGAAAATTTAATTTTTCTGTGAATAGTACCGTATTCGTGAATAGTGCCGTATACGTGAATAGTGTCGTATACATGAATAGTAACCCCAATATGAAAAGGTAAAAATTTTACAATAAAATTCATACAATATTTCGGTGTCATGATATTGAAAGAAATAACATCATTTTTGAAAAAAAATAATATCCCTTATTTCAAAGGAACAGTACTTCTGACTAGAATATCGGATATAATACTGAAGGAAACTCGCATTGAATAGTAACACTCAAAGTATCTAAATACTCACAAAAATACGCTCGATATTATAGAGAGAGAAAACTTCTGATTCTAGTATGATTTTCAAATTCTAACTAAGCACCATATTTGTAGAAAAATGCTTAGAACGGCAAAGCAGAAAATTTAATAAAATAATATTTTATTTTAAAAAATTTCACGCCCACCTCTTGACCAAAATCATCAGCTCACAACCAGTGGGGCCCATCCATTAAAAAAACATTTTTATTAATAAAAATATTTATAACCCCAAAAATCAATTCAAACCCAATATTCCGGAACTTCCATAATTCATAAACAATAGTCCTTTTATCAGAAAAATACGAATTTTATATCCTTTCTATAGAAAATTTAATTCTCGACAACTTTGTAGAAGGATGTTTTTCCAAATTCCAAAAGAAAAATGGCCGAAATTCACAAACGGATGATTTTCCACACCAAAATACTGATAAAAATACCTCAACACTAATTCCTTCTTTTATATTCACAAAAATAAATATTTTCTTATCATATAAATTAATAATTAATTATTCACAAATAATATTGCAGAACTACAATATTGACAACCAGGTCGTTCCTAGGAAAGAGGGGGCTTTCCGATAAGGATTTCTCCTTACTGGCGCGCAATTAAATAACCCCTCCTAGACAGAACTTCCTTAGACATTGCCAATAATGTTATCTAATAATATTATTCAAATAATATAAATTATTGATCTGATAATGGGAAATACTGTGCAGTGACAATTATTGAATTAGCAATAATTTAAAAATACTGTGCAATACCGTGTGCTACTGTGCAACAACGCGTAGTACTTTACTTTATTCACGGGGTATTCCAACAGTGTTAACGGTAACAACTACGCCATTATTTATAAAAAAAACTTATTCTTGTCATTTTTTTCATCCGATAATTTTTCGTTATGGGGCCCACAAATGGCTGCGCCGCCGTACGAATATTCCCCGACAGCAAGAATATTCCACGACCAAACGAATATTCCCCAACAACAATGAATATTTTGTAACCACTTGCTTATTTTAAATATTTACACATTTTATCCATAACTTCCCACATTAATCAAATCAACCCCTTACTATTTCAAAATAATAAATAGAGGAAATTCAATTTTATTCATAAAAAAGTTGGGGTCATACATAATATAATCTATATATACATATATATATATATATATATATATTATATATGTATATAACCGCCTTTTCTTAAAAAACCTTCAAGAACCTTTTCCTAATGAATCCTGATTCATGTCACCACTTGGTCATCTTATATATATATATATATATATATATATATATATATATACAATATAATAAAAATGTGATCCCACCTTTTAAAAAGAATTTTGATTACCTTCCTTTTTTTTCTTTTCTTTTTTGAAATATTGTAACGATTGAGATTTTATATTTAATTTTAAATATTTATTGAGTTAAATAAATATTTTATGTGAATTATTTATTGAGTTAAATAAATAAATTATGTGATTTATGGAGTGATTTAATTAAGTGTTATATATTAATTAAATGAATGTTTAATATTTATCTAGTTGATGTATATTAATTTTATAATATAGTTCTGATTTAATTGAGAGAATTAAATTAGATGAATTATGTGTTAAGTGTTACATGGATTATAATTAGCGAGTAATTATAATTATGTGGCAAAATTTTATGTGATTAATTGATGTTAGATTTTAATTGATTAAATTAGTTGTTTATAATTTAATTGATTAAAATATGATATTAAAGTATGTGTTAAAATAATTTGTTAAAATAAAAGAAAAAAGATTTTTAAATAATTTTAACCAAACAAGGCCCTTGTAATTGTTTTAAACCTATTTCTACCAAACGGAGCTGTAACTATCAAAAAGTTATTTTAAATAAACTGTTTACCAAACAATACCTTAGCATTAATAATCTGTTTTTGAAAATAACCTTGTTTTGTCAAACAAGGCATTGTGGCTTTTGAATTTTGTAACTTATATAATAAATGTATTTATTATAGATATTAATTAATTAGGAGTTACATATTATCAATATATGTATATTATATCAGTATAATAAAACTATGTTAGTTAGTCTAAACTACGTTATTTTTTTCTAAGTCTAAACTAAGAATACAAGGAGAGAAAAGAAGAGCAGAGAAGTTGAGAGAAAGAAGAAGGAGAATTTGGAGAGAAAGCAAGAAAAGCTTAAGGGAATTCATCTTCTTCACTAACAACTAGCTTAAAGGTAATTTATAATCTATACTTATATATTTTCAGAACTCAGCTATATGTTCTTCGTATTTTGTTCTCTGACAAAAATGAGTTTCATGAAATTGTATAAACATGGACTATATATATATATTGTATTCATGGGTTGTTCGTAGTGGTTTGATTTCTATCAATGATTTTCAGAAAACCAAATTAGTGATGAAGTATGTTTTAATTAAAAATTTTGTTCTTATGTGTTATTTGATTTTGGTCAATTTAAAGTAAAAATTGATGAATTAGAATATGCTAACATGCTTATTGGGAAATTGTTTGATGATTACATGCAATTACGTATATAATGTATATATATAGAGTGGAATTGATGGAGAAAATTTCTTAAAGTGGATTAATTTGGAAAAATATGAGTTTTCATGAAAATGGCCAAATTGGATTTTTAAAACTTGTGATTATCGTTATTTATATGGTTTTCTATTTTGGAAGCATGTTATACATATGTATTATAGGGTATGTATGAGTTACAGTGTCTATGGTACTGTATTTTTGTGTTTGTTGGCTTGTATGGGATGTTCGGTAAAGTAGAGGGTCGAAACTGTCTGCGTCTGGCTGCGTTGCTGCGCCGACAGCAAGTCCAGGAGCAGCGGAGCTGCGCCGCTTGCCCTTCTCAGAACCATCCCCTGCGCAGCTGCGCCATGTTCAGTGAAGAGGCAGTGACTTTAGTTTCTTGTGCAGTTTATTTTAAAGCCTTAGTTTAATTATTTCTTGTTAGTGGACATATATTTAAATGATATAACATGTTGTTATATAATTGTGACAAATTCATATTTGGGAAATAAAAGAAATTTTAAAAACTTTAATTAGATTATAAATGTTTTAACGGTAAAATGAGTTACTTAATTATAATTTGATTAATTATAATTAAGAGTAAGTGTTGAATTTAAAGTATAATTTTGTTAAATTATGATGAGTAGTAGTTGATTTATTTTAATCAATTAGATGTTAATTTAAATTATAATTTATGTAATTATAATTTAATAAATGCATGTTTAATTATGGATTATAAATTGATAATCGCATGATTAATTATAATTTGTGTAATTATAATGCATGATATAGTTTAATTGATTATAAATTATAATTTGTTTATAATTTAAAAGGTAATTATAATTTAAGTAATTATAATTTGATTAAGTGTTTGAATTATAATTGTTTAATTATAATTTAGTTAAATACATAATTAATTTAATTATGTGAATATGTAAGTGATGTAATTAACTATATGATGGTTGATTATTATTATTTATTTAGTTAGAGTGAGTTCACCATGAGGGTTAACCACTTATGTGAATTAGTTATGTGTTAACTGATTTAGGTTATTATAATTGAATGTGTATAGGAAGTGTTTAAGTACGTGGTTGAGTTAAGTA
The DNA here is from genome assembly GCA_020205555.1 of Panax stipuleanatus. Taxonomy (NCBI): domain Eukaryota; kingdom Viridiplantae; phylum Streptophyta; class Magnoliopsida; order Apiales; family Araliaceae; genus Panax; species Panax stipuleanatus. The sequence continues at coordinate 83,669,706 of CM035118.1, forward strand.
GCTTGCGCGTAAGACAAGTCTTCTAAACCCTAAACTCGCTATTTCTACGCAAGTTCTTTGAGTTCATATATTCATTGTTGAGAATGTCCTTTTCATTTATGTACTGGACAATTATTTACTTAACTAAAGAGATCTTGACTTATTGTTTAAGTAAGATTCAGTTTATTATTTTAAATGCTTTAAGTTTACTTCTAAAGCATATGTTAATTCATAATTCTTTTATTTATGAATTATTGAAAGTCGATTCAACTAATCCTTAGTTGATGAACGTGAATTCTAAATTACCCTTGTAAGCTTATCCAAACCAAACTTTCTTTGGTGCGAACTTGAATTCAAATTACTGAGTTGAACAACCCTAATTATTAGGGGAGGTTACTACGCATAGCGTTAAGATGTTTGTGCACAATACATGGTACAAAGGGCTGATCCCCCTAAGTATGAGTTAATGTCCATAATCTTATTGACTGTTAAAGGTTTAAATAGAAATATTTATAACCTAGGACAAGAGTTCAAAGGTCTTATGACCCTCAGATAAATTTTATATTTTTAATTTTAATGTTGATAGAGAATTATTATTCAATTCTTTATTGTTGAAGTAAGCTAAGTTATTCAGATCTTTTTAAAGATATCCTTTCATGTATTTATTATTGTTAAACTCCAGTGAGCTGTTGTTTGCTCACTCTTGCATTAAATAACAATTTCAGTTAAGATTGATAACATTGATGCTCCGTCTACGAGTAAGGGCAAGGGAAAACAAAGTAAGTGAAGAATTGTTTTTATTTAATTGAGAAGGATTGTAATAAGACTTGAATGATATGTTTTTATTTTCTCACTTTATTATTTTCATGTCAGGTTTAGAGTAACCCGGGATTATTTTAAAAAGGTTGTAACGCTTGTTGTAAGGAAGATTTATTTATTTTAAATGAAGTTGTAGTTTATTTTGCATTTTTTATTGGGTAGATGTATGTTATATTAGAAAGTGAACACCAAATCATGTGGAAACGAAGTACTCAGATTTGGGGGTGTCACAGGTTGATATCAGAGCCGTAGATTATGAAACCTTAGGTGGGGAAAAACCTTAGTTAGTAGCCTTATGGTAAGATCGAAAAGATAGTTATGCTAGGTAAAGATAATAAACTACCTTATGTGCCTATGTGTTTACGTTTTAGTATTCGAAGAGTGTCGATTCGATGTCACGTAATAATGAACTTTAAAATTCTTTTGTCAGGATGTCGAACGTTGGAGAACCTAGTCAGGCTAGAGAGGATGTACCTCAGGTGCCTAGAGAGGAGGAGCCCCGTGACATACATATTGTCTGGGAGCAACTGGTTAGGAGAGAGCTATCTCCAGTGATCACCATAGCTGGTTGGGAGCGTGAGCTGACCCCTATTCCAGAAGAAGAGGATGAGGATGAGTCTGAAGAGGTGGAGGAGGAGGAAGAGGATCCCAAAGAGGAATTCCCACCTCACTCTACTAGTGCTGAGATGTACGAGGCAGTCTACGACAGCAACGTGGAGCTTCATGGACAAGTCGGAGAGCTCGAGGAAACCCTCCAGCAGCGAGACGAGACTATCGAGGATATGGCTAGTGACCTAGGAGAAGCACAGTGGAACCTGATACATATGGAGGTTGATAGAGATGCTGCTCGATTTGAACTGGCAAAGCTGAAGCAAAATATCCAAGAGGAGTCGAGGAAGCATGCCAGAGCTGAAGAGTCAAGCTTGAGGGCTAATCAACGAGCCGATCGAGCTGAAGGTGAAGCTGAAGCCAAGAGGGCCAAGCTGAGTAAAACAGAGTATGCTTTTCATACAGCGATAGAAAGAGCTCAGAACCGTATTTTCTACTACCCAGCTCAGTTCCAAGGTTTACCATGGTATGTGGTGGATCGAAGAACGGCATTTCGGGTATTAGAAGAGAAACGCAGAGAGGCTGTGCGACGTATTAATATGCCTAGGCAGTAGTAGTAGAGCTTTTGTTTATGTGTTGCTTTTTGTAGTAAATAAAGTAAATCCCATAATTTGAGATAAGAATGGGATAAGTTAATAATGTAATCCAGCAACTTTTCCAGTTCAGGAAGGATGATGTAAATGGCATAAATGCTATCTGATTGATGTTTTTTAACTACGAGTAATGAATAAAAGAAATTTATTGATGTGCTATGTGTTCTATGTGAACTAAGTTATTCGAATGTTTAAGTATGAACTTGAATACTTAATAGTTGAATAAAGGGTCTAATAATAATATTTTCTTAACAAAAAATGCCTCCTAGAAGAAAACCAGCGCGTCAAAACCTCGAGGGTTCGACGAACAACAACAATAATGATGGGACGAATCCCAACTCGGTTCAGCAGTTGGTGAACCTGTTGACATGAGCTCTTTCGAATCAGTCGCAAGTGCAGGGTACTACGTTTAAGGAATTCAAGGAAGTAGGACTGCCTGAATTCAAGGGATCGACCAACCCTATTGAGGCTCAGACGTGGGTTATGGAAATGGAGAAGGTATTTGACGTGGCTATGGTAGGGGAAGACCAGAAGACAGTATTCGCGGCTTTCATGTTGAAGTCGGATGCTAGCTTCTGGTGGCAGGCTAATAAGACCTGTGAAGGAGAGGGAGTCATAGCGTGGGAACGTTTCAAGGAAATGTTCTATGAGATGTACTTCCTAGTGAGTTCCCAGGACTAGATGGAGGTCCAATTCCTAGAGCTTAAGCAGGGAGGGATGACGGTGTCCGAGTATGTCGCTAAGTTTAACAAGTTGGCCAGGTTCGCTACTTACTAGGTTAGCACTGACGCTAGGAAGGCGAGAAGGTTTGAGCGGGGACTGAAGCCCTGGCTCTACAACAAGGTTTCCATGTTTCAGCTGAACACATTTGCGGCTGTGCTAGAAAAGGCCATACTTGCTGAGGGAGGAAGCGAAGCGGTGACGAAGTTCAACCAAGATAAGAAGAAGAAGAATGAAGTAGAAACCAAGACTGGGGGTAGCAGCATTGTGAACCAGAAGAGGAAATGGAATGACAACACCTCTGCTGGGAGTCAGCAAGGAAGCCAGCAGAAGAGGAAGTTCAAAGCATGTGCTACATGCGGTAAGAATCACACTGGCGTGTGCATAAAGGGGAAGCGGGTGTGCTTCAACTGTGGTCAGGAAGGCCACATTGCACCTAATTGCCCAAACCCGAAGAAGGGAGCTTGCTTTATATGTGGATCCAAGGATCATATGGCTTGCAACTGCCCGAAGAAGCTAACGTCAAGGTCAACAGGGAGCGGAGGGAATGGAAGCGGCAGTACCGTTACTATCGCTGCACCATTGCAAGTTGTTCGACCCACTGCACGGACATTCAATATGACTGTGCAGGATGCTATGCAATCAAAAGACGTGGTGTCAGGTATTATTTAGGTCAATAGTATAAATGCATATGTATTATTTGATTCGGGTGCTACTTTTTCATTCATATCTGATGATTTTGCTAATACCATAGACTTACCTGTAGAGGAGTTAGTTTACCCCTTGAACATAGAGATTGTGAATAGGGAAGTTATTCCTGTAAGGTGTGTTTATAAAAATGTAGACTGGACATTAAGGTCAGGAGCTGAGAGTAGATTTGATTTCGATAAAACTTGGGGAATTCAATGTCATACTGGGTATAGATTAGTTGTTCAACCATAGGGCGATAATCGACTGTCAGAAGAAGTTGGTAAACCTTACGATTCCATCGAAGTTAGTGTTCTATGGTAGCAAATCGCATAGACAAGCGAGTTGTCTGACAGTTATGCAAGCCAAGAAACTTCTGACACAAGGATGTGTAGGATATCTAGCCTATATAGTAGATACGCGTAAGGAAAGTCCTGAAGGTGGAGGAGATATTGGTAGTTAAGGAGTTTGTGGACGTTTTTCCTAGCGATTTGCCAGGACTTCCGCCAGATAGGGAGACAGAGTTCGTGATCGATCTAGGGCCGGGAAATGCTCTAATTTCGAAGGCTCCATACCGAATGGCTCCAGTTGAGATGAAGGAACTGATGGTTCAACTGCAAGAATTGCTAGACAAGAAGTATATTCAACCGAGCATTTCACCGTGGGGAGCGCCTGTTTTATTCGTGAAGAAGAAGGATGGGTCGATGCGTCTTTGCATTGATTATAGGGAGTTGAATAAAGTTACGATCAAGAATAGGTATCCTTTACCTAGGATCGATGACTTATTTGATCAACTAAAGGGTGCGAAGTACTTCTCGAAAATTGATTTGAGAAGCGGGTATCATCAATTGAAGGTGAGGAAGGAAGATATACCTAAAACGGCTTTTAGGACTCGATATGGTCATTACGAGTTCTTGGTGATGTCATTTGGTCTCACGAATGCCCCAGCTGCATTTATGGACCTAATAAACAAGGTGTTTAAGCCATTTTTGGACAAGTTCGTGGTAATGTTCATAGATGACATCTTGGTTTATTCCAAGATTGAGGAGGAACATGCTGAACACTTACGACTAACCTTAGAAGCCTTGAGACGAGAGAAGCTTTACGCTAAATTCTCGAAGTGCGAATTCTGGTTGGAACGTGTGCAATTTCTTGGCCACGTAATCGACAAGGATGGTATTTCGGTAGATCCGTCGAAGGTTGAAGCGATAATGAATTGGGATCAGCCGAAGACATCGTCTGAAGTGAGGACTTTCTTAGGATTGGCAGGTTATTATCAGAGATTTATTCAAGACTTTCCAGGATCGCCACTCCGTTGATGAATTTAACTCGTAAAATAATAAAATTTGTTTGGACGGAAAAGTGTGAGGAAAGTTTTCAGGAGCTGAAGAAGAGGTTAAGTACTGCGCCTGTATTGTCTTTACCGGATAGTACGGGGAATTTCGTAGTATATAGCGATGTCTCATATAAAGGATTAGGCTGTGTGTTAATGCAGAGCGACAAAGTCATTACCTATGCGTCACGTCAGCTGAAGGATTATTAGAAGGGGTATCCGACCCATGATTTAGAATTGGCGGCAGTAGTGTTTGCTCTAAAGATATGGAGACACTACTTATATGGAGAAAAGTATGAAATATACATAGATCACAAGAGTCTGAAATATATTTTCACCCAGAAGGATTTGAACATGCGCCAAAGAAGATGGTTGGAACTGATTAAAGACTATGACTGCGAGATACTTTACCATCTAGGTAAAGCTAACGTTGTCGTCGACGCTTTGAGCAGAAAAGGTCGGGAGAAGTTAAATATGATAACTGACCAGTATTAGTTGATAGAACAAGATTAGTTGCTGCTCAAGACAGACAGAAGAAGTATGCCGATCTTCATCGACAAAACTGAGAATTCTTACCAAGAAGTTCGGGTTCCTGAAAGTATCTCCCTGGAAGGGGAAGATTCGATTTGGTAAGAAGGGAAAACTAAGTCCCAGATTTATTAGACCTTTTGAGGTACTACGAAAGGTGGGCGAGGTTGCTTACGAGATTGCATTACCTCCAGATCTCGAGAATATGCATAACGTCTTTCATATTTTTGTGTTAAGACCTTAAAAGCATGATTATAAACATGTAATAGAATATAAACCTTTACAATTTGATAAAGACTTAACATATGAAGAAGTGTCTATTCAAATAATTGATAGAAAGGAACAAGTACTTAAGAATAAAGTGATACATTTTGTTAAGGTAATCTGGAGGAACCACAGTGCTGAAGAAGCTACGTGGGAACTCGAAGATGTTATGATGAAGTCTTATCCGTAATTATTTGCTTAAATATTTTGTGTGTAGCCCCTTATGTACTGATTTTGGGAACAGAATCCTTTTAAGGAGGGAAAAATATAATAGACGAGATTTTTTTTTATGTGTGATTCTGGGAACAGAATCCATTTTAGGAGGGAAGATTGTAACGATTGAGATTTTATATTTAATTTTAAATATTTATTGAGTTAAATAAATATTTTATGTGAATTATTTATTGAGTTAAATAAATAAATTATGTGATTTATGGAGTGATTTAATTGAGTGTTATATATTAATTAAATGAATATTTAATATTTATCTAGTTGATGTATATTAATTTTATAATATAGTTCTAATTTAATTGAGAGAATTAAATTAGATGAATTATGTGTTAAGTGTTACATGGACTATAATTAGGGAGTAATTATAATTATGTGGCAAAATTTTATGTGATTAATTAATGTTAGATTTTAATTGATTAATATTTAATTGATTAAAATATGACATTAAAGTATGTGTTAAAATAATTTGTTAAAATAAAAGAAAAAATAATTTTAAATAATTTTAACCAAACAAGACCCTTGTAATTGTTTTAAACCTATTTTTATCAAACGGGGCCCTAACTATCAAAAAGCTGTTTTAAATAAACTGTTTACCAAACAATACCTTAGCATTAATAATCTGTTTTTGAAAATAACCTTGTTTTGCCAAACAAGGCATTGTGGCTTTTGAATTTTGTAACTTATATAATAAATGTATTTATTATATATATTAATTAATTAGGAGTTACATATTATCAATATATGTATATTATATCAGTATAATAAAACTATGTTAGTTAGACTAAACTACGTTACTTTTTCCTAAGTCTAAACTAAGAATACAAGGAGAGAAAAGAAGAGTAGAGAAGTTGAGAGAAAGAAGAAGGAGAATTTGGAGAGAAAGCAAGAAAAGCTTAAGGGAATTCATCTTCTTCACTAACAACTAGCTTAAAGGTAATTTATAATCTATACTTATATATTTTCAGAACTCAGCTATATGTTCTTCGTATTTTGTTCTCTGACAAAAATGAGTTTCATGAAATTGTATAAACATGGACTATATATATATATTGTATTCATGGGTTGTTCGTAGTGGTTTGATTTCTATCAATGATTTTCAGAAAACCAAATTAGTGATTAAGTATGCTTTAATTGAAAATTTTGTTCTTATGTGTTATTTGATTTTGGTCAATTTAAAGTAAAAATTGATGAATTAGAATATGCTAACATGCTTATTGGAAAATTATTTGATGATTACATGCAATTACGTATATAATGTATATATATAGAGTGGAATTGATGGAGAAAATTTCTTAAAGTGGATTATTTTGGAAAAATATGAGTTTTCATGAAAATGGCCAAATTGGGTTTTTAAAACTTGTGATTATCGTTATTTAGATGGTTTTGTACTTTGGAAGCATGTTATACATATGTATTATAGGGTATGTATGAGTTACAGTGTCTATGGTACTGTATTTTTGCGTTTGTTGGCTTGTATGGGATGTTCGGTAAAGTAGAGGGTCGAAACTGTCTGCGTCTGGCCACGTTGCTGCGCAGCTGCGCCGGCAGCAAGGCCAGGAGCAGTGCAGCTACGCCGCTTGCCCTTCCCAGAACCATCCCCTGCGCAGCTGCGCCGGTTTTAAGGCAGCTGGCTGCGCAGCTGCGTCGCTGCACCATGTTCAGTGCAGAGGCAGTGACTTTAGTTTCTTGTGCAGTTTATTTTAAAGCCTTAGTTTAATTATTCCTTGTTAGTGGACATATATTTAAATGGTATAACATGTTGTTATATAATTGTGACAAATTCATATTTGAGAAATAAAAGAAATTTTAAAAACTTTAATTAAATTATAAATATTTTAATGGTAAAATGAGTTACTTAATTATAATTTGATTAATTATAATTAAGAGTAAGTGTTTAATTTAAAGTATAATTTTGTTAAATTATGATGAGTAGTAGTTGATTTATTTTAATCAATTAGATGTTAATTTAAATTATAATTTATGTAATTATAATTTAATAGATGCATGTTTAATTATGGATTATAAATTGATAATCGCATGATTAATTATAATTTATGTAATTATAATGCATGATATAGTTTAATTGATTATAAATTATAATTTGTTTATAATTTAAAAGGTAATTATAATTTAAGTAATTATAATTTGATTAAGTGTTTGAATTATAATTGTTTAATTATAATTTAGTTAAATACATAATTAATTTAATTATGTGAATATATAAGTGATGTAATTAACTATATGATGGTTGATTATTATTATTTATTTAGTTAGAGTGAGTTCACAATGAGGGTTAGCCACTTATGCGAATTAGTTATGTGTTAACTGATTTAGATTATTATAATTGAATGTGTATAGGAAGTGTTTAAGTACGTGGTTGAGTTAAGTAGCTTGCGCATAAGACAAGTCTTCTAAACCCTAAACTCGCTATTTCTACGCAAATTCTTTGAGTTCATATATTCATTGTTGAGAATGTCCTTTTCATTTCTGTACTGGACAATTATTTACTTAACCAAAGAGATCTTGACTTATTGTTCAAGTAAGATTCAGTTTATTATTTTAAATGCTTTAAGTTTACTTCTAAAGCATATGTTAATTCATAATTCTTTTATTTATGAATTATTGAAAGTCGATTCAACTAATCCTTAGTTGATGAACGTGAATTCTAAATTACCCTTGTAAGCTTATCCAAACCAAACTTTCTATGGTGCGGACTTGAATTCAAATTACTAAGTTGAACAACCCTAATTATTAGGGGAGGTTACTATACATAGCGTTAAGATGTTTGTGCACAATACATGGTACAAAGGGCTGATCCCCCTAAGTACGAGTTAAGGTCCATAGTCTTATTGACTGTTAAAGGTTTAAATAGAAATATTTATAACCTAGGACAAGAGTTCAAAGGTCTTATGACCCTCAGATAAATTTTATATTCGAATTTTAATGTTGATATAGAATTATTATTCAATTCTTTATTGTTGAAGTAAGCTAAGATATTCAGATCTTTTTAAAGATATCCTTTCATGTATTTATTATTGTTAAACTCCAGTGAGCTGTTGTTTGCTCACTCTTGCATTAAATAACAATTTCAGTTAAGATTGATAACGTTGATGCTCCGTCTACTAGTAAGGGCAAGGGAAAGCAAAGTAGGTGAAGAATTATTTTTATTTAATTGAGAAGGATTGTAATAAGACTTGAATGATATGTTTTTATTTCCGCACTTTATTATTTTCATGTCAGGGTTAGAGTAACCTGGGATTATTTTAAAAAGGTTGTAACCCTTGTTGTAAGGGAGATTTATTTATTTTAAATTAAGTTGTAGTTTATTTTGCATTGTTTATTGGGTAGATGTATGTTATTTTATAAAGTGAACACCAAATCATATGAAAACGAAATACCCAGATTTCGGGGTGTCACAAACATACTATTCACTTTTTCTTTGAAATCTAGCAGGCGACCTAACTTATATATATATATATACTCGGTGGGTCACTAGATTAATGCGGTGAATTGCTCCCAAAAAAATTTAGTAGGCTCCTTTCACGAACTTGCCGCTGAAAAGGAAAAAAAAACTGTTTCGGTTTCCTTTTTTTTCTTTCAAAAAAATAATAATTTCATACAATTAAAATTATGCCCAATAAATCACTCTAAATACATACCCATACATATATGGAATCAAAACAACTAATAATTGCATAAAGGTTTGGCTCTGATGCCACTGTTGGGTTTGTACAAAATCGTGATGCAATCAAATTGTAAAATAAGCGGAAGCATGGTATATCAGAGTTTAAATTTTTTTTTACAAAACCATTACCCCGGATCATTCTTTATGCAAATTATTAATTTAAAACGACAAATAAGAAGTTATGGAATCATACTCTTGTAGAACGAAGCTTCCACAGGTACGAGTTCAACTCCTTGTTCTTCGTGATCTTCTTGAATTTTCAGGTTAGATTCCTTTCTTTGATCAACGTTAGCCACCCAAGTGTTTGACCTCTAGAGGTGATCCACCAAGGAATAGGAATTAGACAAGAAGAAGGGTGGTTGGCTAAACCTTAGTTTTCTATCCTCTATAGAAAATGAGTACTCTCCAATAATTGGAATTGCATCAACTTATATCTATTATAAGGCTCCTCTTATATAGATATTGGTCAATCCTTCTAATCTTATTAGACATAGAGTTTCATTTAATTAATTAAACTCCTTTAATTAATTTAGGCTTCCCACCACATTGGGATTAATTAATTAAATTTATTTAATTAATTTGCCTCCTAATCTTATTAGGAATAAATGAGAGTACTAATATTAAATTATTTTCTAAACTCTTTTAGAAATTAAAATAATTATAATTATAATAATATTAATAAGACTTCTCTTATTAATTTATATTTAATATTTCCAAAATATTAAATATTAAATATAAATATTAAACTATTTAATTTATTCTATCACCATAGATTAAATTAATTACACTTACTGCATTATTATGATTATGCCATTACCTTCTTAAATAATTATTCTTCTTTTTATGGTGTGATCCTTTAGGTTCTCTATATTAAACTAGTTGTGAATAAATCAATTAGAACAATTCTAATTTTATTTAAATAAATAAATTAAATTAATATTCTATTTAATTAAATAATATTTATTCTACAATAAGAATAAGCCTCCCTAGCGCTCAACGACTTTCCAGATAATATAGATTTCAACATTAATCATAAAAGGACCTGTGAGTAAATAGTTACCTGTACAATTCAATCCTTCCACCATACAATGTTCCAATTAAATATAAGACATGGAATTATTGTCAAGTCTTATTTTATTTAATTATATGTATTTCAATTAGAAAATGCACAACTCCAAAAAATGCAAATTAGAAACTCCTTTCTAATTTCATTATGCCTTGGCCAAGGACTACTGGGTTGTCATTTAACGAATTACATAGGACATATCTCTTCTTTTACTAGAAGTGGTAGATTCTTTATTAATCATTCATTATCTCCATATATAACTCATTATACCCAAGCATACCCTTTGATATACCCTAAGGGTTTTTAAGGAATAAGTCAAACTATAATTCATTACATACAAGATACTATGATGATCCCAAGTCCAAGGATCACTTGTACTACTATCACATTAGGAATTCCTATTAACAGGCAAGTAAAACTCCATTAGGTATTCCATAGCGAGTCACATTCAGTGAATTTATTCTCCAATAAGCACCTACATACTTGCTTTAGTGTCTTCACACAAATGATCATGAGATCAACCATCATCATCCAATGAGCAAGCAACATATGTACCAATCTATCCGGATTTACTAATCCCTTTTTTAGTAATCCAACGATTGAAACTATTTTAGTTTTAACTTTTCTAAGAATTTAGATCTCATTAGCATGATCAACATCATGATTCTAAAAGCATAGCCTAAAACTATGGGTTATTTACATATTATAAAAACAGCATCATGTAGATAATTAAATGTCTTTAATAAATGAATACTTTTATTAATAAATAAATAAGATCGTCTCCAAAGAATATGTTTTATCATTATATATGATTGGCTTGTATACATACTACTTTCAAATCAAACCATTAAAAGAAGAAGAAAGAAAATCAAGCAAAAGTATAATTTTTTTTAACTTTAATCTAGTTTATTTAGTGTTGTTTTGGTTTGATTTTAATGATATAAAGTTTATGATCTTGAGATCTAAAATCTTAGATTTATGTGTTAATAAGTGTTTTATGTTTAGATCTATCACTTTTGAGTGTCAAAAGTTAGATTAAAAGTAAGAAAATGAAAACTATGTTTTGAAAACTAGGAAACCCTAACTTTTTACTACTTTGTAAGCTTAAAACTTGATATCTATAACTTTGTTTTACGATTCGTCAAAGAGGGGTGATAAATATATAAGTTAACTACTAAATTCAAGTGATAGAACTAAAAAAAAAATGTGTTTACAAGTCATGGTAACTATTTTAGTCAAAATAGTCCAGGTAATGAATGAAAAGTGTTTATAACTCGATGACCAGTCACTTCCAGGGACAATTTTGTCAACGTTTTGTACTTTAAAAATTCCCGGAAAATTTGGAGTGATACTATGATAAGTTATGTGACTCTTGGAAAAATTTGGGAAATTGTGGCCAATTAGAATGAGAGTTATGACTTCTACGGTAAAGGACTATGTTTAAATGTATACCCGAATAACTCTTTATGTGTAACTCAGAAAATTATGAAATTTTAATGGGAAGTATATATATATGTCAGGAACATATAAAGTTCAGAATGTTCTGACAAAGTTTCAATTTATGATAAATGTAGCAAGATTTGGCTGTTTTTGACTATTTAAATATTGTAAATGGATTTTAAAATTTTTGAAAAAATATATTTTCATAAGGGGACTATATTCATTTGATTTCTAGGATTTTTTAATATGTTTTGGTATTTTTCATAGAAATGATGATGTTATGAATAAATGAATTAAATTAATTATGTAATGTTAAAAATTGGAAAAATAGAATTTTATGACTTGATAACCTAATATAAGATATATACTGATTGTTGAAAGGTATTTTGTTCTATGTTGATGAGATATTATGATTATGGCATTGTAAGATGGTTAAATGAATTAATTAATAAAGGGTAAACAATTAAAATAAATTATTTATTGATTTAATAAATGATTAAAATGATAAATATGGAGAAGTAAAGTTATTTTAAATATAGTATGTTGAAATATGCTATATTAGGTATATAATATGTTAAAAAGGGGAATCTAGTTTGCTGGATTGGAATCTAGTTTGCTAGATTGCAATCTGGTTTGCTGCATTGGCTATCAGGTTGCTGGATTGGTCTGTTTGGATAATCCAGGTTGTTGGATTGGTCTGTTTAGATAATCTAGGTTACTGGATTGGTATGTTTGGTCAATCCAGGTTGCTGGATTGTTTATCCAGGTTACTGGATTGACAATGAAGTTCGCTGGATTGGTTATATGGATTACTAAATTATAAATAAGAACTTATAAATGAAAGATTAAGTGTTAATCTATAATTTAAATCTAAAGTAGTGGTACAGTCGTACTCTTTAATGGTTGATGTATAGTATCTGGGCAAAACGATTCCTTTAGGGAGTGGAGGTATATACGAACTAGCTACCGATCTAACTCGCTGTGAAAAACAATGTAGGCGAGACGGGAAACTAGTTTGATGATTATTTGTAGAAAACTACTTAGCGTACTATATTGAACACTGTTAAAGACTCGATGTGTGCTAAGTTTAGAATTGTGAATACGTATGGTATTAATGTGTTATCTAATATTTGATTATGTGATTATATGTTAGATAATTTACTTATAAAGTAGTAGTATTATGAAGTATAATGTGATATACTGATTGCAAGAATAATATTATTAATGATATGTCCTTGTATTAAAGATAAATCTATATTGCGTAGCACTAAGCAACGATCAAGGCAAGTATCCTAACCCTTGCATTTACTTTATGCAATGGATCTTGTAAGCAAGTTTCTATACACTTTTATTATGCAAATATTATGTATATAGCTTTTAATTCTGTGCAAGCCAGTTCTTGAACAGTATTCAATTTATTCATTGAATACCAGTATTTTATTATTGTCTTTCTATGATTCATATATAATCAAAAATTGTTCTGTTCTTTGTAAGCTGAGTTTGGTTATGCAAGTGTCTTCATTTGTACAAATTGTTGTATTTGAACAAGTGTTGATATATACTATTGAATTTCGATATGTATACATGGTTTAAAAGTTGTCTAAGCTATTTGACTCATCTAGACATAGTTGTAAAGGTATTATTAAATATTATTGGTTATGATAAAGTCGTCCAACTGAATTGCTTTAGTTCGGACTCCAGATTGAGTATGAACATCCTAAAATTGGGAAATTTTTATGCACCAAATGCGGTTATGATGAACGCATATGTCGTTCTAGCATGTAGTGTTGATCAATATAGGGCATACGGGCTGATCACCCAACGTGTCCGTAAGTCATTACGGTTTGCAGATAAATTTATGTACAAACCTTTTCAAACTTGAAAACAATGGTTCAAGGTCTATTGATCGCTAAGCATTTATAGTCACTACGTCTTTTTAAAAATGTAAATGGTTTTTATGTTAAGAATTGTTTCAAATGGCTTCACAACTATTGATTCGTTGTAGAAGTATACGTCAAAGAAAACATTTATTCTTCCAGCTGATGTTGATTAACTGCTATTACTTGCTGAGCAATTAAATGATCATTCTTGCTTTAAATTAAATGTTTTCAGCTAAGCGAGATCGACCAAAAGGTTCTGGAAAGGACAAAGGAAAGGGGAAACTAAAAGAATAGGTTATAAGGTGTTATTTGTAATAACTGGAGTTATATAGTATGATATTATGATACTTATCATGTAAAAAAGTACTTAAGGATCGCCGTACCTGGGGATTAGACAACTTTGATATAATTTTTAAGTTTGTAATAAATTAAGTAGTTCGAATGAATGGTATCATATAGCACCAAGTACGAGTTTCAAGTACCCAAATTTGGGGGCGTCACAGGTTGGTATCAAAGGTTTAGGTTAGAAACCTTAGGAGGGGATACCTTAGGCTATAACCTTAGGCTAGATAGAAACGTTGAAAAACAAATAACTCAACTAGAGTTTAAAGGAGATGAGTTAAGGAAATTCATCGTAAAATGAAATAAAAGCAACTTGTATGAAAGTATTGTTTATTTGTGTATATAATATGTACTAATCAGAAATAAAATTATGTGTAGATGTCAGGCGGAAAAGGATTAGGAGACTCTCATAACGTGAAGAAAGGGCAAATTATCCTACCCGAGCCAATATCTAAGTCAATAGCTGAAATAGAGGCTCACATTGAAAGCGACTTTGATGAGGTGATCATTTTGGAAAACATAGTACCAGAACCAATAACGGTGGTACTGACAGATAGTGATTCGGACACGGAAGTTGGAGCTGATCAGGCATCAACTGAAGTGCAGAATTTGAAGAATAAGGTTTCTTCTCTAAAAAGGCTATGGGAAATAGAAAGACTATTAAATAGTAAACTGAAAAAGACGTTAATTGAAATAATGGAAGAACAAGATAAGCTAAAGAATCAAATTGAGTAGATGGGAGCCAAATGCAGCATATCGCGTGCAGCTCTAAGCCAGAAGGGGAAAAGAAAGATGAATGACTGTGATCTAGGAAATTTTGATTATAACCAAGGGAACTTTAAAAAAAATAAGAAAGTGCACAAACTGTAAAAGGAAACATGAAGGCGTATGCAGGCAAGGGCAAAATGTATGCTACAATTGTGGACATGAGGGACATATATCTCTCCTCGTTGTCCCAATCCAAAGCAAGGTGCATGTTTTATATGTGGGTTGGTAGGTCACCAGGCGAAAGGTTGTCCAGGTGATAAGTGGTCTTTATGACCACTTATTCGGATAGTAACCAGCTTGTTCTGTTGCTGAAACTCAAGTACTTTTGTGCTTTTCACGTGTTTTTTTCTTTGTTTTATAGATTTTATGTTTAGGAACTCTCTCGGTGCTTTTGAGGCCAAAACGATGCAAAGAATGCTAAAAGGATTGATGGCTTGACAATGGAAAGAAGGCAAGTGACCAAACGGGAAGGAAATACAATCCGAACATCATTTGGGTGGTTCATGTTCATTTCATATTCTTGGATTGGAACTTAGTTAATATTGTAGAGCATCTTATAAGCTTTCCATAACATCTTGAATCATCCAAATCGAAGTTCGGAGGCAAGAGTTATGCCCCGTATAGCAACGGACGTCAAACTTCACGGTTTTGGGTGTTCATTGCATAGCTGTCACTTAGAGCTCCATTTCAACCTTCCTCCATCCATTATTTCTCAATGCTAAAAGAATGAAAGTTGTAGAGATCTTCGATAGCTTCGATTTGATAGGTGGCAGGCCTCGTAACTCCTCCTGGATAAAAAGTTATGGCCATTCTACCAGAGGACTCTGAAGCAGAAAATGCTTGGCGCCGGCGCGCGGATTGTAGGGCATTTTTGGGCGCGGCCGTGCCAATCTTCAGCTGTGCCAGACTTGATTTTCAATTTCACGGGACTTGGCTTTTGATTGGGATATAAGGGGGCTCGTTTGGGGCAAGAAAGAGCATCAAATATTGGCCTTAAGCCCTAGCCCTAGCTTGTTCTTCCATTTCCCTTACATTTCTTGTATAGATTAGGAGTAGGTAAGTGTTAGATTAGGGTTTAGTTAGTTAGTTAGATTCTAGGGTT
This sequence comes from Panax stipuleanatus, assembly GCA_020205555.1. Lineage (NCBI taxonomy): Eukaryota > Viridiplantae > Streptophyta > Magnoliopsida > Apiales > Araliaceae > Panax > Panax stipuleanatus. The sequence continues at coordinate 83,685,752 of CM035118.1, forward strand.
AGATTAGAGAAGAAAATTGAAGCAAGAGATTGACATTGAAGATCCACACTTGGAGAAAGAACAAAGATTTGCAATATCTATCTCTTCACTCTCCTTGTATTCAATTTGTATTTGGATAATGTATAATCTACTTGTGGATAATATATTCGAGTTGTCTATGACTTAAATCATATTTTGAGGTTTTAATGGAACCTAATGAGTAGTTTAATTTGATATTCCTTCCATGATGGTCTTATTTGATTACTATGTGTTTGTCTATTGCGATGTATGCTTTCATTGCTTAATTGAGTCATGACCAATTACTGTGATAACCCACATAGGATTGAAAGACGAAGTGTGGGTTTAGATCTAATCGTAGTAGCGGACGATTGTACGTTCACATGGCGTTGGACGTATGATTTGTGCTTAGGATAGACATATACCGAAGCGCCGCTCGTAGTCAATAGAGGACTTGACCTTAAACCCTATTTATTTGTAAACACCATAGACATATAGGGGTTTAGATAATATGGGTGTTCACGTGCATTCTATCATCTGTGGATTGCACGTGATATGGATTAGGTGCATCGAAAGATGGCCTTCTCTTACTTTCGTGTTCTCGGCTTACAACCTGTAATGTTCAATTTGACCTAATTGGAAGTATGTCGACTTAGATGAATCATTAGGGGAAATTAGGATCTCTTATCTTCATTATCTGATTTTACCTTAGGATTATTTATTGCATGTTTTAATTCCTTACCTAGTTAACTTAGTTTTAATTCCAACTCTTTATCGCTCGTTTAAATAAGACTGAGGCGATTATGTGCTAGTGGTTTGGCGACCTTTTATCTTTTAATCCTCCGTGAGAATGATATTTACTTACTCTTTATTACTTGCTGGCCGCGTATACTTGCGCGAATATATTGACCAATAAATTTGCTAACAAGTTTTTGGCGCCGTTGCCGGGGAATTAATTGGATAACTATTTGCAAACATTAGTTTAAATCAAATTAGTCTTACTTTAAACATTTTTTTTTATTTTGCTTAATTTTCTTCAGATATTCTCTTTTCAGGTACAATGGACTCAAATTTCTATCCATGGAACTACACAAGTCAAGAGCAACCAAGGGAAGCATACACTGGTGGCGTCAACCCAATTGCAACACTTTCAGCACAGCTAGAGGTTCTCTCGAGGAAGCTGGATACTGTCTCAGCTCAGCAGAAATGAGAGACGGCAGTGACCTATGACTACGGTGCTGGGAACTACGCGAGCCATTAGGAGCCTATCAGTTATGGACAGGAGTAGTATGGGGGTGGTTATTCCTACACTGAACCTTATCCCACTTATCAACAAGATTGGGGGTATCACCCAAACCCTTCATTAGACTATTATCAAGACCAGTACTGGGATCCAAATCCCGTTTATGCCCCAGAATGCACTTTCCAGACTCCAGTTTACGAGCCTCAATACAATTTTGAGGGTGACACAGAAAATGCAAGCTTGGAGGAAGGAAGTGGCATAGAATCACTAAAGGACATCTTGAATGAGCAACAGAAGTCATTCAAGAGTATTCAGAACTGGGCAGAGCAGATTAGCAAGGCCTTGATGATAGAGGATGAACAAGGGATGCAAAACCATACTGTGAGCTATCAAGAACAATATGAGCCAAGTCCAACTTATGCACCAGAACCCCCATATCAATCCCCATGTTTACAAGGAGAACAGTCTCCAATGGAATTCATGTATAGGAGCTTAGAAAGCCAAGAGGAGAGGCTTAGGAGCCAAGAGCAATCAAGCCAGAACTTCCAGAATCAGATGGCCCTAATCCACAACACTCCTACCAATGAGCATCAGTACATGGAGCCCGAGGCTAAAACAGAAAAGGAAGGATTGAAAATTATGTTGGGGAATTCCATAGCATCGACAGAGGAGACCTTGATTGAGTAAGAGCAATCGATTGAGGATCTTCAGATTTGGGTAGAGCAGATTAGCACGGCATTAAGGAAAGACGAGGTATTTGAACAAGAGACAACAATGTATGATCCTGTACCTCCAATGACTGAAGTCGTATGTTATGATCCCCAGACTACGTGGTGCGATGACATGGGTGCAGAAACTGATAGAGAATCTGAAGTGCAATTGCAACTGGACGAGCCGATGGCAATGGAACAAGAGGAGATAATTGGGGATGTGAAACAGTATGAACCAATAGTGATAATCCCTCAAGATCCTTCTTCGCTGATGTTTGAGACTCCAGTCAAGTTTGCACATCCTTGCCCCCTTGGTAGCCACATTATCGAGATCGATCTCGATGACACGAGAGATTCCGCAGTCTCGACACCATGGTGGTCAGAAGAGAAGAGAATAGAAGAAGAGTCTGTTATGTGGTCTATACCTCCATGCCCCGATCATTTCACCAACACACCGGAACCCTTGCCTAGCTCCCCAACCTTCAGGACGGGGAATTCTTTTACTTATCCAATGCTAGGTAGTTTAAATATGCATCTGCTCCTACTGGGGAGCCGCCAAAGTCACACAGCTATTCTGATGGATGGGGGGGTTCTCCAGTATCGTCGGGGAGTCGGATAGCAATGGTCAGACACAGTCCAGCTAGAGGACTATAAATCAAGCGCTGGATGGGAGGCACCTCATCATTTCTTTCTCTCTATGTTTAATTCTCCATTACCTACTTCCCATCATCCCTCTCTCTATCTCTTTGTTTAATTCTCCATTTACATGCTTTCTATCACATTTCCCTCCCCCTCGTTTAATTCTTATTAGTTTAGTATTTAGTTTAAATTTTTTGAATGCCCTTAGGAATTATGAGTTCATTGCCTACATTTTTGAACTTAGGCATGAATGCGTATATTTTTGGGATTACAAAGCTCATAGCATATTTTTGATGCACTTGCATTGCTTATACGCATTTAGAGAATTTTTGGGAATTTAAATGCATATATCTTTCCATGTTCATTCTTTTGATGTAAATAGATAATATACTTTTGATAGTGTATGAGGGCTTAATAAAGGTTATATGTCTTTCTCGGGATCACTGCATGCTGCAAGAAGCCAAACTAAAGGGCCAACCAAGTGCATAGGAAAAATTCTGCAGAAACAAAAATTTGGCAGCCTGCGCGGCAGCGCCAAATCCAAGGCATAACCACGCGCGGCCGCGCCACAATGCAGACTGGACCTATCTTGGGAAAAATCCTGCAGATTTTGGGGGGTACCACTTCATGTCAATTATTAGCAGCTCCCAAGCCTCAGTCCCTATAATCCCAAACCCTCAGTTCCTTAATGCAATCCCCCATCTCTTCCTTAATGCAATTCCCCCCCACTACAAGCCTTAGTTTTGAAAAACTCCTACCTCTTCAATCCAAAGTACCAATTCCCATCCACCTCATCCTCTCAACCTGATCAATTGAGATATTGAGTGTGGAATCTCTAGCAGAGCAAGATTGATATGGAGTTGGGTTTGTTCATTGAGTATAGTGTTGAGCGGGGTTTATTTTACCAAGAGCAGAGAGAGATGGGGAAACTTCTGAGAGGATGCCACTTCATTTCATGCAGCATCAGAAGCCAAATAGGGGAGTTTCTTTTTACCTTTACCTTCAATGAGGATATTGAACAGTTTAAGTTTGGGGGTATTGGTGTTTATTTTGCATATAGGTAATTCATTTCATGTTTTGCATGTAAATAGTTTATTGCATGTAAGTTAGTTCATATAGTGCATGTAAGTTGTAAATAGTTAACATTTGTGAAAATTTTAAAATTTGCCTTTTGTTTTTGCATTCTGTGTTAGAGCATACTGCATGAATCTAGTTTTCAGTTGGTTAGTTATGTATGTTACCTGTGAAAAAACTGAAATCACTTGATTGTTGAACTGATTTGAGACTTAAGCTTGATTTCATTGTCATATATGTAAATCCTTACCTGTCAGATACTGTGTAACCAGTAAGCACGATAGAGTAAACACCATGATATGCTATGTTTAAATGTTTACATACTTGTCTTCTGGTGGAAAAACACTATTTTAATAAAAGAGTTTTAGTTCGCGTATAATAATAACTAGACTGTTAAAAGCTTAAGTTTGGGGGAAACAGGGGATATGCATGATATATGCGGGGAGATGGAGCTTAAAACGCACTCCCTTGCAGAAAAAGAAAAAAAAAAGAAAACAAAAGAAAATGCATTGAAAAAGAAAAAAATAGAATAAACACTTCGACTATGCCTAGTTCTGTGGCCTTTGTTATTCGAGCAAGTAAGCCCTCGGGGTGTTTCTACACCCAGCGCCCTAAGGCCGTCTGGTATGGGAGTCGTTGGTCGAAAGCTCGCTACATGGATATCATTGAAAAGCTTAAGAGAACTAGGCATTGCACAGTCAATAGTATACATGGGAAAGTGCGAATACGCCCTCGTGAGTAATAAAAGCTTAATGAAAATCCCCTGTTGACTCTTAACTCTAGTAATACATGGTCTTAGTTAGAACTTATATGATTTACTATTTTTCTTAAGTTAAAGCTTGTTTTTCCCCTAGAAAGCATAGTATGTGAGTTATTTATCTAAATGCATATCTAATGGTTGCTAAGCACACAATGCACAATACATCAGTGCTGACAGTTTTGGATTTGCAGAATATGCCTTATGGTCTTGTTTTGGGTAGCTTATATGTTCGACTATCTCGTGGTTTTCTGAGGCATTGCTTTGGAAGTTCAATGCTAGCTGGGAACTTAGATTCGCAATCATGATAGCGTAGGTTGCATACATTATAGATAATGCATTGCATCTTTTGTTTAGTTTTGTTTTGGTTGCTTGAGGGCAAGCAACATTTAAGTTTAGGGGTATTTGATAAGTGGTCTTTATGACCACTTATTCGGATAGTAACCAGCTTGTTCTGTTGCTGAAACTCAAGTACTTTTGTGCTTTTCACGTGTTTTTTTCTTTGTTTTGTAGATTTTATGTTTAGGAACTCTCTCGGTGCTTTTGAGGCCAAAACGATGCAAAGAATGCTAAAAGGATTGATGGCTTGACAATGGAAAGAAGGCAAGCGACCAAACGGGAAGGAAATGCAATCCGGACATCGTTTGGGTGATTCACGTTCATTTCATGTTCTTGGATTGGAACTTAGTTCATATTGTAGAGCATCTTATAAGCTTTCCAGAACATCTTAATCGGAGTTTGGAGGCGAGAGTTATGCCCCGTATAGCAACGGACGTCAAACTTCACGGTTTTGGGTGTTCGTTGCACAGCTGTCACTTAGAACTCAATTTCAGCCTTCATCCATCCATTATTTCTCAATGCTAAAAGAATGAAAGTTGTAGAGCTCTTCGATAGCTTCAATTTGATAGGTGGCAGGCCTCATAACTCCTCCTGGATAAAACGTTATGGCCATTCTACCAGAGGACTCTGTAGCAGAAAATGCTTAGCGCAGGCGCGCGGATTGTAGGGCATTTTTGAGCGCGGCCGTGCCAATTTTCAGCTGTGCCAGACTTGACTTTTCAATTGCACGGGACTTGGATTTTGATTGGGATATAAGGGGGCTCGTTTGGGGCAAGAAAGAGCATCAAATATTGGCCTTAAGCCCTCGCCCTAGCTTGTTCTTCCATTTCCCTTATATTTCTTGTATAGATTAGGAGTAGATTAGTGTTAGATTAGGGTTTAGTTAGTTAGTTAGATTCTAGGGTTAGATTAGAGAAGAAGATTAAAGCAAGAGATTGACATTGAAGATCCACACTTGGAGAAAGAACAAAGATTTGCAATTTCTATCTCTTCACTCTCCTTGTATTCAATTTGTATTTGGATAATGTATAATCTACTTGTGGATAATATATTCGAGTTGTCTATGACTTAAATCATATTTTAAGGTTTCAATGGAACCTAATGAGTAGTTTAATTTGATATTCCTTCCATGATGGTCTTATTTGATTACTATGTGTTTGTCTATTGCGATGTATGCTTTCATTGCTTAATTGAGTCATGACCAATTACTGTGATAACCCACATGGGATAGAAAGACGAAGTGTGGGTTTAGATCTAATCATAGTAGCGGGCGATTGTACGTTCACATGGCATTGGACGTATGATTTGTGCTTAGGATAGACATATACCGAAGCGCCGCTCGTAGTCAATAGAGGACTTGACCTTAAACCCTATTTATTTGTAAACACCATAGACATATAGGGGTTTAGATAATATGGGTGTTCACGTGCGTTCTATCATCTGTGGATTGCACGTGATATGGATTAGGTGCATCGAAAGATGGCCTTCTCTTACTTTCGTGTTCTCGGCTTACAACCTGTAATGTTCAATTTGACCTAATTGGAAGTATGTCGACTTAGATGAATCATTAGGGGAAATTGGGATCTTTTATCTTCATTATCTGATTCTACCTTAGGATTATTTATTGCATGTTTTAATTCCTTACCTAGTTAACTTAGTTTTAATTCCAACTCTTTATCGCTCATTTAAATAAGACTGAGGCGATTATGTGCTAGTGGTTTGGCGACCTTTTATATGTTAATTCTCCATGAGAACGATCTTTACTTACTCTTTATTACTTGCTGGCCGCGTATACTTACGCGAATATATTGACCGATAAATCGGCTAACACCAGGATCAAGGGAGGGTGTAGGAGATAAGTAGGATGAATAATTTTATGAACATGTGTAAGGTATATATGATATGCATATGCGTGTAATGTAATACTCTCAACTTTTGTATAAGTTGTAGCAGCGATTCCCGACTTTTGTTGTCACAAAGGGATAGTAGATGTTTATATCAATATACGCTATATAATGTAAAGTATTATGAACTAATGGAATAAATATAAATATATGTTTGATTAAGTAAATAAGTTTTCAGAATTAAGATAGTAAGTGTCTATTTGATTATATGATTGTCTGAGTTTAAGATTTCGCGTTACATTTTAAATGTTAACATTTATGCGATGAGGCATAAAATGTAAATCAATAAAGAATAATTTAAGGTTTTATTTAATCAGATAATACCGCCAAGACGACAAAATTGAAACCAAAGGGAGGAACGATCGGTGAATAATGAAGGAGGTCAAGCAAACCCAATGCAGAGTCTTGCTAATATGTTGGAACAGGCAATGTAGAATAGAGCACTAGCAGCAAGAAATCGGAGAAATAATTGATTGACAAACTTCAAAGACTTTAAGGCAGTAGGATCGCCAGAGTTTAGAGGGACAACTGACCCTATAGAAGCCCAAACTTGGGTGAAGGAGATGGAGAAGGCTTTTGTTATTGCTAGGGTAGCGGAGGAGCAAAAGATAGCTTTTGCTACCTATATGATGAAGGGGGAGGCGAATTTCTGGTGGGAGCAAATCAAACTAGAGCCGGAGAAGAATTGGTAACATGGACTAGGTTCAAGGAACTGTACTTCGAGAATTACTTCTCGTCCAATATGCAAGCCAGGATGGAGGTTAGGTTGTTAGAGTTGAAGCAGGAAAATATAATAGTTTCAAAAAATGCCGCGAAATTTAATGAGTTAGTTAGATTCGCTCCACACCAAGTGGACACAGAAGCAAGGAAGGCAAGAAGGTTTAAGCATGGCCTAAAACCCTGACTCTACAACAAGGTTGCAGTGTTGAAGATTGATTCTTACGGATCACTTTTGGAAAAGGCTATTATAGCCGAATGAGGAAATGAGGCCATGAGCCTCTGTAATAAGGAAAAGAAGAATAAGGTTAAAATCGAGGGAACTATCAAAGTTGAGGGAAGCAGTGGAACGTTAGCAATAGCTGGTCCAACTCCACCAAATAAACCAACCGCAAGGACCTTCAATATGATGGTTCAAGATACGGTAGCAGCCGGAGATGGAGTTCCAGGTATGATTCTGATCAATTATATCAATGTATATACTTGATTAGGATATAACCTATTTTTTTATATACCGTAAGATTGTTAAGATAAGTACGTTTACCTTTGTGAATCTTAGGAACACTTGAATATAGACATACAAAAGACAATTTCAGGAAAAGATATATATTATAATAATAACTCGTTAATTAAAGGATTTTGAAGGAGGAATTTTAGTTCTGTTGGAAACTACCATAATTGGTGCAAGCAGACCGTAAGCAATGGATCAAGACGCGCAGCAGTTTCGGACTCGTAATACAGAATCTTTTAAGGAGGGGAGAATGTAGTAATTAAAAAAAAATTAATAAATAAAACTCTAAGGATAGACATAAAATTTAGCGTATGATAATGGTGATTCCGGGGACGGAATCCTTATAAGGAGGGGAGAATGTAAGTACTGAGAATTTTATACGACTATAATTTTATGAATAATTTTTTTATATATTACTATTTTATTAACTATTATCATTATTGTTATCAGCAACATTTTGAACATTTACGATATGAATTAAGCAAGTTAGTCAATTTAATGATTATGAGCTGACTAAGAAAGGAAGCTAAAATGAATAACTGATCAAAACCCTAATTTGAATTTCAAATAGGGATTTGAATATTAATACATTTGTTATTGTATTTAAGATGATATGTATGTACATTATGTGATTAATGTTAACTGATTAATTATTGATATGAATTATATATAGGAATTATATGATTATGTGAGTATTTAAATATGATAAGAATTTATCAACAATGATAAATGTGTTATGGATTATGCGGAATAATGTATGTGGCTAAATAAATATATATATTATTTAAATGTGTATATATTTAATTAACATATAAAGAGAGTTAATAATAAAGATTTGTAACCTAATATATATTGTAGAAATGTGAGTTAAATAACCTAAAGGTTATAATATGAAAGAATGTTAGTATTTAAAATATATACTAACCCTAAGAGATTTATTTTATACATCTCTATTAGTTAATTTTATAACTTAAGTAAAGCAAGTCTAATTGGATTATAGAATTAAATGTATATAACGTGATTATTTAAATTACAAATGAGTAAGTGTAAACCCTAATTAAATAAATAGGGAAGGATAAAAGTAAAGTATTGGACCTAATCTAATTTACATAGTCCAAAAAATTATTTAGGAAGTCCAAAAGAATTAAGGAATTAGCCCAAACTTTAGCCACTTGTTAAGGGATTTTTGGACATTTGATGTAATAACCAGGAATTTCAAGTCACTTTATATGTATATATATTATTGATATTTAAAACTTTGTGCTATATAGTGATTTAATATGTGATAACATATGTGAAGTGGTGTATGGCTAAATAAATATATATACTATAGTTATGGATATATATATATATATATATATATATATATATATATATATATATATAGATTTCATTAAAAAGGAAAGTTTCATAACCTAATTATACATTAGGTGAGATAATTAAATAACCTAAGGGATATGGTAATAATGAATAGTTAGTATTTAATATTTATACTAACTTAAGTGGATTATTTTATTATTGCAAGTGATTAATAATTTTAAACCTAATTATAGTAAACCTAGTTAGAATACAAGTTAAAGAGATATGTGTAAGTAATTATATCCAAGATTAAAAATAAAAATCCTTAATAAACAATTAGGGTAATATATATTAAAATTATTAAACTATGTTTATTATATGGTCCAAAAAATTAATTAGAAAGCCCACAATAATTAAATTGGAAGTCCAAACTTTAGCCCAATTGTTAAGGGACATTTTGGACATTTGATTAATCAAATTTGGCATTTAAAAATAAAGCAAAATTAAGGGCAAAAAGGGGGGATATGGCCGGATTTTTCATTCCAAAAATGGCCTTGTGATGTGATAATTTAGTTGCTAATTATGTTAACTAATCTCCTTATCCACTCCACCCCCTTATGTGTCAAGCTCCCATTGGTTGAAAATCTTGATTAGGAGATTTTTGTAATCCTAAAAGATAAGATTAAAAGTGATAATGGTAATTATCTAGTGGGTAAAAGAAGTATGGGGGATAATAGCTAGATATATGGTGTATCTAATTTTTACTTAACAAAACAACTAACACTTCACTTAATTTCATTTTTTCATTTTCATTTCTTCTTCCTTTCACTTCTTAGCATAACAAAAGAAAGAACAAGAGTGAGAGAGAGAGAGAGAGAATGGCCGAAATATTGAGAGAAAAAGAGAGGAGAGCTTTCATCATTCATGCATCCAAAGTTTCTTAACTACTTTGGAAAGAAAAGAAGGCTTGCTAGAAAATCAAGGTAAACCCTAAACTAATCTTTTCTTCTTGTTAGTCTGCTTAATTTTTCAAAGATTTAGAGGGGTAGTGTTCTAAGACTCAAGAACCCTTAGATCTTTATGTTTCATATAAGGATATAACCCTCTTGAGTGTTAGAATGAAGATCCATAGAAGAAATGAACTTATGTTCATAAAGGATGAAAAACCCTAGCATTTCTTCACTTAGATCACCCATAACTTGAGATCTACACCTCCGATTTGTGATCCGTCAAATGGGGGCTCTAGATATGTAAGTTAAGTACTTAACCCAAGTGGTAGAACACAAATCCAATAATTTTTGAAGTCTTGGGGGCTGTTTTCCCAAAACAGTTCAGGTATAGAACATAAGGCTTTAAAATCCTAAAAGCCTACTTACTCATTTTTCCTAAGGCTATTTCGGCCAGTTCTTCATCTTTTAAAAATCTAGGAAAAATCACAAAGGTACCTTAAGAAGTTATCTACATGTTGGAAAAAGAACGGACACGTTTCGATGTGTATTTTGTGTGTAATGGTTTTTCCCGTGAAGGACTCCTAAATATTCTTACCCGGATTCCTCACTGTGTATAGCTTGGAAAACTTTGAAATTTATACATTATATGTATATATGTTATGAGAGCGTACCCTGAAAGATTCAGAATTTTCTAAGCAAAACTCGATTTATGCAAAATGTAACAATATTCGGAGGTTTCGAGTACTTTAAATACAGTAAATCACTTTCTAAAATTCCAGGAAAATTTTGAATCATTGTTGGATCATATACTATCCAGATATAGAAGATAATAATTTTCAGAATCTGTTTGCTATTTTTTCATAATAATGTTATAGTTATGGTTAAAATAAAATAAATGGTTAAATGTTGTCATAAATGAGGAAAATAGGATGTTAAAGCTTAGGTACTCCTATTATAGTGTAATCTGACCTATGTGAGGTATTTTGGTAATTTATTATGATAAATAATATTTATGACTTTTTATGAGTATTAAAAAAGTTGTTTAATAAAGGGTAAAACAATTAAAATAAATTATTTATTTGCTTAATAACTTATTAGAATGTTACTATGATATTTGTAATATAAGAATATAATATTTTTAAGTAAATAAAAATATTAAGATTTAAAACTTTATTAAAATATTATTAAATGGCTAATAATATTAGATTAAAATATTATTAAAAGATTAATAATATTAGATTAAATTATTATTGGATGATTAAAATATTATTAAGTAAATAATAATATTTAAAATTAAATAAAATATTATTAAAAATGTAATAAAATTAGTAAATAAATAAAATATTATTAAAAGGTTAATAATATTAGTAAATGAATAAAGTATTATTAATTGATTAATAATACTAAAGAATAAGTAAGGTATTATTAAATTAATAATATTAATGCATGATTAAAATATTATTAAGAGGATTAATAATATTAGTAAAGTGTTAAAATATTATTAAGATGTTAATAATATTAGTAAACGAATAAAAGTGTTATTAGTGGACTAATAATACTAAGAGGTGAATTAAATATTATCAAGATTAACAATATTAAGTGAATTAAAGGTAGTTGTTATTTAATAGTAATATTATCGAGGCATGCTAATATTTCTAAGAATTAAATGTAATATGTAATATCTATGTGATTACATAATGTATTATTATGCTATGGCTAATTGAAAGAATAACTATAGGTCTCTCAAAGGAAGATAATTAAATTGTCTAGCGGATAGAATTTAATTGCGTAGCAGTAGCCTACAAATAAGACAAGTTCTCTAACTCAAACTCGAGTTATTATTTTTGAAGCATGTTAGTGAATAATTATTGTTGATTATTCACATCTATACTGATTATTGAGATTCACACTTTGTGCAATTGAATTCCTGTTCTATTATTATTGAACTGTGAATTAAATTAAAGTTCTTTCATTCATGAACTGTTTATGAGATAGATCTATGCTAATTGTATCAGCTAAATCAAGCATGTCTAAATTTTTTAAATCAAATGTGTTTTAAAAGTTATTCTTATTAAATTGATATGGTAAGAACTCTTGGCTGAGAAAATGACGAATTTGATTAAAGCATGATATTAATGTCGGATTATTAAATGTTTATGCATAAATCACGGGGTGTGAAAGGCTGATCCCCTTGATTACCAAAACTTATTAAAAGGTCCAGTTTAAATGCTGAGAACCTTGGCAAATGTTCAGGTTTATTTCAAACCACTCAGTACCTGTTGTTTAATTATTCAAATATTCAGCTGTTGACTATTAATTCATGTTCCTTCACAATTTTATACTGTTGTTGAATATTGAAAGCGAAACTTCTTTCTAATCATGATATATCTCCCTTGTGTATAAACTTGCTAAGCAAATTAGTTGCTTACCCTTGCTATATCATGACATTTATTTCAGTTAAAGCAGAAACGTACGAAGGGGACAAAGGAAAAGGGAAGATTCAAGAGTCGATGTTTGAGAAGACTTATGTACTAGTTTATTTTAAATGCTATTTGGTTATGTAAACTCTTATTAATATTAAGAGTACGTTTTAAGTTAAGGTTAAAGAACCTTGGGACTATGATTGTAAGACTTTATTACTATTATGATAAACAAGGTATGTTTATTATTCCGCATTAGTTAGAAAGTATGTTTGTTGTTGAGTATCGTGAACATCGAATTCGAGGTTAGAAAACCCGATTTTGGGGGTGTCACATTTGAGTCAGCAAAATATTACATTAAAATTAAACCAAATGTGGAGGAGAAATGGCCCAATATTTTGGCCCAAAGAAGATGGAGAGAGAGCATGTGGGTTAATCATTTTGCTTCACAATTTTGCCTAACTTACAACACACTCAAGCCATGAGTCCAATTTTTATTTACACAACACTTATAACCAAGTGTGCAAGCAACATTTTGTTAAACCTTGCAAGCAACCACATAATAATGAGAGAGAAAGATATATAGCAAGAGTGATTAGGAGACAATATAGATATATCTATTTCATATCTATACGCTTTACAAACAAACAAAACCCGTCTTATTTCTCTCTCATCTCTCATTTTACATTTAGCTAACAAAAAGAAAAACCAAGAGAGAGAGAGAGAGGAGGGTTTTCGGCCAGCCTTAGAGGAGAGAGAGGGAGATTTTTTGCAAGCCATCTAGTCCATAATCAAACCCTAGAAAGAAGAAGAAAGAAAATCAAGCAAAGGTATACAAATTTTAACTTTAATTTATTTATTTCCTTTTGTTTTGGTTTGATTTTAATGATATAAAGTTTATGATCTAAAGATATAAAACCTTAGATCTATGTGTTAATAAGTGTTTTATAGTTAGATCTATCACTTTTGAGTGTCAAAAGTTAGATCTAAAGTAAGAAAATGAAAACTATATTTTGTAAACTAGAAAACCCTAACTTTTTACTACTTTGTAAGCTTATAACTTGAGATCTATAACTTTGTTTTATGATCCGTCAAAGAGGTGTGCTAGATATATAAGTTAACTACTAAACCTAAGTGGTAGCACTCAAATACAATGTGTTTACAAGTCGTGGTAACTATTTTAGTCAAAATAATCTGGGTAAAGAACGAAAAGTGTATATAACTCGCTGACCAGTCACTTCCATGGACAGTTTCATCATTTTTTTTCTTTAAAAATTCCAGGAAATTTTGAGGTGATACTATGATAAGTTATGTGACTCCTGTAAAAATTTGGGAATTTCTAGCCAAGTTGAATGAGAGTTATTGCTTCTACGGTAAAGGACTATGTTTAAATGTATACCCTAAATAACTCTTTGTGTGTAACTTAGAAAATTATGAAATTTTAATTGGAAGTATATATATATATATATATGTTAGGAACATACCCTGTAAAGTTCAGACTTTTCTGAAAAAGATTCAATTTATGATAAATGTAGCAAGATATGGCTATTTTGGACTATTTAAATATAGTAAATGGCTTTTAAAAATTTTGGGAAAAATATATTTTCATAAAGGGACTGTATTCAGTTGATTTCCAGAAAAAAAAAATATTTAAAGATGTTTTGGTATTTTTCATAGAAATGATGATGTTATGAATAAATAAATTAAATTAATTATGTAATGTCAAAAATTAGGAAAATAGAATTTTATGACTTGATAACCCAATATAAGATATATACAGATTGTTACAAGGTATTTTGTTCTATGTTGATGAAATATTATGATTATGGCATTGTAAGATGGTTAAATGAATTAATTAATAAAGGTAAACAATTAAAATAAATTATTTATTGATTTAATAAATGATTCAAATGATAAATATGGAGAAGTAAAGTTATTTTAAATATAGTATGTTGAAATATGCTATATTAGGTATATAATATGTTAAAAAGGGGAATCTAGTTTACTAGATTGAAATCTATTTTGAATCCAGTTTGCTGGATTAGAATCCAGTTTGCTTGATTGGAATCCAGTTTGCTGGATTGACCATCAGGTTGCTGCATTGGTCTGTTTGGATAATCCAGGTTGTTGGATTGGTCTGTTTGGATAATCCAAGTTACTGGATTGGTATGTTTAGTCAATCCAGGTTGTTGGATTGGTAATTCAGGTTGCTGGATTGGTTATCAAGGTTGCTGGATTGGCAATGCAGTTTGCTGGATTGGTTATATAGTTTACTAAATTATAAATAAGAACTTGTAAATGAAAGATTAAGTGTTAATCCATAATTTAAATCTAAAGTAGTGGTACAGTCGTACTCTTTAATGGTTGATGTATAGTAGCTGGGCTAAACGATTCCTTCAGGGAGTGGAGGTATGTACGAACTAGCTACCAATCTAACTCGCTGTGAAAAATAGTGTAGACGAGACGAGAAACTAGTTTAATGATTGTTTGTGGAAAACCACTTAGCGTACTATATTGAACACTGTTAAAGACTCGATGTGTGCTAAGTTTAGAATTGTGAATACGTATGGTATTAATGTGTTATCTAATGTTTGATTATGTGATTACATGTTAGATAATTTACTTATAAAGTAGTAGTATTATGAAGAATAATGTGATATACTGATTGCAAGAATAATATTATTAATGATATGTCCTTGTATTAAAGATAAAACTATATTGCGTAGCACTAAGCAACGATCAAGGCAAGTATCCTAACCCTTGCATTTACTTTATGCAATGGATCTTGTAAGCAAGTTTCTATACACTTTTATTATGCAAATATTCTGTATATAGCTTTTAATTCTGTGCAAGCCAGTTCTTGAACAGTATTCAATTTATTCATTGAATACCAGTATTTTATTATTGTCTTTATATGATTCATATATAATCAAAAATTGTTATGTTCTTTATAAGATGAGTTTGGTTATGCAAATGTCCTCACTTGTATAAATTGTTGTATTTGAACAAGTGTTGATACATACTATTGAATTTCGATATGTATACAGGGTTTAAAAGTTGTCTAAGCTATTTGACTCTGCTAGACATAGTTGTAAAGGTATCATTGAATATTATAGTTTATGATAAAGTCGTCCAACTGAATTTCTTTAGTTCGGACTCTAGACTGAGTATAAACATCTCAAAATTGAGCTAAAGGCGGTTATGATGAAGGCATATGTCGTTCCAGTAAGTAGTGTTGATCAATACAAGGCATACATGCTGATCACCCAACGTGTCCGTAAGACATGACGGTTTGCAGATGAATTTCTGTACAAACCTTTTCAAACTTGAAAACAATGGTTCAAGGTCTATTGATCGCTTAGCATTTATAGTCACTACTTCGTTTCAAAAATGTAAATGGTTTGATATGTTGTTAAGAATTATTTCAAATGGCTTCACAACTATTGATTCATTGTAGAAGTATACCTCAAAGAAAACATTTATTCTTCCAGCTGTTGTTGATTAATTGTTATTACCTTGCTGAGCAATTAAATGCTCATTCTTGCTTTAAATTAAATATTTTTTGCTAAGCGAGATCGACCGGAACATTCTGGAAAGGACAAGGGAAAGGGGCAGCTGAAGGAATAGGTTATAAGGTGTTATTTGTAATAACTGGAGTTATGTAGTACGATATTATGATACTTATCATGTAAAAAAGTACTTGAGGGTCGTCGTACCTGGGGATTAGACAAATTTGATATAATTTTTAAGTTTTTAATATATTAAGTAGTTCGAATGAATGGTATCGTGTAGCACCAAGTATGAGTTTCAAGTATCCAGATTTGGGGGCGTCATAACCAACAAACTAGTTTCCCGTCTCGTCTACACTGTCTTCAACAATGAGTTAGATCGGTTGCTATTTCGTATTAACTGTCGTTCTCTGACGAAATTGTTTAACCCAGATACTATATCTCGACAATTATAGACTACGATTGTACTACAACTTAGACTTAACTTACCCGAAATATTATAACTATAATGTTCGTTAAGTTAATCCTCATTTTATATCTTACAATGTCCGGCCCATTTGACTCGGAACGTTATTCAAGTTATTATTGTTAACTCGGCTTGTTAAACGTTTACACGTTATCCATTACTCTTCATTCTTTTATGTTCAAACTGTGACGCCCCCCAGAATAGGTCCAGTCAACCCAACCTATTCTGAGTCGCCAAATACATGGTACAGAATTCAAATACAAACTTTATATCATACGGTCGTGCAAAATACGACCACACAACTGTGAGTGTCAATACAAATATGTAGAAAATATTAATATTCAAACTAAGTCCTCATTACAATTATTATCACACTATTTATCAGAAATAGTGAGGACTACTACTGCTCTAACTCGGACCATCACTCTGTCCCCCGACTAGTTCCCGCAACATTCTCATTTCCTGAAGAGGACAACAGATGAAAAGGGTGAGCTCAACTAGCTCAGTAAAGAATATTATGACTAAGATAATGGAAAACAAATTATCGTTAGTCTTTAACAAATCAGATAAAATATAATGAACATCCAACTTAGATCAATATTCGCAGCAGAAATAACAATTCATTAGAAGAGTTAAGTAGAGAATGAAGTCTACTATCTTCTATGATTTAAAAGTCCATCATCAATATTTTATCCCTGTAACATCAATCAATATACATCTCGAATCAAATATTCATCTTTGCACTACAGGCCAAAGATATTCATTTGTATCATCAGTGGTCATGTTCATCTCAACACCTGTCATCTTTGCACTACAGGCCAAAGATATTCATCAGGTAATCATTCATCTTTGCTCTACAGGCCAAAGATATTCAGTTATATCACCACTTAGAACTGAGGATGATGAAAAACTATATAAATAACGAATCCAATGAAATAAAGGATAAGATTAAGGATTCGTATTTTAGTTTATCAAAGTTCAAGAACATTCCATAATAATACTTTGTGGGGCAAAATTCAAGAATAAAGCTCAAAACTTAGATCCAATCAAAGATAAGAACTTTAACAAGTAATTTGGACAAATAAAAGAAAATTTAGTTTTTCCGTGAATAGTGCCGTATACGTGAATAGTGCCGTATACGTGAATAGTAACCCCGACAGAAAAAGTAAGAATTTCATAACAAAATCCATGCCAATATTTTGATATAATGATATTAAAAAGAATAACATCATTTACGAAAGAAAATAACATCCCTTACCTCAAAAGAACAATAGTTCTGACTGGAATATCGGATATAATACCGAAGAAAACTTGCACTGAATAGCAACACTCAAAGTATTGAACTAATCACAAAAATACGCTCGATATTATAGAGAGAGAAAACTTCTGATTCTGGTGTGATTTTCAATTCTAACCTAAGCACCCTATTTATAGGAAAAACTTAGGATGCCAAAGGAGACTAAAATATTAAAATATTATTATTTTCAAAAACATTTCGTCGCCTGGCGAATAAAAAAATTTCAACAAAAGTGGGGCCCACCCATTAAAAAAATATATATTTTCCGAAACTTCAATAATTCATAACAAATAGCCCCTTTGTCAGAAAAATACAAATTCTATGTCCTCCCATAGGAAATTTAATTCTCTACAACTTTGTAGAAGCAAGTTTTTCCAAATTCCAAACATAAATTATCCGAAATCCATAAACAGATGATTTCTCACACCAAAATACTGATAAAAACACATCAGCACTAATTCATTCTTTAATATCCACAAAATAAATATTTCCTTATCATATAAATCAATAATTAATTATTCACAAATAATATTACAGAACTACAATATTGACAACCAGGTCGTTCCCAAGAAAGAGGGGGCCTTCCGATAAAGACTTCTCCTTACTGGCGCGCAATTAAATAACCCCTCCTAGACAGAACTTCCTTAGACATTGTCAATAATGCTATATAATAATATTATTCAAATAATATGAATTATTGAGTTGATAATGTGAAATACTGTGCAATGACAATTATTGAATCAATAATACCAAAATATCAACTGTAGCCATTATTGAATCAATCATATAAAATAGCAACGTAGCAATTATTGAGTCAATAAAATATCAATGTAACAATTATTGAGTCAATAATATAAAATATCAACGTAGCAATTATTGAGTCAATAATATAAAATATTGAACAGTAATTACTGTAACAATAATTGAGTAAGTTCCTTCTCACGTAAGACTCAATAATTCGAAATACTGTGTAATACCGTGTGCTACTGTGCAACACCGCGTACTGTATTTTAACCACCGGGTATTTCAACAGTACTAACGGTAACAACTACGCCGTTATTTATAAAAAGGTTATTTCTGTCGCTTTCTATATCCGACAGTTATTCCGTTGTGGGGCCCACAAATAGCTGCGCCGTCGTACAAATATTCCCCGACAACAAGAATATTCCACGACCAAACGAATATTCCCCGACAACAAGAATATTTTATAACCACTTGCTCATTTTAAAAATATTTGCACATTTCACCCATAACTTTCACATTTATCAATCAACACCTTACTATTTCGAAATAATATAAAGAAAATTAAATCTTTATTCATAAAAGTTGGGGTCTTACAACCTCCCCTCCTTATGAAATTTCGTCCTCAAAATTGACGTACGTACCTGGTATGTCGAAAAGGTGAGGATACCTCGCTTTCATTTTCGATTCCAATTCCCTGGTCATTTCCTCAATAGCCTGGTTTCTCCACAAAACTTTAACTTGAGGTATAATTTTCGAGCGTAGGACATACTCCTTTCTATCCAAGATCTTGACAGGTACCTCCTCGTACGTTAAATCTTCAGCTATCTCGTCTAGTTCTAACTCAATAATGCGGTTTGGATCCTTCACATATTTACGTAACACGGATATGTGAAACACGTTATGAACACGAGACATGCTTGGAGGTAAAGCGAGTCTATAGGCCACATTTCCTATTCGGTCAAGAATCTCAAATGGACCAATGAATCGTGGGTTGAGCTTTCCTCTCTTCCCAAACCTCGTAACTCCCTTCCATGGAGCAATACGTAATAACACATGGTCTCCAACATTAAATTCCACGTCCTTTCGATGAAGATCTGCATAACTCTTTTGTCGATCTTGTGCTATTTGTATACGTTGTCGGATTATTTGGATCTTTTCCGTAGTCATACGTACTAACTCCAGTCCCAACAATGTTATTTCACCCACCTCGTTCCAACATACTGGAGAGCGACACTTTCTCCCACACAACGCTTCGAATGGAGCCACGCCTATACTTGCCTGATAACTGTTGTTGTAGGAGAATTCCACCAATGGTAAATACTTATCCCAACTCCCTTTGAAGTCTAGAACACAGAGTCTCAATAGATCTTCAAGAGTTTGGATAGTCCTTTTCGATTGTCCGTCTGTTTGAGGATGATAAGCCGAACTGAATCGTAAATCCGTGCCCATAGCTTTCTGCAAACTGATCCAAAATCGTGAAGTAAATCTGGGATCACGATTCGAAACTATGGATACTGGCATGCCATGCAATCTCACAATCTCATTCACGTACATATGAGCAAGACGTTCAAGGGAATAAGTCTCTCGTATCGGCAAGAAATGAGCAGACTTGGTTAATCTATCAACAATAACCCAAATCGCATCTATGCCTTGAGAAACCTTGGGAAGACCCGTAACGAAATCCATCGTAATATGTTCCCACTTCCATTTTAGAATCTCCAGTGGTTGCAATGGACCCTTCGGTACTTGATGCTCTGCCTTTACACGTTGACAAGTTAAACATCTCGAGATGAACTCCGCGATCTCTCTCTTCATATTGCTCCACCAAAATGTATGTCGAAGATCAAGATACATTTTAGTACTCCCAGGATGGATCGCAAACGGTGTGTTATGTGCCTCCATCATGATTCTATGCTTCAAGTCAAAATCGTTAGGAACACAAAGTCTGGAGTTGACTCGAAGTATTCCCTTTTCATCGATTCTTGCTTCTGGAATGGCACCTTCTTGCACCTTCTTCTTCATCTTCATCAGCTCCGCATCCGTAGCTTGAGCAGCTTTAACTTTATCAATCAAAGCTGGTTCTACGCGTATACTTGACATCATCGCATTCGTTTCCACATATGATCTTCTACTCGACGCGTCAGCTACCACGTTCGCTTTTCCAGGATGGTATTGGATGGTATGATCGTAATCTTTCAATAGCTCAAGCCAACGACGTTGCCGCATGTTGAGTTCCTTCTGAGTGAAGAAATATTTAAGGCTCTTATGATCCGTATAAATCTCTACTTTCTCCCCGTACAGGTAATGTCTCCAGATCTTCAACGCGAAAACGACTGCCAACTCTAGATCATGAGTAGGATAATTCCTCTCATATTCTTTGAGTTGTCGCGAGGCATAGGCTATGACTTTTCCATGTTGCATGAGAACACATCCTAACCCTTTGCCCGAAGCATCGCTGTAGATAACAAATCCATCTGAACCAGATGGTATTGTCAGAACAGGTGCCGAAATAAGTCTCCTCTTGAGCTCTTGGAAGCTCTTCTCGCATTCCTCGCTCCAAACGAATTTTGTATCTTTTCGAGTCAACTGAGTTAATGGAGTAGCGATTCGAGAAAATCCCTCTACGAACCTCCGATAATAACCAGCTAAGCCCAGAAAGCTTCGTACTTCGGTCACCGACTTAGGTTGCTCCCAGCTTTGTATTGCTTCAATCTTCGCCGGGTCAACAGATACTCCACGTTTCGATACCACGTGCCCAAGAAATGCTACTTCCTCAAGCCAGAACTCGCATTTCTTCAGCTTGGCATATAGCTTGTTCTCACGAAGCTTTTGAAGTACTAACTTCAAATGGTGTTCATGATCCTCACGGCTTTTAGAATAAATGAGGATGTCATCAATAAAGACAAAAACGAATTGATCCAAATATTCCTTAAATACACGGTTCATCATATCCATGAAAGTAGCAGGAGCATTAGTCAATCCAAAAGACATGACTAAGAACTCATAATGCCCGTACCGTGTTCTGAAAGAAGTCTTTAGAATATCCTCAGTTTTAATCTTCAACTGATGATATCCAGAACGAAGATCTATCTTTGAAAAGAATTGCGCTCCTTGCAACTGGTTGAACAGGTCATCAATACGAGGTAACGGATACCTATTCTTGATGGTGACATGGTTCAACTCCCGATAGTCAATACAAAGTCGCATACTCCCGTCTTTCTTCTTTACGAATAAAACAGGAGAACCCCAAGGAGACGTACTAGGATGAATAAAACCGATATCTAACAATTCTTGTAATTGAATCTTTAACTCCTGAAGTTCAATAGGAGCCATTCGATATGGGGTTTTAGAAATGGGTTTTGTACCGGGTTCAAGGTCAATAAAGAATTCAACTTCATGTTCTGGGGGTAGACCGGGAAGTTCTTCGGGAAATACATCAGGGAACTCATTAACAATGGAAATATTATTCAAATCTGATGTATTCTAATTTAGATCGGTGACATGAGCTAAGAAAGCTTGACATCCATTTTTCAATAAACGAATAGCTTTATGATTTGAAATGATATTGACTGATTTTAGTGGTTTGGTGATTTGGATTCGCACAACAGGTTGATTAGGAATATGAAAACTAACAACCTTACGAAAACAATCAATTTTGGCATGGTAAGTGGTTAACCAGTCAATTCCTAAAATCACTTCAAATGTAAGTATTTTCAAAGATATAAGATCAACAGGTAAGGTAAGGGTACCAATCTGAATCAAGCAAGATTTGTAAACTGTAGATGTAACAAAGGTTTCTCCCAATGGAGTTTCAACAAATAAGTCAAAGTCCAATTTATCAGAAATCAAGTTCAAACGTTGAGCACAAGCAAGTGAAATAAAAGAATGGGTAGCACCGGTATCTAACAAGGTGTAAACTTCGCAAGAGTTTATGATGAGCTTACCCGTAATCACCTCGTGCGGATTCCTTTCGTTTTGGGCTGTTACGACAAAAGCTCTTCCAGGAATCACCGACTTTGACTTGTCTGCAACCGCCTTTGGAATCACCACCCCCGCTGGACTTGGTTTAGCAATAGGACAATCTCGAGCTATATGTCCTTCTTTTCCACAGTTATAACATGCTTTGAACTGTTGTGGGCAGTTTGGGCTTATGAGTCCCTTTTTCCCGCACTTATAGCATACGACTGGTGGTCGTTCTCCTCCCCTCGAAACAGTTGATGCTGGTGCTGATGTCGACGTCTTCACGTTCTCATTGTTGTACCTTCTCTTCTTGAAATCTCCCCCCGATTCACTTCTTCTACTATCATGGCCACGATAACCACCGGAGTGGTTACCGCTTCTGTCATACTTTCCTCCTCGCTGGTTGTCATTGCTCCGATGACTGCTGCCACCGGTACGACCTTGGTTGTGGTCCCTCGGTTGAACATAATCATTATCTCGTTCTAATAACTGGGCCCTGTTTACTACATCCGAATATAAAGAAAATTTATGAGAAATGAGGTATTGACGTATTTCGGGTTTCAAACCTCTTAGAAACATCCGCGTCATACGTTCCTCATTCTCCACCAAATGAGGTGCAAACCTGGACAGCTCCGCGAACTTAGCCTCGTACTGGGATACCGTCATGTTATTTTGTTCGAGTCTAATAAATTCTACTTCCTTCATATGACGAATACTTTCAGGAAAGTACTTGTCATTAAACAATTTCTGGAACGCTTCCCAAGACATCTTGAGTGCGGCAGGCTGGGTACGCTTCACGGATTCCCACCAATAATCTGCCTCTCCACGGAACATAAACGTGGCGAATGGAACCTTCTGTTCCTCCGTGCATCCCAAGACATCAAATATCTTGGTAATTTGTTTAATCCACGTCTCCGCCTTGATCGGATCTGGCTTTCCCAGAAACTCTGGTGGTCCCAATTCTTTGAACTGCTTGGCAGTGACAACTCGCGTGTTGTTATTATCTCCACCTGTATGTTGCACACGAGTCTCCCTCGTCTGGTTTTGCATGAACTGCAAAAAACTTCTAAACATCTCATCGTTTATCGTCTGACCAGCGTTGTTTTTAGGATGAACATTGCCTTCTTGTTGCACGTTCTCCTGGTTAACGATTAAAGGTGTCTCCACAGTCTCATTCACTTCGTTGTTAACATTCTCAGCTGCCATTCTCAAATACTGCCATAAAACAAGGGTTAATTAAACAAATTAACATATCACATATTAACCCTATGCTCCGACTGACCAATTAAATACCACATAAGCTTAGGTAGGACACACTAGTGAAGGATTTACTCGTCTCTCCCCTCCTAGTTCTATTCCCCGATCTTCGTCAGAGATCATATCCCTAAGCTCTGATACCAACTGTGATGCCCCCAGAATAGGTCCAGTCAACCCAACCTATTCTGAGTCGCCAAATACATGGTACAGAATTCAAATACAAACTTTATATCATACGGTCGTGTAAAATACAACCACACAACTGTGAGTGTCAATACAAATATGTAGAAAATATTAATATTCAAACTAAGTCCTCATTACAATTATTATCACACTATTTATCAGAAATAGTGAGGACTACTACTGCTCTAACTCGGACCATCACTCTGTCCCCCGACTAGTTCCCGCAACATTCTCATTTCCTGAAGAGGACAACAGATGAAAAGGGTGAGCTCAACTAGCTCAGTAAAGAATATTATGACTAAGATAATGGAAAACAAATTATCGTTAGTCTTTAACAAATCAGATAAAATATAATGGACAACCAACTTCGATCAATATTCGCAGCGAAAATAACAATTCATTAGAAGAGTTAAGTAGAGAATGAAGTCTACTATATTCTATGATTTAAAAGTCCATCATCAATAATTTATCCCTGTAACATCAATCAATATACATCTCGAATCAAATATTCATCTTTGCACTGCAGGCCAAAGATATTCATTTGTATCATCAGTGGTCATGTTCATCTCAACACCTGTCATCTTTGCACTACAGGCCAAAGATATTCATCAGGTAATCATTCATCTTTGCTCTACAGGCCAAAGATATTCAGTTATATCACCACTTAGAACTTAGGATGATGAAAAACCACATAAATAACGAATCCAGTGAAATAAAGGATAAGATTAAGGATTCGTATTTTAGTTTATCAAAGTTCAAGAACATTCCATAATAATACTTTGTGGAGCAAAATTCAAGAATAAAGCTCAAAACTTAGATCCAATCAAAGATAAGAACTTTAACAAGTAATTTGGACAAATAAAAGAAAATTTAGTTTTTCGACGAATAGTGCCGTATACGTGAATAGTAACCCCGACGGAAAAAGTAAGAATTTCATAACAAAATCCATGCCAATATTTTGGTATAATGATATTGAAAAGAATAACATCATTTACGAAAGAAAATAACATCCCTTACCTCAAAAGAACAATACTTCTAACTGAAATATCGGATATAATACCGAAGAAAACATGCACTGAATAGCAACACTCAAAGTATTGAAATACTCACAAAAATACGCTCGATATTATAGAGAGAGAAAACTTCTGATTCTGGTGTGATTTTCAATTCTAACCTAAGCACCCTATTAATAGGAAAAGCTTAGGATGCCAAAGGAGACTAAAATAATAAAATATTATTATTTTCAAAAAAATTTTGCCGCCTGGCGGCTAAAAAAATTTTCAACAAAAGTGGGGCCCACCCATTAAAAAAAATATATATTTTTCGAAACTTCAATAATTCATAACAAATAGCCCCTTTGTCAGAAAAATACAAATTCTATGTCCTTCTATAGGAAATTTAATTCTCTACAACTTTGTAGAAGGAAGTTTTTCCAAATTCCAAACATAAATTATACGAAATCCATAAACAGATGATTTCTCAGCACTAATTCATACTTTAATATCCACAAAATAAATATTTCCTTATCATATAAATCAATAATTAATTATTCACAAATAATATTACAGAACTACAATATTGACAACCAGGTCGTTCCCAAGAAAGAGGGGGCCTTCCGATAAAGACTTCTTCTTACTGGCGCGCAATTAAATAACCCCTCCTAGACAGAACTTCCTTAGACATTGTCAATAATGCTATATAATAATATTATTCAAATAATATGAATTATTGAGTTGATAATGTGAAATACTGTGCAATGATAATTATTGAATCAATAATACCAAAATATCAACTGTAGCCATTATTGAATCAATCATATAAAATAGCAACGTAGCAATTATTGAGTCAATAAAATATCAATGTAACAATTATTGAGTCAATAATATAAAATATCAACGTAGCAATTATTGAGTCAATAATATAAAATATTGAACAGTAATTACTGTAACAATAATTGAGTAAGTTCCTTCTCACGTAAGACTCAATAATTCGAAATACTGTGCAATACCGTGTGCTACTGTGCAACACCGCGTACTATATTTTAACCACCGGGTATTTCAACAGTACTAACGGTAACAACTACGCCGTTATTTATAAAAAGGTTATTTCTGTCGCTTTCTATATCCGACAGTTATTCCGTTGTGGGGCCCACAAATAGCTGCGCTGTCGTACGAATATTCCCCGACAACAAGAATATTCCACAACCAAACGAATATTCCCCGACAACAAGAATATTTTATAACCACTTGCTCATTTTAAAAATATTTGCACATTTCACCCATAACTTTCACATTTATCAATCAACACCTTACTATTTTGAAATAATATAAAGAAAATTAATTTTTATTCATAAAAGTTGGGGTCTTACACAAACCATACACGGCGTGTATGTAAGCACATTTAACTTCCGTGTACACTTAACACCTTTACGTCGGTTTAAGTGTTTTACGTTTACTTGTCTTCCTACGTTCCGTTATCCGATTCACACTCGAACTTTCATTCATCTTATTTCCGCTCTTTATGGCTTATTAACATTCATATGTCATAAATGGACTCTCGTAAATCGTCGTTAGACACAACGACAAACGAAACCTTAATCGCTTCTCTAAGTCGCACACATTTTAACTGGATTACCGTTATCGGACTCTGTATAGAAATTACATAAGTTTTATCTTTATTTCTTAACATTCTCATATGTCACACCTCTATTACATATCATGTAACCTTAAGGCACACATTAAACTCGACTACGATTCACGGTTAACGTTTATAGATTTCGAGTTTTAAATTTAAATACATTTATTCAACGTTTAATTCTCAAAACAATCCTTAAACATGTTTTTTAAGGGTTCTCTCTTCATGAATATTAATCATTTACTTGCCCCCACAATTACCATGTAAAAATTTGGGTTAACAAACATCTGTGTCAGCAATTTGTCACTTAAGGGCATTGCGATGCCACTTATAGTGTTAAACCCGGTGCTGCAACGCCGAGTGGCAGTGTCTGGCTCCTGGGTTTGGTGCTGCAGCTCCAGCTTCTTAGGCTTGGGCGGCGCTGCGGCGCTGACCCTGTCCCTTAGAAAAATTTTTAAACTTTGAACTTCTCGAGCCCGTAATGCTATCGTTATAACTCAGAATTAGCTCATTCCAAAGCCATTAGCTCACATATCACATATTCTATGATTCTATCCAGTCAGATTCAATTTCTAAATCCGTTGACGAAAAATTCGTCGTTTCGTCCATTTTTATGCGTTCGTTAAACGTTCGTGAACGTTCGACGCTCAACTCTTCGTTTTAAGTCCGAATTTGTTCGTTCTTTCTCCCGCAAGTCTTATTTACTTAATTTTACTATACGCCATCTAAAACCAAGGTTTTTGAGTTAAACGACAACTTTTTACTTTCATTCTAGGAAAATTTACAATTCGACGATTAACGTCTAATCTCGTAAACTTCGCGATAACTTCGTTACTCAAGATTTTTACTCCAAACCAAATGGAATCAATCTATTGGTTGTTCATCTATGATTCTAACCATCATAAACATCTAAGTTTTAATGGCTTTCTTTTTTAAGTTCCTTAACCATTCAATTATGGTTTAACTTATTCATTCGTAACTATTTCAAGGTTTTAAATCATTTCTTCATTAAATCCTTAACCATTCCATTATAGTTTTACTTGTTCTTGGTTATTAGTGTTTTAAAGTCCACTAATATCCATCTTATCACTTCATTCAATACATGCACAACCAATTATCACTTCTCTATCAATGAAATATTGAAGGAAGATATAAATTCAAGGTTTAAACACTTATACCTCTTAGTGTTCTTGAGTTCTTGACTTTGTGTTTTTGACAAAAGTCTTAAGTAGCTTTCTTTGCTTCTTTTATTGCTGGTTATAAGCTCTTCTCTCTCTCTCTCTATGCTAGTTGATAATTTGCCAAAAACCACAAATGAACTAGCTTAGCTTCTCTTATATAGGATTTGCAAGACCAAGGGCATAAGAGTCATTAGGCAAACCTCCTTACCCCCCGTGTACTCCCATGTTCTAGCACGTGGCCACCATGTCTCACCATGTGCCCCCCATGTCTCCCCACATGGGTTGCCCCATAGGTTTTACCCACCCATTAACCCATTGGTTCGACCCATGGGTTCGGTTCTTAATTTGGGCTTAACATTAATTCAACTTGGGCTTAAACTTGGGCTTGATTTAAATAATCATTTGGCCTTAAGCATTCACCAATTGCGCATGGCAAAGTCCAAGTCCAATAGTTAAAGTCCATTAAGACTTATCGTATTCTTATCGTATAATTCTCGTACTCTCTTTTTATATACTTCGTATGATATTAGTATCATACGTCGTATTACCCCCGTATTGTACTAGTATAATAACTAGTATTATACTCGTATTAGTTATGTATAATAATCATTATTATTACACTTAACCATTTCTTCTTCGATTTTATTTTCCCTAACCTTTAGGGTTTCAAGTCCACAAGCGAAAACTTTGCGAGCCATAAATGAAATATTATTAAATATTCCATCTTATCTTATAATCCTATCATTACGCGTTTCTTGGAATTGCAAAAATAATTCCCGAGCAGAAACGGATGAATAGTGATTTTTTGAAAATTTCTCAGAAAACTTTTATTTTCGTCTTGGAAATTCAAATCATTTAATTCTAGCACATAGCCAGAATCCTAACAACATTCATACATTCTAGGTCATAGAATGACCTTTAAACACATAGCACAAAATATAATTAATAAAATTCCTTTTATTAATTAATAATTCTTTAAACTTAATTTCAGGACAATCCGATTTTCTAGGTTGTCACAGAACCATATCCATTTTGCTAGGTGTGCTTGCAAATAATTTAGTGTTATTGGACCCTTGCCATTCTTAAAAAGGTGTAATGAAAATTTTGTGATAATAATTATGTGCAATATGTAATCATAGAATTAATTAATGCAATGAATTTGTATCTTAGATGGATTGCGAATAGGAACTGGGTGTGGTCTAATGATTGATGGTGAATCAATTAAAAGAATGAATTAAAAGGAATTAATAATTATCCAATTTAGGTGAATAGAGATTAAATATGATTCTTTAGATTCAGTACTGAACTATAGAGGGACTGTTAATCTAGAGGAATAATGGTAGTGGACTATTAATTTAGCTGAGTCCAACCGAGTAGTGTTTCTAGCCCAAATTTATTGAGTTGGCAATTAAGCTATTAGAGCCCCACAAATATTTTTTGCAAATGGTAGTGGATAAACTCAATGATGCTAGGCAGTCTTGTTAAACCATCAGGTTCGGGTCAGTGAGCCCAAGGGGGGAAATCAGCTTGGTGAGTTGTTATTCTGTTGTGATATTAGAATTATATATATATATATATATATATATATATATATTTCAATTGGTTGCTTGTTCTCAGCCGAGCTAGACCAAAGGTCTACAACCACCCTATGTTACATAAGATTAAATTAATCCCATGTGGGCTGAAAATATTTCCTGCAGTATGGCTAGCAAGGAGTTGGTAAGAAACTTTTCACCAAACCTTTATTAATCAACGGTTGATTTAATTATCTAACTCAGTTCGCCCTCGACACGTTGAGTATCAATCACGTGAGCCAAATAACCTATATAACCCTTCCTAAGCAATCTCTTTGCTTGCATCATCGTTAGACAACAAGAGTGTCTCGGCGATTTACTACCATAGAACACCACCTTTAACTTATTCGGAGTCTTAAGGTGTACACACTCCTTCTTACAGTCGATGATTGCTCAGTGAATCGATAGCCAATCCATTCCAAGGATTACATTGAACTCCCCCAAAGAATTGGTATCAAATCAACTTTGAGCTTAAATCTTCGTAATTCGGCATAACAGTTCCTATGAATGCATTTTATGGGGATAATTTCCTTGTTTGATACTTCTATATTCATAGGGTGTCCTAATTTCTCACAGGGTAAGTTTAACTGTTTAGCAAATTCTTCAAAAACAAAAGAGCAGGTAGCACCCAAATCAAATAACACATATGCATTTATATTATTGATTGGGATGATACCTGACACCACGTCATTGGACTCCACCGCATCTTGTACGGTCATGTTGAACGTGCGTGCCGTTGGTCTGTTGGCTTGACTGGCTGGCCCCCCCCAATGCTCAGCCCATTGTTGTTGTTGTTGCGGTTGTCGCTAGCTGCATCTCCTTTTCTCTTCGGGCAGTCCTTGATCTGGTGATCTGGGGCTCCACACGAGAAACATCCTCATTTCTGCTTATTCGGACACTGGGGAGCCATGTGCCCCGGTTGTCCGCAGCGATAACAGACGCTTCTCCCCTTCATACACTCCCTAGAGTGGATCCTCCTGCAGTTACTGCGCTTCCCACTTTTCTTGGCCTCTCCCTCGGACTTGCTGCCTCCGGAGGATTGGCTCTCCATCCATTTACACTTGTTGGGGTTGCTGCCTCCACTGCTTCCCCCTTTCGGTCCTTCCTGACTGAACTTTTTTTCTTGTTTAAATTGTGCTATGGCTTCATTTCCTCCTTCTGCAATGATATCCCTTTCTAGCAGTTCATAGAAATTCTTAATCTTCAACACAGCTACTGCTTTCTGCACCCATGGCTTCAATCCCAATTCAAATCTTCTTGCCTTTCTGACCTCCGTGTCCACCTGATGTGTAGCGAATCGGACCAACTCAATAAATTTTGTCGCGTACTCTACGACCGTCATACCACCTTGTTTCAGTTCCAGAAACTTAACCTCCACATCCTGTTGCGTATTCTTCGGGAAGTAATTCTCGAAGAATAGTTCCTTAAATCTATCCCACAGAATAACCCCTTCGCTTGCTCGTCCCTTATTGGCTTTCCACCAATAGTTAGCTTCGCCCTTCATCAGAAAGGTGGCAAATCCAGTCTTCTGTGCTTCGGCCACCCGTGCCACCTCAAACACTTTCTCCATCTCCTCTACCCATGTTTAGGCTTCGATTGGGTCTAAGGTTCCCCGGAACTCCGGAGGTCCTACCAACTTAAAATCTTTGAAACTAGCCAAGTGATGCCCTAGCTGCCCTACTGCTGGCGGGGGTATATTTTACATCGCCTCTGTTAACAGGTTAACAAAGTTCTGCATTGGATCGGCATTCCCTCCTTCATTGTTAACGGATCCTTCCTCCCTTTGGTTTCGTGGTTGTTTTCTAGGCGGCATGATCTGAGGAAAGGAAGAAAACTTAGGCTTATCGTTTTTATGTTCTATGCTATATGCTATTTAAGTTAGCACCTAAAAGTTATGATGTCCATCAATTATATTTTATTCAAATAAAACAACTGCATTTATATTCATGTACTACTGTTTTAATACAACATGGTTCAACATCTGGCATACTACTGTCAACGCTCAAAGGCATAAACTGCCTACTGCTAATTATCCTCTACTAGGCAAAAGGTGAGTATTCACTACTACCTTCCACCTATATCACAACAAAAGTTGGGGTTGACTACCATCCTATGCATACATCAAAGCATAAGGGTTTATAACATGAAACGGTCCCTATTAAAACAAAAATGGGACTATTTCAAACATGTAAACAAATCAACGCCTGCTCCCGCTGCCAGAGGGCAGCTCCATCCAAACAGCGTCGAACTGCATAAAGGCGTTGTCTAACGCTCGCTCCAAAGTATATATCCTCACATCTTTAGCTTCCACTTCATCCCTCAATTGTCCTAGCTGTAACTCTCTCTACTCTAGTCTCCTTCGCAACTCGGCTAACTCAGCCTGGGCCTGATAAGCAGCGTCCTTATACTGCTATTCAGTAATCTGGAGGGTGTGGTTCTGCGCCTCCACTTTCTCAGCCCTAACTTCTAGCTCGACGTTCCTCGCCAATAAATCTCCTATCACCTCATGCTCCATGGGCTCATCACTAGAGTTCCTCGGCTCCTGGTCCACTAAATAGCTATCTTGACTCTCGTCAGCCATCCTATGACCATAATAAATCATCAAAACAACTTCAGTACCACAATAAAATATATTCATTGATAAAATGAAAGGATATTTTATTCAGTACAACTAAAACTCGATGATTCTCCTCAACCCATCACCTATATACTCTATTTGAGTTTTCTACTAAGGTTATAACCTTGGTTTCGCATTCCTAATGTTTATAACCTACGGCTATGATACCAACCTTTGACACCCCCAAATTCGGGTCTCAAACACCCGGATTCAGTCATCACGATCCAATACAAAAATCCACCTCTAACAATATACAATAACTAAATGCGAAAAAAAAATAAACGTATGTCGTTTATTCAAAAGGTGTTACTAGTCTCAAGATTCAAAAACCTTAATACAACCATACAATCATACCCTAGAATAACCATTAGGGTTCAAATTACATAAACAGTAATTAAACTAAGCATAAAACAAAGTCAGCTACTTGAAGTCTATTACTTCATCTTTTCTTTACCCTTGTCCTTCCCTAAAGTCTCGACTTTAACTGCAATAAAAGTTATGATATAGCAAGGATGAGAAATTAGTTTGCTCAACAAGTTTAAATACAGCAATCAAGGATATATCATGATTAAGGAATATATACAAAGAGGAATTCAACAATATGAATATCGAAAGCAAGGAGAATAATTGCTTTTAGAATAACTGATAGACGAATAGACTTCAAACTATAAACTTCCAACGGAATCAATATCTGATTGACCCTTTGGTTACTAGCTACAGAATATGTACTTAAGGGGATCAGCCTCGCGTACGCCATTTATATGCATAAAATTCAACTCTGCTGTTTGTATCTTATATTAGATATGTGGGGTACTCCCTTATCATATAGGGGTGTTCTCTTCAGTCTAAGAATCCCTACCATCAATTGGCCTGGATAGCTTTTAAAAAAATTTCATGCAATTGTCTGACTGAACAAAGGTTCAGACTCTATCTGAAGCAGTTCATGAATTATAGAACTTTTAAATAATGTACAAGTGCAAGACTGTACGAACTCAAGTGCACCAAGTGCGAGTATCAATAAAATTGATGTGGAATATTTGTAAAGTAATTAAACCACCTAAAGTATACTTGGAGATAAGGTCCAAGCGTAAATAAATAACTTGCAACACAATAATAACCTGCTCAATACAATATGAGAAGGATAGGAAACTTGCACAATAAAGAGTGAAGTTCAAAAACTTGCACAATATTCAAAGTTGTGTAAGATAGGGAACTTGCCTGCTTGCTCAGCTATAAATAATCTAACTTTAACTAAATAACATTGAAACGACCTAACATAAACAAGTCGGTCTCTCAATTAGCATTATGTAGACTGGTATGAGTTCACACCCACAAGAATCTAATCATCAGATAAGTCTACCGCATAATTCACGTAAGTCGATTACCATGACCGAGTCTATAAACATTTAACTCCGTCCTGGATTAATAATTTTAGCATATCTAGTCCCTATGCATCAACATAGGCTTGAACACATAGCACTTCAATTAATCATGCAATATACTTTAAGACACACACATATTGCAGGGTTCTGTCTATAATTCAAAGTTGTATGGTTTTCATGCCGGTAACTCTTATACCTTAATCTAATCAAGTCAATATTACTAAGGGTCAATTACTATAGCCATAATACCACATAACGAGACTAAACAATACTAAGTATGCACGCTTGTGCGTATACCACATATGTATATCTTAACCACATAGTTTACACTTAAAATTCCCTTTTCATGAACATGTATGTATAGGTAAAATCCATGTTTAACCAAATGATGCTCATGTCAACATGTCTAGAGGCATAATGAATCCTATTATTCATGCTTGCATGATCAGAATGTAACTCACATAATATTTGATGATATTAGTCTCCAAACTCTAGTTTCCTTCGAAAATTACACTAACTCAACAAAGGCAACTTAGTACATGCAAGTGTCTTGAAATCACAACTCACATAACATGCATTTCTAAACCACATATATATACTCAAATGGTCAGAACTTAAAAGGCATAAGCCTCATCAAGTTTATTTCAAGTTCTTAAGTTTTTCTTTTATAAAACTTATACTTTCTCTCAATAGTGTGTACTATAATGGCCACAAACATGCATGTAGTATCAAGGAACATGCATATAGGAGTTAAACCAGTTTTCATGCTTGCCTTAAACAATAATAACAAGTTAGCACATAGCAGATCTCATCAGAAGCAGGAAACCAGAACCAGGGCCTGGTGCAGCTGCACTGCGCCCTAAAATAAAACTGGCGCAGTTGCGCTGCGGCTCGGCCAGACCTGATGCTGCTTTCTGCTCGGCAGTTTAACAAACCCAATTCAAAATTTCTTACGAAAACTATTCCACGCAAGTCACATTGCATTACCAACATGTTTATAATGTTTATATATCAACTAACAACTATTCTCCAAACAAATTAACATCTAATTTACATAATTAAGAAATTGACATTGATGAATATGAAAGGAAGTATACCTCTGCAATGAGTTGCTTCCTGCTATATCTCTCTCTCTCAATTCAATTGAAAACTCAGAATACTAGCTCTACTTATCAATATCTCAGCAATTCAAAAGAGGAAGGAGAAGAGCTCATTATATAGGCAATTTGATATCTAGACAAAGCTTTCCTCCATTATATTAAACCAATGGAAAGAGCAAGAATCTAATGGTTCATGGAGATTAGGTAGAAGGTTGGTGAATTCATCATGAAGCCCACATCCCTTATAATCATTAGCTATACATTGCTGATTTTGAGAAGAAATATAAAGTAGCTAGCCTTTTGGCTTGAACACGTGAGGAAGAATTTGGGTCACTCATTATGGGACAATGCTAATAACTCAGCAACTTGTATACAATACACTAAGGTTATATATATATACCTACCATGCTTACTTAGGTTATATCATATATACACTTAGGTTATAAATTTAATTAGAGGGTACACACGGATAACATTATACATAATAACAACTTGGGTTATACACATTCAAATATAATCCATGTACATTTCATTAATACGGAATATAAATCAATTGAGTATTATTATATTACATTATCCCAACTCTATTATTATAGTATACATTAACTCCCCAATTCGTGATTAAGTAAAAGATTGAATTAGTAAATTAAATAAATGGTCTAGTCTATTAGTATTTAAATTACTATGTAGACTATTAAATATAACTATTATTATTGCTCACATTTATTAATCAATCTATACCATTAAATCCTTTCACTATATTCAAGTAAATTGAATATTTAATTATTAGCCATCATATCAATTCTTTTGATATAAAAATCTTAGGGCTAGTCCACTAATTTAAATAAATCATTAGTGACTCCCTTTAATTTAATCCTAGCAATTACTCGCATAGGCACTAACTCACATAACCACATAATCACACAAGGTTTAAATAAGCATACAAAACTAACTCATTAAAGTTAAATCATATATATTTAATTAATAACGGAGTTTAAAAATTCTCGATCATTACAGGTGAGCAGAGGAGATGGGAGGGAAGTGATGAGTTGGTTTTATGCCTACGAATCGATGACCTTTTTAGCTCAATTCATTGTTACTTCAAGAAGTTTTAGTGTTGTTTTACTCGATTTCTGAAGACGAGCAACAGTTCTACTTATAGTTTTTACTCTCTTTCTTCACCTTTGTAATCAAAAGGCTAGTATCATTGTGGATTTCAGTTTTTTATTCATTCATTATGAACTAAATTACTTTTTAAGTCTACGATGGATCTTTATGTGTAGCAAAGTTTGACATGCTTCTATATTAATTAAGGGAGACTATTTCCAGCCTTATCCATTATGGTTTATGCTTAATTTATAAATTTCTTGATCACCAATTTCTGATAACCCATATGAACTCGAGAGAGGAATTATGGGTTTAGACTTAATCATAGTGGCGTGTGATTGTAATTTTTGCATGATGTTGGAAGTTATAATTTATGATTAGTATAGAGGTATACTTATGCATCGCACGTAATCGTATGAGAATCTGTGATTAAACCTTCTTTAATTATAATTCGTATAGAGATATAGTGGATTAGTTAACTAAGGTGTTCTATTTAATTTTATCAACTGTGGAATTACATAGATACGGGTATAATTCATCGAGAGGTGGTTATAGCTACTGTTGTGTTTTTGATTTACAAGGTGGTTTAGTTTATTCTAATTAAAAGGAAGTGTGTCATTCTAAGTGAAGCTGTGACACCCCCAAATCTGGGTACTTCGTTTTCACATGATTTGGTGTTCACTTTCTAATATAATATACATCTACCCAATAAATAATGCAAAATAAACTATAACTTAATTTAAAATAAATAAATCTCCCTTACAAGAAGGGTTACAACCTTTTTAAAATAATTCCGGGTTACTCTAACCCTAAATGAAAATATTAAAGTGCGAAAATAAAAACATATCATTCAAGTCTTATTACAATCCTTCTCAATTAAATAAAAACAATTCTTCACTTGCTTTGCTTTCCCTTGCCCTTACTCGTAGACGGAGCATCAACGTTATCAACCTTAACTGAAATTGTTATTTAACGTAAGAGCGAGCAAACAACAGCTCACTGGAGTTTAACAATAATAAATACATGAAAGGATATCTTTAAAAAGATCTGAATAACTGAGCGTACTTCAACAATAAAGAATTGACTAATAATTCTCTATCAACATTAAAATTCGAATATAGAATTTATCTAAGGGTCATAAGACCTTTGAACTCTTGTCTTAGGTTATAAATATTTTTATTTAAACCTTTAACAGTCAATAAGACTATGGACCATAACTCGTACTTAGGGGGATCAACCCTTTGTACCATGTATTGTGCACAAATATCTTAACGCTATGCGTAGTAACCTCCCCTAATATTTAGGGTTGTTCAACTCAGTAATTTGAATTCAAGTCCGCACAAAAAAAAAGTTTGGTTTGGATAAGCTTACAAGGGTAATTTAGAATTCACGTTCATCAACTAAGGATTAGTTGAATCGACTTTCAATAATTCATAAATAAAAGAATTATGAATTAACATATGCTTTAGAAGTAAACTTAAAGTATTTAAAATAATAAACTGGATCTTACTTGAACAATAAGTCAAGATCTCTTCGGTTAAGTAAATAATTGTCCAGTATAGAAATGAAAAGGACATTCTCAACAATGAATATATGAACTCAAAGAACTTGCGGAGAAATAGCGAGTTTAGGGTTTAGAAGACTTGCCTTACGCGTAAGCTACTTAACTCAACCACGTACTTAAATATTTCCTATACACATTCAATTATAATAATCTAAATCTGTTAACACATAACTAATTCACATAAGTGGTTAACCCTCATGGTTCACTCACTCTAACTAAATAAATAATAATAATTAACCATCATATAGTTAATTACATCACTTACATATTCACATAATTAAATTAATTATGTATTTAACTAAATTATAATTAAACAATTATAATTCAAACACTTAATCAAATTATAATTACCTTTTAAATTATAAACAAATTATAATTTATAATTAATTAAACTATATCATGCATTATAATTACACAAATTATAATTAATCATGCGATCATCAATTTATAATCTATAATTAAACATGCATTTATTAAATTATAATTACATAAATTATAATTTAAATTAATATCTAATTAATTAAAATAAATCAACTACTACTCATCATAATTTAACAAAATTATACTTTAAATTAAACACTTACTCTTAATTATAATTAATCAAATTATAATTAAGTAACTTATTTTACCATTAAAACATTTATAATCTAATTAAAGTTTTCAAAATTTCTTTTATTTCCCAAATATGAATTTGTCACAATCATATAACAACATGTTATATAATTTAAATATATGTCCACTAACAAGGAATAATTAAACTAAGGCTTTAAAATAATCTGTACAAGAAACTAAAGTCACTGCCTTTGCACTGAACATGGCGCAGCTGCGCAGCCAGCTGCCTTAAAACCGGCGCAGCTGTGTAGGGGATGAATCAGGGAAGGGCAAGCGGCGCAACTGCACTACTCCTGGCCTTGCTGCCGGCGCAGCTGCTCAACAACGCGGCCAAACGCAGACAGTTTCGACCCTCTGCTTTACCGAACATCCCATACAAGCCAACAAACGCAAAAATACAGTACCATAAACACTGTAACTCATACATACCCTATAATACATATGTATAACATGCTTCCAAAATACAAAACCATCTAAATAACGATAATCACAAGTTTTAAAAATCTAATTTGGCCATTTTCATGAAAACTCATATTTTTCCAAAATAATCCACTGTAAGAAATTTTCTCCATCAATTCCACTCTATATATATACATTATATACGTAATTGCATGTAATCATCAAACAATTTCCTAATAAGCATGTTAGCATATTCTAATTCATCAATTTTTACTTTAAATTGACCAAAATCAAATAACACATAAGAACAAAATTTTCAATTAAAGCATACTTAATCACTAATTTGGTTTTCTGAAAATCATTGATAGAAATCAAACCACTACGAACAACACATGAATACAATATATATATATATATATATATATAGTCCATGTTTATACAATTTCATGAAACTCATTTTTGTCAGAGAACAAAACACGAAGAACATATAGCTGAGTTCTGAAAATATAAAAGTAAAGATTATAAATTACCTTTAAGCCAGTTGTTAGTGACGAAGATGAATTCCCTTAAGCTTTTCTTGCTTTCTCTCCAAATTCTCCTTCTTCTTTCTCTCAACTTCTCTGCTCTTCTTTTCTCTCCTTGTATTCTCAGTTTAGACTTAGGAAAAAGTAACGTAGTTTAGACTAACTAACGTAGTTTTATTATACTGATATAATATACATATATTGATAATATGTAACTCCTAATTAATTAATATATATAATAAATACATTTATTATATAAGTTACAAAATTCAAAAGTCACAATGCCTTGTTTGGCAAAACAAGGTTATTTTCAAAAACAGATTATTAATGCTAAGGTATTGTTTAGTAAACAGTTTATTTAAAATAGTTTTTTGATAGTTAGGGCTCCGTTTGGTAGAAATAGGTTTAAAACAATTACAAGGGCCTTTTTTGGTTAAAATCATTTAAAATTCTTTTTTTTTTCTTTTTTTTAACAAGTTATTTTAACACATACTTTAATGTCATATTTTAATCAATTAAATATTAATCAACTAATTTAATCAATTAAAATCTAACATCAATTAATCACATAAAATTCTGCCACATAATTATAATTACTCGCTAATTATAATCCATGTAACACTTAACACATAATTCATCTAATTTAATTCTCTCAATTAAATCAGAACTATATTATAAAATTAATATACATCAACTAGATAAATATTAAACATTCATTTAATTAATATATAACAGTTAATTAAATCACTCCATAAATTACATAATTTATTTATTTAACTCAATAAATAATTCACATAAAATATTTATTTAACTCAATAAATATTTAAAATTAAATATAAAATCTCAATCGTTACAGAAGCATAAAGTGATATTGTAGACTTCAATCTCCGATAACTGATTAAAAGCAAGGGTAGTTAGTTTATCTTGAAGTAATTTGTAGTTTTCAGAAATTTCATAGAGTAAATCATTGGTTTAATAAAATTAAGATAGTATAGAATTAGTAATTGTTAGGATAAATTGTAGTTATTTTCTGCGTGGGAACGATACTTTACTTCAACTCTATTACTTGTTGACCACGTTTACTTGCGTGTTGTACGTATTAGATTTTACCCAACAAGTTTTTGGCGCCGTTGCCGGGGATAAATAATTGTGTTTATCACTTTCAATATCGGTTTAATTAAATCAATTTTAGTTAAACATATTTTTTATATATACTTATTTTTGTTTTATTTATTTCAGGTACTCTAGAATAGTGCATGCAAACTCGATCAAAGAAGCTTGAATTGTTGTCTTACGAGGAAGACATCGACAAACGGTTTCAAAGGTTGAGTAAGTGGATTGAGAAAACTCGAGAATCACTTTAAACACTTGACAACATGGCTGAAGAAGAACAGAAAGCACTGCGGGATTATGCTACGTCACGGGTATTGAAAATTCAGTCGAGTATTACCAGGCCTGCTATTAATGCTAACAACTTCGAGATCAAGCCTGGTACTATACAAATGGTGCAGAACACTTGTCAGTTTGGGGGTCTATCGAATGACGACCCGAACGAACACATTGTCAGCTTTATATAGATTTGCAATACATTCAAGTGCAATGGAGTGTCAGATGATGCTATTAAGCTGAGGTTATTTCCGTTCACTCTCAGGGATAAGGCAAAGGGTTAACTCCATTCTTTACCACCGGGGTCAATCACCACATGGAACGATTTGGCACAGAAATTTCTAGCAAAATTCTTGCAAAAACACAGAGACTAAGAACGGATATTTCTACATTTGCACAGTAGCAGGGAGAACCTCTATACGAAGCATGGGAAAGATATAAAGAGCTGTTGTGGAAATGCCCACACCTGAACTACAGCAGTGGATGCAGATGAATACCTTCTACAATGGGTTAGGAGGGCATACACGAACTAGCATTGATGCAGAATCAGGTGGAGCATTCATGGCAAAGAAATTTTAGGAAGCATATAACTTGATAGAAATAATGGTTGCAAACAACTAACAGTGGCCAACTAAGAGAATGACTCAACCCAAGGTAGCAGGGATGTTGGAAATGGATTCAGTAACAGCTTTGTCAGCACAAATAGCAGCTTTATCAAAGAAGATGGATGCCATGTCAAGCGGGAATATGCAACATCTAGCAACTGTGTGTGAGCTATGTGTAGGGGAGCATCCAACGGACCATTGTACAATAAATTTGGCATCAGTACAGTTTGTGGGTAGCTATAACAGGAAATAAAACACATATAAGAATACATACAATTAAGGGGCGTGGAACAATCCCAATTTCTCATGGAGCAACAATCAGAATTAAACTCAAAATCAGAATCAGCAGCAAGCTCCACGACCAGCATACCCCGCCCCCCCCCCCCCCCCCCCCCGATTTTTAGAATCAACACCAACAGTTAGCTCTGCATTACAAGAAGAGGACAGATTTGGAGGAACTACTTGCGAAATATATAACAGGTAATAAGGCGGCAATGAAATCTCAGGCGGATGCGATTAAAAATTTGGAATCTCAGATGGAGCAGATTGTAAGTGCTTTGAATAGTAGACCTCAAGGAACCTTGCCGAGCGACATCGAAAAGAATCCTAGGGGAGGCCATGAGTAATGTTAAGCTGTTACACTTAGGAGTGGAAAGCAACTAGCCAAGAAAAATGCAGAAGAGCTACCGATAGAGAAGTATGTTGAGACAATTATAGAGGAACCAGTTGAGGGAATTACAGGGGGAGAAGAATCAGTGGTAAAAGAACAGGTAGTGGTCACACCAACAGTTTACCCACCACCACCCTTTCAACAACGGATCCAGAAACAGAAACTAGAAAAGTAATTTACTAATTTTCTAGAGGTGTTCAAAAAGTTACATATAAACATTCTTTTTACGGAAGCATTAGAGCAGATGGCTAGTTACGCCAAGTTCATGAAGGATATCTTATCAAAGAAGAAGAAGCTAGAAAACTGTGAGACCGTGGCATTAACTGAGGAGTGTACCGCTATATTGTAGAAGAAAGTTCCACTCAAATTGAAAGATCCGGGCAGTTTCACTATTCCGTGCACAATAGGTAGTTTGTCCTTCAACAAATGATTGTGTGACTTAGGTGCAAGCTTAAACCTCATGCCATTATCAGTTTATACTTAGTTAGGTTTGCCGGCTCCTAGACCAATAAACATTTCTCTACAGCTTGCGAATAGATCGGTGACATATCTAAGGGGAATTGTTGAACATATTATGGTCAAAGTTGACAAAATTATATTCCCAACTGATTTCATCATCTTGGATTATGAAGAGGATATGGATATTTCGATAATACTCGGCCGACCATTTTTGGCAACAGGTAGGACTCTCATCGATGTTCAGAAAGGAGAGTTGACCATGAGGGTTCAAGACCAAGAGGTAACCTTCAATATTTTCAAAGTCATGGACTTCCCTAAGGAGAATGAAGAGTGTTATTGCATGGATGTGATTGAGAAAGTTGTGGGGGACGAACAGGGGCGTATACTGAGTACTGATCCGTTGGAGATGACATTGATAGGAGATTGTGATAGCGACGATCCAGAGTTGATGGATTATCTGCATTTGTTAGATGCACTACCTAAAATGAATGGATTCAAAAGACCATTTGAGCCGTTGAAAGTTGTAGAAACTTCATCAGTTCGGATGAAACCATCTCTAGAGGAACCACCTTCACTCGAACTCAAACCTTTACCTAATTATCTCAGGTATGCATATTTAAGTAATTCATCTACTTTACCGGTTATTGTTGCATCTGTGCTTAACGAATTACAGGAAAGTAAGCTGGAAAGAGTTCTCCAAGAATACAAGTCTGCTATTGGATGAACTATCACTGACATCAAGGGAATCAGCCTTTCATTCTGCATGCACAAGATTCTGATGGAGGAGGATGGTAAGCCTACAGTAGAACAACAAAGGAGGCTCAATCCGATTATGAAAGAGGTAGTGAAGAAAGAAATCTTAAAATGGCTCGATGCTGGAATAATCTACCCTATTTCAGATAGTGCACGGGTGAGCCCAGTTCATTGTGTCCCGAAGAAGGGTGGTATAACAATAGTAAAAAATGAGAACAATTAGTTGATAATGACGAGGACAGTGACCAATTAGAGGGTTTGCATGGACTACATGAAGCTAAAAAAGGCAACCCGAAAGGATCATTTCCCCTTGTCGTTTATTGATCAGATGTTAGATGGATTAGCTGGACATGAATACTATTATTTGCTGGACGATTATTCGGGGTACAATCAGAATGTAATTGCACCAGAGGACCAAGAAAAGACAATGTTCACATGCCCATATGGCACCTTTGCCTTTCGAAGGATGTCTGTAACGCCCCCAAATTCGGGATACCTGACCCCCGAGTTTGGTGCTCACGATCCAACAATTAAATATCATCTAACTATCCATTTATTTATGAATAGAAATATACATATCATTAACTGATATTTATAATACATTGTCCCAAGTTTTCTAACCTTAACATAACAAATATACCCTTAGATATACAAAATAAGTTATACAAATAACATAATAAATATGTTTATTATAACTACTCCAGCAATACACCTTTGCCTTTGTCTTTCTCTGCCCCTCCGGCTACCTCGTTCCTAGCTAAAATATTGTATTTAAGTAAGGGTGAGAAAAAAATTTGATCCGCAAGTTAAATCATACAATAAAGTATAAGAATCAAGAATATAAGACTATCAATTTGATAAAATATCACCAAAGTTGAAAGGGCTTTGAATTAGCTAAATAAAGCGTTAATCAATAACAAGACTTTCTCGCATTTTATGCAAAACAATAATTCGATAGTGAAAGAGTAAAATGCTTTCAAAATTTCTCAATTGAATAACAAGAATCAATTCTATGCAATAACAAAGTGGAATATTATCCAGACTTTTTTTAAGCTGAGCGACCCCACATGATCCTGAACTTCTCGAGTAACTATCAAAGATTTTACTTTGAAGTACCCAGGTGTATCAGATAACCAAAAAGATTAAATCATACCCCTTCGCAAGTATATAAAGTGATCAGCTTCATTATACCCTATACTATGCATAATATTTACACGCGCGCAACGGTCGAATATAAGACCACAAAGCCCCTTTTTATATAAAAAGGTTGTTTTTCTCAGTCTTATAACCAGAATTCGAATCCCAACAATGAAATACAATGATTTCAATATCTAATCGCTTTCTCAATCTAGCCGGAATAATTTGCATTGACCTGTCAATAATAATTGAGTTCTCTTCTCGAACATATCAAGTTTCAACAAATGTTTGTCTAGCCAAAATAATTAGCTACGACTTATCTCAAAATGATTCAATAATAGACAGAAATTAACTGTACTATTTGCAATCAATAATAACTTCTACGGATGTGAATAACCAACAACAGTTATTCTCCAAGCATATTCTTAAAATCAATAATTCAATTTGAATTAATAAACATGCACTAACTGCGAATAATCAACAATAATTCTCAAACGTGGTATAATCAACAATAATTAACCACCACTATATTTGAAAAGTAATAACTCGAGATTGAGATAAGGAAACTTGCCTGATTCGCTGACTACTGCTACTCAATTTAAGTTAACTTCTTTTGTAAGACCTATCATTAATAAGATCGATCTTTTAATTAGCATCATATATCTTACTCGTAATGATTTATCTAACATGTAAACACATAATCATCATTAAAGAGTACAACTATACTACCTTAGACTTAACACTACTATATCATACAACTTGTGAATTAACACTTATTCTTTCATTTTATAAGTCCTTTATAATTTAGTAAGCCGAATACCTAATCCAGCAACTTGGATTCAACTGACCTCCAATCCAGCAAGCTTGGATTCAACTGTCATCCAATCCAGCAATCTTGGATTCAACTAACATCTAATCCAATAACTTGGATTATCTAACAGACCAATCCAGTATCCTGAATTATCCAAACATCTCATCCAGCAAGTCTGGATTCATTAATCCTTCAATCCAACAAGCTGGATTCCCCCTTTTAACCAAATCATCTTATTATTTTTT
This sequence comes from Panax stipuleanatus, assembly GCA_020205555.1. Classification (NCBI taxonomy): domain Eukaryota; kingdom Viridiplantae; phylum Streptophyta; class Magnoliopsida; order Apiales; family Araliaceae; genus Panax; species Panax stipuleanatus. The sequence goes on from CM035118.1 coordinate 83,730,488, forward strand.
TTATTTTTTTCCCACACATAAATACATGTATTCCATACACAAAAATAATTTTTCAAGAATTTTTTAATTTCCTTTAGTATTTTTCAAAAATTCGTTTATAGTTAATTCCTTAAGAAAATAGCTACCTCACGCTTAACTCCAAAAATTCCCAACTCTTGGTGGGATCTTACACATGTTATCGTGAGCCTACAGTTTAAATTTCGTGGCCATCGGAGTTATACGACTCCGGTTATAGCGTATTTTATCGAAAAAACTCAAATATTGAAATAGTCATAACTTGCTCATTTTAAGTCGGAATGAGCTCATTTTTGGACACAAGCTACTTTATAACTTATATTTTCATGTCCCAGAAGGCCGAAATTTATTACATAATTTAAGTGGACAAAACTGCCCTTTAACAATCCAGACAGCCTACTTTTGTCATTTTTTAGATTTTTCCTACTTTGCTAAAATCAGTCCACATGAAAATTTACAACTACTTTTTTCAGTGATTCCACTTGGAAAAATTAGAAGACTTATAGATCTAAGTCCAGAAATTGACCACACTCAAAAATTTGAAATATATTGAGAGATATGCTTGTTTTAATTTCACTCAAAAATCTGATTTCTTAACCTTTGTGATTTCTAAGAAAACTTTCTTGATCTCTCATATTAACCAACATAAACTATCATAACTCATACTATTACTTCATATACTCAAGGATCTAACATGATCCATGATCTAATTCACCAAATAATTATCAAACACTAGATTAAACACAAACAATGCTAAGAAAATTAGGGTTTTTAACTTTTTGAAAACCTAGTTTTCATATCTTGCTTTAGATCTAACCTTTGATACTCAAAAGGGTTGGATCTACACATAACACATTAGAAAACTTATAGATCTAAAGTTTTTGAGTTTAAGAAACATAACTCCTTTATTTTGAAAATAACCCAAAATCATAAATCAAAACCTCAAAGATAGTGTGTTTATACCTTGATTTATGCTCTTCTTCTTCTTAGGTTTGTTTAAGAAACTAGATAGGTTGAAAAAAAATCTCTCTTCTCTCCATCTATGCTGACCAAAATCTCTCTCTCTCTCTCTCTCTCTCTCTCTCTCTTGGTTTCTTTCGTTTTCTCTCTCTTTCTATCTTTACTTGGTTTAGAAAATGAGATGAGAATAAAAGATATTCTTTTAACTTAGTTAGTAAAAAAATAATGTATAGATAAGATATATATCTACCCATATCTTCTCCATATTTTATCCCTCTCTCTCATCATAATGGAAGAGGTTGCTTGCAAGATTATACAAAATGGTTGGTTGAATAAACAAATGACACATAAGGGAAGAGTTGATAAGGTTAGGTAGGAGTAGGTAAATTCAATGATCACATCCATTCCCCTTTCTCTTTCTTCTCTTCACCCCCGGCCATGTGGCCTTCTTTTGTCCCATTTTTGTTTTCTTTTAATTCCTTATTAGGTTTATTAAATGTCCAACAAGTCCCTTCTCCATTGGCTAAAAGTTGGGCTACTCATTTAATATGTTAAGCTTGCAAATTAATTTCTTTTGGCTACTAATTAAACTACACTTGGGCCTCCATCTCTAATTAATTGGGCCACTAGTATACTTTCCCTTTATATAAAATATTGGGCTAGCCTAATGATTTAATTGTTCTTAATTCAAATTAGTTACAAGTCCCATACTTAAATAAACAATTGGGCTACAAATTAATTCTTTGGGCCCTAAAATCAACTTAGTCCAACACTTTTAATTTTTTTTAATCTTACCCTAATCATTTAGTTAGGGTTTCCATTACACACCTTAGCAAGTTAATTCCTTACTCAAATATCTTTAATTTCATAACCCAATTAGACTTGCTTTACTTAGGTTATAAAATTAATTATTTAAGATGTATAGAATAAATCTCTTAGGGTTAGTATATATATTTTTAAATACTATCATTCTCTTATATTATAACCCATTAGGTTATTTAATTATCATACCTAATATATGTATTAGGTTACAGAACTTTTTGCTTAACTCTCTTTTTATGCTAAATAAACATATACAAATTAAATAATATATATTTATTTAGTCGGAAACATAATCCACAATACATTTAGCATTATTGATAAATTCTTGTTATATTTAAATATTCACATAATCATATAATCACTTCACATAATCTATATCGCTAATTCATTACTTCAAGATTATAAATCTTTTTAATTTACCAATCAAGGTTAACATTCAAGCTATGTTAATTTCTTACATAACTTACATTACTCTCCCTAAAAAAAATTATTCGTAAAAAACAATTACACATGATCATGTGAAATTCTCGGTTCTTACAGTCTCCCCTCCTTATAAAGATTCTGTCCTCGGAATCACCGCTTTCTTATTCTCTACAATCTTTTAAAGTTGTATCATCAATTTATTCTTATCAACACAATATTAATTTGTGTCTTCTGTACTAACCTGTGACTTGGGATCTGTAAAAGAAAATAATTCACAGCTAAATCTACCCAATATTTCTCGCGTAATTTATTTACTCAACTAAATCGTTACCTGTCACCACCTCCTGGCAGCTATTGCATCTTGCACCATCATGTTTAATGTACGGGCCGTTGGTCTTTCTGGCTGTGCAGGTCCTCTAATCGTCAGGGTTCCGCCACCGGGTTCGTTGTTGGTACTTCCCTTCTCCATATTCTTCTTCGGACAATTCCGAACCAGATGATCTATCGATCTACACGCAAAAAAACCTTGTATTTTCTTCGGAGTGGGACAATTGGGCGACATGTGTCCCTCTTGACCACAGTTATAACAGACTCCTTTCCTCTTCAGATAAATTCCTAGATGATTCTTCCCACAAGTCGCACAAGGCTCACCCCCCTTCCTATTCTCTTCTGAATTATTACCCGATTGGGTATTCTCACTCCATTTTCGCTTGTTCGGATTACTACCACCACTACTACCTCCTTCATTTGTTTTCTTCCTCTTCTCTTGATGATATCGGGATGCAGCTTCGCTTCCCCCTTCAGCAATTATCGCTTTCTCCAACAAAGCCGTAAACGTATTAATCTGTAATACAGCTACCTTGTTGAATATCCCTGGCCTCAATCCATTCTCAAATCTTCTCGCCTTTCTTACCTCCGTGTCCACCTGATGAGGTGCAAATTTCACTAAGTCATTGAACTTAGCAGCATATTCTGATACCGACATATTCTCTTGCTTTAGTTCTAGAAACTTGACTTCCATCCTGGCTTGCATACTCGGCAAAAAATAGTTCTCAAAGAACAACTCTTTAAACCTTGTCCAAGTCACTACGGCTGTCCCAGCTCTAGCCTGATTGGTTTCCCACCAGTAATTGGCTTCTCCCTTCATCAAATAGGTGGCAAAAGCTATCTTTTGCTCTTCTGCCACTCTCGCAATAATAAATGCTTTCTCTATCTCCTTTACCCAAGTTTGGGCTTCAATAGGATCCGTAGTTCCCTTTAATTCTGGCGGTCCTACCGCTTTAAAATCTTTAAAGTTTGCCAATCTATTAGCTGGTTGTTCTCTTGTTCTTGATCTTGCTCTTGCTGCTGGCGCCCTATGTTGCATAGCTTGGGCTGACATATCCACAAAATTCTGCATCAGGTCTACTTGACCTCCTTTATTATTCACTGATTGCTCTTCTCTTTGATTTCGATTCTGTCGTCTAGGCGACATTATCTGATTTAAATGAAAATCTTACATTAATCCTTTTTCTCTACACAAATTCTTATTAGTAACAAAAGAATTTAACACAAATTTCTCATAAAATAACATATTTATTCAAATAGCACATAATACTTTTAGTACTTAACACCTACTGTTATAATCAGTCACTATCCCTTTTTGATAAATATCGGGATTAACAACACAACCTTACACAAAAAGTTGTAATTACCACAACTTTACACAAAAAGTTGCAATTCTCCAAAATCATCTTAATATTCATATTGAAAATAAAGATTACATTCATACAAACAGATATATTACATATGCTCACTCATTGTTCTCGATATTACAATCTTTATATTACACCTTGTTACCAAAAGGTACTACTGCTTATACTTAAGCTGTCTACAGTCTACTCCCTTCTCCTGCCTTCTTACTGGGACACTTGTTAAATCCGTGACCCATTCCTCAACATGAAAAACATTTTCTCATATTCGGCTTAGGATAATTTGGAGAAATATGTCCTTCATGTTTATAATTGAAACACACGTTCTTCCACATCATATATTCTCCTAAGTGAGTCTTTCCACACTTGCCATAGACTTTCTTCTTTTTCGGGTTTGAGTTCCCTGAGTTATTATCACTGTCGTTGTCCCTTTTTTGCTTATTGCTTCTCTTCTTCTGCTTGACTACTCCCTCGGATGATCCACCACCTTTAGCCTTCATTCTTTCTACTTGTGTCTTCAGTTCATTTTGTTCTTCGGTTATCTCGCGTAATGCTCGCTCCATCTTCCACAACCCCTCCAAGAGAAATACTTTACTCCGGAGTTCTTGAACTTCTGCAGATACTTGATCTTTTTCTCCCACTTTGGTCTTAGTCTCTGTCTCCACCTTAACTTCTTTGGACTCTGCCTCCTCATCTTCATTCAGATACATTTCGAGATACTCATCATGATCACTCCCCAGATCTTTTCCAACTTCCTCAACTGACTCGCTCTGCGCTGGCACCTCGGCTACTGGCATTGGTGCAACAGCTGCCAACACTTATGTACTCATTTCATCTTCTCCTGACATTCCTACAATCAGTTTAAACAACTTGATTAATACTTTACCAGTACGAATTTCATACTCACTATGTATCCATGCATCTTTCTATTGATGTACTTTGGCAATCCCTCACTTAGTACTCTAAATGAGTTTTCTCTATCTCGTTTATGGTTATAATCCTAGGGTTTTCCCCCCCCCCCCCACCTAAGGTTTATAACCTATAGCTTTGATACCAACTTGTGATGCTCCCAAATCCGGGTTACCTGACCCCCGAGTTTGGTGCTCACGATCCAACATTTAAATATCATCTAACTACCCATTTATTTATGAATAGAAATATACATATCATTAACTGATATTTATAATACATTATCCCAGGTTTTCTAACCTTAACATGATAGTAGTGTGCATACAAGCCAATTATGTATGATGATAAAGCACATACTTTGTAAACAATCTTATTTATTTATTAATAAAATATTCATTTAAGGCATATAATTATCTACATGGTGCTGTTTTTATAATATGTAAATAACCCATAGTTTTAAGCAATGCTTTTAGAATCATGATGAGATCATGATAATGAATCTAAATTCTTAGAAAGCTTAAAAACTAAAATAGTTCCCAATTGTGGGATTACTAAAATGGGTATTAGTAAATCCGGATAGATTGGTACATATGTTGCTTGCTCATTGGATGAGGATGACTGATCCCATGGTCATTTGTGTGGAGACACTAAAGCAAGTATGTAGGTGCTTATTGGAGAATAAGTTCACTGAACGTGACTCGCTATGGAATACCTAATGGAGTTTTACTCGTCTGTCAATAGGAATTCCTAATGTGATAGTAGTACAAGTGATCCTTGGACTTGAGATCATCATAGTATCTTGTATGTAACAAATTATACTTTGACTAATTCCTTAAGGCCTTTTAAGGAATATATAGGGTATGCTTGGGTATAATAAGTTACATATGGAGATAATGAATGATCAATAAAGAATCTACCACCTCTAGTAAAAGAGGAGATATGTCCTATGTGATTCGTTAAATGACAACCCAGGAATCCTTGGCCAAGGTAGAATAAAATTAGAAAGAGGTTTCTAATTTGCATTATTTGAAGTTGTGCATTTTCTAATCGAAATACATATGATTAAATAAATTAAGACTTGACAGTAAATCCATGTCTTATATTTAATTGGGATATTGTATGGTGGAAGGATTGAATTGTACGGTAACTATTAACTCACAGGTTCTTTTATGATTAATGTTGCAATCTATATTATTTGGAAAGTCGTTGATCGCTAGGGATGCTTATCCCTATTGTAGAATAAATATTATTTATTTAAATAGATTATTAGTTTAATTTATTTATTTAAATAAGATTATAATTGTTCTAATTGATTTATTCATAACCGGTTTAATATGGAGAACCTAAAGGGTCACACCATAAAAGGAAGAAGAATTATTTAAGAAGAAAATGGCATGATAGTAATAATGCATTAAGTATAATTAATTTAATCTATGGTGATAGAATAAATTAAATAGCTTAATGTTTATTATTTAATATTTTAGAAATATTAAATATAAATTAATAAGAGGAGTCTTATTATTATTATTATTATTATTATTTTTATTCTAAAGGAGTTTAGGAATTAATATAATATCAGTACTCTCTCTCAATCCTAATAAAGATTAGGATATAAATTAATTAAAAGTATTTAATTAATTAAATAAAACCATATTCTAATTGGATTAGTATAAGAGAGTCTTATATCAGAAATAAGGTACGTGAATTTTTCCAAGAGTTGGGAGTACACATATTCTATAGAGATAGAAACAAGGGTTAAGCCAATAACCCATCTTCTTGAGTTCTTCATCTTCCTTGGTGGATCACCGTTAGAGGCCAAACAATTGGGTGGCTAACATTGATCAAGGGAAGGAGTCACTACAGAGGAATCAAAGGAATCAAAGGAGTAGAACTTGTACCTGAGGAAGCTTGGATCTTCAAAGGTATAATTCCATGTTCTCTCTTTTCTGTTATTGATAACTAACACAAAGCATGATCATGGTTATGGGTTTGTATAAATTTTGAAAACCTAGTTTTTGCGCTTCCGCCCTATTTATGAGATTTGATTGCATGATTGCGTTACGTACAAACCCAACAGTGGTATCAGAGCCTAACTTTCTGCTAATTATTAATTTTATAATTCCATGTATGAATTGATGTGAGAATTGGTTCGTTTTTCTGGACAAAAATTGTTTTCTGCAAGTTTTTACAACGAACGGCGCAGCTGCGCAGCTGCCCAGTTCATTACTGGCGCAGCTGCCCCGGTCTGCAAAAACTGCTGCTTCAGGCTACCTACGCAGCTGAGTAGCTGCCCAGTTCATTACTGGCGCAGCTGCGCCGGTACCTGGACAGACCCTGAAAATTAATTTTAATTAATTAAGTAAACTGCTTATTTAATTAATAAAGTTTTAAAATAAAGAAGTTTATTTTATCTGAAATATGATTTCAGAATGCTAAAATTAAAGGAGTTTAATTTGGATTTATTTTTGATTAAAATAAACGAGTTTATTTTGTTTCAAAAATAAAATTTAGCAAAACTTTTGTCCATTAAATAACATCGATCCATATATGGAATAGCATTGTTATTCATGAGATGAATGGATATTTATTGATGCATATGTTGATGTGTATGATAATAAATGGGGTTGATTATAGACTATGACCAATGTGATTGTTTTTTTATTTTGGATGAATGCTTGAATGTAAGGGTTTTATAAAATGGGGTCTGCGTACCTCGTCTTCTCTAGTTTTATTCTCGATGTAAAATTCTATCTCCCTCTTATGTACTTCCCCTTGAATGCTAATCAAGGTTTCTATTTAATTAAAAATAATTTATGTAATAGAGATAGTTAGAATTATCTTGAAGAAACTGGAGACCAAGGAGCAAGGAACGCGTGAAGACCCATTTGTATAGAGCCGGGGTTTAAATGTAATAGTTATATTTAAATTTAAATTTTTACACTCCTAGGTTTGACCTTTTGGTTCACTTGGTGGCTCTAGTGAACCAATCTAGAATAAAAGTCCATAATCAATCCGGGTAGAATATAGTATTCTATATTGCATGCTAAATATTATATATATTATATTTTATGCAAACATGCTTCGCATGTTTAATAAAATGACGCGTATTATATATATATATATATATATATATATATATATATATATATATATATATATATATATACATATATGTGTGTGCATGCGCGTTTAACAAGATGAGACAAATAATAACAAACCCCTCAAAGAAATAATATTAAGTCTGAAGCGTTCAAATGATATTTGGAATATCGAACGTCGCCTTCTAGCATGATTAATTAATAGAGTATTAAATATTTAATATGAGTTTGTTGTGCTATCCACAAGGTGAGTATTGAATATTTAAGATGTTAATTAATCACATTTGATGCTTATCAAGAAAATTGAACGATCTAGTCTTGTTGTGCTATCCACAAGGACGAAAATTTTTCTTTTTGAATTTATGGAAGTGCTAGGCTGGACTTAACTTAAATCATTTTAGTTCGGATGTGCACACACATGACCATTATGATTTAAGAGGCAAAATAAAAGGAGTTACATGGTGATGTAATTGAAAAGAGTTGTCTACCTATTTATTTGTATATCGCTTGTTGTGCTATCCACAAGGTTATATACATTTGAAATGGGATCCTTACTCTCACTAGCAAATCTTTAATTAGATGTTGTCGAACTATATAAGTGAGGGTAATATAGTTTGATGAAAATAGTGGGATATACCAATTTAAAATAAAGACCTAAATTTATTTTGGTATACAAAGTTAATAAAATGAATGTTTGCTAAAATGTTGTCTTTTCACATGCAGAATTTTAAAAATGTCAAAATCACTAAACTCACTACGAAGCATACTTGATGCAAATAAGCTTACCGGCCTGAATTATAAGGACTGGCTAAGAAATCTGAGAATTGTTCTCACTGCTAAAAAGATTTCTTATGTCCTAAATTCCACTATCCCTGAATCTGTTTCAGAAACAGCCTCTGAGGAAGAGATTGCCACTTTCAATAAGTGGCAAAATGATGCATCTGTGGCTCAATGCATCATGCTCTCATCCATGAATAACGAGCTTCAGCGTCATCACGAAAAAATGGATGCTCCTGCTATGCTGCTTCACCTCAAGGAGTTGTATGATGAACAGAGTAGGACTGCTAGATATGAGATATCTAAGGAGCTCTTCCGATCTCGAATGAACTAGGGCACAGCCGTCGAGACTCATGTTCTGAAGGTAATCAATTTGATTGAACGCCTTGGACAGCTTGGGTTCGTCATGGATGGGGAGTTGAGTCAAGACTTGGTCTTGCAGTCACTCCCTGAGACCTTCTCGCAGTTTGTGGTTAATTTTCACATGAATAAGCTAGATGTCAGCTTGCCTGAGCTGCTTAACATGCTGAAAACTGCAGAAGGTCACTTCTCATCCAAGAAGAACCATGTCTTGATGGTGGATTCTTCCAATAAAAGGAAGAGGCCCAAGGTGTCTTCTGAAAAGAAGAAATCTAAGAAGGCTAAGGGAAAAGGGAAAGAAAGGAGCAAAAGATACCTGAACCAGCTAAAGGAATGTGCTTTCATTGCAATGAGCCGGGACATTGGAAGAGGAACTGCAAGAAGTTCTAGCAGAGAAGAAGCTTGGAGAAGCTTCTACTTCCAATCAAGGTTTGTTTATGATTGAAATTAATTTTTCTGAAAGTCATAATTCTACTTGGGTATTGGATACCGGCTGTGGTTCTCACATATGTAATACTATGCAGGGACTGGTCAGAAGTAGAAAGCTGAACAAAGATGAGGTGATCCTACGAGTGGGAAATGGAGCAAAAGTTGCTGCATTAGCTGTAGGAACTTATTGTTTAGCAATGCCTTCGGGCAAATCCATTTCTCTTAATAACTGTTATTATGTTCCGAATATTATTAAAAACATTATTTCAATTTCTGTATTGGATATGGAAGGTTTTGACGTTATTATAAAGAACAATGGTTGTTCTATTTATAAAGACGATGTTTTATATGGTATTGGAAATTTGCGAAATGGACTTTATACACTTGACTTACAAGAAAATATATTTCAAATTGAACAAATTAAGAAAAGGAAAAGAGATGATATTAATTATACCTATATGTGGCACTGTAGACTCGGTCATATCAATGATACAAGATTATCCAAGTTGCATAAAGATGGGCTCCTTAAGCTATCTGATTATGAATCATATCCAACTTGTGAATCTTGTCTCATGGGTAAAATGACTAAATCTCCTTTTAGTGGAAAAGGAGAGTGAGTTACAGAATTGTTGGCATTGATTCACACAGACGTTTGTGGACCTATGACAACAAGTGCATGGGGTGGGTATTCTTATTTTATTACTTTCACTGATGATCACTCAAGATTTGGATATGTGTATTTAATGAAATACAAATCAGAATTATTTGAAAAGTTCAAAGAGTTCAGAAGTGAAGTAGAGAAACAAACGGGCAAGAGTATTAAGATACTTCGATCAAATCGAGGTGGAGAATACTTAAGCAGTGAGTTTCTCAATTGTCTCAGAGAAAATGGTATAATCTCACAATGGACTCCTCCAGGTACACCACAGTTAAATGGAGTATCTGAAAGGAGAAATCGAACACTGTTGGACATGGTTCGATCCATGATGAGTTTTACCGACCTTCCAATTTCCTTCTGGGGATATGCCCTAGAAACGGCTGCATACCTACTTAACAAGGTACCTACCAAATCCGCCCCAAAGACTCCATATGAGATGTGGAAAGGGAGGAAACCAAATCTTAAGCATGATAAGACTTGGGGTTGTCCAGCTTATGTCAAAAAGTTTAAAAATGATAAGCTACAGACTAAATCAGATAAGTGTAGATTTGTGTGATACCCTAAAGAAACCGTAGGGTATTATTTCTATCATCCAACTGATCAAAAGGTGTTTGTTGCGAAACATGCTACCTTCTTGGAGAAAGAGTTTATCCATAAAGGGGTCAGTGGGAGTAAGATATATCTTGAAGAAGTTCAAGAACCACAAGTTACCACAGACCAAAGTCAAGTACCTAACCAAGTAGAAGAACCTACTGTACCACACCCTGTTCGTAAATCTGGAAGAGTACCGCAGATACCTGAGAGGTATGGATTCGTTATAGAGGATGACGATGAGGTACACATCATGAATGATGATCCATTGAATTACGAATAGGCTATGAGTAATAAAGACTCAGGGAAATGGCTTGAAGCCATGAAGTCCGAAATGGACTCCATGTATGAAAACAAAGTATGGACTTTGGTTTCACCACCTGAAGGTATTAAACCTATTGGGTGTAAATGGGTTTTTTAGAAAAAGACTGGAGCAGACGGAAAGGTAGAGACCTATAAGGCCCGACTGGTTGCAAAAGGTTTCAAACAAAGACAAGGAGTTGACTATGATGAAACCTTCTCACCAGTAGCCATGCTCAAGTCCATTCAGATTTTGCTTGCGATTGCAGCATACAACGACTATGAGATCTGGCAGATGGACGTGAAAACGGCATTCCTCAATGGGAAACTTGAGGAGGATGTGTATATGACACAGCCAGAGGGATTTATCTCAAAAGTTGGAACAAATCAAGTCTGTAAGCTACAATGATCCATTTATGGGTTGAAGCAAGCTTCTCGTAGATGGAACATTCGTTTTGATGAGACAATCAAAGAGTTTGATTTTATCAAATAACGAGGATGAACCTTGTGTATACAAGAAGGTTAGTGGGGGCGCAGTATCATTCCTTGTATTATATGTTGATGATATATTACTGATAGGGAATGACATTCCTATGTTACAATCTATTAAAATCTGGTTATCTAAAAACTTCTCCATGAAGGACTTGGGTGAAACATCCTATATTTTGGGGATAAAGATCTATAGAGATAGATCTAAAAGGATGCTCGGCTTATCCCAAGGAACGTACATTGATACGATGCTAAAGAGGTTTAGCATGGAAGATTCCAAAAGAGGTCTCATGCCGATGAGCCATGGAATAAATCTCTCCAAGAAACAGGCCCCAAAGACACCTGAGGAGAGAGACCGTATGAGTAAGATCCTTTATGCTTCTGCAATAGGATCTATTATGTACGGTATGATATGTACTAGACCGGATGTTGCTCACGCACTTAGTGTAACAATTAGATACCAGTCGAATCTAGGAGAAGAGCACTGGAAGGCAGTGAAAAATATCCTAAAGTACTTGAGAAGGACTAAAGATATTTTTCTTGTCTACGGTGGGTCTGAATTAAAACTTGAGGGATTCACGCAGTCAAGTTTTCAAACAGACCAAGATGACAGTAAATCTGTTTCAGGGTAATGTGTTTACCTTGAACGGAGGTGCAGTGAGTTGGAAGAGTTCCAAGCAGCAAACAGTTGCTGATTCAGTGACAGAGGCAGAGTATATAGCTGCAAGTGAAGCTGCAAAGGAAGCTGTTTGGATGAAGAAGTTCATAACTGAACTTGGTGTGGTTCCTAGCATCGGAGAAGCAGTTCCCGTATACTGTGACAACACCGGAGCGGTTGCACAGGCTAAGGAACCCAGGTCTCATCAGAAATCTAAACACGTGTTGCGGCGATTTCACTTGATCAGGGAGATCATTTGTGACGAACAAGATTTTTGTAATTTAATGTGAATATTTATTGAATTAAATAAATATCAATGATTTAATTATTGAGTTAAATAATTAATTGATGAAATTATGGTAGATTAATTTAATTATATGTGTCACGTTAGTTAAATTAATGTGGTGAATTTTATATTCAAAGTATGTATTTAATTGAGCTTATTTGATTAATATATTAATTAATAAGCATAATGTTATTCTAATTAATTTAATAATTAATTAGAGATTTAATGATTTGACATAATTAATAAATAAGAATTTTAATTATGTGACTATGTGAATTATTGTGGAATTATGCAATTTTATTTAATTGATTTAAATAGGATTATTGATTAATTAAAAGTGTGACATTATTAAACTATATTATAGTAAGTTAATTAAATTAATGGGAAAGGAAGAATAAAAGGGGCAAGCAAACAAAGCCTTAGTGGGGGTTGGAGCCAGTTAACCCATTGTGGGATTAACTGACGACCCATAACCCACGACTTCTAATTACACGTATATCATATTAGTAGTATATCATATATCATATATTACATTCATTAGTTAAGAAAGTTAGAGAACACAGAGAGAAAAAGAGAAAACTTTGAGAGAGAGTGAGATTGAAGAAGGTTTGGAGAATCAAAGAATAGTTTTCTATCATCTAAACAAGAATCAAAGGGTAAGAATCCAAGTTATAATCTCTATTTCTCATGTTCTTGAGTTTTCATAGAAAAATTAGTTTCAGTTCTCTGTAAATGAATTTTGTGACTAATACATGAGAAAGTGATTGATATATGTTAGGTAGTATGTATAAATCATTATATGATGTTTATAAACTATTTTGGTTGAATTAATCTATTAGATTGTGTTTAAAAAGAAAGTTTTGAGTTTACAGTGAAAATATTCGAAAATGGCTTGTATGTATGAAATTTGATGCCTTAGTTGCATGTAAAACTGTAAATTGACAATTTAATATGTTTGTACATGTAAAAGCAAAAAGAACGAAACTTAAACAGACTGATTTGGTGTTATAACGAATCTGTAATGTGTGATTTCATGAAAATTGACGAAACTTTGAAAAATAGCAAAAACGTGGAATTTATGGGTTTAAATTTAGTTGTTTAAGTTGTCAAAATCATGCTATAAATGTTGGGTTATACTTCTGTAAAGTCTAGAATTGATGAGTATGATTAATTTATTGTTTGAGCAAAGTTTTGGGTGCTCTGTTCTATGTTATTTGCGAACTACAGATTCTGAAACTGGCGTGTGGAGCTGCAGCGCCAACTTTAAGCCTAAGAGTGGGGCTGCAGCGCCAGTGGAGCTGCAGCGCCAGATTTAAGCCTAAGAGTGGGGTTGCAGCGCCAGTGGAGCTGCAGCGCCAACTGTAAGCCTAAGAGTGGGGCTGCAGCGCCAGTGGAGCTGCAGCGCCAGACTTAAGCTTAAAGTCCGAGCTGCAGCGCCAGTGGAGCTGCAGCGCCATTTTTAGTTCAAATGGTGGAGCTGCAGCGCCACTTCGTAATTTTTCCCAAAAATGAGATTTTAATTATTCAAGTTCAGAAAATGTAATTGGAACCTAATGTAATAAACATGAAGACATGATTAAACATATAATAAGAGGTTAATAACTTATATTACGTCAGTAATTAATAAGTTAATTACATGACTTGAATCGTTAATTGTATAGTCCAATAACGTGCTCAAGACCGATGTGTGTGATTCGATACGTATATTGAGTTATTGATTAATGTGTATTGTGAACGTATTGATATGTAGGATTTAATAAAGAACGTGAATTATAAATTATAGCTTGTGCAAGAGGCAAGTTTCCTATCCTTAAACTTGTTTAATATTTTGCAAGTTTCCTAAACTCAAATCTTACTTTTACATTGAGCAAGTTCTTATCCTTGTTTATTCAAGTTGAGATTTTCATATGAGATATTACTATTTTTTAAAGCATGATTCAGCTATACAATACTTATTCGATTGTATACTCTTGAGATTTACCATTCAAGTTGAATATCGATGATATTGTTGAACTTATAGGACTAGTGAACCCTTATTTATTCGACTAGTCCATAGTTGATGTACGTTCTAAATTCTAGAATACTTATTGAGCTTATCCAAACCAAACTTCCTTTGGTGCGGACTCTGATGTCAAAACTGAGATGAACAACCCTTTAATAGGGGATTATTTACGCTTTAGCGTTGAGATATTGTGCACAGTATGGTACTAAGGGTTTATCCCCCTAAGTACGAGAAGTAGAGTCCATAGTCTTATGACTGTTAAAGGTTTAAAGCATAAACACTTTACAACCTAGGACATAGTTCAAGGTCTTATGACCCTCAGATGTTCTTTTGATTCCTATTATTTATCCTCGAGTCAGAAGTTGAGTTTCTTTATTCAGATGTCTTTGATTTACTCGCATGTTATTATATTGTTGTCATATTATTATACTTGTGGGCAATCGTGCTCACTCTTGAGTAATAATAACATTGCAATTAAGAACGAAAGGTCCGACGAGCCTTCTACTAGCAAAGGCAAAGGCAAAGTCAACAAGTGATGAAGACTTGTTGTTTATTTTAATTGTTATGTTTCAGACTTATATTAGAGTTGTGTAAGACTTATTTATTTGTTTATGTTCCGCACAGATGTTTAAGGTTAGTATGACCTGGGATTTATTTTATTTATTACTCAAATGTTGTAACCCCATAAGGGGAGGATTTAATTCTATTTATTGCATGGTTTGCATTTACTATGGGTAGATAGATAGATGATATTCGTACAGTGAACACCAAGTCCCGTGGAATTGAAGTACCCGGATTTGGGGGTGTCACAGGTTGGTATCAGAGCCGTAGGTTATGAACCTTAGGTTGGGGGAAAACCTTAGGATAGTAGCCTTTTTAGAGATCGAGAACATAGTAATGATAACTCTTATCGAGTTCTAAGAAAGATAATAACTAACCTTATATGTTATGTGCTTATACTTATATATTCGAGTATCGATTAGCATCACGTAATTACTAAAATTTAAAATTTTATTTGTCAGGATGACAGATACTGGAGAACCTAGTCAGTCCAGGGACCTTGTACCCCTAGAGGCTAGAGAGGAGGATGCCCCGAGATATCCACGTAGTCTGGGAGCAGTTAGTCTGACGAGAGCCATCACCCTTAATCACAGTCGTTGGTCAGCAGTATGTGCCGGTGTCTAATTCAGAGGAGGACTCTGAGGAAGACCCTGAGGAGATTGAGGTTCAGGCTGAGGCAGCCGAAGAGGAGGAGGAAGACCCTGAAGAGTTCCCACCGAGCTCCATCAGTGCTGAGATGTATGATGAGCTGTATGACCCTAACATAGAGTTACGTGATACTGTTCAGGAGCTGAGGGAGCGGTCGGTTACTCAACTAGTCTACCATCGAGCTGAGGGGTGGAGAGGTTGAGGCTCTTCACACACGTTTGGGAAATGTAGAGTGGAATTTGGTTCACGAGAAAGGCCAAACTGAGCAGAAGTCAGAGGAAATAGAGGAATTGAATAATGAACTGAAAGAGAAATCAGCAAGGCTGGCCATAGCAGAGGAGGCTTGGGTAAGGGAATCACGACGAGCAGATCTCGCAGAAGATAATTGTCGGGCGAAGAAGGCCAAGCTTGAAGAGACGTACTCTACACTTCAGTATGCAATTGACGAGGCCCAGGATCGGGTTATGAGGTACCCAATTCAGTTCGAAGGACTACCGTCGTACATGCTAGATCGCAGGACGATGTCCCGAATTATGGAAGAAGAGCGTGGCAAAGCTGTTCGTCGCCTTAATGGGCAGTGATAGGAACATTTGATTTTGTAAAACCTATCTGGTAGTTAATAATGTAAATTCCAATGTGTTTATAAACAGAGGAATATTTTATGTTTTAAATCCTGTAGATTCCTTATCTCGGGATAGTTGATGTAAATAGCATTGATGCTATCGTATTATGTTAAAACTTTTGATTTAGTAATATATCAGAGTTTAATTGAGATAATGTGTTGATTGATTGTGTCTAAATGTTTAAGTTAAGCCTTAAATATTTAAAAGATTGAATAAAGTTCTAATAAGCGTATATCTTAACAGAAATATGCCGCCAAGGAGAAGACCAAACCGTAGACCGGCCCAGGAAGGGTCAACTAACAACAACAACGACGCCAATGCTAACCCCGTTCAGCAGTTGGCAAACTTACTTGCTGGAGCGCTTAACAACCAACCTCAAGCTCCACCGAACACAACGTTCAAGGACTTCAAGGCGGTGGGACCGCCAGAGTTTAAAGGCACCATGAACCCGATAGAAGCTCAAACCTGGGTCATGGAGATGGAAAAAGTTTTCGACGTCGCCAGAGTCAGAGAAGACCAAAAAACCGCCTATGCAACGTTCATGCTGAAATCCGAGGCCATCTATCGGTGGCAAGCGAATAAGGTCCGGGGAGGTGAAGGTGTGATTACCTTGGAGTGGTTTAAGGAGATGTTCTTCGAGATGTACTTTCCGACCAGTTCGCAGAATTAAATGGAAATTCAGTTTCTAGAACTGAAACAGGGAAATATGTCCGTACCAGAATATGCGGCAAAATTCAATGAGTTGGCTAGGTTTGCCACGTATCAAGTGCACACCGATCAGAGGAAGGCAAGGAGGTTTGAGCAGGGCCTGAAGCCCTGGTTATATATCAAGGTGTCAATGTTCCAATTGAACACTTTTGCTGGGGTGTTGGAGAAGGCCATTCTCGCTGAAGGCGGGAGTGACGCTGTTACAAAGTACAATCAAGACCAAAAGAAGAAAAAGAGTGAGGGTGAAGGAGTTAACAAGGCTAGTGGTAGCAACATGGGAGGGAGTAATAATCAAAAGAGGAGGTGGAATGATAACTCATCAACTGGGAATCAGCAAGGAGGTCAAAAGAAGAGGATCAAAGCTTGTTCGACCTGCGGAAAAGCTCACCTGGGGGTCTGTATGAAGGGAAAACGAGTATGCTACAATTGTGGTCAGGAAGGCCACATAGCACCTAACTGTCCGAACCCAAAGAAGGGCGCTTGTTTCACTTGCTGCTCAAAGGACCATCTGGCAAGGGACTGTCCCAAGAAGGGATCTGGAGGGGCAGGATCAGGAGGGAACAGGGGAAACAGCGGTGGAAGTGCTCTAACTATCACGGGACCAACCGCAACCAATCGACCAACCGCCAGGACCTTCAACATGACCGTGCAGGATGTTGTACAGTCTCGCGATGTGGTGTCAGGTATCATTCCGATCAATAAAGTTAATGCTTATGTACTATTTGATTCGGGTGCTACTTGTTCATTTATATCCGATGACTTTGCTAAGAACTTAGAACTTCCTATGGACTAGTTAGAATACCCCATGAACATAGAGATTGCGAATAGAGAAGTGATCCCTATTAAGTATGTACACAAGAACTGTAGAGTAGATATTAAGGGTAACATTATGAACGTAGATCTTATCCCGATTAGACTTGGGGAATTCGATGTTATTCTGGGAATGGATTGGCTAGTCAATTATGGGGCTGTAATTGATTGCCAGAGAAAGTGTATTAACCTTATGACCCCGTCAAAGGTTGTGTTTTATGGCAGCAAATCGCCTAGACAAACGAGTTGTCTGACGATGATGCAGGCCAGGAAGTTGTTAAGACAAGGCTATGTAGGATATTTAGTCTACATAGTCGATAGTCGTAAAGAATACCCGAAAGTGGAAGATATACCAGTCGTGAGGGACTTCATTGACGTATTTTCGGATGATCTACCAGGACTTCCGCTAGACAGGGAGGTTGAGTTTGTGATCGATTTGGCGCCAGGGACGGCCCCAATATCGAAGGCACCATACCGGATGGCTCCGGTAGAGATGAAAGAGTTGATGGTACAACTACAAGAGTTACTGGACAAGAAGTACATCCAACCGAGCGTATCGCCGTGGGGAGCGCCGATGTTGTTTTTGAAGAAAAAGGACGGGACGATGCGGCTTTGCATCGACTACAGAGAACTGAATAAGGTCACAATTAAGAATAGATATCCATTACCAAGGATCGACGATCTGTTTGACCAATCGAAGGGTGCAAGGTACTTTTCAAAGATAGACTTGAGGAGTGGCTATCATCAGCTGAAGGTGAGGCCAGAGGATGTCCCAAAGACAGCATTTAGGACTCGATATGGTCACTACAAATTTCTGGTGATGTCATTTGATCTAACGAATGCTCCTGCAGCATTCATGGGCTTAATGAATGGAGTGTTCAAGCCGTTTTTGGACAAATTCGTGGTGGTCTTTATCGACGATATTTTGGTATACTCGAAGACCAAGGAAGAACATGTAGAACATCTGAAGTTAACATTAGAGGTGTTGAGAAGAGAGAAGTTGTACGCTAAATTTTTGAAATGTGAATTCTGGATTGAAAGAGTGCAATTTCTTGGACATGTGATCGACAAGGACGGAATTTTGGTAGATCCCTCTAAATTCGAAGCTGTGATGAACTGGGATCAGCCGAAAACACCATCAAAAATGAGGAGTTTTCTTGGATTGGCGGGTTATTATAGAAGATTCATTCAGGACTTTTCCAAGATCGCAACTCCGCTGACGAATTTGACTAGAAAATCGGTGAAATTCGTTTGGACGGAGAAGTGTGAGGAAAGTTTCCAAGAGCTTAAGAGGAGGTTGAGTTCAGCACCTGTGTTATCCCTTCCGGATGACACAGGAAATTTTGTGGTTTATAGTGATGCGTCGCATAAAGGACTTGGCTGTGTGCTTATGCAAAACGGCAGGGTCATTGCGTATGCGTCACGATAATTGAAAGACTATGAGAAAGGGTATCCGACCCATGACTTGGAGTTAGCTGCAGTGGTATTTGCTTTGAAAATTTGGAGACACTATCTCTATGGGGAGAAGTGTGAAATATATACAGACCACAAGAGTCTGAAATATATTTTTACACAGAAGGACTTGAATATGCGCCAAAGAAGGTGGCTGGAGTTAATTAAGGACTATGACTGTGAAATCTTATACCATCCGGGTAAGGCTAATGTGGTTGCCGATGCCTTAAGCAGAAAGGGTCGGGAGAAATTGATGATGTTGACTGCTCAAGAGGAGTTAATTTCAGCAATGGAAAAGCTGGAATTGGAAGTGAAGTATCTGATGGAGATTGATGAGAAATTGTTCCAGATGCAAGCTGGTACAACCCTATTGGATAAAGTTAAGGAAGTTCAACTTCAGGACGAAGAATGTGAGAAGGTTAAGAAAAAGATATCTGAAGGAACCGAACCGAGATTCAAGATAGACAGTGAGGGACTACTGAGATTTGAGAATAGAGTGTGGGTACCGTCAGTGCTAGAGATTAAGGAGGACATTTTGAGCGAGGCTCATAGCTCACGGTATTCGATTCACCCCGGTAGTACCAAGATGTACCAGGATCTTCGACAGCACTTCTGGTGGCCAAATTTGAAACGAGATGTTGCTGAGTGTGTTGCAAAGTGTCTGACCTGTCAGAAGGTAAAAGCAGAACATCAGAGGCCGAGTGGTTTGCTACAACCCCTGGAAATTCTAGAATGGAAATGGGAACACATTACGATGGATTTCGTGGTTGGCCTTCCGAAGACTCAGAAAGGCTACGACGCAGTATGGGTTATCGTTGACCGACTGACGAAATCAGCACACTTCCTTCCGATCAAAATTAGATTCAACTTAGACCAGTTGGCAAGGCTATATATGAAAGAAATTATTTCGAGGCACGGAGTTCCGGTGTCAATAGTTTCCGACAGAGATCCGCGCTTCACATCAAACTTCTGGAAGCGACTACAGGAATGCATGGGGACACAGTTAAGAATGAGTAGGGCTTATCACCCTCAGACAGACGGGCAGAGTGAAAGAACGATCCAGACATTGGAAGATATGTTGCGAGCATGTATCCTGGATTTTAAAGGAAATTGGGATGATCACCTACCGCTTGTGGAATTCGGTTACAACAACAGTTACCACTCTAGTATTGGCATGCCGCCTTACGAAGCGTTGTACGGAAGAAAATGCAGAACTCCGCTATACTGGGATGAAGTTGGCGAGAGACAATTGCTAGGTCCAGAGTTGGTACAACAGACAGCAGAGATAGTCAAAGTGATCCGGACAAGACTGGTAGCCGCTCAGGATAGGCAGAAGAAATACGCTGATCCACACCATAAGAATATTGAGTTTGAATCGGGTAGCTTTGTATTTTTGAAAGTCTCTCCCTGGAAAGGGAAGATCAGATTCGGAAAGAAGGGAAAATTGAGCCCGAGATTCATTGGACCCTTTGAGGTACTGCGAAGGATTGGAGAAGTTGCGTATGAGGTAGCCTTACCTCCGGCGCTAGAGAATATCCACAACGTCTTTCATATTTCAGTTTTACGCCCCTACAAACCCGATTACAAGCATGTGATTGAATATGAACCCCTACATTTTGAAAAAGACTTATCCTATGAAGAAATTCCTGTTCAAATTATTGACAGGAAAGAACAAGTCCTCAGAAATAAAGTTATACCTTCTGTTAAGGTAATTTGGAGGAACCACAATGCTGAAGAAGCTACGTGGGAACTCGAAGAGCATATGATGAAGAATTATCCACATTTATTTACTTAATTTATGTGTATGCGATTCTGGGGACAGAATCTTTGTAAGGGGGGAGAATGTAACGGGACGAATTTTTAATTGAACCGTGATTCTGAGGACAGAATCCTTTTAAGGGGGGAAAGATGTGACGAACAAGATTTTTGTAATTTAATGTGAATATTTATTGAATTAAATAAATATCAATGATTTAATTATTGAGTTAAATAATTAATTGATGAAATTATAGTAGATTAATTTAATTATATGTGTCACGTTAGTTAAATTAATGTGGTGAATTTTATATTCACAGTATGTATTTAATTGAGCTTATTTGATTAATATATTAATTAATAAGCATCATGTTATTCTAATTAATTTAATAATTAATTCGAGATTTAATGATTTGACATAATTAATAAATAAGAATTTTAATTATGTGACTATGTGAATTATTGTGGAATTATGCAATTTTATTTAATTGATTTAAATAGGATTATTGATTAATTAAAAGTGTGACATTATTAAACTATATTATAGTAAGTTAATTAAATTAATGGGAAAGGAAGAATAAAAGGGGCAAGCAAACAAAGCCTTAGTGGGGGTTGGAGCCAGTTAACCCATTGTGGGATTAACTGACGACCCATAACCCACGACTTCTAATTACACGTATATCATATTAGTAGTATATCATATATAATATATTACATTCATCAGTTAAGAAAGTTAGAGAACACATAGAGAAAAAGAGAAAAATTTGAGAGAGAGTGAGATTGAAGAAGGTTTGGAGAATCAAAGAAGAGTTTCCTATCATCTAAACAAGAATCAAAGGGTAAGAATCCAAGTTATAATCTCTATTTCTCATGTTCTTGAGTTTTCATAGAAAAATTAGTTTCAGTTCTCTGTAAATGAATTTTGTGACTAATACATGAGAAAGTGATTGATATATGTTAGGTAGTATGTATAAATCATTATATGATGTTTATAAACTATTTTGGTTGAATTAATCCATTAGATTGTGTTTAAAAAGAAAGTTTTGAGTTTACAATGAAAATATTCAAAAATGGCTTGTATGTATGAAATTTGATGCCTTAGTTGCATGTAAAACTGTAGATTGACAATTTAATATGTTTGTACATGTAAAAGCAAAAAGAACGAAACTTAAACGGACTGATTTGGTGTTATAACGAATCTGTATTGTGTGATTTCATGAAAATTGACGAAACTTTGAAAAATAGCAAAAACGTGGAATTTATGGGTTTAAATTTAGTTGTTTAAGTTGTCAAAATCATGCTATAAGTGTTGGTTTATACTTCTGTAAAGTATAGAATTGATGAATATGATTAATTTATTGTTTGAGCAAAGTTTTGGGTGCTCTGTTCTATGTTATTCGCGAACTACAGATTCTGAAACTGGCGTGTGGAGCTGCAGCGCCAACTTTAAGCCTAAGAGTGCGGCTGCTGCGCCAGTGGAGCTGCAGCGCCAGATTTAAGCCTAAGAGTGGGGCTGCAGCACCAGTGGAGCTGCAGCGCCAGACTTAAGCTTAAAGTCCGAGCTGCAGCGCCAGTGGAGCTGCAGCGCCATTTTTAGTTCAAATGGTGGAGCTGCAGCGCCACTTGGTAATTTTTCCCAAAAATGAGATTTTAATTATTCAAGTTCAGAAAATGTAATTGGAACCTAATGTAATAAACATGAAGACATGATTAAACATATAATAAGAGGTTAATAACTTATATTACGTCAGTAATTAATAAGTTAATTACATGACTTGAATCGTTAATTGTATAGTCCAATAACGTGCTCAAGACCGATGTGTGTGATTCGATACGTATATCGAGTTATTGATTAATGTGTATTGTGACCGTATTGATATGTAGGATTTAATAAAGAACGTGAATTATAAATTGTAGCTTGTGCAAGAGGCAAGTTTCCTATCCTTAAACTTGTTTAATATTTTGCAAGTTTCCTAAACTCAAATCTTACTTTTACATTGAGCAAGTTCTTATCCTTGTTTATTCAAGTTGAGATTTTCATATGAGATATTACTATTTTTTAAAGCATGATTCAGCTATACAATACTTATTCGATTGTATACTCTTGAGATTTACCATTCAAGTTGAATATCGATGATATTGTTGAACTTATAGGACTAGTGAACCCTTATTTATTCGACTAGTCCATAGTTGATGTACGTTCTAAATTCTAGAATACTTATTGAGCTTATCCAAACCAAACTTCCTTTGGTGCGGACTCTGATGTCAAAACTGAGATGAACAACCCTTTAATAGGGGATTATTTACGCTTTTGCATTGAGATATTGTGCACAGTATAGTACTAAGGGCTGATCCCCCTAAGTACGAGAAGTAGAGTCCATAGTCTTATGACTGTTAAAGGTTTAAAGCATAAACACTTTACAACCTAGGACATAGTTCAAGGTCTTATGACCCTCAGATGTTCTTTTGATTCCTATTATTTATCCTCGAGTCAGAAGTTGAGTTTCTTTATTTAGATGTCTTTGATTTACTCGCATGTTATTATATTGTTGTCATATTATTATACTTGTGGGCAATCGTGCTCACTCTTGCGTAATAATAACATTGCAGTTAAGAACGAAAGGTCCGACGAGCCTTCTACTAGCAAAGGCAAAGGTAAAGTCAACAAGTGATGAAGACTTGTTGTTTATTTTAATTGTTATGTTTTAGACTTATATTAGAGTTGTGTAAGACTTATTTATTTGTTTATGTTCCGCACAGATGTTTAAGGTTAGTATGACCTGGGATTAATTTTATTTATTACTCAAATGTTGTAACCCCATAAGGGGAGGATTTAATTCTATTTATTGCATGGTTTGCATTTACTATGGGTAGATAGATAGATGATATTCGTACAGTGAACACCAAGTCCCGTGGAATTGAAGTACCCGGATTTGGGGGTGTCACATCATTGAAAGAGGACACGTCACCTTGGAGCTAGTGGACTCTCAAGACAACATTGCAAATCCATTTACTAAAGCTCTAACACAACAGCAGTTTGATCGTCACTTAGAGAAGATGGGTATGAGATACCATGGCAATTGGCTTTAGTGCAAGTGGGAGATTGATAGTAGTGTGCATACAAGCCAATCATGTATGATGATAAGCACATACTTTGCAAACAATCTTATTTATTTATTAATAAAATATTCATTTAAGGCATATAATTATCTACATGGTGCTGTTTTTATAATATGTAAATAACCTATAATTTTAAGCAATGCTTTTAAAATCATGATGAGATCATGATAATGAGATCTAAATTCTTAGAAAGCTTAAAAACTAAAATAGTTCCCAATTGTGGAATTACTAAAATGGGAATTAGTAAATCCGGATAGATTGGTACATATGTTGTTTGCTCATTGGATGAGGATGACTGATCTCATGGTCATTTGTGTGGAGACACTAAAGCAAGTATGTAGGTGCTTATTGGAGAATAAGTTCACTGAACGTGACTCGCTATGGAATACCTAATGGAGTTTTACTCGCCTGTCAATAGGAATTCCTAATGTGATAGTAGTATAAGTGATCCTTGGACTTGAGATCATCATAGTATCTTGTATGTAACAAATTATACTTTGACTAATTCCTTAAGGCCTTTTAAGGAATATATAGGGTATGCTTGGGTATAATGAGTTACATATGGGGATAATGAATGATCAATAAAGAATCTACCACATCTAGTAAAAGAGGAGATATGTTCTATGTGATTCGTTAAATGACAACCCAAGAATCCTTGGCCAAGGTAGAATGAAATTAGAAAGAGGTTTCTAATTTGCATTATTTGGAGTTGTGCATTTTCTAATCGAAATACATATGATTAAATAAATTAAGACTTGACAGTAAATCCATGTCTTATATTTAATTGGGACATTGTATGGTGGAAGGATTGAATTGTACGGTAACTATTAACTCACATGTTCTTTTATGATTAATGTTGAAATCTATATTATCTGAAAAGTCGTTGATCGCTAGGGATGCTTATCCCTATTGTAGAATAAATGTTATTTATTTAAATAGATTATTAGTTTAATTTATTTATTTAAATAAGATTAGAATTGTTCTAATTGATTTATTCATAACCAGTTTAATATAGAGAACCTAAAGGGTCACACCATAAAAGGAAGAAGAATTATTTAAGAAGAAAATGGCATGATAGTAATAATGCATTAAGTATAATTACTTTAATCTATGGTGATAGAATAAATTAAATAGCTTAATGTTTATTATTTAATATTTTAGAAATATTAAATATAAATTAATAAGAGGAGTCTTATTAATATTATTATTATTATTATTATTTTAATTCTAAAGGAGTTTAGGAATTAATATAATATCAGTACTCTCTCTCAATCCTAATAAAGATTAGGATATAAATTAATTAAAAGTATTTAATTAATTAAACAAAACCCTATTCTAATTGGATTAGGAGGGTTAACCTAATATCTATATAAGAGAGTCTTATATCAGAAATAAGGTACGTGAATTTTTCCAAGAGTTGGGAGTACACATATTCTATAGAGATAGAAACAAGGGTTAAGCCAATAACCCATCTTCTTGAGTTCTTCATCTTCCTTGGTGGATCACCGTTAGAGGCCAAACAATTGGGTGGCTGACATTGATCAAGGGAAGGAGCCACTACAGAGGAATCAAAGGAATCAAAGGAGTAGAACTTGTACCTGAGGAAGCTTGGATCTTCAAAGGTATAATTCCATGTTCTCTCTTTTCTGTTATTGATAACTAACACAAAGCATGATCATGGTTATGGGTTTGTATAAATTTTTGAAAACCTAGTTTTTGCGCTTTCGCCCTATTTATGTGATTTGATTGCATGATTGCGTTACGTACAAACCCAACCTAACATAACAAATATACCCTTAGATATACAAAAAGGGTTATACAAAACAACATAATAAATATGTTCATTATAACTACTCCAGCAATACACCTTTGTCCTTGTCTTTCTCTGCCCCTACGGCTATCTCGTTCCTAGCTGAAATATTGTATTTAAGCAAGGGTGAGAAACAAATTTACTCCGCAAGTTAAATCATACAATAAAGTATAAGAATCAAGAATATAAGACTATCAATTCGATAGAATATCACCAAAGTTGAAAGGACTTTGAAGTAGCTGAATAAAGCGTTAATCAATAACAAGACTTTCTCGCATTTTATGCAAAATAATAATTTTGATAGTGAAAGAGTAAAATGCTTTTGAAATTTCTCAATTGAATAACAAGAATCAAATCTACGCAATAACAAAGTGGAATATTATCCAGATTTTTTTTAAGCTGAGCGACCCCACAGGATCCTGAACTTCTCGAGTAACTATCAAAGGTTTTACTTTGAAGTATTCAGGTGTATCAGATAACCATAAAGAATAAATTATACCCCTCCGCAAGTATATAAAGTGATCAGCTTCATTATACCCTATATTATGCATAATATTTATACGCGCGCAACGACCGAATATACGACCACAAAGCCCCTTTTTATATAAAAAGGTTGTTCTTCTCAGTCATATAACTAGAATTCGAATCACAACAACGAAATACAATGATTTCAATATCTAAACGCTTTCTCGATCTAGCCAAAATAATAGGCATTGACCTGTCAATAATAATTGAATTCTCTTCTCGAACCTAACAAGTTTCAACAAATGTTTGTCTAGCCAAAACAATTAGCTACGACATATCTCAAAATGATTCAATAATAGACAGAAATTAACTGTACTATTTGCAATCAATAATAACTTCTACGGATGTGAATAACCAACAACAGTTATTCCCCAAGCATATTCTCAAAATCAATAATTCAATTTGAATTAATAAACATGCACTAACTGCGAATAATCAACAATAATTCTCAGACGTGGTATAATCAGCAATAATTAACCACCACTATATTTGAAAAGTAATAACTCGAGATTGAGTTAAGGAAACTTGCCTGATTCGCTGACTACTGCTACTCAATTTAAGTTAACTTCTTTTGTAAGACCTATCATTCATAAGATCGATCTCTTAATTAGCATCATATATCTTACTCGTAATGATTTATCTAACATGTAAACACATAATCATCATTAAAGAGTACAACTATACTACCTTAGACTTAACACTACTATATCATACAACTTGTGAATTAACACTTATTCTTTCATTTTATAAGTCCTTTATAATTTAGTAAGCCGAATACCTAATCCAGCAACTTGGATTCAACTGACCTCCAATCCAGCAAGCCTGGATTCAACTGTCATCCAATCCAACAATCTTGGATTCAAGCTAACATCTAATCCAGTAACTTGGATTATCTAACAGACCAATCCAGTATCCTGAATTATCCAAACATCTCATCCAGCAAGCCTGGATTCATTAATCCTTCAATCCAGCAAGCTGGATTCCCCCTTTTAACCAAATCATCTTATTATTTTTTTATCTTTTGCCCACACATAAATACATGTATTCCATACACAAAAATAATTTTTCAGAAATTTTTCAATTTCCTTTAGTATTTTTCAAAAATCCGTTTCTAGTTAATTCCTTAAGAAAATAGCTACCTCACGCTTAACTCAAGAAATTCTCAAATCTTGGCGGGATTTTACACATGTTATCGTGAGCCTACCGTTTAAATTTTGTGGCCATCGGAGTTATACAACTCTGATTATAGCATTTTTTGTCGAAAAAATCTAAATATTGAAATAGTCATAACTTGCTCATTTTAGATCGGAATGAGCTCATTTTTGTACACAAGCTACTTTATAACATATATTTTCATGTCCCAGAAGGCCAGAATTTATTACATAATTTAAGTGGATGAAACTTCCCTTCAAAAATTCGGACAGCCTACTTTTGTTATTTTTTAGATTTTTCCTACTTTGCTAAAATCAGTCCACACGAAAATTTACAACTCCTTTTTCAGTGATTCCACTTGAAAAAGTTAGAAGACTTATAGATCTAAGTCTAGAAATTTACCAAACTCTAAAATTTGAAATATATTGAGAGATATGCTTGTTTTAATTTCATGTTCCATCTTCTCAAAAATCTAATTTCTTAACCTTTGTGATTTCTAAGAAAACTTTCTTGATATTTCATATTAACCAACATAAACCATTATAACTCATACTATTACTTCATATACTCATGGATCTAACATGATTCATGATCTAATTCACCAAATAATTATCAAACACTAGATTAAACACAAACAATGCTAAGAAAATTAGGGTTTTTTAACTTTTTGAAAACCTAGTTTCCATATTTTGCTTTAGATCTAACCTTTGACACTCAAAAGGGTTGGATCTACACATAACACATTAGAAAACTTGTAGATCTAAAGTTTTTGAGTTTAAGAAACATAAATCCTTTATTTTTCAAAACAACCCAAATCCATAAATCAAAAGCTCAAAGATAGTGTGTTTATACGTTGATTTATGCTCTTCTTCTTCTTAGGTTTGTTTAAGGAACTAGATAGGTTAAAAAAAATCTCTCTTCTCTCCCTCTATGCTGCCCAAAATCTCTCTCTCTCTCTTGGTTTCTTCGGTTTTCTCTCTCTTTCTATCTTTACTTGGTTTAGAAAATGAGATAAGAATAAAAGATATTCTTTTAACTTAGTTAGTAAAAAAATAATGTATAGATAAGATATATATATCTACCCATATCTTCTCCATATTTTATCCCTCTCTCTCATCATAATGGAAGAGGTTGCTTGCAAGATTGTACAAAATAGTTGGTTGAATAAACAAATGACACATAAGGGAAGAGTTGATAAGGTTAGGTAGGAGTAGGTAAATTCAATGATCACATCCATTCCCTTTTCTCTTTCTTCTCTTCACCACCGGCCATGTGGCCTTCTTTTGTCCCATTTTTGTTTTCTTTTAATTCCTTATTAGGTTTATTAAATGTCCAACAAGTCCTTTCTCCATTGGTTAAAAGTTGGGCTACTCATTTAATATGTTAAGCTTGCAAATTAATTTCTTTTGGCTACTAATTAAACTACACTTGGGCCTCCATCTCTAATTAATTGGGCCACTAATATACTTGCCCTTTATATAGAATATTGGGCTAGCCTAATGATTTAATTGTTCTTAATTCAAATTAGTTACAAGTCCCATACTTAAATAAACAATTGGGCTACAAATTAATTCTTTGGGCCTTAAAATTAACTTAGTCCCACACTTTTAATTTTTTATCTTACCCTAATAATTTAGTTAGGGTTTTCATTACACACCTTAGCAAGTTAATTCATTACTCAAATATCTTTAATTTCATAATCCAATTAGACTTGCTTTACTTATGTTATAAAATTAATTATTTAAGATGTATAAAATAAATCTCTTAGGGTTAGTATATATATTTTTAAATATTATCATTCTCTTATATTATAACCCATTAGGTTATTTAATTATCATACCTAATATATGTATTAGGTTACATAACTTTATGTTTAACTCTCTTTTTATGCTAAATAAACATATACAAATTAAATAATTTATATTTATTTAGTCGCAAACATAATCCACAATACATTTATCATTATTGATAAATCCTTGTTATATTTAAATATTCACATAAGCATATAATTACTTCACATAATCTATATCGCTAATTCATTACTTAAAGATTATAAATTTTTTTAATTTATCATTCAAGGTTAACATTCAAGCTATGTTAATTTCTTACATAACTTACATTACTCTTCCTAAAAAGAAAATTTATTCGTAAAAAAAAATTACACATGATCATGTGAAATTCTCGGTCCTTACAATATCATTTGGGCTGTGTAACGCACCTGCAACCTTTCAGAGATGCATGATGGCAATATTCTCAGATATGGTGGAGCGTAGTGTTGAGGTATTCATGGATGATTTCTCAGTGTTTGGGGATTCTTTTGACAATTGCTTAGAAAATCTCGTCATGGTACTGAAGAGATGCATAGAAACTAATTTGGTACTCAACTGGGAAAAGTGTCATTTTATGGTTCAAGAGGGGATCATACTTGGGCATAAAGTCTCGAAAAAGGAGTTGGAAGTGGATCGAGCGAAAATGGAAACAATAGAGAATCTGCCACTTTAATACTCGAGAATTTCATGAATAAATATTAATATTTATATAATAAGAAAATGAATATTTATTTGAATATAAATGTTGATGTGTTGTGAGATGAGTAATTCAATTAATTCAAATTGAATTTATAATAATTGAGAAAAATATAGAGTTTATGATAAGCTAGTAGAATGCCTTGTGTGACGCGATAATGAGAATTATAATGATTTAATTAATTAAAGAAGGAATTAATAAGTGAATGATTAATTAAGAATATGTTGTTAATTAATTGTTATTATGAGTAATAGCATATTAACGAATAAATAATTAATTAACATTATAAGGTTAATGTTTGTTCAATTAATTGCTAAGTGTAAAGTTATGTAATTACATATTATACAGTAACTACATCTATATAATATAAAGTATAGTGTGACATTGTGATATGACTATGTAATATAGAAACTATATGGTAAAAGGAAGTGAATCACATGAATGGACCCATATGAATACATGTTATGTGTACATTGTGCAATGTTGAACCAAACTATATTATAAAGTGTAGTGTGACACTTTAGTGAGACTATATAATATGGAAACTATATAGTAAGATTTAATGAATGGTATAAACTACACAAATGATGTTTATGTGACCATATGTTATGTGTAATGCATTAGTGTGTACTTTATGGAATATTAAATTAGACTATGTGAATAATTGATATAATAAGGTTTATGATAATGTGACGCCCCCAAACCCGGGTCCTCTAACCTCGGATTCGGTTCGTTATGGTACTTCATTCTTCATACACATTCTATCATCTAATGCGGACCATATAAACATATGTTATTTATTTCAGATGATTCTACAATAATTTCCCAGGTTTCTTAACCTTAACTGAATACATACGTTTAACACTCAAAAAGGTTTACATAAGATAACTAAATAGTTATTCTTGCATAACAATATTCTACTATTATACTTTGCTCTTTACTGTGTCCTTCTTCAAGCCTTCGTCTTAATCTGAAATTGGTTATCATGATATAGCAAGGGTGAGCAACAAGTTTGCCCAGCAAGTTTAAGTTCAAATGAAGATATATCATGATCAAAAAGAATAGTAAGCTGACAAACTTTCAACAATATGATAGTTGTGAAAGAATATACATCAATTTTTTCATAACTGAATGACCGAGTCAATAATGATGAATGACCAACAATGAATATGAACAAATTTAACTGAACCCTATGGTAATGAAGGTGATCAGCCTTTCATACCTGATAAACATACGCAATATGCACTAAGCCTTCAAAACGAAATTGAGTTAACAAATTATAACATGCTTGATCTAGCTGACACCTCTAGCATAGATCCATCTCATAAGCAATTTTAAACATTCTTGATCTAGCTGACACAACTAGCACAAATCCATCTCATAAGCAATTTTAAACATTCTTGATCTAGCGGACACAACTAGCATAGATCCATCTCATAATTAGTTCTATGTATAAAAGAATTGTAGTCAATTCACAGTTCAATAAATAGTAGAACAGGAATTTAATTTGCACAAGGTGCGATTCACAATAATTCATCAGGATGTGGAAAAATCAACAATATTTATCCATCAACATGCTTGAAAAACAATAACTCGAGTTTGAGTTAGGAAACTTGCCTGTTTGACGAGCTACAATTTACTAGCTTTAATTAACACTCTTTGAATGACCTAACATTGATAATGTAGATTATCTATTAGTACTGCGTATAATTGTTCATCAATACGCTTACTCGTATTATTATCTAGCCAATAATACAATCACAAGGTACATACATCTAATGTACTATCATTAATCCTATAAGATATTCAATTGATCTTAAGTTAATAAGTTAATAATTAATAAGGCTTTCTTTAAGTGATAAACACTTATTAGTTCTTTAAACAATTTATTATAATTGTTTACTTAAGGAGTTTATTTAATTTTCTTCAATTGTTAACTCCCTCTTCCTTCGATTACTATTTAATATTTGTTAAATAGTAATTAACTATTTACCTTTAGTTATTACTTACTAATAACCAATTATAACTCCTCATTATTTAATGTCAATTAAATAATGGATAATTAAATTATTATTTATCTTTAAATAATAATTAATAACTCTCTCATCCTTGAATAAATAATAATTGATTTATTCACTTCATTCTTCTTTAATCATTCCTTATTATAATTAAGAGAATAATTAATTAACATTCATCGATCTTTATTTATTATTTAAATAATAAATAATTAATTCTATAAACTTTCATGTCAAAGTAAGTAAGTAATTACTTTTATTATAACTTAATCTTACTTAAATATTCTTTAATCATTATTTAATATTAAATATTAATTAATTAATTGATTAACTCAATTTATTATTTAATCTTAATTAAATAATAAGTAGTTATTTTATTAACACTAACTCATTTTAATTATTACTTAACATCATTTAAATAATAATTAAATAATTTATTTTATTTTATTTTATGTGTAATTAACTTACTAGACCATTAGTGGCTTTAAAGTTATTTATTATTATAACTTACTTTCATCTCAGTCTATAAAGATACTCTAATTTTCGCCCAAAATTTCAGATTTGGGGTCCTTCACGGAAATGCTTGTAGAACGAAGCCTACAACTTGGATTTTGGTTCCGTCGGAGGCGTTGGATTCATATCTTCCCGAATTCCAATTTTCGTTTATCAAACATCAAATTCTATTCTGTTTAGGTCCCAGAAATCAGTGTTAAAGTGGACTGATCCGCAAGGACATTCATAACAGTCAGTTCGTTTTCCAATTTTTGGGGTCCTTTACGAAAACGCTCATATCTCGAGATCTACATCTCGGATTTAGGTCCATTTGGTATCGTTGGATTTGTGTTTTCCCGAACTATATTTTCATATGTCAAACACTAAATTTGAGTTTGTTTTGGTTACCAAAAACAGTCCACAAGTGACTGATCAGTAGCATGTTTATCACAGTTGGGTAGTTTGGGATTTAATTCATAACTTGCTCATTTTTAAAAATATTTGAGTGATTCGAAAGGGGTTTTGCCCTTAACTCATGCATCTAGGATACCAAGAAAGAAAACCTCAAATATCACTTGTAGATTTCAACATGCACATGTTATAGCATACTAGTTAAATAGAAATTCCTTCAAAAATCCATCTAACATCCTTTTTCCAAATCTTATCACATGAACTCATATAAATCCACAAGTCTCATTTGTTAAAATCAAGATCTAACACCCTAATCTTGATAGTAACCATATTCAACATGCATCACAAGAATCTAACATAAAATTACCTAGTGTATACATGTATGTGCCTTTTTCTACCCATTGGTATAAATTTCTCTTTTGATCATACTTTCAACTTCAAAAATGTTTTGATCATTATATAAAACATTTATACACATATAGATGAAGGATTTTCAAAGATCAAACTTAAGACTCTTTATTTCATCAAAATCCAACAAATAAGAAGTAAAAGCTTGAAAATGAAGAGAATCAATACCTAGTTCTTCTTGCTATCCTTCTTATCTTTCCAAAATAGCTTAGATACTTAGCATGCATGAAGATCAAGACCCTCTTCTTCCTCTTGAAGTGGCCAAAATTTCTTGCTCTCTCTATTTTCTTTTTCTTTCTCTAGCTAAGGAACTTGGAAGAATAATGAAATGAAATAAGTTAATGGAGTGGGTATAATTGAAAGTGTAAGTATTCTTCCACTAACTCTCTTTCTTAATTATTACCTGATTGCTTAGTCACTAAACACAAGTGTTGGACATGATAGGAGGGTGACACATGTCATGGGTGTTGGTTCCAAAAGATTATAAACAAGATTTTGGGCAAGCTTCAAAGTTACAAATTTTCTCTCCATTTTACCCCCATAGGGCTGAATTTTTGGGCTCTTCTCCACCCCCTTGGTTTAAATTTTTAATTCCTCAATTAGCTTACAAGAAGTCCAATAAGTCCTCTGTTAATTGGGCTAAGAGTTTGGGCTTTGCTTAATTCACTTTAAGCTTGCAAGTAAATTCTATTTTGCTTACTAGCTAAAATGAACTTGGACTTCCACCAACAATTAAATTGGGTCATCATAATACTTGTCCCATACATGATATATTGGGCTAGATTAATAACTTAATTTTCCTTAATCACTTTATCTACAAGTCCCATGCTTAATTAAACTAATGGGCTTGTTTAAACTATTTATTCTCCTTAGTCCATGAAATAAATTATCATTTGGACTCTTATACATTATTATTAATATAAACACATTCTCATATATTAATAATATCAATTTACTTACATAACCCAAATAGACTTTTCTCCATAGAAGTCAACTATTGACTTTGACTAAAAAGTCAAACCCTTACGCATTTTGTGTTTATTATCCTTTCTGACTAAACTTGACGTTCCGGACGCAACCGAGCAGTTCGTGCTTCAAAATTCTATCTCTAACTCAAATTTTGAGTTTTAACTTACTCCATTTTTATTGCTAATCATATTAGCTAATAGCTCCATGCTTTTTCATCTTCTTATTTGCCAGTCAAGGCCAACATTCAAGCTATGCTAATTACTAATATAGTTTTATCTGGATTCTCATATCCTTAACTTAATTCATCATTTCTCTTGCTAAAATATATAGCACCTTACTAATTATATATATATATATATATATCTTTCTATACATATACTCATCTTCGTTTACCCTCATAGTATCTCTTCATGGGAAATTTTATTTCCTTAATAAATGTCCACGTATATCATTATCACAGTTCTAACACTATTCAATTCTTATTGAATTTATAGGTGTCACAATACCTTATTCTCAACATTCATTTAAATATATATATAACTCCTTTCTAGGGTTTGGAATTTTGTAACCCATACTTTCTCTATTCTCATTCGAATAGCAAACCATATAGGTTTTACTTAAAAAATTTAAATAAATCCTCAAATTCTCATCTAGGTTTTATCCTTTGACCTTTATTCTAATCATTTAAGATTTTATAAATTCTCGGGTTATCACGGATAATGTGGTGTGTCACTACTCAATTAAATCATAATTTGGCATTATCAAAATGTACATGGATTATATATTGATGTGTATACATGTACCCTAATTTGCTACCATGTAGTGTTGTTATATCATTAAAATTCATGTATGCACCCAATTGGATTTAAAACCTAAGTATATATATATATATGTGTGTATTTAACTTAAGTGTATACAATATGTATATGTATATAACCTAAGTGTAATGTTATTTCATTTGCCAAGTTGTTGAGAATAGAATTGTCCCAATATGAGAGTCACTCCTCTTCTCCTACACGTGAAAGGCCAATGGCCTATGCTACTCTCCATCCTCAAACTTAGCATTCTAGCTAGCAATCAAATGATGAAAGGGAGTGGGTTGTGGGTTGTTGGCAACTATTACACCTAATCTTGATTACCCAATGTGTTCTTCTTCCATCTCTTAGTTTGATTCATGATGCAATAGCTTGGCATGGTCATTTATTTCTCTATAAATTGAACCCTCACCTCCTCATTTGATTTTGTTAAGTTAATTGCTAAGTTGCTATAGAGTGAGTTGAGTGTATAATCTGATAATTGAGGGAGAGTGCTGTCCATTTTAAATCTTAAAAGGTATAATCCTTATTCAAACTTTGAAGTTTAGCATTTTCAATTCATAGAAATTAACATGAGATAATTGTAATTAGATATGTGAAATGATGCTAGCATGTTAGTTAGGTTTGTATACGTGTTATAAATATAATGTGACTGATTGTAAGCATGTTTCATGATCTGAATTGAGAATTGGCTGAAGCTCTGCTCTAGCAGAAAACTGTCTGGGCTGGAACCGGAGTGGCGCGGTCGCACCATTCACTAGTACAAACAGGGCGCGGCCGCGCCCTTCTGCAGAACTAGTTGATGTTTTTTTGTGTTTTCTAAGATGTTGAGCATACTGATTGAACTTAAATCAGAATATATAAGTCCCTAACATGCTAGTTTAGATGGCTTTTCATGTAGTCACTTATCAAAGCTTGGTTTCCAAATGAAATTTGAGTTTTCAAAGTGCAAACTCAATGAACTATGTACACTTTAAACTCTGAACTTGAAAACATGCTATTAGGGTCTGATTATGTATGTACATGAGCATGAAACATGGTATGTTTACTTTGCATGCTTAATTGGTTGATGAACTTCTAATAGAAACTTATTGTTTCTAATACGAACTTGATGAACTATATGCCCTTTAAGTTTTGAAACTTCTAAGCATGCTTATGTGGCCTGATTGTGTATGTATGTAAGCATGAAATATGACATGTGAAGTTACCTCGCATGATTAGTTGGTTTAACATGAGATTTGGAAGAAAACTTAAGAATCGGAAAACTAACTTGGTTGATAACCATCTTGCATGTATTCTGAAATTCATGACCCTATTGATAGGGTATCATATGCCTCTAGACACGATTGAAATGTATGTCTAACTAGCCACGTTCATTGTAAACTAGTTGAGCATGGTTTAGAACAAGTTTCAAAGAAGTGAAACCATAGAACATGAATTGCATGACTAAAATAACTTGAGCATGTGTAAATGGAGCTTATTGACCTTATTACATGTGTATAATAACTAGACGTGAGAAACATTGTAACCAAACAAGTTAAGCCTCGTTAGACGGAAATTTATATGAAATCTATGCATACTTGAAATGCTACCCCCTAATCTGCCGTACATGTTTAGTGGTGTGTGTCCAGATGTGAATGAACATGATAAGCCATATGATGATCAGAGATTGTAAACTTTCAAATGTTAAGTCAAGTAATGATTACAAACTATGTTATTTAATTTCATAGTGTCCTACAATCTGATTTTGTGCTATATGTAACGACGTACGTGTAGGATCATACGACTAAGATAGGATCGTATGTATGTGCTTACCGTACATATCAAGTATATGTATTCGACTTATGTAACTAACGAGATACATATATACGTAACAACATTACGATAGGAATTTGAAGTATTGATAAGCTAAAGGTTGATAAACTACGTTTAAGGCAAGTATCCTAACCGACACATTTACTTTATGCAAGTATTCGAAACCTACTCTTTATTGAGCATTACTTAAGCTTGTGCTATTGTAGCGCCCCCAATTCGGGTCCCCAGAACCTCGGACCTGGTTTACGATACATCATTTTTATAACTATTGTGAAAGATATAAACATAAATTGTTTATACAATAAACTTTTACACATAATTCCCAAGGCCTGAAACCTTAACTTACTACACATATTCATATTCTACACGACATACAATGCCATATTGCTCTAATATAAATACCATTTAACCGTACAATAATTCAATCCCGAAACTTGTCTTTGCCTTTGACTGTGTCTGAAGTTTCGTTTTTAAGCCTGGAACGTTTATCATTATATAGCAAGGGTGAGCGACAAATTTGCCCAACAAGTTTAAGTTCAAATGAAGATATATCATGATTGAAAAGAATAATAAGCTGACAAACTTTCAACAATATAATAATCGTGGAAGAATATAAATCAATTTTCATAAATGAATGACCGAGTCAATAATGATGAATGGCCAACAATAAACAATGAACAAATTTAACTAAACCTTAGGGTAATGAAGGTGATCAGCCTTTCATACCTGATGAACATATGCAACATGCACTACGTGCGAATCAATAATCAGTATAGATGTGAATAATCAACAATAATTAATCACCAACATGCTTTACAATAACAACTCGAGTTCGAGTTACGACACTTGCATGTATCGTTGATTACTGCTACGCAATTTTTTTTAAACGCTTTATTGGAAAGACCTATAAGTTATAAGATTGATCTTTCAATTAGCATAACATACATTATAAGTAAACTATCTAACATTTAAACACAGTCAAATATTAGATAACCTTAACACTATACATACACAAGTCTAATCCTAGCACACATCGAGTCTTTAATAGTATTCATTATAGTATACTAAGTAGTTTCCTACAAATAACTAACAAATTAATTTTCGTCTAGTCTACACTTTTTTCACAGCGAGTTAGATCGGTTACCAATTCGTAGATCCCTTTCCCATATGAAGGAGTCGTTTAGCCCAGCTACTATAAATCAACTATTGCAGAATACGACTGTACTACTTTTAGACTTAATACTTAATCGCTTACTAAGTTATTATTATAACTCGGTAAACTGTTTACTATTTCAACAAATCAACTTCCTCATTTCAGTTTCCATTTCAGCATCCTGAACTGTTCATTTCAAGAAGCTGAAATACACTATTCATGAAAATACCAAATCAGTATATTATTTTTCTATCCTTTGGCCAAACATATATACATATAATCCATACATAAAAATAATTTTTCTAAAATTTTTCAACTCCCTTAAATATTTTTCAAAAATCCATTTCTAGTTAATTCCTTAACAAATTAGCTACCTTATGCTTAACTCCAGAAATTTCCAACTCTGGGCGGGATCTTATACATATTAACGTGGACTTACAGTTTAAATTTCGTGGCCATCGGAGTTATAAAACTCTGGTTATAGCGATTTTTGTCAGAAAAATGCAAATATTAAAATGGTCATAACTTGCTCAATTTATATTGGAATGAGCTCATTTTTGGACACAAGCTACTTTATAACATATATTTTCATGTCCCAAAATATTGGAATTTATTTCATTAAATAAGTGGACAAAACTGCCCTTGGAAATCCCAGACAGCCTACTTTTTGTCATTTTTCAGATTTTGCTTCATTTGCTAAAATCAGTCCATACGAAAATTTACATGGAATGTTTCAGTGATTCCACTTGGAAATGTTATAAAACTTGTATATCTAACTCTAAAAATTGACCACACTCAAAAATTCAAAACACAATGAGAAATATGGTCGTTTAAATTTCACATTGCGTTTTCTCAAAATCTGATTTTTCAGTTTGTATGATTTCTAAGAAATCTTTCCTATTCTCACATAATAATCAACATAACCCATCATCAAAACATCATAACACAACCTAACACCTCATATACCCATTGATCTAACATAATCTATGATCTAATTAAAAAAATACCAATCACAAAATAAACACAATCAAGGCTAGAAAAATTAGGTTTTCTCACTTTTGAAAAACTTATTTTTCATTTTATGCTTTAAATTCAATTTCTAACACTTGAATATGTTATATCCATACATGAATCTATAGAAATCATATAGATTAAAGAGTTTAAACTTCTAAATCATAAATCCCATTTTTCCATTAAATCACTAAATGAAAATATAATCATGCTTAGAAAATTATACCTTTGCTTTGATTTTTCTTCTTCTTCTTTTCCCATGGTTACCTTTCTCTCTCTATCTCCCTTGCTCCATCTATGGATGATTTCTCACTCCTCTTCTCCTTCATGGTCAGGTGTTGGTGAGAGAAAAAAAATGAGGGAAGCTTGCTTTATCTTCTCCTTCACCCGAACTCCCTCTTCTCTCTCTCTCTCTCTCTCTCTCTCTCTCTCTCTCTCTCTTCTTTCTTATCTTCTTATCTCTCTTATCTTTTCTTCTTTTCTTCTTATCTGTCCAAGTGCCTTCTCTTTTCCCTACAATATCATTATTCTCTCTCTTCTCATAAATACAAGGGTTGCTTGCAAGAAAGGAGATAAGTGTTGGCCCATAGAAAATTCAACACCTAAAAAGGTGACTTACCAACTAAAGCAATATGTAATCATTAAATTCTTCTCCCCTTCACTCTCCCACCAAATCCGGCCACATGGCCTATTTTTATCTCCATATTTGTTTTATTAATTGCATATATTAATGACTATAATACCCTTCCCCACTTGGGCTCAACTTGGTCTATTATTTAATTTCCATTGGGCATGCATTTTTATGATTTTGCTTACTAACAAAATTAATTTGGGCTTTCACCCATAAATAAATTGGGCCATCATAACATTTGTCCCATACATGATATATTGGGCTAGTTTAATAACTTAATTGTTACTAAATCAATTTAGCTACAAGTGCAATGCTTAATTAAATAATTGAACAACTTAATTAATTCCTTGGGCCACAAAATCATCTTAGTCCATTAAATCTATTCTCACTAGAACCAATGCTCAATATTTTCGATATATACATATTCTTAATTATCTCTATATACAAAAAAAATGTATACACACTATATAATGTATATTTATTTAATCATACGCATAATTCACATACCTAATTTACATATTAGGTCGCCAAACTTTATAGGTATCGTAGTACCTTATCCTTAATATTCCATCAAACACATATAGATTCCTCTCTAGGGTTTTAAAATTTTGTAACCAATAATTCCTCTATTCTCAATCAAATAATAAACTATTTAGGTTTTTCTTTAAAATTTTTAACTAAATCCTCAAATTCTCATCTAGGTTTTATTCCTTAACCTTTATTTAATCATTTAAAATCTTATAAATTCTCGGGTTGTCACATTCACCTCTTCTTCTAAGAATTTTGTCACCGAAATTTATCTTACACCTTACACCTTTCATACTCATCATCATATGCTACCCAAAACATCACTCACCAGAGTTAAAATTTTCAAATCATGCTGAGGAGTTATATAGACTACGAACTTTCATTTTCAAAAAGGTTATACAGAAATTCATCCGCTAACCGTCATGACTTATGGACACAGAGGGTAATTAGCCCGTTATGCCCTGTACTTATTAAGTACTGTTTGTCGGAACAATTTTTCCCTATTCCTCTTATCCGCCTTAGGCGCACAAAATTTTTCCTAAATTTTGGGATGCTTACCTCAGTCTTATCGGATTCCACACCAAAACAATTTCGTTCGGGAAAATTTCCAAAGAACACTAAGAATTTCCATAAACGTTGGTCTAGCTGAATCAAATAGCTTAAACTCATACCAATGATTCAATTCAATCGAAATATTTATGTATAGCCAAACCCCATTGGCAATTAATTATAAAAAAATATTTTGAAAATGTCGTCATGATACCGTACTGTATTTACAACCCGTTTGAGGATTCCGTCATTGTGTGACTTTGTTATAACACATCATACAATAGTGGGACAACTATTTTTAGATCAAATTCAACACTAAGTATTCCTGTATTTACAACTTTATCAACTTTTTATCATCACTGCACCAGGTTACATGATGCATCAATGATAAATAAAACACATTTTGATATTTCAAATTATTGTTGTCTAGCCGAAACAATTAGCATAGACTATTCTTTAAACGGTTCAAAAATCATTGTAAACCCGTTTTATCATCTCAACAGGTAACGATGTGTCAGTGTCTCGAAGTCCACACATACACACTAGTCACCAAGAGTTGAGAATAAAAATTCATTTTTAAAAGGCACATAGTGCGTATTTAGCTTAACATCAAAAATTTTGAAGTCTAGCATAGCTAGAAGATTTAGAATACCTACGCTTCCACTAATGATCCATTGCTCAATTAGTCTATCTATTCCTATTATCCTTAATACTCCATTTACACTTAATTATACCCAGTTCGTCAAACTTACCACACGTTATGAGTTCAGGAACTTTCCACAATCATATGAGTTTAAGAACTTGTCCTAGACAGACCATTGGCGCCCATTCGCTGAGGGGTTCAAAACATTTTATATAATTATAAGTCACGAACTTACCATAAGTATGA
This sequence comes from Panax stipuleanatus, assembly GCA_020205555.1. Classification (NCBI taxonomy): domain Eukaryota; kingdom Viridiplantae; phylum Streptophyta; class Magnoliopsida; order Apiales; family Araliaceae; genus Panax; species Panax stipuleanatus. The sequence continues at coordinate 83,772,332 of CM035118.1, forward strand.
GTTTTAAGAACTCGCAACTAATCTTATATTCTCAACTTATACATTATACACATTAGAAAAGAATAACCTTCTCATCATACATATAACGAATAGCGTGACACCGACATTTCAATGATTATCAATTTTATAAACTAAGTAGTCGTTAGACCAAGCACAAAACCCCCGCCCATACAAAGGTTTGTACAACTCAGCTATCACACGAGTCCTCAATTAAAATCGCACATAATTTTATCTCCCTCAATACTCGATACGAATTTCATTTAATCCGTATCTATAATACTACAACTCTTTCCTGAGTTTAACTCGTACTATATCATAGTACCACTATTATACATCAATTCTGCTATAAAGTTTTCAACCATTTGATTGATCATCTGTCTTTTTTATGACCTCATCAGATCATGTTTTAATCTGATATTATAATCGTATTATATTACGATTCTTTCCTATCTTATGATCGTTTTGTTTTACGATCTTCTTTTCCTTTATACTTGTAGTCTTTTAGACTCTATCTATTCATTACTATTGTTCATCTTTATTATCAGAGTTAGGTAACTCTAGATGTTTATTGCTTGTCAGGATTCTACTTTGAAACTTATTGACTTACTAATACTTTGCCCAAATTCATCGCTTAAATTTCAAACTCTATTTGAGTTTATTCCTTATCCTCATCCCTGCGGTTGTAGCCTAAGGTGCCCCTACCTAAGGATTATAACCTGCAGCTCTGATACCAACTATAGCGCCCCCAAATTCGGGTCCCCAGAACCTCGGACCTGGTACGTTACGATACATCATTTTTATAACTACTGCATAAGATATAAAGATAAATTGTTTATACAATAAACTTTTACACATAATTCCCAAGGTTTGAAACCTTAACTTACTACACATATTCATATTCTACACGATATACAATGCCATATTGCTCTAATACCGTATAATAATTTAATCCCCGAACTTGTCTTTGCCTTTGACTATGTCCGAAGTTTCGTCTTTAAGCCTGGAATGTTTATCATGATATAGCAAGGGTGAGTAACAAATTTGCCCAGCAAGTTTAAGTTCAAATGAAGATATATCATGATTGAAAAGAATAATAAGATGACAAACTTTCAACAATATAATAATCGTGGAAGAATATAAATCAATTTTCATAAATGAATGACCGAGTCAATAATGATGAATAACCAACAATGAACAATGAATATATTTAACTGAAGCTTAGGGTAATGAAGGTGATCAGCCTTTCATACCTGATGAACATATGCAATCATGCACTACGTGCGAATCAATAATCAGTATTGATGTGAATAATCAACAATGATTAATCACGAATATGCTTTAAAATAACAACTCGAGTTCGAGTTAGGAAACTTGCCTGTATCGTTGATTACTGCTACACAATTTTTTTAATTGCTTTATTGAAAAGTCCTATCAGTTATAAGATTGATCTTTCAACTAGCATAACATACCTTATAAGTAAACTATCTAACATTTAAACACATAGTCAAATATTAGATAACCTTAACACTATACATACACAAGTCTAATCCTAGCACACATCGAGTCTTTAATAGTATTCAATATAGTATACTGAGTGGTTTCTCACAAATAACTAACAAATTAATTTTCGTCTAGTCTACACTGTTTTCATAGCGAGTTAGATCGGTTACCAATTCGTAGATCCCTTCACCATATGAAGGAGTCGTTTAGCCCAGCTACTATACATCAACTATTGCAGAATACGACTGTACTACTTTTAGACTTAATACTTAATCGCTTACTAAGTTATTATTATAACTCGATAAACTGTTTACTATTTCAACAAATCAACTTCCTCATTTCAGTTTCCATTTCAGCATCCTGAACAGTTCATTTCAGGAAGCTGAAATATACTATTCACGAAAATACCAAATTAGTTTATTATTTTTCTATCATTTGGCCAAACATATATACTTATAATCCATACATAAAAATAATTTTTTTGAAAATTTTCAACTCCCTTAAATATTTTTCAAAAATCCATTTCTAGTTAATTCCTTAACAAATTAGCTACCTCATGCTTAACTCTAGAAATTCCCAACTCTAGGTGGGATCTTACACATGTTAACGTGGACCAGTTTAAATTTTGTGGCCATCGGAGTTATAAAACTCCGGTTATAGCAATTTTTGTCGGAAAAATATAAATATTAAAATGGTCATAATTTGCTCAATTTATATCGAAATAAGCTCATTTTTGGACACAAGCTACTTTATAACATATGTTTTCATGTCCCAAAATATTGGAATTTATTTCATTAAATAAGTGGACGAAACTGCCCTTGGAAATCCCATACAGCCTACTTTTTGTCATTTTTCAAATTTTACTTCATTTGCTAAAATCAGTCCACACGAAAATCTACATGGAATTTTTAAATGATTCCACTTGAAAAAGTTAGAAGACTTGTATATCTAACTCTAAAAATTAACCACACTCAAAAATTCAAAACACAATGAGAGATATGGTTGTTTGAATTTCACGTTGCGTTTTCTCAAAATCTATTTTTTTAGTTTTTATGATTTCTAAGAAATATTTACTATTCTCACATAATAATCAACATAACTCATCATCAAAACATCATAATACAACCTAACACCTCATATACCCATGGATCTAACATGATCTATGATCCAATTCAAAAAAATCACCAATCACAAAATAAACACAATCAAGGCTAAAAAAATTAGGTTTTCTCACTTTTGAAAAACTTATTTTTCATTTTATGCTTTAAATCCAATTTTGAACACTTGAATATGTTAGATTCATACATGAATCTATAGAAATCTTATAGATTAAAGAGTTTAAACTTTTAAATCATAAATCCCCTTTTTCCATTAAATCACTAAATGAAAATATAATCAAGCTTAGAAAATTATACCTTTGTTTTGATTTTTCTTCTTCTTTTTTCATGATTACCTTTCTCTCTCTATCTCCCTTGCTCCATCTATGTATGATTTCTCCCTCCTCTTCTCCTTCATGGTCAGGTGTGGGTGAGAGAAAAAAAATGAGGGAAGCTTGCTTTAACTTCTCCTCCACCCGAACTCCCTCTTCTCTCTCTCTCTTCCTTCTTATCTTCTTATCTCTCTTATCTTTTCTTCTTTTCTTCTTATTCGTCCAAGTTCCTTCTCTTTTCCTTACAATATCATTATTCTCTCTCTTCTCATAATTACAAGGGTTGCTTGCAAGAAAGGAGATAAGTGTTGGCCCATAGAAAAATCAACACCTAAAAAGGTGACTTACCAACTAAAGCAACATGAAATCATCAAATTCTTCTCCCCTTCACTCTCCCACCAAATCCGGCCACATGGCCTATTTTTATCTCCATATTTGTTTTATTAATTTCTTATATTAATGACTATAATACCCTTCCCCACTTGGGCTCAACTTGGTCTATTATTTAATTTCCATTGGGCATGCATTTTTATGATTTGCTTACTAACAAAATTAATTTGGGCTTTCACCCATAAATAAATTGGGCCATCATAACATTTGTCCCATACATGATATATTGGGCTAGTTTAATAACTTAATTGTTACTAAATCAATTTAGCTACAAGTGCAATGCTTAATTAAACAATTGAGCTACTTAATTAATTCCTTGGGCCACAAAATTATCTTAGTCCATTAAATCTATTCTCACTAGAACCAATGCTCAACATTTTTGATATATACATATTCTTAATTATCGCTATATACAAAATAAATGTATACACACTGCATAATCTATATTTATTTAATCATACACATAATTCACATACCTAATTTACATATTAGGTCGCCAAACTTTATAGATATCGTAGTACCTTATCTTTAATATTCCATCAAACACATATAGATTCATCTCTAGGGTTTAGAAATTTTTGTAACCTATAATTCCTCTATTCTCAATCAAATAATAAACTATTAGGTTCTTCTTTAAATTTTTTAACTAAATCCTCAAATTCCCATCTAGGTTTTATTCCTTAACCTTTATTTAATCATTTAAAATTTTATAAATTCTCAGGTTGTCACATTCACCTCTTTTTCTAAGAATTTTGTTCCCAAAATTTACCTTACACCTTACACCTTTCATACTCATCATCATATGCTACCCAAAACATCACTCACCAGAGTTAAAATTTTCAAATCATGTTGAGGAGTCATATAGACTACGAACTTTCATTTTCAAAAAGGTTATACAGAAATTCATCCGCTAACCGTTATGACTTACGGACACAGAGGGTAATTAGCCCGTTATGCCCTGTACTTATTAAGTACTGCTTGTCGGAACAATTTTTCCCCGTTCCTCTTATCCGCCTTAGGCGCCCAAAATTTTGGGATGCTTACCTCAGTTTTATCGGATTCCACACCAAAACAATTTCGTTCAGGAAAATTTCCAAAGAACGCTAAGAATTTTCATAAACGTTGGTCTAGCTAAATCAAATAGCTTAAACTCATACCAATAATTCAATTTCAATCAAAATATTTATGTATAGCCAAACCCCATTGGCAATTAATTATAAAAAAAATATTTTTAAAATGACGTCATGATACCGTACTGTATTTACAGCCCGTTTGAGGATTCCGTCATTGTGTGACTTTGTTATAACACATCATACAATAGTGGGACAACGATTTTTAGATCAAATTCAACACTAAGTATTCCTGTATTTACAACTTTATCAATTTTTATCATCTCTGCACCAGGTTACATGATGCATCAATGATAAATAAAACACATTTTGATATTTCAAATTATTATAGTCTAGCCGAAACAATTAGCATAGACTATTCTTTAAACGGTTCAAAAATCATTGTAAATCCGCTTTATCATCTCAACAGGTAACGATGTCTTAGTGTTCTTAAGTCCGCACATACACACTAGTCACCAGGAGTTGAGAATAAAAATTCATTTTTAAAAGGCACATAGTGCATATTTAGCTTAACATCAAAAATTTCGAAGTCTAGCATAGCTAGAAGATTTAGAATACCTACGCTTCCACTAATGATCCATTGCTCAATCAGTCTATCTATTCCTATTATCCTTAATACTCCATTTACACTTAATTATACCAAGTTCGTCAAACATACCACACGTTATGATTTTAGAAACTTTCCACAATCATATGAGTTTAAGAACTTATCCTAGACAGACCATTGGCGTCCATTCGCTGAGGGGTTCAAAACATTTCATATAATTATGAGTCACGAACTTACCATAAGTATGAGTTTTAAGAACTCACAACTAATCTTATATTCTCTACCTATCCGTTATACACATGAGAAAAGAATCACCTTCTCATCATACATATAGCGAATAGCGCGACACCGACAGTTTAATGATTATCAATGTTATAAACTAAGTAGTCATTAGACCAAGGACAAAAGCCCCGCCCATACAAAGGTTTGTATAACTCAACTATCACAAGAGTCCTCAATTAAAATCCCACATAATCTTAGCTCCCTCAATACTCGATACGAATTTTATTTAATCCGTATATACAATACTACAACTCTTTCCTGAGTTTAACTCGTACTATATCATAGTACCACTATCATACAGCAATTCTTCTATAAAGTTTTCAGCCATTTGATTGATCATCTGTCCTTTTTATGACCGCATCAGATCACGTTGTAATCTGATATTATTATCGTATTATATTACGATTCTTTCCTATCTTATGATCGTTTTGTTTTACGATCTTCTTTTCTTTAATACTTTTAGTCTTCTAGACTCTATCTATTCATTACTACTGTCCAACTTTATTATCAGAGTTAGGTAACTCTGGATGTTTATTGCTTGTCAGGATTCTTCTTTGAATCTTATTGACTTACCAATACCTTGCCCAAATTCATCGCATAAATTTCAAACTCTATTTGAGTTTATTCCTTATCCTCATCCCTGCGGTTATAGCCTAAGGTATGCCTACCTAAGGTTTATAACCTATAACTCTGATACCAACTGTAGCGCCCCAAATTCGGGTCCCTAGAACCTACGTTACGATACATCATTTCTATAACTACTGCGGAAGATATAAACATAAATTGTTTATACAATAAACTTTTACACATAATTCCCAAGGTCTGAAACCTAAACTTACTACACATATTCATATTCTACACGACATACAATGCCATATTGCTCTAATACAAATACCATTTAACCGTACAATAATTCAATTCCGTAACTTGTCTTTGCCTTTGCTGTGTCCGAAGTTTCGTCTTTAAGCCTGGAATGTTTATCATGATATAGCAAGGGTGAGCAACAAATTTGCCCAACAAGTTTAAGTTCAAATGAAGATATATCATGATTGAAAAGAATAATAAGATGACAAACTTTCAACAATATAATAATCGTGGAAGAATATAAATCAATTTTCATAAATGAATGACCGAGTCAATAATAATGAATGGCCAACAATGAACAATGAACAAATTTAACTGAACCTTAGGGTAATGAAGGTGATCAGCCTTTCATATCGGATGAACATATGCAACATGCACTACGTGGGAATCAATAATCAGTATAGATGTGAATAATCAACAATAATTAATCACCAACATGCTTTGCAATAACAACTCGAGTTCGAGTTACGACACTTGCATATATCGTTGATTACTGCTACGCAATTTTTTTTAAACGCTTTATTGGAAAGACCTATAAGTTATAAGATTGATCTTTCAATTAGCATAACATACATTATAAGTAAACTATCTAACATTTAAACACATAGTCAAATATTAGATAACCTTAACACTATACATACACAAGTCTAATCCTAGCACACATCGAGTCTTTAATAGTATTCAATATAGTATACTGAGTGGTTTCCCACAAACAACTAACAAATTAATTTTCGTCTAGTCTACACTGTTTTCACAGCGAGTTAGATCGGTTACCAATTCGTAGATCCCTTCCCCATATGAAAGAGTCGTTTAGCCCAGCTACTATACATCAACTATTGCAGAATACGACTGTACTACTTTTAGACTTAATACTTAATCTCTTACTAAGTTATTATTATAACTCGGTAAACTGTTTACTATTTCAACAAATCAACTTCCTCATTTCAGTTTCCATTTCAGCATCCTGAACTGTTCATTTAAGGAAGCTGAAATACACTATTCACGAAAATATCAAATTAGTTTATTATTTTTCTATCCTTTGGCCAAACATATATACATATAATCCATATATAAAAATAATTTTTCTGAAATTTTTCAACTCCTTAAATATTTTTCAAAAATCCATTTCTAGTTAATTTCTTAACAAATTCGCTATCTCATGCTTAACTACAGTAATTCCCAACTCTTGGCGGGATCTTACACATGTTAATGTGGACTTACAGTTTAAGTTTCGTGGCCATCGGAGTTATAAAACTCTGGTTATAGCGATTTTCGTCGAAAAAATACAAATATTAAAGTGGTCATAACTTGCTCAATTTATATCGGAATGAGCTCATTTTTGGACACAAGCTACTTACTAACATATAATTTCATGTCCCAAAATATTGGAATTTATTTCATTAAATAAGTGGACGAAAATGCCCATGAAAATCCCGGACAGCCTACTTTTTGTCATTTTTCATATTTTGCTTAATTTGCTAAAATCAGTCCACATGAAAATCTACATGGAATTTTTCAGTGATTCCACTTGAAAACGTTAGAAGACTTGTATATATAACTCCAAAAATTGACCACACTCAAAAATTCAAAACACAATGAGAGATATGGTCGTTTGAATTTCACGTTGCGTTTTCTCAAAATCTGATTTTTCAGTTTTTTTGATTTCTAAGAAATCTTTTCTATGCTCACATAATAATCAACACAACCCATCATCAAAACATCATAACACAACCTAACACCTCATATACCCATGGATCTAACATGATCCATGATCTAATTCAAAAAAAATCACCAATCACAAAATAAACACAATCAAGGTTAGAAAAATTAGGTTTTCTCACTTTTGAAAAACTTATTTTTCATTTTATGCTTTAAATCTAATTTTTTAACACTTGAATATGTTAGATCCATACATGAATCTATAGAAATCATATAGATTAAAGAGTTTAAACTTCCAAATCATAAATCCCTTCTTTCCATTAAATCACTAAATGAAAACATAATCAAGCTTAGAAAATTATACCTTTGCTTTGATTTTTCTTCTTCTTCTTTTCCCATGGTTACCTTTCTCTCTCTATCTCCCTTGCTCCATCTATGGCTGATTTCTCCCTCCTCTTCTCCTTCATGGTCGGGTGTGGGTGAGAGAAAAAAATGAGGGAAGCTTGCTTTATCTTCTCCTCCACCCGAACTCCCTCTTCTCTCTCTCTCTTCCTTCTTATCTTCTTATCTCTTTTATCTTTTCTTCTTTTCTTCTTATCAGTCCAAGTGCCTTCTCTTTTCCTTACAATATCATTATTCTCTCTCTTCTCATAATTACAAGGGTTGCTTGCAAGAAAGGAGATAAGTGTTGGCCCATAGAAAATTGAACACCTAAAAAGGTGACTTACCAACTAAAGCAACATGTAATCATCAAATTCTTCTCCCCTTCACTCTCCCACCAAATCCGGCCACATGGCCTATTTTTATCTCCATATTTGTTTTATTAATTACTTATATTAATGACTATAATACCCTTCTGCACTTGGGCTCAACTTGGGCTTTTATTTAATTTCCATTGGGCATGCATTTTTATGGTTTCGCTTACTAACAAAATTAATTTGGGCTTTCACCCATAAATAAATTGGGCCATCATAACATTTGTCCCATACATGATATATTGGGCTAGTTTAATAACTTAATTGTTATTAAATCAATTTATCTACTATGACGCCCCCAAATTCTAGGACCGTCACGGGGTCGCTCGAATTCGGTTCGTCACGTGCTCATGGTAATACATTACAATAATAATACGACTAAATGTCGCATCGCACAGTGGAATAATACACAACTAATACCGAATAAATTATATTTAAATAATATAATTATTCACTTCCCAAGGTCTCGTAACTTAAACAGTGATTACATAGCTTAGACATATCTTAAGCATAAATAACCTTAACTAGTACATAATATCATAAGTTCTTTATTACAATCATAAAGTCCTACAGAAATAAAGCTACTCAGTAGCCTTTCCCTTGCCCTTGTCGGTACTCGAGGGTCCGCACTGCTCGGCCTTAACTGAAATATTTTTAGGAAAAGCAAGAATGAGCACAATTTGCCCAGCAAGTAATATACAATAAGGGTGAGTAATATAATTTTCAATTCTCGAAAAGGGTATAGCAAGGTTTGATAGTTCAAGGATAACAAGAATATCAACAGTTCTCAATAACAGTCGCTAAGGACAGAGTAATATCAATGTGTTTCAATAATAAATCAATTCAAGATTTTAAGATAACTGAATACTGAGCAGTCATTAAGGACTATGAACTTCTACTAGAATTAACAGTATTAAACTGAAAATCCAACAAAAACAGGTACAACAGGTGATCAGCCTAAAGTACCATACGTTATGCATAACAATCAATCATACTCAAGTGCGCACGTCGGTTCTCCGACAATTATATATTCCCTTCAAAGAAGGTTGTTCTTCTCAGTCAAATACAAGATCCCCCACCAATCAATTGATTTGGGTCGCTTTTCAATAATATAAGTCTAGCCGAATCAAATGGCATAGACACTTTCACAATATTCAAGAACAACACCAAGTTCAACATGAATAATAGCTTTAATGAAATAAGAGTTCAAGTATGCTAATTCAATTCAAACGATTAAGTAAAGAAACTAGTTCGCAATATACAAGAATAGAATACTTGCACCGTAAAAGAGTGTAAGTTAGGAAACTTGCCTTAAGCGTAATTTATCCCCGTAATTTAATCAACACTTTTTGAATCCTATCTTAATATAGTTACGTATATATGATATCCATTAGTCATATAGTTTAACATTATATCTCATCTCGTATATACGATTAACACATAAGCTAAGTCTTGACCTAGCGACACAGTTATACTATGCATAGTATCATACAATTTCACAAGTCTTAACTTTTAATATCTTTTATCATTAACGTTCCTCTTCTCAAGTTAATCGTCTTCATACATCATTACTATCATGTGAGACTACAACAAATAGCAAACACACTCTATTTTAGCAAATTATAGCATTACTATAAGTTAACCGTCGAAATCGGATTCAAATATATCACATAGTATATATATATGTTAAAGAGTCTTTTTATATTCGTATAACCTTCCCTTGCTCCAAACATATGTGATATAGATTCTAAGTCGACACTTACGGTCATTCAAGGTCATGGAATTTACAAAGCCTATCATGCTCGCTTTTAAAACACATAAGGTATTTATATTAAGCATACTTATGAGTATTCGCATTCCATATATGTGACTATCACAGATATTAGTAGAAAACATGCTTCGTTTATACTAAATTTGAATCACGATACCTAATCATGGTATGTATACATGTATGATGCATGAGTGAGTCTAAAAGTACTATCACATATGTCCATAAATATCAGAATACGGGACTTGCAATAATATGTTAAGATTTACGTTTCAAACTTACACTTTCACTTAGTAAAGTTCGCAAATGAAGTCCACATGCTCATGTCATACTATGAAACATATATAAGCAAGTCAACATGCCTTCCATGCATTTCAAAGTCATCTAAAGATGCTCATAACATCAGAACGTATATATGTCATTTACATGTCCATATCCACTTTCAAAACTTATATATTCGTTAGGAAGGCGCACTAGTTAGGTTCACATGTTCATATTATATCACGGAACCCATATACATAAGTGAACATGCTTCTCATACCTCTTTAAATTATACTAATATGCTTGCAAAGTCAGAATGTTAACATGGCAAGTATACATATTGAGTTCGTTTTCAAACATCGAAGTTTGTTTATAAAATGCTAAATTCATTTCAAAACTATAAGTATGCATGCAACTATTAGTAAACCATGCTTACATTGTCTCAATATATTCATATGTATGTATTACTCATGCTAGCATGCTCATTCTAACTTAGTACCATGAGTTAGCACTTAACAGAAACATGCAGCAAGGAATCAATTGATTCCACTGAGCAGCGCAGCTGCGCCGCGCCACACTATTAAACCGGCGCAGCTGCGCCGTGTCTGGTTCGCCCCAGAGAGTTCCCAGTTTCGGCAGTTAACATCCCAAATCACAAAATTACTTCACGAAAATAGTCTTAAACATTCACATTGTGGTTTAAACATGTTTGTAAGTCTATATAACAACAAACCAAGCAATTCATACTTCAATTGTCATCAAATTCCACAAAATCAAGAATTTAAGAATTTGCAGAAAACATAAATTGAAGAACATGGAAATCATTATATGAGTTTGATTGCTAGCAAGCCACATTGTGTACTAATATGATTATAAGTTTTATACAATAACCAACAAACATTATCCAATCAAAATTTCATGGATTTTATACTAAGTTCAAGAATTCGAAGCCTTCAGTAAACAAGAAATGGAGAATAAGAGAGGTTTCATACCTCTGTAATGTAATTTGAATTCTCAACTTCTCAGAATGCTAACACTGATGCTTATTTTAGTTCTTTCTCAACACTCTAGCAAATCTCAGCAATGAATTTGTGAAGGAGAAGAGCTTATATATATAGAGAAACTAATGTCTATGTAATGCTTTTCTCTCTCAAAACAAACTAACGAACTGTTGAACTGTATGGAGGTTAAGGAGAAGTTGGTAGAGGGTTAGTGAAATCAATTATGATTCCCACTCCTTCGATCATCATTTGCTAGCTTGAGCTTGGGAGAAGAATGGGGAATAGGCCTTAGCCTTTTGTCATGCACGTGAGGAAGAAAGGGTCTCTTATAATGGGACAAGGCAACAATACTCATCATTCTAGTAACACTACACTTAAATTATTATACATACATAACATAATTCCTACTCTTATGTTAAATAATATATACCTATTGTCCATACATAGGTTATAACTTAATGTCACAATATAAATTTACATAAGTAATACTTCAATGTAGTGAAGGTAATTTGTACGCTTATAATCCATGTACATTCTGTTAATACCGGATATAATTTGATCGAATATTATCACATTACATCGTCTCCTTTATTATTAAAGTGTATTAATCAACAATTATTTATAATATATCCATGATACATTATATTAATGTCCACACACTCACATAGTCAAATGGGCATTATCATGTAGCTCTCACAATTCAATAAACTTTACTATATAGTTTATGTATATAATATAGTCACATTATGCTTCATATAATATATGGTTAGCTACCATAATTTCGCATGCTTGCACATAGAAATTAATAATTCACTTATCAATTAATTAACAATAATATTAATTAATTCATTCCTCGTAATTATTAATAACACTTAATTAATAATCATAGGATTAATTATCACATTAACAAATATAATTCCCAGCATATTTATAACCAAGTGTTTTATTATTATTATTATATTTCTTGCAATAATAATAATCACATATTATTAATTAATCACCATTACTATTCTATAACAATTATTCTACGATGACAATTAATTAATGTTCTACGATTAACAATTAATATAGATTAATTGTTCGCTTAAATTAATATAATCATTCTTATATTACGTCACTATGCTACACAAGGCTATCAACGAGTTTATCGCAAACTCCATAAGTTTCTTAATTATTATTATAATTATTCAATCTTATATAATTGAATTAATTCATCTCATAACACAAAATCATTTATATTAAATAAATTCTCATTTCCATTAATATATTTATTTAATAATATTAGGAAATTCTCAGGTATTACAGCTACAAGTCCAATGTTTAATTAAATAATTGAGCTACTTAATTAATTCCTTGGGCCACAAAATCATCTTAGTCCATTAAATCTATTCTTACTAGAACCAATGTTCAACATTTTTGATATATACATATTCTTAATTATCTCTATATACAAAATAAATGTATACACATTATATAATGTATATTTATTTAATCATACACATAATTCACATACTAATTTATATATTAGGTCACCAAACTTTATAAGTATCGTAGTACCTTATCCTTAATATTCCATCAAACATATATAGATTCATCTCTAGGGTTTAGAAATTTTGTAACCCATAATTCCTCTATTCTCAATCAAATAATAAACTATTTAGGTTCTTCTTTATAAATTTTAACTAAATTCTTAAATTCCCATCTAGGTTTTATTTCTTAACCTTTATTTAATCATTTAAAATCTTATAAATTCTCGGGTTGTCACAGCTATTATTGGTCGTACAAGTAAACAATTGCAAGTATGATTCATGTCTTATGACTTGATGTTTCATAGCTGAAGGTAAAGTCGATTTATATTCCTCGGACTTTAATCTCGAGTATTGAACTTATAATTGTTCTTATATACATTGAAAGAGCGGTCTATGCCACTTGATTCGGCTGGACCTATATCATGAATTTGAAAGTTATCCAAACCAATTGATTGGTGCGGAATCTTATAATTGACTGAGATGAACAACCCTCTTGAAGGGGAAACTATATTTATCGGGAAACCGACGTGCGCACTTGAGTACGATTAAATGTTATGTATAATGTAGGGTACTTTAGGCTGATCACTTGTTGTACTTGTTTTTGTTATATTATCAGCATATTACTGTTAATTCTAGTAGAAGTTCAAAGTCCTTAGTGACTGCTCAGTATTCATTATTTTGAAATCTCGAAATGATTAAGCATTGAATCTTATTGATATCTTTCTGTCCTTAGCGACTATTGTTGAGAATTATCGATACTTCTTGCTATTCTTAAACTATCATTCATTGTTGTACCCTTGGGAATTTAAAACTACATTAACCCCTTATTGCTATATTACTTGCTGAGCAAACTTGTTGCTCATTCTTGCTTTTTCCTAAAAATATTTTAGTTAATACAAAGCAAGGCGGACCCTCAGGCACTGACAAGGGCAAGGGCAAGGCTATGGAGTCGCTTGTACTTGATTAGAACTATTATGATTGTAATAAGTTTATATTCTATTATGTATTAGTTAAGTTTATATATGCTTAAGCTATGTTTAAAATGTAAGAGATGTTTAAGTTACAAAACCTTGGGACATGAATGGTTATATTAAATAAATGTAATCTATTCGTATGTATATTTTTGTTGCGCGAGATATTATTTAGTCATTGAATAGTTAGAACGTGATGAACCGAATTCAAGACGATGTGGCGGTCCGAATTTGGGGGCGTCACAGCCACCGCCAACTTTCGTGAAAGGTATCCGAAGTTTTCTCGGTCTTGTCGGATTCTACCGTCAATTTATTAAGGATTTCTCCAAAATCACAAAACCTCTACGCAGTTTATTCGAGAAAGATATACCATTCAGATTTGATGAAGAATGTCTAGCGTGGTTTGAGCAGTTAAAGAAGAAATTGACTACAGCACCTGTGATCATAGCACCAGACTGGACAGTGCCATTTGAATTGATGTGTGATGCCAGTGACTATGCGGTAGGGGCTGTGTTGGGATAACGACGAGAGAAAGTTTTTCATACAATCCAATATGCTAGAAAAATATTGACTGATGCACAGCTGAACTACACAACCACCAAGAAGGAACTACTTGCGGTTATGTACGTGTTCAATAAGTTTTGCTTGTATCTAGTTGGAACGAAGGTGGTGGTGTACACCGATCATTCGGCTATACGGTATTTGGTTGTGAAGAAAGATGTAAAGCCGAGACTGATTCGCTAGATCTTGCTCCTTCAAGAATTCGATTTAGAAATTAAAGATAGGAATGGGACAAAAAATCAGGTGGCTGACCACCTTTCACGATTGGAGAATCCGAATTATAGCAAGACAGATAAAGTATTGATCAATGAATTTTTTCCAGATGAGTAGTTATTTCTGATTCATGGCGAGTTCCCGTGGTATGTGGATTTTGCCAATTATTTGTGAGCAATATTCTCCTTCCATATTTGACACGCCAATAAAAGAAAAAATTCTTACATGATATGAAGTGGTATATGTGGGATGAATCGTTTTTGTTCCAACAGTGTGCAGATAGAATGATTCGGCGGTGTGTGCCGCAAAGTGAAGTCGAAAGCATCTTATAGGCATGCCATGCTTTGTTATATGGGAGACACTATGGAAGTGAAAGAACGGCCGCAAAAGTACTCCAGGTAAGATTCTATTAGCCCACCTTGTTCAAAGACACACATCAGTGTGTGAAAAACTGTGATCGATGTCAACGGGTGGGAGACATTTCAAAACGGAATGAGATACCTCTTAACATAATTTTAGAAGTGGAAGTGTTTGATGTATGGGGGATCAATTTCATGGGACCTTTTTCAGTCTTTATACAATAACCTATATATCTTGTTGGCAGTAGATTATGTGTCTAAATGGGCTGAGGCAGTCGAGCTATCGACAAATGACGCGAATGTTGTGTTGAAATTCTTGCAAATGAATATCTTCATAAGATTTGCCACCCCGAGGGCAATCATCAGTGATGAGGGAAGTCACTTCTGCAACAAGTATTTCATGGCACTCCTGACCAAGTATGGGCTCAACCACAGAATCAGCACTGCCTATCACCCCAGACGAGTGGCCAAGCAGAAGTATCTAACAGAGAGGTGAATAGAATCTTGGAGAAAGTAGTAAACCCAAACCGGAAAGATTGGTCTTTAAAATTGGATGACGCTCTTTGGGCATATCGGACTGCATACAAGACCCCGATCAGAATGTCTCCATATCAGCTTGTCTACGAAAAAGCGTGTCACCTTCCAGTGGAACTCGAGCATAAAGCCTATTGGGCCATCAAGAAACTCAATTTTATCCTAACAGCAGCGGAGGGGAAAAGACTTTTGCAACTCAACAAGTTATATGAATTCCGCCTGCAGGCATATGAAAACTCCAAATTTTACAAGGAAAAGGTCAAACGGTGGCACGATCAGAAAATCATGGAAAAAAGTTTGAAATCGGGCCAAGCAGTACTACTATTCAACTCCTGGTTAAAACTCTTTCCCAAGAAATTGAAATCCAGGTGGTCGGGTCCATTCACTGTCAAAATCGCAATTCCACACGGCGTCGTTGAACTATATGGCCGGGATCCAGCAAAAACATTTAAAGTTAACAGACAACGCCTAAAGCATTATTGGGGAGGTGACGTTGATCGCCAGGTGGCCTAGGTCGATCTTGCCGAGCCAGTATGAAACAGGGAGTAGTCAGGCTGAAAGACTTAAAATCAAGCTCTCTATGGGAGGCAACCCATTTTTTACTTTTGTTTTAGTAATTATTTGCTAGTTAGTCATCGTCATGCATAATAAGTATTAGTTTTTCTTTATAATGTTTGTCTGACAATTGCTATGGTAATCGGTACAGTTATGGGCCACTTACAGAGGATAATCATGCTAGAACTCATTGGGCAAACATAAAACCTATTGAGGGACTCTGTTCAAGGAGTAAACCTGTAGAAAAAAACTTTAAAATTTTAGTGTAGCATACTTTCCAAGCCCACCCTGCGCGGACCATCTTAAGCCTGCAGGTGCTGTCCCTGCGGCAAAGCTCACTGCATCAATGCCGCCCCGACGAGTCCTCAAAAGCAAAAGTAGCCCGCCCCGGCGGGCATATGGGATTTCAGGTTTTTAAAACATAACACAACACTCGAATCCAGCCATATCATAATATACATTTCAGCCCTAACCTACAGAAAAGCTCTACAAAGACAATCACAACCAAACTTTTACCTCCAAATCCTTATTCACTTGGGATTTCAAGAGTTCATCTATGAATCAAGTAAAAGTGAACAAAAAGGTAGGATTCCAATCTCCATTCATCTTCTGGGTCGAAAATTTGGGTACTGAGTTGGGGTAGTCATATGTGGATACTGATTTGGGAAGGAAGTTTGTTGTAATTTATTATACCCTGCTTGAGTTGTTGTGTAAGACCAAATTGGGGGAATAAAAAGAATTAAAAGTCACCATTATCAAGCTCCTGTGACACTGCCCACCAACAGTTTGATAAAAGGCCACAATAAGAATTCACATAAGAAAGAGTTGATTTTGGGTTGCGACACCATGCCACCGAGAGCACCAAAACGACAGAAGGGTGAGGGTCTGTCCAACCCCACAAGACCATTTGACCACAAGAAATTCATCAGTGCCTTCGCCGCAGACAGATTTGACTATGTGGCAAACAAGACACTAACCCCTGAACGAGGCCTTCGGCCCGATGTAATGGATGGTTAGATGGGGACCAAAATCATCGAGGAAGGATGGGACACCTTCACTGATCAGCCCGAAGTGGCAGTGGTAGTCGTGGTTAAGGAATTCTACGCGAACGCCGAAGACAAGGCTCCTTTTATAGCGTTCGTTAGGGGCAAGATGGTGTCCTTCAGTGCTGAGGCTATCAATGACTACTACAACTTACGAGAGCTTGTAGTGTGTTAATATACAGAGTTTTTAGAAAGTGGGCCAGATTATAATAAAATTTTGACAGAAATCTGCAAGCCCGACACTGTGGCTAAAAGGAAAAAAAGGGGGTCCGCTGTTCTTGAGTTCGAATTTGAGCCTCTACGAAAAAATTTGGAATGCCTTCCTCTGTGCCAAGCTCATTCCCTCACATTACACTAGAGAGATCACAAAGGAAAAAGTCTCACTGTTATACGCAATCATCAAGGACTTCGATATTAACATTGGGGAAATCATCAACTTCTCAATTCGTCGATGCTTGCGAGGGCCTATTTCGGGAGGATTACCACATCTATCCCTTATCTATGGTTTATGTCGCCATGCTGGTGTTAGCTGGGCAGCCGAGGAGCCTGTCCACAGCTTCTGGACACTAGGTTGATCGCCCGATATTCAGTATAGAAAGGGGGCACATCTCATCCACGCTGACTCGATTTTATATTGCCTTCAGACTCGGATAAGGAGCAGGAAGAAACAGCGGACGCCTACTATGAGGCAGTAGAGGAGGCAAAGGATGACGAGTTTGCTGATGATAGAATGCCTGAGGAGGGGGATGCTACTCGGTCAAGAACTTCTCGCTCGGCGAAGTTCATGTTTAGCTCCCAGTTCCGGACACTTCAGTAACAGTTGGATGACCGGAGCAAGCTGGAGGATAAGAAGGTCGACCGGTTGGCGGCAAGACAGAGCCACATTTTTGAGATGCATAATAGCTTCAATGCAGCTATAGCCAAGGTATTTGTACGGCTGAACACGTCTGCTGAGCCGTTCCAGTTCCCAACTCCTCAGTCACTCCCAGGCTACCCGCCTTCTGATTCAGATGTTGAGGTGGTCGAGCCTGATCCATAGCTGTTCAGGGAAGTCCTCTATGCTTTAATTCTGATTATATTCACAACTAGGACATTGCACAATTTAAGTTTGGGGGTGTGTGTCGTGTATCATGATAGTCGTTGTTTAGAGAAATATTAGTTGCATAATAATTAGTTAATGCATAGTAGTTTATTTAATTGAATATATTTGGAAAAAAGAAATTTTTTTTTGAAAAAATTGGAAAACCACAAAAAGATCTGTTTAGTTAGGTAGTTGTGATTCGAACATAATTATTCATCATTGCATGAGTCAAGTATGTCAGTAAGTATGAAGTTACTTTAGCCAACGATGAGATTGGACTTGCATAGAAATTGAAAGGTAATGACAACTAAAACATAAATGTAATTTCAGGCCATGACGTAAATCTCTGCATGTTTGATGCTGTTGTACCGGATAGCACAATAGGATGACCGAATAAGCTAACTTGGTTCAAATATTGACATAATTGACTTCTTGAATGAAATTGAGGTTTAATGAAAGAAATTCAGTGAACTAGTGGTGATGACTAGGATTAGGCATAAACCTTAGTTTGGGGGGAAGATATGGGAGCTATCTATAAAAAAACAAAAACAAAAGAAAGAAAGAAAGAAAAAATATGAATAAACACCGTGACTAGTTTATTTCTGTGGCCTTTGTTACTAGAGTAAGTACGCCCTAGGGGATGTCTTTACACCCATCGCCCTAAAACCGTCTGGTATGGGAGTCATTGGTCGAAAGCTCTAATTCGGTGACATTGAAGAGCCTAAGGGAACTAGACATTGCATAATCATGGGTAGAGTAGAAATACGGGAAAAAGAGCAAAATGCCCCCATAAATGAATAAAGATGCAAAAAATTTCCCATATTGACTTCCGACTTGGTTGATGTTGAGCCTTAGCTGAATTAGCTTGTTAACACAATTTCTTGAGTTAAAGCTGTGTTTTTCTTTCTAAGAAGCATATTATGTGATATATTTGAACTATAGTTAGTATCATGGTTGTCAAGCACACACACACACAATACATCAATAATAACAGGCGTTGATTGATAGATTGGTTTGAACTACGGACATGTTCTTGGTTGGATTTGCTATTTATATCTGTTGTAATTTCTCTGAGGCAATCTTTGTGAGCTTTATACTATCTGACAGCTGCATTTATAGGCATATAGTTATATGCATTTGTATTGTGTTTTGCTTGAGGGCAAGCAAAGTCTCAAGTTTTGGGGTATTTGATGAGTTGGTTTTATGCCTACGAATCGATGACCTTTTTAGTTTGATTCATTGCTACTTCAAGTAGTTTTAGTGCTGTTTTACTCAGTTTCTGTGTTGATGTTGCAAGAACTGGATTGGATGGAAACTATAACTTAATGGCATAATTCAGCATTTCTAAGCCAGCACACATGCCGGGGAGGGCTTCACTGGCCAATTCACCCGTCGGGGCGGGCTTTCACTGGCTAATTCACTCCCCGGGGCGGGGGTTCAAATTGTCAGATTTCTTAGACACCCGCCGGGGCGGGCATCTCCAATACGAAACACCTGTCGGGGCGGGGTACGCGACAGAGTATGAAGGTTTCCATATTTGAGAAGGATTCTGCAGATCTTTGGAACAGGAATTCAAACGCGAATTAGGACGATATAAAGAGGCAGATTAGAAGTAAAAGATAATGCATTCATTATCATTAACTAAGATTTAACTTTGGGATCACGTTTGGAGGATTGAAGCGAGGATTTCAAGCACGAAGAACGCGAAGAAGATTTAAGACAAGCAGTAGTTCTGTTTACAGTTTTTACTCTCTTTCTTCACCTTTGTATTCAGAATGCTAGTATCATTGTAGATTTCAGTTTCTTATTCATTCATTATGAACTAAATTAATTTTTAAGTCTACGATGGATCTTTATGTGTAGCAAAGTTTGACATGCTTCTATATTAATTCAGGGAGACTATTTCCAGCCTTGTCCATTATGGTTCATGCTTAATTTATAAATTGCTTGATCACCAATTTTTGATAACCCATATGAACTCAGGAGAGGAATTGTGGGTTTATATGGTTAATTGAGGTTAGCTTTTAATTAATTAACTTAGATTGTTAATTAATTATAGTGTAACGTTAAAGTATGTGTTAAAAAGGATTTATTAAAATAAAGAAAAGAGTTTTTTTTAAATTATTTTAACCAAACAAGGCCTTTGCTTTTGTTTTAAAAGGCTTTTGCCAAATAGGGCCCTTGCATTGTTTTAAACTATTTTTACCCAAACAATGCCTTAGTTAATAAAAATCTGTTTTTAAAATATAAATTGTTTTGCCAAACATAGCCTTAGGCTTTTCAAATTTTTGTAACTTAAATAAATTAAGTAGTAGTTAATATAGTAATTAGTATAATACTTATTAGCTATATTACTATATGTTACATATATATATATATATATATATATATATGTATATGTATATTATATTATATATGTATATGTATATGTATATTATATATATCTATAATATACGTTAGATTAGTCGGTTAGAATAAAAGAAAGAAAAGAGCAGAGAAGAGAGTTAGAGAGAATACTCAGAGAAGAAGAAGAGGAAGAAGGGAGAAGAAGAGAAAGCTTTGAGAAAGCAAAAAGGAAGCAAGCATCATCTTCTTCTTCTTCACTAACGACTAGCTAAAGGGTAATTTATAACTCTACCGTTATATATTTTTAGAACTCAATTTATGTGTTCTTCATGCTAATTCTCTGTCAAAATTAAGTTTTCATAAAATTATATAATCATGAATTGTTTATATAGAATGTATCCATGTGGTATTTATAATTGAATTTCATGCCATAAAAGAATTTTCAGAAAACAAAATGTTGTTAAAAACATGTTTTAATCTAAACTTGGTGTTCATATGGATTTTATATATATTGGTTGGTTTAGAATGAAAAGTTGAGGATTTCTTATGTGTTAATATGCCTAATTAGAATTTATTATGATGCTATCTTCAATTATGAAAATATTGCGTGTGTTCTGAATTGAATTGGTACAGAATTTTATTTACAGTGACTTGTTTTGTGAAAATATGAGTTTTTATGAAAATAGTAAAATCAGAGTTTTTAAATCATGGATTCTCGTTGCTTAAGATGATTTTGTGTTTAGGAGCATATTTATGTATGTTGGAGTCATATTAGAAGCTTTAAGTTTATATTTTCTATAAATTGATGTGAATTGTATGAACTGAAATTAGAATTTGGTGTGAAGAAATAAGTCAAATTGGCTTTTTCTCTACACAGTTCACGAGCATGTCTGCCGACCATGCAGGGGGCCGCCCCGGCGGGCCTGTCAAGAGTAAAACCCCCACCTCGGCGGGGGGTATGCAGAAAGTTACAATGAGTTATTTTTTTAGTGTATTTTATTTGGAGCATGAAGGTTAACCTAATGTGTGATGTGATAACATGTTAGACACACATTTAAAATGCTAAATGATTTCTAATATATTATATTGGTAAAATATAATATATTATTATAAATTGAATAATTATAAATAGAGTAAAGGTTTAAATTAAATTATAATTTTGTTAATTATAATGAATATTATTTGATGTATTTTAATCAAGTAAATGTTAATTATAATTTAGTAAATGTATGATGTAGTTTAGTTGATTATAAATTATAATTGTTTATAATTTAGTGATTATAATTTGAGTAATTATAATTAGATTAAATGTTTAAATTATAATTTAATTAATTTGAAATACATAATTATTATTTGATTTAATTATGTGAGCATGTCTATGTGATGTAATTAATTATGTGGTTAATTATTAACTTATTAATTAAACCAGAATGAGTTAACCTTGGATGGTTAACCAATTATGTGAATTAGTTGCGTGTTAACTAATTTAGACTATTGTGATTAAATATATATGTGTAGGAATTGTTAAAGAACGTGAATTGTGTTAGTAGCTTGCGCTTGAGGCAAGTTTTCTATCTCTAAACTCGTTAATGATATACAAGTGTTTTGAATTTAAATATCTATTTCGTTCGAGATTGTCCTTTTTATTTCTGTATTGGACAAGTATGTATTTAAAATTCATGATTTACTTAAAGTGACTTTGACTTATTGTTCAAGCAAGGTCTATCTTATCTTTCGTATGCTTTAAATTAAATTCTAAAGCATAAGTATTTTATAATTCGTTATTATTGAATTATTTTTTATTATTATAAGTCGATTCAACTATTCCTTAGTTGATGAACGTTGAATCCTAAATTACCCTTTAAACTTATCCAAACCAAACTTACTTTGGTGCGGACTTGTATTCAAATACTGAGATGAACAACCCTAATTACTAGGAGAGGTTACTATGCGAAAGCGTTAAGATGTTTGTGCACAATACATGGTACGAAAGGGTTGATCCCCCTATGTACGAGTTAAGGCCCATAATTTTAATGACTGTTAAAGGTTTTAAATAGAAATATTTTTAACCTAGGACAAAAGTTCAAGGTCTTATGACCCTCAGATGAATTCTATATTTAAATTTTTAATATTGATAAAGAATTATTACTCAATTCTTTATTGTTGATAAAAGTAAAGTTATTCAAATCTATTGCAGCTATTCAATTATATATTTATTATTGTTGTACTCCAGTGAGCTATTGTTTGCTCACTCTTGCATATTAAATAACCATTGCAGCTAAGGTTGAAAGCGTTAACGCTCCGTCAACTAGTAAAGGCAAAGGAAAGCTGAACAAGTAAAGACTTGTTTTATTTAGATATTGTAATAAGACTTTATATGATGTTTTTATTTTTCGCATTAATGTTTATATCAAGGTTAGATTAAACCCTGGGATTTATTTTGAAAAGTTGTAAACCTTTTGATAAGGAAGATTTTAAGTATTTATAAAGGTTGTAATTTATTTTGCGATTATTAATTATTGGGTAGATATATATTATATTTAGAAAGTAAACATCTAATCATGTGGAAATAAAGTACCCGGATTTGGGGGTGTAACATAATTCATTTGCCTAATTGTAGAGTTTCATTCCTTGTCCCATAATGAGAGGCATTTCCTCTTCACGTGTGCAAGCTCAAGGCTAGCCTACTGCCTATAATCTCAAAATCAGCAACTTAGATGGCAATCATGCCATGGGGAGTGGGTATGATGATGGAATCCAACCACCACTCACCAACTTCTCTATAACCACCATGAAATGCCTTCTCCCATTGGTATAATTTGAAGTGTATAAGCATTGTCTGTGTAATAATTCTTCTATAAATATAGTCCCTCTTCACAAACCAAATGCTGAGAATTTTCCTAAGTATAGAAGTGAGAGCAAATTAAATATCAGTGATAGCATTCTAAGAATTTGAGAGAGTTCAGCTTAGCAAGCTCAATTCGTATAACAGAGGTATACTACATTTCCTGTTCTTCATTTCTTGTTTTCTGCCAAAGTTCAAATTCTTGATCATATTGAATTAGATTGTAATTGGAGTATATAATGCTTGTTTAAGTGTTACGTGAACTATTAAGTATGTTAGTATACAATGTGGCTTGATTACCTTCAATTTCGTGAAGAAATTTTGAGGTTTGGCTTGCTTTCTACCAAAGTAGAAACTTTCAGCTCTGTCCAGGCAACGGCGCCACTGCGCCCTCTTTATCTTGGGGTGCAGCGCAACTGTGCGAGAACCTGCCTTTGAAATTGCTGGCCGAGACCCGGCGCAGCTGCGCCAGTAATGAACTAGGGCGCAGCGCAGTTGCGCAAGTCCTTGGTTCCAGTTTTTCCCATTCTGCTGCAAACTGTTAGATGTTAGTTTACTTGTATAACTTAGACAAGCATGCTAGCATGAGTAACACGTATGTATAAGTACATAAACCTAACGTAAGCATGTTTGACTGTGATAGTATACATTTTTGACGAAAAGGCTTATAGTTGAAAATGAACTTAAGGTTTTATAATCGAACTTTAACATATATAAGTCATGTTGATATTCTAACCTTGTAAGCATATTTGTGTGATTTGGAAATACATGTTAACATGAGTATATAGGTTTCATGAGGTAGCATGTATATATTGGACCTCATTATTGAATTATTACTAACGAAAATGTAAGTTTTGAAAGTAAACCTTGGCATGTATGTATTATATCTACATTTTGATTTTTTTATAAGCATGATTATATGGTTGGTTAAGCATGAAAAGTTAGTCTAAGGTGTTATGATTATCCTAGTGTACATGGTTTGTGTTTAAAGTGATTTCAAAGACTAAAACTTGAAAGTTTTGGAAAAAAAACTAAGGTGCATGAACTAAAGTCATATGTTATGATATTTTGAGCATACATGAGGGTGCTTTAAAAACATCACTAATATATCATGCATGTGAAAGTAGTATGCATACAAGCCAATCATGTATGATGATAAAGCATATACTTTGGAGGCAATCTTATTTATTTATTAATAAAAATATTCATTTATTAAAAGCATTTAATTATCTACATGGTGCTGTTTTTATAATATGTAAATAACCCATAGTTTTAAGCAATGCTTTTAGAATCACGATGATGATCATGCCAATGAGATCTAAATTCTTAGAAAGCTCTAAAACTAAAATAGGTCCTAATCATGGGATTACTAAAAAGGGGATTAGTAAATCCGGATAGATTAGTACATATGTTGCTTGCTCATTAGATCAGGATGATTGATCTCATAATCATTTGTGTGGAGACACTAGAGCAAGTATGTAGGTGCTTATTGGAGAATAAGTTCACTGAACGTGACTCGCTATGGAATACCTAATGGAGTTTTACTCGCCTGTCAATAGGAATTCCTAATGTGATAGTAGTACAAGTGATCCTTGGACTTGAGATCATCATAGTATCTTGTATGAAATGAATTATACTTTGACTTATTCCTTAAAGCCCTTTAGGGTATATAAAAGGGTATGCTTGGGTATAATGAGTTACATATGGAGACAATGAATGATCAATAAAGAATCTACCACCTCTAGTAAAGGAGGAGATATGTCCTATGTGATTCGTTAAATGACAACCCAGGAATCCTTGGCCAAGGTAAAATAAAATTAGAAAGGAGTTTCTAATCTACATTATTTGGAGTTGTGCATTTTCTAATCGAAATACATATAATTAAATAAAATAAGACTTGACAGTAAATTCATGTCTTATATTTAATTGGGACATTGTATGGTGGAAGGATTGAATTGTATGGTAACTATTTACTCACAGGTTCTTTTATGATTAATGTTGAAATCTATATTATCTGGAAAGTCGTTGATCGCTAGGGAGGCTTATCCCTATTGTAGAATAAATATTATTTATTTAAATATATTATTAGTTTAATTTATTTATTTAAATAAGATTAGAATTGTTCTAATTGATTTATTCACAACCGGTTTAATATGGAGAACCTAAAGGGTCACACCATAAAAGGAAGAATAATTATTTAAGAAGGTAATGGCATAATCGTAATAATGCATTAAGTGAAATTAATTTAATCTATGGTGATAGAATAAATTAAATAGCTTAATATTTATTATTTAATATTTTGGAAATATTAAATATAAATTAATAAGAGGAGTCTTATTAATATTATTATAATAATTATTATTTTAATTTCTAAAGGAGTTTAGTAATTAATTTAATATTAGTACTCTCATTTATTCCTAATAAGATTAGGAGACAAATTAATTAAATGAATTTAATTAATTATTTCCCATGTGGTGGGAAGCCTAAATTAATTAAAGGAGTTTAATTAATTAAAAGAAAGCCCATGTCTAATAGGATTAGAAGGGTTGACCAATATCTATATAAGAGGATTCTTATAATAGATATTACTTGATGCAATTCCAATTGTTGGAGAGTACTCCTTTTCTATAGAGGATAGAAAACTAAGCCAACCACCCTCCTTCTTGATAATTCATCTTCCTTGGTGGATCACCTCTAGAGGCCAAACACTTGGGTGGCTAACGTTGATCAAAGGAAGGAATCTAATCCGGAAATTCAAGGAGATCACGAAGAACAAGGAGTTGAACTAGTACCTGTGGAAGCTTCGTTCTACAAGGGTATGATTCCATAACTTCTTATTTATCGTTTTAAATTAATAATTTGCATAAAGGATGATCCGGGTAATGGTTTTGTAGAAATTTTTTTAAACTCTGATATACCATGCTTCCGCTAATTTTTGCAATTTGATTGCGTCACGATTTCGTACAAACCCAACAGCATGTGCACACACTATGTAGATACCATAAAAGATAGTTAAGTACGAATGAAATATGAAGTAAGCATGTTTTCAAACCAATAACGATACTAATTATGCATATATGACAAAGGATCATGTGAGCATGCTTATCAACAAAATATATGACTAGCTTATATATTTAGATGACAAGCATGATAGCTTATGTGAATTCATGGCGTTGTATGACCTTAAGTCGTTAGAAACCATGATTTAGAACTATATCATGTATGATTGAACTTGGAAAGGTTGAACAAGTATGGAAGGACCCTTTAATATGTATATATGCTATGTGATATCGTATGTTGATGCTTGAATCCGATCTTGACAGTTAACTTATAACAATGCTATAACTTACTAAATAAAATATGTGTGGTATTGATTGTGGTCTTATGTAATAATGATGATATGTGAATATGTTTAACTCAAAAAGAGGAACATTAAGGATAAAAGACAATAAAAATTATATTAGTCGAGATTTGTGAATTAGTATGATACTATACATGGTATGATTGTATAGTAAGGTTAAAGACTTAACTTATATGTAGATATTATAAGATAAAGTATGATGTTAAACTATATGACTAATGTATATCATATATATATGTAACTATATTACGATAGGGATTCGAAAGTGTTGATTTACTTAACGTGGATAGACTGCGCGTAAGGCAAGTTTCCTAACTTACACTCTTTTATTATGCAAGTATCCTAAACCCTTGCATTACTTTATTCAACGGATATTGTAAGCAAGTACTTGAACTCTATTCTTATTAAATATGTACTAAGTTTATTGTTGTGCAAGTGAGTTATTCAAGTTATGACTTATTGCGTCATAGTTACGATAAAGTCAATTATATTCTTCGAACTTTAATGTCAAGTATTGAACTTATAAAGAGTGGTCTAAGCCATTTGATTCAGCTAGACTTATATCATGATCAGAAAGCTATCCAAACAATTGATTGGTGCGGAGTTTTATATTAACTAAGATGAACAACCTTCTTTGAAGGAAAAATATAATTTGTCGGGAGACCGACCGTGCGCACATGAGTATGATTAAATGTTATGCATAACGTAGGGTACTTTAGGCTGATCACCTGTTGTACTTGTATTATTGGATTATCAGTATAATTTTGTTAATTCTAGTAGAAGTTCATAGTCCTTAATGACTGCTCAGTATTCAATTATCTTGAAATCTTGAATTGATTTAGCATTAAATCATATTGAAATTATTCTGTCCTTAGCGACTGTTATTGAGAACTGTTGATATTCTTGTTATCCTTGAACTATCATATCCTGTTATACCTTTTGGATTCGAGAACTATATTATTCACCCTTATTGTTATATTACTTGCTGAGTAAACTTGTTGCTCATTCTTGCTTTCCCTAAAAATATTTTCAGTTAAGGCAGAGCAGGGTGGACTTTCGGGAGTCAATAAGGGCAAGGGCAAGGCTACTGACTAGCTAGCCCTTTTTATGTTCTAAATATCCTTGTGTTGTATTATGTCAATTAAGATGATGTATTAAGACTGATTCTGAACTATGTTTAAGCTTAAGTTAGATTATGTAATCAGTCTTTATTTGATATTATTATTGAATCTATTAAGTACTGTAGGTTACGAGACTTGGGAGAATAAATATAATAAATTATTGTATATTATTCTAGATTATCAGCTGTGAATGCATGACATTATTGTATTATCGTGAGAAAGTGACGAACCGAATTCGAGAGACCAGTGGCGATCCGAATTTTGGGGTGTCACACATTCCATATGAAATTTAATTCTCTACAACTATGTAGAAGAAAGTTTTTTCAAATTTCGAACGAAAGATGAATCAAATTTACATACTGATGATTTTTTCACACCTCCATTTCGATAAAATGCATATATTGATAAAAACAACCATCAGCACTAATTCCTTCATTTATATCCACATTAAATAAATATTTCATTATCATTTTTGTCAATAATTAATTATTCCCAAATAATATTATAGAACTACAATATTGACAACCGGTCTTTCCCAGGAAAGATGGGGCTTTCCGATAAGGATTTCTCCTCATTGGCGCGCAATTATATAACCTAACCCCTTTCTTCGACATAACTTTCTAGACATTGTCAATAATGCTATCTAATAATATTATTCAAATAATATGAATTATTGATTTGATAATGTGAAATATTGTGCAGTGGTTACTGTGACAATTATTGAATTAAAAATATCAACGGTAGCAATTATTGAATCAATAATATAAAATATTGAACAGTAATTACTATAACAATTATTGAATAAGTGACTTCTTACGTAAGAACTAATAATTCAAAATACTGTGCAATACCGTGTGCTACTGTGCAATAACGTGTATTACTGTATTTTTTTATCACCGGGTATTTCAACAGTTTAGCGGTAACAGTTTTACCGTTATTTTTATAAAAATTACTTCTGTCGCTTTCTATATCCGACATTCATTCCGTTGTGGGATCCACCAATGACTGTGCCATCATACGAATATTCTCCGACAAAAAGAATATTCCTCGACCAAATGAATATTCCCCAACACAACGAATATTTTATATCCACTTGCTTACTTTGTAAAATTTGCACATTTCACCCATAACTTACCATATTTATCAAATCAACACCTTACTATTTCAAAATAATATATAGAGGAAATTAAATCTTTATTCATAAAAGTTGGGGTCTAACAATTGGACTTGTTAAAAATCATGTTTTAGGCCAAAAGTGGTCTTTTTTGTGCAATTTTTAGTACCTGAATTTGTAAGACTATAACGAGCTTATATAAAGTTACTAATACATGCTATAAATGATTCCCAAACATAGCTAAGACAAAAGTTAACAAGAAGACTAAGTTCTTATGCATCTTATAAGCTTAAAGTGAGCTTTAATATGCCAAATTTGGCTAGGCCACTAAACAAAGTGAGGTGATGATTAAAGTAACCTTAGGCAACAAAAATACGCATGCTTAGACTGTCCAAGTAAACAAAACTTAAAGAAATTTAAAAAGTGTCAAAATCTATTTTGGGGAAAATTGCTAATGTAACGATTGAGATTTTATATTTAATTTTAAATATTTATTGAGGTAAATAAATATTTTATGTGATTTATTTATTGAGTTAAATAAATAAATTATGTGATTTATGGAGTGATTTAATTAAGTGTTATATATTAATTAAATGAATGTGCAATATTTATTTAATTAATGTATATTAATTTTATATTATAGTTCTAATTTAATTGAGATAATTAAATTAGATGAGATGTGTGATGAAGTGTTACATGGATTATAAGTAGCGAGTAATTATAATTATGTGGCAATGTTATATGATTAATTGATGTTAGATTTTAATTGATTAAATTAGTTGATTAATATTTAATTAATTAAAATGTGACATTAAAGTATGTGTTAAATAATTTGTTAAAATAAAGAAAAAGATTTTTAAATGATTTTTAACCAAACAAGACCCTTATAATTGTTTTAAACCTATTTCTACCAAACGAGCCCCTAACTATCAAAAAGCTATTTAAATAAACTGTTTACCAAACATGGCCTTAGCATCAATAATCTGTTTTTGAAAATAACCTTGTTTTGCCAAACAAGGCATTGTGACTTTGTTTGAAATTTATAACTGACATTATACCTAATATATTTGTCAGTTATACTATATAATTAAACCTATATCTATTACTACGTATTATATTATACGTTAGTCTAAACTACGTTAGAAAGAATATCAGTGTAAGAGAGAAAAGAAAGAACAGAGGAAGAGTTAGAGAAGAGAGAAGAAGAAGAAGAAAAGGAAGAGCTTAAGGATCATCAACTTCTTCACTAACTATTAGCAAAAAGGTTATAATCTATAATTTTACTCTTACAATTATAGAACTCAATTCATATGTTTCATGTATTTTATTCTCTGTCAAAAGTTGAGTTTTCATGGAAGTTGTGAAATCATGAATTTTATATGTATGCATTGTATTCATGTGTTGATTGTGGTAATTATATGACATAAGAGGATTTTCAGGAATTAAATTACTGTTAAAACAAGTTTCATAAAAAAAGTTTTGTTCATATTGTTTTATGTATATTGATTAGTTTTAAAATGGAAAATTTAGGAATTTGTATATGTTAGTATGTCTAATTAGAATTGGTTATGATGTTATATTCAATTATGAAGAGATTTCATGTGTTATAAGTTGAATTACTTGAGGAATTCTATTACAGTAGATTATTTTATGGAAAAAATATGAGTTTTCATGAAAATGGCCAAATTGGATTTTTTAAAACTATTGATTCTCGTTGTTTAAATGAGTTTATATTTTGAAAGCATGATAGATATATGTATTACAGCGTATATATGATTTACAGTGTTTAAGTTACTGTATTTTTGGCTTGTATGGGTTGTCCGGTAAAGAAGAGAGCCGTGGTTGTCTGCGTCTGGCTGAGCTGTTGCGCAGCTGCGCCGGCAGCAAGGCCAGGAGCAGCGCAGCTGCGCCGCTTGCTTTTACCAGAGCCTTTACCTGCGCAGCTACGCCGATTTTAAGGCAGCTGGATGCGCAGCTGCGCCGTGCACAGTGCAGAGGCAGTGAGTTTTAAATAATTGTGCAGATTGTCTTCATGCCTAATTTATATTATTGCTAAGATAATGAGTATCTAGCTGCTATAACATGTGTTATCATAAAATTGATAATTTCATATTTAAGAAAAAGAAAGTGTTGAAACCAAATATAGTATTTAAATTATAAGCTATAATTGTTTAATTGTAAAATAAGTTATTTAATTATAATTTGAATAATTATAATTAAGAGTAAATGTTTAAATTAAATTATAATTTTTGTTAAATTATAATGAATATTAATTGATTTATTTTAATCAATTAGATGTTAATTCAAATTATAATTTATGTAATTATAATTTAATAAATGCATGTTTAATTATGGATTATAAATTGATAATTACATGATTAATTATAAATTGTGTAATTATAATGCATGTTATAGTTTAATTAATTATTGATTATAATTGATAAATACAAGATTAATTATAAATTGTGTAATTATAAATGCATGATGTAGTTTAATTGATTTTAAATTATAATTATTTATAATTTAAATGGTAATTATAATTTAAGTAATTATAATTTGATTAAGTGTTTGAATTATAATTGTTTAATTATAATTTAGTTAAATACATAATTAATTTAATTATGTGAGTATGTGTGTGATGTAATTAACTATGTGATAGTTGATTTTTATTATTTATTTAATTAGAGTGAGTTAACCATGAGGGTTAACCACTTATGTGAATTAGTTATGTATTAACTAATTTAGATTATTATAATTGAATGTGTATAGGAAGTGTTTAAGTACGTGGTTGAGTTAAGTAGCTTGCGCTTAAGGCAAGTCTTCTAACCCTAAACTTGTTAATTCTATACAAATTCTTTGAATTCATATATTCATTATTGAGAATGTCCTTTCCATTTATGTATTGGACAATTGTTTATTTAATTGAAATGATCTTAACTTATTGTTCAAGTAAGATCCAATTATTATTTTAAATACTTTAAGTTAATTCTAAAGCATATGTTAGTTCATAATTCTATTATTTATGAATTGTTGAAAGTCGATTCAACTATCCTTAGTTGATGAATGTGAATTCTAAATTACCCTTGTAAGCTTATCTAAACAAAATTTTCTTTGGTGCGGACTTGAATTTAAATTACTGAGTTGAACAACCCTATTTACTAGGGGAGGTTACTACGCATAGCGTTAAGATGTTTGTGCACAATACATGGTACAAAGGGCTGATCCCCCTAAGTGTTAGTTAAGGTTCATAGTCTTATTGACTGTTAAAGGTTTAAATAGAAATATTTATAACCTAGGACAAGAGTTCAAAGGTCTTATGACACTCAGATAAATTCTATTGTTGAATTGTAATTGCGATGAAAGAATTATTATTCAATTCTTTATTGTTGAAGCGACTCATATTATTCAGATTCTTTGAAAGATATCCTTTCATGTATATATTATTGTTAAACTCCAGTATGCTGTGGTTTGCTCACTCTTGCATTAAATAACAATTTTAGTTAAGGTTGATAACGATGATGCTCCGTCTACAAGTAAGGGCAAGGAAAAGCAAAGCAAGTGAAGACTTGTTTTATTTAATTGAGAATGATTGTAATAAGACTTGAATGTTATGTTTTTATTTCCGCACTTTATTATATTCATGTCAGGGTTAGAGTAACCGGGATTATTTTAAAAAGGTTGTAACCCTTGTTGTAAGGGAGATTTATTTATTTTAATTTAAGTTGTAGTTTATTTTGCATTATTCATTGGGTAGATGTATGTTATATTAGAAAGTGAACACCAAATCATGTGAAAATGAAATACCCGGATTTGGGGGTGTCACAGCTAAACTGTCCAGTTTGAACCTTAGTTAAAGTAGGCATAACTGATATAAATGAGGAACCTAAACCCTTATTAAAATACTTTGGTATGTGGTCTAGAAGTAGAGCCTGATGGTAGAGCCAAAAGCTTAACCAAGAAATTCAAGTAAATCATCAAAGTAGACAGTAAATTGAATTCTGCTACAGTTGGATAGTAGAGTGAAAATCGTAGAGTGAACTATACAATCTTAGAGTGAACTCTGCAATCGTTGAGTGAACTCTGCAATCCTAGAGTGAACTCTACAATCTTAGAGTGAACTCCGCAATCTTAGAGTGAACTCTACAATCTTAGAGTGAACTCTGCAATCGTAGATTGAACTCTGCAATCGTAGAGTGAATTATGCAAATCGGAGAGTGAACTTTGCCACCGTAGAGTGAACTCTGCAATTGTAGAGTGAACTCTGCAATCGTAGAGTGAATTATAGAAATCTTAGAGAGAACTCTAAAAATCGTAGACTGACTCTCGTAATAGTAGAGTGAAAATCATGAAGTGAAAATAGTAGAGTGAAAATGGGTAAACACTCTAGTTTGTGCCCAGTTTTGGTTACTTCCATAACTTGTGACGAACGAGAATTTTGTAATTTAATTTAAATATTTATTGAATTAAATAAATATTTTTTGATGATTTAATTATTGAGTTAAATAATTATGTGATGGAATTGTGGTAGATTAATTTAATTACATGTGTTACATGGGTTAAATTAATGTGTAGTAATTTTGAGTTCAAAGTATGTGATTAATTGAGCATAATGTTATTCTAATTAATTTAATAATTAATTAGAGATTTAATGATTTGATGTAATTAATAAATGAGAATTTTAATTATGTGACTATGTGATTTAATGTGGAATCATTCTATTTTATTTAATTGATTTAGATAAGATTATTTGATTAATAAAAGTGTGACATTATTAAACTATATAATAAGAAGTTAATTAAATTAAATGAGAAAGGAAGAATAAAAAGAGCTAGCCAAACATGGCCCTAAGAGAGGTTGGGCCAGTTAACCCATTATGGGGTTAACTGACCATTACTACGTCACTTTTTATACATATATTGTATATGTATATTATAACTTATATTAGCCTTATATATCATATCAGTTTGTATTACGTAGCTTTCCTTCAGAGAAAAACAAAGAGATAAATATAGAGAAAGTTTAAGAGAAAATTTGAGAGAGAATTGTGAATTGAAGAAGTAGAGAAGATCTTAATAATCTTTGAATCACCTTCACAAACTAGCAAGGGTAATCTCTCCTCTTTAGTTTTCAAATTTAATTTTCAGAGTTTTCCATTAACGTGTTTTAAAGTTCTCTGTAAAGAACGATTTTTATGATTAACTTAAGATATGATCATATATGTGTTATTATATGTTGATAACATGTTTTATATCATATATTCATGTGTTAAAGTAATCAATTTCATGTAAACATGCTTTAATCAAAGTTTTATGAATTATAGAGTATGAAAGCTGTATATATGGCCCTTATGTACAAATTGTATGCTTTGAATTAATTGTTTAACTTAAAATTGACAGTAGATTATGATTATACATGTTTAAACGAATAAAACGAACTTTGAACGGATGGATTCGGAGTTATAACGAATCCGTGACATTGGATTTCATGTTTTCTTTCAAAACTTTATAAAATACCAAGAACAGTAAAATTATGTGATTTGATTTGAGTAATTATGTGATATTAAGTGTTAATAACATGCTAGAATCATGGTATGACGTTTTTATGAAGTTTATACTTCATGAGAATCACTGTGGTAGTTTAATTTGTAATTTATTGGGCTACGAACTGCAAAGTTTGCGAAATTTCTAAACCACGTCAAGGCCACCCGCCCCAACGGGTCAAATTGTCGCCGCAGCGAGGCCCCAGTAGAACTTAAGCCCACCCCAGCAGGCATAACACCCGCCCCAGCGAGCATAACACCTGCCCCAGCGTGTGTGGTGCAGATTTTTTTTTAAAACCCTTGTGATGTGTTTTAAGCCTAACATGATACTCTAACTGAATGTAATGAACCTAATGACATGTTCGATGTATAAAATAATGATATAACATGTTGATTAATATATATTATATAATTTGAAGTTCATATTAACAAACTAAATTGTTGACATGTATTATATAATGTGAAGTTCCATGTTAACAAACTAAATGTGAACTTGAATATTGTGATTGGTTAACTTGATTACGATTGTTTAAAGGATTATACATGTGTGATATGCATGTTGTGAGTTCATATTCATGTGATGTGATTAGTCAACGAGTTATCACTATGAACCAAGTTAATAAGTGAATTTTAGTGAGAAGTTCAATAGTTAAACATAGTATTTATGAAAACTAATCGATGTCATATAAATAATGTAATGTGTAGGACGTTGAGGAAGTGAATTGTAGTGTTAATTGTAGCTTGTGCAAGAGGCAAGTTTCCTTACCCTAACTCGTTTACGATTACGCAAGTGTTCTATCCCTAACTTATTAATATTAAGCAATTTTCTTAAATTCTAAATTATTCATTGAGCAAGTCATAGACTTATATTCTATATCGAGCAAGTTCTTATTCTTACTTATTCAAGTTCAAGATTTCATATGAGATATTATGATTCTTTTGAAGTGTTACTTCAATTATACAATACTTATTCAATTGTATACTCTTGAGATTTATTATCCAATTTGAATATCGTTTATTGTTGAACCTTGTAAGACTAGCGAACCCTTATTGGTTTGACTAACGTTCTAAATTCTAGAACTATTAGTGAGCTTATCGAAACCAAACTTCCTTTGGTGCGGACTCTGATGTCAAAACTGAGATGAACAACCTTTAATAGGGGATTATTTACGCTTTAGCATTGAGATATTGTGCACAGTATGGTACTAATGGCTGATCCCCATAAGTACGAGAAGTAGAGTCCATAGTCTTATGACTGTTAAAGGTTTAAAGTATAAACACTTGACAACCTAGGACATAGTTCAATGTCTTATGACCCTCAGAAGTTTTTTTGATTCTTGATTCAAAAGACGAGTTTTATTTATTCAGAAGTCTTTGATTCACTCGCATGTTATTATATTATTATATTTGTTATACTTGTGGGAAATCGTGCTCACTCTTGCATAATAACATTGCAGTTATGAACGAAAGGTCCGACGAGCCTTCCACTAGCAAAGACAAGAGCAAAGTCAACATGTGATGAAGACTTGTTGTTTTATTGAAAATATTTGTTAAGATTTATGCTTATGTTAATTAAGACTTATTTGTTTACGCTTTCGCATTTGAGATTTAAGGTTAAGTATGACCTGGGATTATTTATGTATTTCATTTCAGATGTTGTAACCCCATAAGGGGAGATGATGGATTATTTTATCTATTTCATGGTTTGCAATTATTATGGGTAGATAGAAGTATGATATTTGTACAGTGAACACCAAATCACGTGGAAATTGAAGTACCCGGATTTGGAGGTGTCACATAACTGAATTTAAAGAACCAAGCTCATGGAAAAATACTATGATATATGATCTAAATGCTCGCACAAACATGAGATCTAATGGGCTAACCCATAAAGTCCAAAAACATCATCAACGTGGCCTTATAATTCACTTATGTTGCAGTTGGTAGTAGAATGGGTAGTAGAGTGGAAATGTAAAACACCCATTTTGAAGGACTATCTTTAGAATCCATAAGAGGTTGTTTTAGTTGACTAACTATGGAAAAAAATACTATGATGCATGGTCTAAAAGTATGTTCAAGACTTGGAAGTGAAAAGTTCATTACAAAGATTCATAAAAACCAAAGTACCCTAGAAAATTATATTTTCTATTTTTGAACTTTGATGGAATAATGGGATTTGATCCTTGGAAATGTCATAACGTGACTTAAGTGTATAAATGACCAATGATTGGTATTATGTTATGTTTGGACCAAAATGAGTATATTTGAGAATATATAGAAACTAAGTATGTAATTTATACCATATATGTATCATCACAAAGTGATGAACGAAGGCTATATGCATAATCTAAGTCTAAAGAACTTAGATGAGTAATGTTTAACCAAGTGTGGTATGCTGTAATGGTGTGATACACACATAGTAAACTACAAGTGCGATAAGCTAGCACATGTGGTAATGAAGAAAAATAAAACTGAGTTATATAAATAACGAAGTTGAATATAAAGATGGTATAAGGACAATATAAGTTAAAGTAGGTTATAAAAGTATGATTAACCATGAGATCAAGTATTGATTTTTTTTATTATCAATCTCACATACTGTATAGGTCAAGCAATGGAACACGAAAGGTTAATGGAAAAATGCCGGTACATGCAAGTTTTCAGAACTTGATTTTATATGTGAACTTGTTAATTGTAATGTGTACATATTTCCTGCATTATATGTATTTCTTGTGAATAATTTGGGATGTGCACTATGAGCTATACTGTGATATAAATTTATTGAATCAAGTTAATGATTTATAGGGATTGAGTTATGGAAACTTATTATATTTGTGATATGAAGTACGTGATTAGCATGAAGTAGGTATAATTATTGAGTACGAGCATTATAATGCCTGAATAAATGCAAAGTTTGGGAAATACGAATTACATATAAATTGAGAAGTATGAATAATTTAAATTGTGTTTAAAATGCTAAATATATGTTATGTGATAACTGTTAAACTTGTTGGGGATTGTAGTTGCCTTGCTATAAACAATTGTTTTCAGCTAAACCAAAGCGGATCGAATGATTCAGGATAGACAAAGGAAAAAGGGAGAAGTACTTATTGAAGTTGTTCGTATAGCTCTAGCTATGCTAGATAACGTTCATATGACATATTGTATTTGCATAGTCAAAGAACATTGCATAGAAGAATAGTTAACTCGAGTTATGAGATCGTGGATACTTAAAAATAAATATATCCAAGTTAAAAATATTATTTATTACTTGAACTGTATATGTTAAATCAATATGATTTAAAAGTGTAATACCAGGTGGTAAATGTTGCGAATTCTGGAAATAGAAATAATTAATGTATTAATTACCAAGCGAGGTTGTATTCATTATTTTGTGAATAAAGGTTATAAATATTCTGATGAAGGTTGTATCGTGATGCACCAGGTCCGAGGTAACAGGTACCCGAATTTGGGGGCGTTACAAGTTTGTATCAAAGCAATAGGTTATAAACCTTAGGTAAGGGTACCTTAGGCTATAACCATAGTGATGAAAGATGAAAACGATGATGAATAAACTTGAATAAAAGTTTAATTAATATGAAATGACTTTAGAAACTTCACAAAGGAGTTAAAACAAATATTGAATATTAATAAAGTAAGAGTCAAAGTATTGGCAAGGAGATTCAAAGAAGAATCTCGAAAAGTTATAAAAGATAAGAATCCGGAGTTACCAAACTCTAATAATAAAGATGACAAGTAATAATGAATAGACAAAGTATGTAAGATGAAAAGTGTAAATCAAATCATAATATAATATGATTAAAGGAGAATAAAAAGATCGTAGGATGAAACGATCGTAGGGGCAAAGAGAATTGTATTGTAAAATATGATTACGACATGATCAGAATGAGTTATGAAATAACACATAGTCTATTAAACGAATGGAAAGTTATAGCTTGATGCTAAAAAAACAAAAAAGAAGGTACTATGAGATAGTACGAGGAAAGAATGGAAAGTAATGAGATACGGATTAAAGAAAATTCGTAATGAGCAAAGAGAAAATTAGGATTTATATGGGATTTCAATTAAGGACTCATTTGATAACTGAGTTGTACAAACCTTTGTATGGGCAAGGGTTTTGTGCTTGGTTTAATAACCACTTAGTATATTACATTGATAATCGTTGGAATATTGGTATCACGCTATCGATATATTTATGGTGCGAAGGTGATTCTTTTCTCATATTTATATATGATAGTAGAGAATATTAAGATTATGTGCGATTTCTTAAAACTCATGCTTCTAGTAAGTTTGTGACTCATAATCATATGGTATGTTTTGAGCCCCTAAGCGTATGGATAGTCCATGATTTATTCTTGGACTACGTATTGCTAGGACAAGTTCTTAAATCCATATTATTGTGGATAGTTCCTAAACACATAATGTGGTAAGTTTGATGAACTATACTGGTGTTTTCATATTAAGCATTAAGAGTGTTAGAAATAGATAGAATGATTAAATAGTGATATAATGGAGAAAGTTGAAGTTGATAAAGGAAAAATGGATATTCCAAATCTTCCAGCTATGTTAGACTTCGAAATGTATTGACATCATGTTGAAATTTTGTGCTTTCGAAAAAAAATTATGTTGGATCAATTGTCGAACCAATAAGTTTTAAAAAGGTCATATTATTCATATGTATATGCTAATTGTTTTAGCTAGGCAAAATAATTTTAAAATATTAAAATATATTTTATATATCATTTACGCATCTAGTGCAGAGATGATAAACGATGGAGTCATCAATATAGAGTAACCTAGTGTTGGAGGTGATCATAGTATCGTCAACCCACTACGGTATGATGTAGTATAACAAAGTCACCAAATGACGGAATCCTCAACGGACTGTAGAGACAGTGCGGTATCATGACGTCATAAAATGATTTTTAAAATTTTGAACCATTTAAAGAAAAGTCATGCCAATTAAAGTGGCTAGATAAATGCTTCGATTGATGTTTAAATTAAGTATTCTTTGAGAATTTATGCCAACCCAAATTGTTTTGGTGTGGAACCTTGTGTTAAGTCTAGTGAACAACCCCAAAAAAGGGGGATATCTAGGTTGGGTAATATGTTCCAATCTATGAACGCATATAGTCGTTATAAAGTACAATAGGCTAATCACCTAGAGTACGTGTTTCAGTGTGAAGAACTGTGGTGAAGCACTGTTACGTTTTGGTTTACGGTATGAAGTACCGTGGTGAAGTACTGTTAACCTTTTAGAGCAAGAAAAAGGTAGTTTACCTTCTTCGTGATTGTAAATATACCTAGTAGAGAATGTTTTAGATATGGTTGTGTTGGAAATACCCATTAAAATAAGTAAAGAATTCATGGTCTTTATGACCCCTTAACAAAATATGAAAAGTTTTTAAAGGAATCTTTTACTTCCTAGTTATTCATACCGCTTCACAATTATTGAACAATTGTTGAAGACTCTTGAAAGATATTCCAATATTCTGGAGATTGAATGATAAGAAGGTATGAACTTCTTAGAGGAAAGTGAGAATGTAAAGGTTAGTATGAGAACCTAGTTATGATAAGTAGAATATGTGGAAATGAGTATGTTGTAATTTCGGGGACGAAATTCTTTGAAGGAGGGGTGAATGTGATATCTTGAATATTAATAATATTTTTTTAAGGGAAAATATTAAATGATTGAATAAACATTAGAGATTTAACCTTATTTATAATTAAGGAAATGTGAAAAGAGTGGATTAAATTTTTTATGTTACATATGTGCTATAAAGAGCCCATAGGGTATAAAATGATTGTGAAGAGAGACTTTTAAGATAAAAGGCTTTAACTAAGAATGTACGAAACATTATAAATATTACTCATTCATAATGAAAAGAAAGTAATATGAGGAATTAAATAAAGTTTATGAGACGTAGTAAGTAAATGTATTGTTAAAAATATACATTTATTATTCAAAATAAAAATGGAAGCCAACATGGCTTAGTTGTGAAATATTCTTGATATAAATCTACCTATGAGATCAATGAAATAATTATATTATATTATAATTAATTTCATTCAAAAAGTATTATTTAGTGAAAAATAAGAAAATTGGTGTACTACCATAAGTATTTGAATTACATAGAGTCGTCATGAGGTTGTGCTAACTATTTTACTAGCATAAACAAGTGTGGTGGATAAAAATCCATGTATATTAGTTTGTAATATGAGTGCATATTAAATATTGAACCATATCCATTTTGTTAGGTGTGTTTGCAAATAATTTAGTGTTATGGACCCTTGCTTTACTTAAAAAGGTGTAATGAGAATTTTGTGATAATAATTATGTGCAATATGTAATCATAGAATTAATTAATGCATTGAATTTGTATCCTGGATGGATTGCGAATAAGAATCGGGTGTGGTCTAATGATTTATGGTGAATTAATTAAAAGTATGAATTAAAAGGAATTAATAATTATCCAATTTAAGTGAATTGAGATTTAATATGATTATATAGATTCAGTACTAAACTATAGAAGGACTGATAATATAGAGGAATAAAGGTAGTGGACTATTAATTTAGCTGAGTCCAACTGAGTTGTGTTTCTAGCCCAAATTTATGGAGGTGGCAATTAAGCTATTAGAGCCCCACAAATTTTTTGCAAATGGTAGTGGACAAACCCAATGATGCTTGGCAGTCTTATTAAACCATCAGGTTTGGGTCGGTGAGCCCAAGGGGGGAAATTAGCTTGGTGAGTTGTTGTTCACTTGTGATATTAGAATTATATATATATAGATTTCAGTTAGTTGCTTGTTCTCAGCCGAGCTAGACCAAGGGTCTAAAGCCACCATATGTTACTTTAGATTAAATTAATCCCATGTAGGTTGAAATGATTTCATGCAGTATGGCTAGCAAGGAGTTGGTAAGAAACCTTTCACCAAACCTTTATTAACCAACGGTTGATTCAGTTAGAACCAGTCCAAATATCTGAGTAATGACCAATGATCAGACAAAATGTTTCCCTATAAATAGAGACCCTGATACACCTTACATAGCTTGTTGAAATTGTTAGTTCTAATAAAGAGGGGGATACTGTGAGTTTAGAATTAAAGAACCAAGAGAAACTCTTGCAGTTGGGTGAGCAAAGGAGATGGGAGGGAAGAAGCAAGCCATTAGCTTACACCAATATCTTAGTAGTAGAAGGGAGCGCCGAGAGGTACACATTCATTTGACCTTAAATTGTTAACTTAATCTGCTATATTTAATTTTGGCAAACAAAGTTAACAGTATGTGAAAAGTTTCTAAAATATCTATAAACAACATTTAAAAGTTGTTCCTTAACTTAGCTAAGGTCTATATTGAGTACTACTCAATTTTCATGTTTAAAAGACATGAAAAGTAAGCTTTAAAGTGTCATCTAACACTTGAATAAAGAAAGGCCGAACATGAACCATGTAGGAAAGATTCAATAGATATAACATAGCGTAAGTAAGCTACACAAGCTAAATGAAACAAAGTCTAAATTGTTTTGGAGCATTGGACTTGTTAAAAATCATGTTTTAGGCCAAAAGTGGTCTGTTTTGGGTAATTTTTAGTACCTGAATATGTAAGACTGTAATGAGCTTTATATAAAGTGACTAATACATGCTATAAATGATTCCCAAACATGGCTAAGGCAAAAGTTAACCAGAAGACTAAGTTCTTGTGCGTCTTATAAGCTTAAAGTGAGCTTTAATAGGCCAAATTTGGCTACGCCACTATACAAAGTGAGGTTATGATAAAAGTAATCTTAGGAAACTAAAATACACATGCCTAGACTATCCAACTAGACAAAACTAAAAGAAATTTAAAGAGTGTCAAAATCCATTTTGGGGAAAAGTGTTAAACTGTCCTATGTGATCCTCAGTTAAAGTAGACAGAACTGATATGAATGAGGAACCTAAACCCTTATTAAAATACCTTGGTATGTGATCTAGAAGTAGATCCAGATGGTATAGCCAAAAGCTTAACCATGAAATTCAAGTGAATCATCAAAGTAGGCAGTAAACTCAATTATGCTACAGCTAGATAGTAGAGTGAAAATCATAGAGTGAACTCTACAATCTTAGAGGGAACTCTGCAATCGTAGAGTGAATTCTGCAATCTTAGAGTGAACTTTGCAATCTTAGACTGAACTCTACAATCTTAGAGTGAACTTTGCAATCGTAGAGTGAACTCTGCAATCTTATAGTGAACTCTGCAATCGTAGAGTGAATTATGCAAATCGTAGAGTGAACTCTGCAATTGTAGAGTGAACTCTGCAATCGTAGAGTGAATTATGGAAATCGTAGAGTGAACTCTAAAAATCGTAGACTGACTCTCGTAATCGTAGAGTGCAAATCATGAAGTGAAAATGGGTAAACACCCTAGTTTGTGCCCAGTTTTGGTTAACTTCCATAACTGAATTCAAGGAACCAAACTCATGGAAAACTATTATGATATATGATCTAAATGCTCGTACAAACATGAGAATGGGATAACCCATAAAGTCCAAAAACGTCATCAACGTGGCCTTAAAATTCACTTATGCTGCAGTTGGTAGTAGAATGGAAATGCAAAACACCCATTTTGAAGCACTATCTTGAGAAACCATAAGAGGTTGTTTCAGTTGACTAACTATGGAATAAATTACTATGATGTATGGTCTAAAGCTTGTTCAAGACTTGAAAGTGAAAAGTTCATTACAAAGATTCATAAAAATCCCAAAGTACCCTAGAAAATTATATTTTTTATTTTTGAACTATGATGGAATAATGAGATTTGATCCTTGGAAATGTCATAACATGACTTAAGTTTATAAATGACCAATGATTGGTATCATGTTATGTTTGAACCAAAATGAGTATATTTGAGAATGTATAGAAACTAAGTATGTAATGTATACTATGTGTGTATGATCGCAAAGTGATGAACGAAGGCTATATGCATAATCTAAGTCTAAGGAACTTAGATGAGTAATGTTTAACCAAGTGTGGTATGCTGTAATGGTGTGATACACACATAGTAAACTACAAGTGCGATAAGCTAGCACATGTGGTAATGAAGGAAAATAAAATTGAGTTATTTAAATAACAAAGTTGAATATAAAGATGGTATAAGGACAATATAAGTTAAAGTAGGTTATTAAAGTAAGGTTAACCATAAGATCAAGTATTGATTTTGTTTATTATCAATCTCACATACGGTGTAGTTCAAGCAAAGGAACATGAAAGGTTAATGGTAAAACGCCGGTACATGCAAGTTTTCAGAACTTGTTTTTATATGTGAACTTGTTAATTGTAATGTGTACATATTTCATGCATTATATGTACTTCTTGTGAATAATTTGGGATGTGCACTATGAGCTATACTGTGATATAAATCTATTGAATCAAGTTATGGAAACTTACTATATTCGTGATATGAGGTATGTGATAAGCATGAAGTGGGTATAATTATTGAGTAC
This sequence comes from Panax stipuleanatus, assembly GCA_020205555.1. NCBI lineage: Eukaryota > Viridiplantae > Streptophyta > Magnoliopsida > Apiales > Araliaceae > Panax > Panax stipuleanatus. The sequence continues at coordinate 83,816,590 of CM035118.1, forward strand.
GAGCATTATGAAGCCTGAATAAGTGCAAAGTTTAAGAAATATGAATTATGTATAAACTGCGAAGCATAAATAATTTAAATTGTGTTTAAAATGCTAAATATGTGTTATGTGATAACTGTTAAACTTGCTTGCTATAAATAATTATTTTCAGCTAAACCAGATCGATCGAATGATTCAGGATAAACAAAGGAAAAAGGGAGAAGTACTTATTAAAGTTGTTCATATTGCTCTAGCTATGCTAGATAATATTCATATGACATATTATAATTGCATAGTCAAAGATTCTTGTATAGAAGAATAGTTAAGTCGAGTTATGAGATCGTGGATACTTAAAAATAAATATATCCAAGTGAAAAATATTATTTATAACTTGAAATGTATATGTTAAATCAATATGATTTAAAAGTGTAATACCAGGTGGTAAATGTTGCGAATTCTGGAAATAGAAACAATTAATGTATTAATTACCAAGGGAGGTTGTATTCATTATTTTGAGAATAAAGGTTATAAATATTCAGATGAAGGTTGTATCGTGATGCACCAGGTCCGAGGTAACAGGTACCCGGATTTGGGTGTGTTACACATACATCATTATATCATTAAATATAACAATGTATTTCTTCAAATCCCAAATTATATTACCTTAAAATCTTCATACATTCAAATAATGGTAATTACATTATTCTTTACTTTATTACATTTGTGACTTTAACTAGTCACAATAACTACAAATTAGTTTTATAAACTATTCTACAAGTCTTCTCTAGGTCTTCACTTCAACTTCACGCTTATTCATATAATGAATAGCACTTTATTAGGATACTGATCGAGTTGATCTTTACAGGATCCTTTAGTTCATTCTATCATCGTTCGCTGAAAATATTTTTATTTAAAGCAAGGGTGAGCATTCAATTGCTCGACAAGTCATAGCAGTTGTATAACAACAAAATCAAGAATCACATATTCTTTTAAAAATTTCAATAACCGAACAAGGGTTATAAAATAGCTCGAATAATGGGAATAAATTTTGATTCCTATCATTTTAAAACATTAATCACATTTACTTTGACATAACCTCAATTCTTATACACTTTATATAACGACCCCAAAATTCATACAATATAATCCTCATCCTCGATCGTTAACAATACATCTTTAATCTATCTTTACATCATTATTCGATATTAAAATCACTCAAAATACGAAATATTTAAAACATTTATAAACTTCATTATTTATTGCCGTGAATCGCAACCTTTACATTACATCTCTTCGATTCCACATCTATATCATGAATCGTTACAACAAAATGACTATACAAAGTCTTACATCATAAAGCAATATCCATATACATTGGGTAACTCCACTTATAATTCAACAACATGTTACATTCAAATCATTAGATACATTTCTCATAAAATATAAGTAATCTTTGTGAATATGGATCTCTATAATTCACTTAGCACGTATCCTTACCTTGAAATCTCGACCTGCAAAAATTATTATTTGCAAGAATGAGCTCGACAGCTCAGCAAGTTCTAACAGTTTTCATGCATCACATAGCACACAATAATATGCTCAACATACATATCATAATAATTAAAGTAACATGGCATACATGCTTCAATTCACATAACAAATATAAAGATTGAGTTCCTTACTCAATCAACATTATTTAACCAAAAAAATATAGTCATAAATTGACTTTAACATTTCATGATTACAACATGTATAACATATCATGCTCGCTTAAAACATATATAATATATCATGCTCGCTTACAACATATATAACATATCATGCAATTTAAAACAGTTCATCAAGTTCACGTAGAAAAATAGGAACTGAAAGACTTGCCTGACTCGTAGATTACCAATTATCGAAAAAATTGCTTAATATAATCTGCTTCGTGATCCTACATAACGTATTACCATACACATCAATTATTAGTCTCATAGCGACGTTTAGTAAACGCTTAAGTAACTTCTATTTTATACTATTTAATCCTCTTCCATTTACTCGTTTGACACTGACTGTCAAATCATATGTATAACTAACAATATAAGTTCATTATCACATAGCTAATCTTCATTGTTAGTTAACCAATTTAGGTTAACTCATTCCTCATTAACTACTAAGTTAATAATTAATTACCACATAATTAATCACATCACATAATCATATTATATTTCACATAATTAATCAATTGATAATTACAGACTCATATTGAATTATAATTAAATAAATTATAATTAAAACATCCACTTTAATTATAATTACATCTTATGTTATTCAAATTACACAAATTATACTTCAAGTTAAACATTTACTTTGATTATAATTAATCAAACTATATTCATTATAATTTAATAAATTATAATTTAAATTAAACATTTACTATAATTATGTTTACGACGTGCATCGATACTAATACACATACGTGAGGCTAAACTCACAATCAAAGATCTCATACACGTATAGCACTTTTACTATCATATCGCATCTTACGGTAATAATATCCAGGCACACATATAATTTAACAACATAATACTTCAATCTATCTTAAACACATCAAAAGTATGTTCTCTTATCACCTATTACACTTATCAAGTCATAAAAATAAGATAACTAAACAAACACTACACGAAAACTCAACGAACAAAAACTAAAATTCTCGGACATCAAGGGAACCCGCTGGGGAGGGTCCCCCAACGCAAATAGCCCCGCTGGGGTGGGTCCCTTCCCCTGGTGGGAATCCTAGTTTGCAAATTGGCAGAGAAAAACCAATTTGGCTTATTTCTTCACACCGAATTCGATTTTTCCAACATGATCAACATGAAACTTGCTAACAACAATATTTTAAACTCTTTAACATGATTATAACATATAAAATTCATACAACACATAATCAAACCATGGTATTCACGATTTTTGAAGAAAAACACAATATTAAGCGTTCTTGACAAAACTTGTTATTACGAATTCGTTTTTCAATCAATTCAAGTAATTCCAATTGTAATAGTTCTTACTCTTAACATACTAACATAATACATGATCAATTTAAATAATAACCCATAATCAAACATCAATTTGATAGTTTCAAAAGCCATTTTTCAAAAATTAATTCACAGAAAATTATTATAAATACAATTCTTCTTGTTTATCAAAAATACATTGATTGAATTGGTAAAACAATAATATAACTCATATATAATTATTAATATATATATATATATATATATATATATATACATCACATATATACACCATGATCAAGTAATTTACACGAAAAGCTTTTACAGAGAAGTTTTAAACTAAGAAATATTGAATAACATAGTTTAAAACTTGTTTTTTAAGATAATTGAATCCGGAGACTACTTTCATGGCATACAATTACTACGAAGAACATATGAATACCATATATACATATAAAATTCATGATTATACAATTTTCATGAAAACCTAATTTGATAGAGAAAGAATACAATAGGTATACAAATTGATTCTACAATTATAAGGGTTATGATTATACCCTAACTAGTTTGGATTAAGAGATGGAGATGATGATGATGTTCTTCTCTTGCTTTCTCAAGCTTCTCTTCTTCTTCACTGTATTCTTCCTTCTCTGCTCTTCTTTCTTCTTTGTTCTTAGTTTTAGACTTAGGCTAAACTAACGTTGTTTTACTTAATGTAGTATACATATATAACTGATATATTAATATACGTATACTAATTATAATCAATAATATTATTAGTATAGTTGTTATAGAATTTCAAAAGCCACTAGGGCTAGTTTGGAAAAATATTTTATAAAACAGATTATTAGTACTAAGGCTTGTTTGGTTAGAATAAGTTTAAAAGTAGTGCAAGGGCCTTGTTTGGCAAAAGCCTTTTAAAACAAAAGTAAGGGCCTTATTTGGTTAAAAATCATTTAAAAACTCTTTTATTTATTTTTATAAATTATTTTAACACATACCTTAATGTCATACTTTAATTAATTAAATCTTTAACATTCTTATTAATTAATTAAAATCTAACATCAATACATCACATACAATGGTCACATAATTATAATTACTCGCTAACTATAATTTCGTGTAACAATTATCACATAACTTTATCTAATTTAATTATCCCAATTAAATTAGAACTATAACATAAAATCATTACGTCAATTAAATTAAATATTAAATATTTATTTAATTAATATATCACACTTAATTATATTACTCCATAATAATCACATAATCTCAATAAATAATTTAATTAAAATATTTATTTACTTCAATAAATATTAAATTAACATTTAAATTCTCTTCACACCAAATCACATATTTCACAATATATATCACATATACACATACTCGTACTCGAACATCTTAAAATAAGAATTTTATTTATTAAATTCTCATTTATAAATTCTTAAAAATCTGGGATGTCACATCCTTCCCTCCTAATAAGGATTCCGTCCTCGGAATCAACGAAACCTCCCTTACTCGATTTTCACAAAAAATCTCTTTTACAATTTTATTGTTGAATAACTTCAACACATTTACTTAGCAAAAGGTTTTACATATATATATATATATATATATATATATATATATATATATATATATATATATATATATATATATATATATATACTTCATTCATTTCTTCAACAACTATTAAGTTTTATTGCATAACCTTCAATTAAACACAATCATATATAAAATATTATATATTTTTTAACTCGTTCATTTCCTTTCTAAGGATCACTACTATATACTCTACTCGTAGAATTCATATAGTTCATAACTCACCATCTATAATTGTTTGAGTTATCACATTCACCCCTTCTTCTAGGAATTTCACCCTCGAAATTTTAATATTTTCATTCACTAGATTAAAGCGTTCTACCACTACTTCTTTCTAAGGAATATCCTTCTTGCTACATTCTCCTTCAGAATAATAAGAATCTTCCACAATTGCTTAATAATTGGAAAGCGATACAAATAACTCAGGAATTTAAAAGATTCCAAATCATGCTGAGTGGTCACAAGACCTTGAACTTCTTTATAGGTTTAATAGTGGTTCACCCCCGGTACTTCACACTATAAAATCGCATCGGTACTCTAGGTGGCCAGATTATCGTACCCCTATGTCGGGCCCAAACGTAGTACATCGTAACGACTATATGCGTTACACTCGGAATTATTGTCTCTGATAATATGTCCCCTTTTATAGGGTTGTTCACCTCAGCTTCTTAATATCTGAATCCGCACCAAAATAATTTGGTTTGGCATAGTTTGACCAAGAATGCTCGAATTTCATAAACATCTTTCAATATTTGTCTAGCTGAATCAAATAGCATAGACTTCTAGCAACAGTTTGGACATCAATCGAAATATATATATACATATATATTTTTACCCAAGAAAATAATTATTTATTTATTTAAAAATGTTTTTTTATATATAGTTTAAGAAAACTAAAAATAATAAGTAAATCTTTTCATAATACCCTGATACCGTACCGTAGTAATGATACGTTGAGAATTTCGTCATTGCATGACGTCGTCATACTACATCATACCATAGTGGGCTAACGATCATACGATCACATCCAACACTAGGTTTAACTGCATTGATAACTTCCTCGATTATTGTTTCTACACCATATCAAATGATGCATATAAAATACATTTTGAAGATTTAAAATCATTTTTTTTCTTTTTTTCTTTTTTTCTTTTTTTTTCTAGCTGAAGCAATTAGCATAGACATGTGAATAATAACACGTATTTTAAAAATTCATTGGTTCCATCATTTTGATCTAATATTTTTCAATAAAACAGAAGTGCAACATCAGCACGAAGTCAATAAATTTTGAAAATCTAGCAAAGCTAGGAGATTTAGAATATAAAAACTTTCTCCATCAATTAAATCTTTACTCAATCATTACTTAAACATTCTATCAATCTTGAACAACATCAATGCTTTCTATATCATAACATTTCTATACCCAGTATAGTTCATCAAACTTACCACACTTTGGGAGTTCAAGAACTTGCCACAATAATATGAGTTTAAGAACTTGTCCTAGCAGTACGTAGTCAAAGAACTAATTAGGGACTGTCCATATGCTTAGGGGTTCAAAAACATACATACGATTATGAGTCACAAACTTACCATAAGTATGAGTTTTAAGAACTCGCCTAACCTTAAGATCATCTACTGTAATCTTAATATCATCTAATCTAATCTCTATTGTTTCTAAATATCAAATATAAATATGAGAAAAGAATCACCTTCTCGTCATATATATATCGATAGCGCGACACCAACGTTCCACTGATTATCAATATGATAAGCTAAGTGTAAGCACAAAACCCCGCCCATACAAGATTTGTACAACTCAGCCACCACATGAGTCTTCAGTTGAAATACCACTTAACTCTATCTTACTTATAACTTCTCGCTCTATACTCGATACTGACTTCTGTATCTCATCATTTATAACTCCTCGTGAGTTTATCTCGTACTATATCATAGTACATTCTCGTTATAGTATCAAACTATAACTATTCAATCACTATAGACCATCTGTCTTTCAACTTTAAAAGATCACGCCGTGATCTTATTCTATAATCATCTTCTTATGATTCTTTTCTTATCTCATTATTATTTTGTTTTAAAAACTTCTTATCTTATCTCTCATCATATCATACTATGATTTTATTTATGCTTTTAGTATTATAGACTCTGCCTATTCATCGTCATTCGTCATCTTTATTATTGGAGTTAGGCAACTCCTGATTCTTATCTCTATATCTCTTCAAGATTCTTCTTGTTTATTTATTAACTCTTCCTTTAAGAACTTTCTAACTTTATTCATATTGCTCAATATTTTATTCGAGTTTTATTCCTCGCCATTCTAATCTTCTTCTTATAACATCGCTAGGACTTCACACATCCTACACTTTTACGTATGTGAAAAGAATCACATTTTCGTTATACGTAACTTAAACTTAACTTTTTATTCTCTAAGGTCATAGCCTAAGGTACTCTTACTTAAGGTGTATAACCTACAGCTTTGATACCAACTGTAACGACCCCAAAATTCATACAATATAATCCTCATCCTTGATCGTTAACAACACATCTTTAATCTATCTTTACATCATTATTCGATAATAAAATCACTCAAAACGCAGAATATTTAAAACTTTTATAAACTTCTTTCTTTATTGCCCTGAATCGCAACCTTTACATTACATCTCTTCGATTCCAAATCTATATCATGAATCGTTACAACAAAATGACTATACAAAGTTTTACATCATAAAGCAATATCCATATACATTGGGTAACTCCACTTATAATTCAACAACATGTTACATTTAAATCATTAGATACATTTCTCATAAAACATAAGTAATCTTTGTGAATATGGATCTCTATAATTCACTTAGCACGTATCCTTACCTTAAAATCTCGACCTGCAAAAATTATTATTTGCAAGAGTGAGCTCGACAGCTCAGCAAGTTCTAAGAGTTTTCATGCATCACATAGCACACAATAATATACTCAACATATATATCATAATAATTAAAGTAATATGGCATACATGCTTCAATTCACATAACAAATATAAAGATTGTGTTCCTTACGCAATCAGCATTATTTAACCAAAACAATGTAGTCTTAAATTGACTTTAATATTTCATGATTATAACATGTATAACATATCATGCTCGCTTACAACATATATAGCATATCATGCTCGCTTACAACATATATAACATATCATGCAATTTAAAACAGTTCATCAAGTTCACGTAGAAAAATAGGAACCGAAAGACTTGCCTAACTCGTAGATTATCAATTACCGAAAAAATTGCTTAATATAATATGCTTCATGATCCTACATAATGTATTATCATATGCATAAATTATTAGTCTCATAGCGACGTTTAGTAAACGCTTAAGTAACTTCTACTTTATACTTTCTAATCATATTCCATTTACTCGTTTGACACTCACTGTCAAATCATATGTATAATTAAAAATATAAGTTAATTATCACATAGCTAATCTTCATCGTTAGTTAACCAATTTAGGTTAACTCATTCCTCATTAACTACTAAGTTAATAATTAATTACCACGTAATTAATCACATCACATAATCATATTACATTTCACATAATTAATCAATTGATAATTACAGACTCATATTAAATTATAATTAAATAAATTATAATTTTTATTTAACGTGATAATTAATCATATAAATGTTAGTTAATTAATATGAAGATTAATAACTTCATTAATCTATGAGGAAGGAATTGCTAATATTTTATTAATTAATTAACTTGCCATTATAAAACAAATAAGTAAGTCATTAATATAATGAGATTATATTAATTGTTATGTGCATGTATGCGAAATTAAATATATAAAATATATGGGATACAACTATATTATATAGTGTAGTGCGACATTCATGTGACTATGCTATATATAGAAACCACATATTAAGAATTATTAAACTATATTATATGATGCAATGTGATTGTACATATTTAAATCATATGTTATGATTAAATAAATTATATGAGTTACAACATATGGTATGTGGCTACATTAAAAGATGTATTTCGTATAATATTATAAGTAAACAATTGTTACTAAATGATTATTTCAATAGATTCATATAATTGGAAATAATATAGTTGTAATGATATTATGTGACAACATATATGTATAGATACATTAGAGGTGTACCTTATGAATTATTAAATTGATTCAAGTGCATGTTTAAATATATGAGAGGAAAAAATATGGTTCATGGTAATGGGGAAAGATACTACCCAATTAGATTATGTTCGGTATTATAATTGTACATTGATTATATATTGAGAGATATACATGTACCCCAAACTTACTACATTGTAACATTATTTCCTTATTTGAAACTACATTGGGATTCTAATTGAATTTAAACCTAAGTATGCATATATGTGTATTTAACTCAAAGTGTATATATGTATATGTATAATAAATAGCACTAGTGTTATTTCATTTTTGCCAAAGTGCTGAGTTTTAAAAACTTGTCCAATTTCTTCCTACACGTAAAAGGCCAATGGCCTATGCTACTCTACATCCTCAAACTAAGCATTTCATAGCAATCATGGCATGGGGAGTGGGCTTAATATTGCAATTCACCAAACGCTCAACTACTCTTCATTAACCATCAAATTCTTCTTCTTCCCATTGGTTTAAATTGATGGATGAATGCATTGTCTGCGTAACCATTCTCCTATAAATGAAGCTTCTCCCCCCTTCATTTCAATTGAAGAGAATCTGTAAGTATAAGATATAGAGTTAGTGCATTGTATTAGTAAGAAGTCTGTGAATCGAGAAGTTCAAATTGCAACAAGCTCTCTATCTAGCTTAACAGAGGTATAACTCATGTTCTTCATCCTTAATTACTAACTTGTTGATTTTGGTTGAATTAGATGATAACATGATTTGGGTAATGTTTGCTAGTTATTATATAAACTTATGAGTATGTTAGTAAAGTAATATGACTGTTTAGAATCAGAATTGTGGTGAAAATTTGGATATTGGCCTGCATTCTGCCGAACCAAGAAAAATTCTGGCACAGACTAGTAGTGGCGCATCTGCGCCGGTTTATAACTGAGGCGCAGTGCAGCTGCGCCGGCCTCAGGAGACAGTTCTTGCTTTTGTTTGCAATCTGGTCATTGTTAACTTAGATACACTACTTAGGCCAGCATGAGGAATATGTCAGCATGGGTATATGTGTTTATTGAGATAGCGTGGGTTGTTTTAACTTCATTAAAATCCCTTGCTAAGTGAACTTAGAATTTAAAAAGGAACTTAGAGCTTTTAAAAGTAAATTTGACATGTGTGTATGATGTTGAGGTTCTGACTTTTGACACATATTATTGTGACCTAGAAATGTATGAATAACATGCTAAATTGTGTATATATGTTTCATAATGTAACATGAACATACGGGCCTTACTAGCGGACATTTCTAAACGAAAATTTAAGTTTCAAAGGTGAACATTAGCATGTAGGTATCATATATGTAATCTGATTTTTGCGAGCATGTTAGTATAATGTAGAGATGCATGAAAGATGTATTACCTTGTGTATATAGGTGTCATATTATAACTTGAGCATGTGGACCTTAATAGTGAATAATTAACTAAAGGAAAGTATACGTTGAGAATGGACTTTGACATATAAGTATGATATTCATATTTTGATCATATGAGCATGATAATATACATATATGACTAATTATGACCATAAGCTAGCATGATTAGTAATACATAGTTTCCTTACTCGTGTACAATTGTTTAACTTTAAACTAAATGGTTTTTCAAAGGAAACTTGATATATTTGAAACTAATATCTATGAATACCATATGAGAGATGTTCTAACCTTGTGAGCATGTAAATTTGACTTAACTACCTATGCAATGTGAATATAAGGTGTTGAGTTTACGCTAGCATACATAATTAAGTCGTAACGATTTCAAAAGCAAAGTTCGGACTTTTTGCAAACTAAGTTGCATGATCATAGTGTAATAACATCGCTAATATATCATGTATGTACACATACTTGTTAAAAACAATACGAGTTAATCGAGTATGAGGTTGATTAAGTTTTCAAACCAATAACGGTGCTAGTTATATATATGTTATGTGAATACTCGTGGGCATGCCTAGCTTGGGTTATATGACTACCGTATAGGTTTAAATGACAAGCATGATATAACTTATGTGAATTCATGGCGTTGTATGACCCTAGGTCGTTAGGAACCATAATTTAGAACTATATCATGTAAATCGAACGTGAAAAGGTTGAACGAGCATGAAAGTATCCTTTAATATGAATACATGCTATATGATATCATATGTTGACACTTGAATCCGATTTTGACGGTTAACTTATAGAAATGCCATAACTTACTAAAATAAAATATATTTAGTATTGATTATGAGATGTTAATGATATGAGAATATGTTTAAACTCAAAACGAGGAACGTTAAAGATAAAAGTATATTAGTTGAGACTTGTGAATTAAATATGATACTATATATGATATAATTAGTGTAGCTAGGCTAAGACTTAGCTTGTGTGTTGATTGTATATCCAAGATAAGATATAATGTTATACTATATGACTAATGAATATCCTATACATTTAAATATATATTACGATAGGGATTCGAAAGTGTCGATTTATTTAGCGAGGATAAACTACGCATAAGGCAAGTTTCCTGACTTACACTCATTTATAGTGCAAGTATCTGAACCCTACTTTTATTGTGTTGCAAGTATCCTATCCTTGTGGTTACTTATTCGAGGAACGTCATAAGTAAGTTCCCTAACTTATACTCTTTTATTGTGCAAGTTTCCTTGAAACCATTTTTGTATATTAATTGCAAGTATCTGACAACTCTATTATTGAGCAAGTATTTGATTCATACTCTTTATTGAACACATATTCAAGCTTGTACTAACTTTGGTCGTATGAGTAAATAGGTGCTAGAATAATTCTTGCCTTACAAACTTATATTTCATAGTTTGATTTAAATCACGATTATATTCTTCGAATTATTGTTGCGAGTATTGAACTCATAAATTGTTCTTATATACATTATTGAAATTGTCTACGCCATTTAATTCGGCTAGACCAATATCATGAATTAGAAAGCAATCCACACCAATTGCTTTGGTGCGGACTCTTCTAAATTGACTGAGTTGAACAACCCTTATAAAAAGGGGAAATATATAGTCGGGGTGCCGACAGTGGTGTGACAGGTTATGCATAACCCCAGGTACGACAGGCTGATCCCCTAATTGTACTTGGTTAGGTTACCTAGAAATATTTTTGGTGATTCTAGTAGAAGTTCGTGGTTCTTAGCGACCACTTAGTATCCAGTATTTATTAACTTGAAACTTTGAATTCATTGGATTCTTTATTAATCTTTGGTCCACAGCGACACTCAGTGATATCTATTCACTCACTTAAAATTGTTGAAACTTTTGAAACTTTTAATAACTTCTCGACCCGTAGTAGTCCTTATTCAACTTCACAAAATAGATTTGGAAGTCACTGCTATTTATTTTGTTTACAACATTCTTATTGAAAATCCTGAGCGATTAATTACTATTTTCCTTTGAGATTTAGAACCGTATATATTCCTGTTCACATTTATTGGCATATTACTTGCTGAGCAAATTTGTTGCTCACTCTTGCTTCCCATAAACATTTCAGTTAGGGCAGGGAAGGGTGGAACCTCAGGACAGGACAAGTGCGAAGGCAAGGCTATGGAGTAGCTGTGCTTTTCTATAATAGGATGTTTCCGTTATGTTGTATTAAGACTTATTTAAATGTTATGTATTAGGATATGTTTGGTTTAAGTTATGAAGTGTATTAGTAATAGTTTTGAGACTTGGGACGAGAATATTTATGCTATATCAATGTAAATTATTCATTTATTTCATTGTTTGAGATTTTAGTTGTTATTAGAATTAGTACGTGATGAACCAAATTCGAGATCAATGACGGTCTGAATTTGGAGGCGTCACAGGTTGGTATCAAAGCTGTAGGTTATAAACCTTAGGAGCGAGTCCTTAGGCTATAACCTTAGAAGAAATTCGAGAATAGAAGTTGATAGAACTCATGTAGAGTTTCTTAGAAAGATAGTAGTGTTATAAAATATATTTTCATTCCATACAGTGAAATTATGTTTTATTTGGAGATAATAATAAAGTTTATTGGTTATAGTGATTATATATGTCAGAGATAGGTAAACCTGGTAGGGTCATGGAGGAGGAACCATGTGATATACATATGGTGTCCGCAACACCCCTTGAAGTTAAGCCTTTTACAACAATAACCTTAACCTAGGAGGAGATAGAATCGGAATCCAAGCAGAAATCCACGGTGAAAGTTTTCTTTCAGGATTGAGACATGTGTGAGTTACTTTAAGATGAAGAATAAGATACAATAGTGGGAGGCGAAGTTCCAGACCTTCAGATTAGTAACTAATAGATACAGACATGGTGAGAGTGAAGGTAGTTAAATAATAAGCGTCGCGATAGATGTTTATAGATGGCAGATATGGGAGTACCCACTAGAGTGGCTGAGGATGAGCCTAGGGATATTCATGTAGTGTGCGAGGCACCTTTATAGGCTGTGCCAGTGCAGGCAGTTGCACCATCCGAGTCTGACGACAAGGATGAGATCGAGGTAGAGTTCGACCCCGAGGAGGAGCCTATGGAGGATGAGCCAGTTGAGGACGAGCCTTTAGAGGATGAGCCCATGGAGGACTCCTACGAGCCTAATCTTGAGGAGCAGATGTTAGGCAAGTATGAGGAACAGATCCTAGAGTTAGACTGCAGAGTCCAGGAGCTGGAGGCAGAGGCCCAAGAGAGAGAGTCCGAGTTCCAGAAACTAAGGGATGAGGACCACTAGAGAAGCTGGCCATGAAGGAGTTAGAGGTGGAGATTGCTTACCGCAGGGAGGCATGGATCCAGATGGGAACCTTATTCCACTCGGTGGCGAGAAATGTAGATCTGGCAGGGAAGCTGGAAGAGGTTGAACAGAGGGAACTAAGCGAGAAGACTGAGAAGGAAGCACTCCGCACTCAGTTGGAATTAGAAGTGATGGATAAGATACACTTTGAGGAGAAGTGGGAGGCTGCCCATGAGAGAGTAGATGACCCGGAAGATGAGGTCAAATGCAAGAAGAGGAAAATGAACAAGATGGGGTACGTGTTCCGTTCGGCATTTGAGAGGGTGCTTGATGGTGTGTACCGCTACCCGGTAGAGCAGGGACAGACTCTACACACTATGAGTCGAGAGCTGGTAGCTTATATTGCGCAGTTAGAGTACAAGAGCGCTGTGGAGCGTGGTATGATTGGATGAGATTTTCTTAAATGGTCTAGTGGTAGTTTAGTAGAATTTATCTTTATGTGTTGTACATACTATGTTGTAATCCCAATCTTTTGTGTAAGATGTGGGATAGTGATGTAAACCCCGTGTAAGCTTTGTTAGAGGGGTAGTATGGTAGTAGGTTGGTATATTCCCTATCTTTTGTGATATTAAGGGGTATATATGATAACATTTATAGCAGTATGCTAGGATAATCATATAATGAAATGAAATGGCATATGAATATAAATGGAGTTTATTCAGAAATGTGTTATAAATTTATTCTTTTAGTATTAAAAGAAATACTTAAGTAATATACTTGAATAATAATAAAATGAAAATTTGTGATGCAGATAATGCCGCCCAGATGTAGATTGATTGCACCTGAGGAGTCAGTGAACAATGAGAGGGAACAAGTAGACCCGATCCAGAAACTGGTAGACCTGTTAGGAGAGGCATTAAGGGGAAGGAACAATGAACCCGTTCGCCCCAACCCTCAGTGTAAGACCCCAACTTTTACGAATAAAGATTTAATTTTCTTTATATATTATTTCGAAATAGTAAGGTGTTGATTGATAAATGTGAAAAGTTATGGGTGAAATGTGCAAATATTTTAAAATGAGCAAGTGGTTATAAAATATTCTTGTTGTCGGGGAATATTCGTTTGGTCGTGGAATATTCTTGTTGTCGGGGGAATATTCGTACGACGGCGCGACTATTTGTGGACCCCACAACAGAATAATTGTCGGATATAGAAAGCGACAGAAATAACCTTTTTATAAATAACGGTGTAGTTGTTACCGTTAGTACTGTTGAAATACCCGGTGGTTAAAATACGGTGATACGCGGTGTTGCACAGTAGCACACGGTATTGCATAGTATTTTGAATTATTGAGTCTTACGTGAGAAGGCACTTACTCAATTATTGTTACAGTAATTACTGTTCAATATTTTATATTATTGACTCAATAATTGCTACGTTGATATTTTATATTATTGACTCAATAATTGTTACGTTGATATTTTATTGACTCAATAATTGCTACGTTGCTATTTTATATGATTGATTCAATAATGGCTACAGTTGATATTTTGATATTATTGATTCAATAATTGTCATTGCACAGTATTTCACATTATCAACTCAATAATTCATATTATTTGAATAATATTATTAGCTAGCATTATTGACAATGTCTAAGGAAGTTCTGTCTAGGAGGGGTTATTTAATTGCGCGCCAGTAAGGAGAAGTCCTTATCGGAAGGCCCCCTCTTTCCTGGGAACGACCTGGTTGTCAATATTGTAGTTCTGTAATATTATTTGTGAATAATTAATTATTGATTTATATGATAAGAAAATATTTATTTTGTGGATATTAAAGAAAGAATTAGCGCTGATGAATTTTTATCAGTATTTTGGGTGTGGATAATCATCTGTTTATGGATTTCGGATAATTTATGTTTGGAATTTGGAAAAACTTCCTTCTACAAAGTTGTAGAGAATTAAATTTCCTATGAAAAGGATACATCATTTGTATTTTTCTGACAAAGGGGCTATTTATTATGAATTATTGAAGTTTCGGAAAATAAATATTATTTAATGGGTGGGCCCCACTTTTGTTGAGAAATTCAGAATTTTGAAAGCCGCCAGGCAGCGGAAAATTTTAAAAAAATAATAATATTTTATTATTTTAGTCTCCTTTGGCATCCTAAGCTTTTCCTATAAATAGGGTGCTTAGGTTAGAATTGAAAATCACACCAGAATCAGAAGTTTTCTCTCTCTATAATATCGAACGTATTTTTGTGAGTATTTCAATACTTTGAGTATTAGTATTCAGCGCAAGTTTCCTTCGGTATTATATCCGATATTCCAGTCAGAGATACTATTCTTTTGAGGTAAGGGATGTTATTTCTTTCGTAAATGATGTTATTCTTTTCAATATCATTATACAAAAATATTGTCATATATTTTATGTTGAAATTCTTACTTTTTTCGTCGGGGTTACTATTCACTTATACGGCACTATTCACGGAAAAATTAAATTTTCTTCTATTTGTCCAAATTGCTTGTTAAGGTTACTATCTTTGATTGTATCCAAGTTTTGAGCTCTATTCTTGAATTTTGCTCCACAATTGATTATTACGAAGTATTTGTGAATTGGATAAACTAAAATACGAATCCTTAATCTTTGTCTTTTATTTCACTGGATTCGTTATTTATATATTTTTCATCATCCTCAGTCTTAAAAGGTGATGTAACTGAATATCTTTGGCCTGTAGAGCAAAGATGAATGATTACCTGATGAATATCTTTGGCCGTAGTGCAAAGATGACAGGTGTTGAGATGAACATGACCACTGATGATACAAATGAATATCTTTAGCCTGTAGTGCAAAGATGAATATTCGATTCGAAATGTATATTGATTGATGTTACAGGGATAAAATATTGATGATGGACTTTTAAATCATAGAAGATGGTAGACTTCATTATCTGCTTAACTCTTCTAATGAATTGTTATTTCCGCTGCGAATATTGATCTAAGATTGGTTGTCCATTATACTTTATCTGAATTGTTGAAGGCTAACGATAATTTATTTTCCATTATCTTAGTCATAATATTCTTTACTGGGCTAGTTGAGCTCACCCTTTTCATCTGTTGTCCTCTTCAGGAAATGAGAATGTCGCGGGAACTAGTCGGGGGACAGAGTGATGGTCCGAGTTAGAGCAGTAGTAGTCCTCACTATTTCTGATAAATAGTGTGATAATAATTGTAATGAGGACTTAGTTTGAATCTTAATATTTTCTACATATTTGTATTGACACTCACAGTTGTGTGGTCGTATTTTGCACGACCGTATGATATAAAGTTTGTATTTGAATTATGTACCATGTATTTGGCGACTCAGAATGGGTTGGGTTGACTGGACCTATTCTGGGGGGGCGTCACAGTTGGTATCAGAGCTTAGGGATATGATCTCTGGCGGAGATCGGGGAATAGAACTAGGGGGAGAGACGAGTAAATCCTTCGCTAGTGTGTCCTACCTAAGCTTATGTGGTATTTAATTGGTCAGTCGGAGCATAGGGTTAATATGTGATATGTTGATTTGTTTAATTAACCCTTGTTTTATGGCAGTATTTGAGAATGGCAGCTGAGAATGTTAACAACGAAGTGAATGAGACCGTGGAGACACCTTTAATCACTAACCAGGAGAACGTGCAATAAGAAGGCAATGTTCATCCTGAAAATAATGCTTGTTAGACTATAAACGATGAGATGTTTAGAAGTTTTCTGCAGTTCATGCAAAACCAGATGAGGGAGACTCGTGTGCAACATACAGGTGGAGATAATAACAACTCGCGAATTGTTAGTGCCAATCAGTTCAAAGAATTGGGACCACCAGAGTTTCTGGGAAAGCCAGATCCGATCAAGACGGAGACGTGGATTAAACAAATTACCAAGATATTTGATGTCTTGGGATGTACGGAGGAACAGAAGGTTCCATTCGCCACGTTTATGTTCCGTGGAGAGGCAGATTACTGGTGGGAATCCGTGAAGCGTACCCAGCCTGCCGCACTCAAGATGTCTTGGGAAGCGTTCCAGAAACTATTTAATGACAAGTACTTTCCTGAAAGTATTCGTCATATGAAGGAAGTGGAATTTATTAGACTCGAACAAAATAACATGACGGTATCCCAGTACAAGGCTAAGTTCGCGGAGCTGTCCAGGTTTTCACCTCATTTGGTGGAGAATGAGGAACGTATGACGTGGATGTTTCTAAGAGGTTTAAAACCCGAAATACGTCAATACCTCATTTCTCATAAATTTTCTTTATATTCGGATGTAGTAAACAGAGCCCAGTTATTAGAACGAGATAATGATTATGTTCAACCGAGGGACCACAACTATGGTCGTACCGGTGGCAGCAGTCATCGGAGCAATGACAACCAGCGAGGAGGAAAGTATGACAGAAGCGGTAACCACTCCGGTGGTAATCATGGCCATGATAGTAGAAGAAGCGAATCGGGGGGAGATTTCAAGAAGAGAAGGTACAACAATGAGAACGTGAAGACGTCGACATCAGCACCAACATCAACTGTTTCGAGGGGAGGAGAACGACCACCGGTCGTATGCTATAAGTGCGGGAAAGAGGGACACATAAGCCCAAACTGCCCACAAAAGTTCAAAGCATGTTATAACTGTGGAAAAGAAGGACATATAGCTCGAGATTGTCCTATTGCGAAACCAAGTCCAGCGGGGGTGGTGATTCCAAAGGCGGTTGCAGACAAGTCAAAGTCGGTGATTCCTGGAAGAGCGTTTGTCGTGACAGCCCAAAACACCAGGAATCCACACGAGGTGATTACGGGTAAGCTGATCATAAACTCTTGCGAAGGTTACACCTTGTTAGATACCGGTGCTACCCATTCTTTTATTTCACCTGCTTGTGCTCAACGTTTGAACTTGACTTCTGATAAATTAGACTTTGACTTATTTGTTGAAACTCCGTTGGGAGAAACCTTTGTTACATCTACAATTTACAAATCTTGCTTGATTCAGATTGGTACCCTTACCTTACCTGTTGATCTTATATCTTTGAAAATACTTACATTTGACGTGATTTTAGGAATTGACTGGTTAACCACTTACCATGCCAAAATTGATTGTTTTCGTAAGGTTGTTAGTTTTCATATTCCTAATCAACCTGTTGTGCGAATCCAAATCACCAAACCACTAAAATCAGTCAATATCATTTCAAATCATAAAGCTATTCGTTTATTGAAAAACGGATGTCAAGCTTTCTTAGCTCATGTCACCGATCTAAACCAGAATACATCAGATTTGAATGATATTTCCATTGTTAATGAATTTCCTGATGTATTTCCCGAAGAACTTCCCGGTCTACCCCCAGAACGTGAAGTTGAATTCTTTATTGACCTTGAGCCTGGTACAAAACCCATTTCTAAAACCCCATATCGAATGGCTCCTATTGAACTTCAGGAGTTAAAGATCCAATTACAAGAATTGTTAGATATCGATTTTATTCATCCTAGTACGTCTCCTTGGGGTGCTCCTCTTTTATTCGTAAAGAAGAAAGATGGGAGTATGCGACTTTGCATTGACTATCGGGAGTTGAACCATGTCACCATTAAGAATAGGTATCCGCTACCTCGTATTGATGACCTGTTTGACCAGTTGCAAGGAGCGCAATTCTTTTTAAAGATCGATCTTCGTTCTGGATATCATCAGTTGAAGATTAAAACTGAGGATATTCCAAAGACTGCTTTCAGAACACGGTACGGGCATTATGAGTTCTTAGTCATGTCTTTTGGATTGACTAATGCTCCTGCTGCTTTCATGGATATGATGAACCGTGTATTTAAGGAGTATTTGGATCAATTCGTTGTTATCTTTATTGATGACATCCTCATTTATTCTAAAAGCCGTGAAGATCATGAACACCATTTGAAGTTGGTACTTCAAAAGCTTCGTGAGAACAAGCTATATGCCAAGCTGAAGAAATGCGAGTTCTGGCTTGAGGAAGTAGCATTCCTTGGGCACGTGGTATCGAAACGTGGAGTATCTGTTGACCCGGCGAAGATTGAAGCAATACAAAGTTGGGAGCAACCGAAGTCGGTGACCGAAGTACGAAGCTTTCTGGGCTTAGCTGGTTATTATCGGAGGTTCGTAGAGGGATTTTCTCGAATCGCTACTCCATGAACTCAGTTGACTCGGAAAGATACAAAATTCGTTTGGAGCGAGGAATGCGAGAAAAGCTTCCAAGAGCTCAAGAGAAGACTTATCTCGGCACCTGTTCTGACAATACCATCTGGTTCAGATGGATTTGTTATCTACAGCGATGCTTCGGGCAAAGGGTTAGGATGTGTTCTCATGCAACATGGGAAAGTCATAGCCTATGCCTCGCGACAACTCAAAGAATATGAGAGGAATTATCCTACTCATGATCTAGAGTTGGCAGCAGTCGTTTTCGCGTTGAAGATCTGGAGACATTACCTGTACGAGGAGAAAGTCGAGATCTATACAGATCATAAGAGCCTTAAATATTTCTTCACTCAGAAGGAACTCAACATGAGGCAACGACGATGGCTTGAGCTGTTGAAAGATTACGATCATACGATCCAATACCATCCTGGAAAAGCGAACGTGGTAGCTGACGCGTTGAGTAGAAGATCATATGTGGGAACGAGTGCGATAATGTCAAGTATACGTGTAGAAGCAGCTTTGATTGATAAAGTTAAAGCTGCTCAAGCTACGGATGCGGAGCTGATGAAGATGAAGAAGAAGGTGCAAGAAGGTGCAATTCCAGAAGCAAGAATCGATGAAGATGGAATACTTCGAGTCAACTCCAGACTTTGTGTTCCTAACGATTCCAACTTAAAGTATAGAATCATGATGGAGGCACACAACACACCGTTTGCGATCCATCCTGGGAGTACTAAAATGTATCGTGATCTTCAACATACATTTTGGTGGAGCAATATGAAGAGAGAGATCGCGGAGTTCATCTCGAGATGTTTAACTTGTCAACGTGTAAAGGCGGAGCATCAAGTACCGAAGGGCCCATTGCAACCACTGGAGATTTCAAAATGGAAGTGGGAACACATTACGATGGATTTCGTTACGGGTCTTCCCAAGGTTTCTCAAGGCATAGATGCGATTTGGGTTATTGTTGATAGATTAACTAAGTCTGCTCATTTCTTGCCGATACGAGAGACTTATTCCCTTGAACGTCTTGCTCATATGTACGTGAATGAGATTGTGAGATTGCATGGCATGCCAGTATCCATAGTTTCGGATCATGACCCCAGATTTACTTCACGATTTTGGATCAGTTTGCAGAAAGCTATGGGCACGAATTTACGATTCAGTTCGGCTTATCATCCTCAAACAGACGGACAATCGGAAAGGACTATCCAAACTCTTGAAGATCTATTGAGACTCTGTGTTCTAGACTTCAAAGGGAGTTGGGATAAGTATTTACCATTGGTGGAATTCTCCTACAACAACAGTTATCAGGAAAGTATAGGTGTGGCTTCATTCGAAGCGTTGTATGGAAGAAAGTGTCGTTCTCCAGTATGTTGGAACGAGGTGGGTGAAGCAACCTTGTTGGGACCGGAGTTAGTACGTATGACTACGGAAAAGATCCAAATAATCCGATAACGTATACAAACCGCACAAGATCGACAAAAGAGTTATGCGGATCTTCATCGAAAGGACGTGGAATTTAATGTTGGAGACCATGTGTTATTACGTATTGCTCCATGGAAGGGAGTTACGAGGTTTGGGAAGAGAGAAAAGCTCAACCCACGATTCATTGGTCCATTTGAGATTCTTGTCCGAATAGGAAATGTGGCCTATAGACTCGCTTTACCTCCAAGCATGTCTCGTGTTCATAACATGTTTCACATATCCGTGTTACGTAAATATGTGAAGGATCCAAACCGCATTATTGAGTTAGAACCGGACGAGATAGTTGAAGATTTAACGTACGAGGAGGTACCTGTCAGGATCTTGGATAGAAAGGAGCATGTCCTACGCTCGAAAATTATACCTCAAGTTAAAGTTTTGTGGAGGAACCATGCAATTGAGAAAATGACCTAGGAGTTGGAATCGGAAATGAAAGCGAGGTATCCTCACCTTTTCGACATACCAGGTACGTACGTCAATTTCGAGGACGAAATTTCATAAGGAGGGGAGGTTGTAAGACCCCAACTTTTATGAATAAAGATTTAATTTTCTTTATATATTATTTCGAAATAGTAAGGTGTTGATTGATAAATGTGAAAAGTTATGGGTGAAATGTGCAAATATTTTAAAATGACCAAGTGGTTATAAAATATTCTTGTTGTCGGGAAATATTCGTTTGGTCGTGGAATATTCTTGTTGTCGGGAGAATATTAGTACGACGGCGCGGCTATTTATGGACCCCACAACGGAATAACTGTCGGATATAGAAAGCGACAGAAATAACCTTTTTATAAATAACGGTGTAGTTGTTACCGTTAGTACTGTTGAAATACCCGGTGGTTAAAATACGGTGATACGCGGTGTTGCACAGTAGCACACGGTATTGCATATTATTTCGAATTATTGAGTCTTACGTGAGAAGGCACTTACTCAATTATTGTTACAGTAATTACTGTTCAATATTTTATATTATTGACTCAATAATTGCTACGTTGATATTTTATATTATTGACTCAATAATTGTTACATTGATATTTTATTGACTCAATAATTGCTACGTTGCTATTTTATATGATTGATTCAATAATGGCTACAGTTGATATTTTGATATTATTGATTCAATAATTGTCATTGCACAGTATTTCACATTATCAACTCAATAATTCATATTATTTGAATAATATTATTAGATAGCATTATTGACAATGTCTAAGGAAGTTCTGTCTAGGAGGGGTTATTTAATTGCGCGCCAGTAAGGAGAAGTCCTTATCGGAAGGCCCCCTCTTTCCTGGGAACGACCTGGTTGTCAATATTGTAGTTCTGTAATATTATTTGTGAATAATTAATTATTGATTTATATGATAAGAAAATATTTATTTTGTGGATATTAAAGAAGGAATTAGCGCTGATGAGGTTTTATCAGTATTTTGGGTGTGGATAATCATCTGTTTATGGATTTCGGATAATTTATGTTTGGAATTTGGAAAAACTTCCTTCTACAAAGTTGTAGAGAATTAAATTTCCTATGGAAAGGATACATCATTTGTATTTTTCTGACAAAGGGGCTATTTATTATGAATTATTGAAGTTTCGGAAAATAAATATTATTTAATGGGTGGGCCCCACTTTTGTTGAAAAATTCAGAATTTTGAAAGCCGCCAGGCTGCGAAAAATTTTAAAAAAATAATAATATTTTATTATTTTAGTCTCCTTTGGGATCCTAAGCTTTTCCTATAAATAGGGTGCTTAGGTTAGAATTGAAAATCACACCAGAATCAGAAGTTTTCTCTCTCTATAATATCGAGCGTATTTTTGTGAGTATTTCAATACTTTGAGTATTAGTATTCAGCGCAAGTTTTCTTCGGTATTATATCCAATATTCCAGTCAGAGATACTATTCTTTTGAGGTAAGGGATGTTATTTCTTTCGTAAATGATGTTATTCTTTTCAATATCATTATACAGAAATATTGTCATAGATTTTATGTTGAAATTCTTACTTTTTCCGTCAGGGTTACTATTCACGTATACGGCACTATTCACGAAAAAAATTAAATTTTCTTCTATTTGTCCAAATTGCTTGTTAAGGTTACTATCTTTGATTGTATCCAAGTTTTGAGCTCTATTCTTGAATTTTGCTCCACAATTGATTATTACGAAGTATTTGTGAATTGGATAAACTAAAATACGAATCCTTAATCTTTGTCTTTTATTTCACTGGATTCGTTATTTATATATTTTTCATCATCCTCAGTCTTAAAAGGTGATGTAACTGAATATCTTTGGCCTGTAGAGCAAAGATGAATGATTACCTGATGAATATCTTTGGCCGTAGTGCAAAGATGACAGGTGTTGAGATGAACATGACCACTGATGATACAAATGAATATCTTTAGCCTGTAGTGCAAAGATGAATATTCGATTCGAAATGTATATTGATTGATGTTACAGGGATAAAATATTGATGATGGACTTTTAAATCATAGAAGATGGTAGACTTCATTATCTGCTTAACTCTTCTAATGAATTGTTATTTTCGTTGCGAATATTGATCTAAGATTGGTTGTCCATTATATTGTATTTGAATTGTTGAAGGCTAACGATAATTTATTTTCCATTATCTTAGTCATAATATTCTTTACTGGGCTAGTTGAGCTCACCCTTTTCATCTGTTGTCCTCTTCAGGAAATGAGAATGTCGCGGGAACTAGTCGGGGGACAGAGTGATGGTCCGAGTTAGAGCAGTAGTAGTCTCACTATTTCTGATAAATAGTGTGATAATAATTGTAATGAGGACTTAGTTTGAATATTAATATTTTCTACATATTTGTATTGACACTCACAGTTGTGTGGTCGTATTTTGCACGACCGTATGATATAAAGTTTGTATTTGAATTCTGTACCATGTATTTGGCGACTCAGAATGGGTTGGGTTGGCTGGACCTATTCAGGGGGGCGTCACACTCAGGCTGTGCCAGTAACAACCTTTAAAGACTTTAAGAGTGTAGGACCCCCGGAGTTCGAGGGAACTACCGACCTAATCGTCGCACAAATGTGGATCAAAGAGATCAAAAAAGCTTTCACTATAGCTCACGTAGGAGAGGATCAGAAGACGGTGTTTGCCACGTACATGATGAGGGGAGAAGCGAACTACTGGTGGGAGGCTAATCAATAAAGAGCTGGGGAAGGGATAATAGCTTGGGATAAGTTTAAGACGCTATTTTTTGAGAATTACTTCCCGAAAAGCATGAAGAATAGGATGGAGGTGAAATTCCTAGAGTTAAAACAAGGGGAGATGACGGTGGTGCAATACGTGGCTAGGTTTAACGAACTAGCCCGATTTGCGGAGCACCAGGTAGGAGATGAAGAGAAGAAGGCTAGACGATTCGAACAAGGGCTGAAGCCTTGGCTATTCAATAAGGTGTCAGTTCTTCAGATCGATTCTTTTGCAATACTGCTGGAGAAGGCTATTATCGCCGAGGGAGGAAGTGAAGCTTTGAGCTTGTATAACAAAGAGAAGAAAGGAAAGAACACTAGTAGTGAAAATTATGGAGGAAGCAGTAGCAGAGGGAGTAACTCCGGGAAGAAAAAGTGGGACAACAACAACAACAACAATAACAACAACAACAATAGCAGCAGAAACAATAATCAAGGTGGGAGTCACCAGGGAAATTTTAAGAAAAGGAGTGGAGCTTGTAATAAGTGTGGGAAAAGTCACCAAGGGGAATGCTGGAAAGGAAAGGGCACGTGTTATAACTGCGGCCAACAGGGGCACATAACGCCAAACTGTCTGAAGCCAAAGAAGATCCAAGGGTGTTTTGCTTGCGGCTCAACTAAGCACCGTATTAAGGATTGCCCGAAGAAGGGAAGTGGCGGAAGTGGTAGCCAACAAGGAGGAGGTAACAAGTTAATGATTGGAGGACCTGCACAACCAACCGATCGACCGCCTGAACATTTAATATAACTGTCCAGGACGCAGTGGCTGCGAAGGGCGTGGTGTCAAGTATAATCCCAATCAATGATATAAATGCTTATGTATTATTTGATTCGGGTGCCACCTGTTCTTTTATATCTGAAGAATTTGCTAGTAAACTTAGTACACCCCGAGAACGATTAGAAAATCCTTTGAACATAGAAGTTGCGAATAAGGAAATAATCCCTGTAGAATACGTTTATCGAGATTGTCGCGCAAACATTAGAGAACATGAACTGAGCGTAGACTTGATTCCTATTAGATTGGGAGAATTTGATGTGATACCGGGAATGGATTGGTTGTATAACCATGCAGTGATAATTGATTGTCAGAATAAATGTGTGAACCTTCAGACTCCGAGTAAGTCTAAGGTAATGTTTTATGGTAGCTCATCGCTTAAGCAATCGTGTTACGTTACGATGATGCAGGCCAAGAAATTGTTAAGGAAAGTATGTGTAGGTTATTTAGTTTACATCGTTGATACTCGGAAAAAGGGAGTAGAAATTAAGGATATATCCGTAGTTAATGAATTTTAAGATGTGTTTCCGGATGATCTGCCTGGTCTTCTGCCAGACAGAGAAATCGAATTCGTAATAGACTTAGCACCGGGAACGACACCGATTTTGAAAGCTCCATATCGTATGGCACCAGTAGAAATGAAGGAATTGAGGATATAATTGCAAGAATTATTGGATAAGGGTTACATACGACCGAGTGTGTCTCCTTGGGGAGCACCAGTGTTATTCGTGAAGAAAAAGGACGGATCGATGAGGCTCTGTATCAATTATAGAGAATTAAACAGAGTAACGATCAAGAACCGATATCCGCTACCGAGGATAGACGACCTATTTGATCAACTGAAGGGAGCAAAGTGTTTCTCAAAAATTGACCTACGAACAGGATATCATCAACTGAAAGTGAGGGATGAGGACATACCAAAGACTGCGTTTCGAACCCGTTATGGACACTACAAGTTTTTGGTACTGTCATTTGGTTTGACTAATGCTCCGACAGCATTTATGGACTTGATGAACCGATAGAGGAAGAACATGCCGAACATCTGAAGATTGTTTTGGAGGCACTAAGGAAAGAGAAGATGTATGCAAAGTTTTCAAAGTGTGAATTTTGGATGGAGAAGGTTCAATTCTTAGGTCACGTAGTAAATAAGAATGGAATCTCAGTAGACCCTGCGAAGGTAGAAGAAGTAAGTAATTAGGAACAACCGAGAACACCGACGGAGGTGAGAAGCTTTTTAGGGTTAGCTGGGTCCAGGATTTTTCTAAGATAGCCACCCCGTTGACTAATCTGACGAGGAAGACGGTGAAGTTTGCATGGACCGACAAATGTGAAAAGAGTTTCCAAGAGTTGAAAAAGAGATTAAGCGAAGCACCTGTGTTATCATTACCAGATGATACAGGAAATTTTGTGATGTTTAGTGATGCATCGCACAAGGGACTTGGTTGTGTGCTAATGCAACACGGCAAGGTCATTGCGTATGCATCACGACAATTAAAGGATTACAAAAAGTGATACCCTACTCATGACTTAGAGTTAGAGGCAGTAGTTTTTGCGTTAAAGATATGGAGGCATTATTTATACGGAGAGAAATGTGAGATATACACGGACCACAAAAGTCTGAAATATATTTTCACACAGAAGGAGTTGAATAAGCGACAGAGAAGGTGGGTAGAATTAATCAAAGACTATGACTGCGATATTCTTTATCACCAGGGAAAGGCAAACGTGGTTACCGACGCTCTGAGCAGAAAAGGAAGGGAAAGGTTGTTTAATTTGACGACTCAGGAAGAGTTGATAAGAGAGATGGAGAAATTGGAGTTAGAAGTGAAAGGACCAGAAAAGTCTGGTGAGAAGTTATATGTAATGGAAGCTTGTCCGACGTTGTTGGATAGAGTGAAAGAATCCCAGGAAAAGGATGAAGAGTGTGAGAAAATTCAAAAGATATCACAGAAAATGAGAAAGAGAAATTTTGAATGGATAAAGACGGTATTTTGAGATTTGAAGAAAGAGTATGGGTACCAGCGATAACCGAATTGAGGGAAGAGATTTTGCACGAGGCACACAATACGACATATTCCGTTCATCCGGGAAGTACTTAGATGTACCGAGATTTGAAGCAACATTTTTGGTGGCCTAATTTGAAAAGGGAAGTCGCAGAGTACGTTAGTAGATGTTTGACTTGCCAACACGTTAAAGCAGAACATCAATGGCCGAGTGGTTTATTACAACCGTTAGAAATAACAAAATGGAAATGGGAGCATATTACAATAGACTTCGTGGTAGGACTTTCAGTTACGCAGA
The DNA here is from genome assembly GCA_020205555.1 of Panax stipuleanatus. Taxonomy (NCBI): domain Eukaryota; kingdom Viridiplantae; phylum Streptophyta; class Magnoliopsida; order Apiales; family Araliaceae; genus Panax; species Panax stipuleanatus. The sequence continues at coordinate 83,844,045 of CM035118.1, forward strand.
AAGGTTATGATGCCATTTGGGTTATTGTGGATCGACTTACCAAGACTGCACATTTTCTACCAATCAAGATCTGCTATAGTTTGAACCAATTAGCGAGCCTATATGTAAAGGAGATTGTTTAGCGACATGGAGTGCCGGTGTCTATTGTCTCTGATCGAGATCCGCGCTTCACGTCAAATTTTTGGAAGAGTTTGCAAGAGAGAATGGGAACGCAGTTAAGGTTGAGTACCGCGTATCATCCTCAGACAGACAGACAGAGTGAGCGAACTATACAAACGCTTGAGGACATGCTTAGGACTCGCGTGATGGACTTCAAGGGAAATTGGGACGACCGCCTACCCTTAGTCAAATTTGTGTATAAAAATAATTATTATGCGAGTATCGGCATGCCACCGTACGAAGCTCTTTACGGGAGAAAGTGCAGAACACCATTGTGTTGGAGCAAAGTCGGGGAGTGACGAATACTCGCACCAGAGCTAGTACAACAAACCGCAAACGTGGTGACAGTGATAAGAGCCAGACTAGTAGCAGCTCAAGATTGCCAGAAGAAATACGCAGATTTGCATCGGCAGGACCAAGACTTCAAAGTTGGTAGTTTCGTATTTTTAAAGGTATCTCCATGGAAGGGAAAAATCCGTTTCGACAAGAAAGGAAAATTGAGTCCAAGATTCATAGGACCGTTCTAGATACTGAAGCGAGTGGGCGAAGTGGCATACAAAGTTGCGTTACCACCCGAGTTGGAGCACATCCACAACGTATTCCACATTTCTGTGTTGCGACCATACAAGGCCGACTACAAGCACGTGATTTCTTACGAGCCCATTCAAGTGGAAAAGAACTTGGCGTATGAAGAAATTCCTGTCCAGATATTAGATAGGAAAGAACAAACTTTGAGAAATAAAATTATATCTTCTGTAAAAGTACTTTGGCGTAACCACGATGTCGTGGAGGCAACGTGGGAGTTAGAAGATAGGATGATGAGGGATTATCCCCATTTATTTGTGTAACCTTGTAGCAATTCCGAGACGAAATTTTTATAAAGGGGGAGGATGTAATACCCGAGAATTTCCATATATTATTAAATAAATATATTAATAGAAATGAATATTTATTTGAATATAAATGTATTTGTGAGTTAACTCAATTATATTAAATTGAATAATTATAATAATTGAGAATATATGGAGTTTGCGATAGACTCGTTGAAAGCCTTGTGTGGCACAGTGATGGAAAATATTAATGATGATATTAATTAACGAATGAATTATTAAGTGAACAATTAATCTATATTAATTGTTAATTGTTATTATAGAATATTAATTAATTGTTATAAAATATTAATAATGATTAATATATGATTATTATTATTGCAAGAAATATAATAATAATAATGAGCAACGTGTCTATAAATATAATAAGATTTATATTTATATACTGTGCGTGATAAATGAGCAATCATTGTGGAAATTATAATTTCATTGATTTATGAGAAATGAATTAATTAATATTATTATTAATTATTGATGAGATAAGTAAATTATTAACTTCTATGTGCGAGCATGCGATTTAAAAAGTATAACATATAGTAACTAACTATATGTTATATGAAGTGTGAAGTGTAGTGTAACTATATTATATATAGAAACCATATATTAAGATTTATTAAGTTATATATCAATGCCTGTGACTATGTGAATGTGTGAACATTAAAATAATATATCATGGATATATTGTAAACAACTGTTGATTAATATAATTTAATAATAAAGGAGACAATATAGTGTGATAATATTTGAAAAGACTATATTGGTAAGATGAAATGTACATGGATTATATATGTACAAATTAAATGTACTATATGGAAATATTATTGGTATTGGCATATTAATTCTACCTAAGTATACATATAATGCTTAAGTGTATATAATATATAGTAGGCATATATGTTATAATGTAGGTATTGTATATAATATATGGTAGGGTTATTTAATTTAAACATCTCATTGAATCACAATTGCTAGAATGCTGAGATTGATATTACTTGTCCCATAATGTAAGGCATTTTTTCCTTTCACGTGCACAGCCATTATGGCCTAAGCCTATTGCTTCTCCTTAAACTCAGTAAACTTCCATAGCTGCTAGCAATGATCATATGGGGAGTGGGCTTAATAGTAGAAATCACCAACTAAATCAACTACTCTCTCTTAACCTTCATGTTCTTATGATTTCCATTAGTTTGAAATGGTGTGGAAAGACAATGTCTGGATATTATTTTCTCTATAAATACAATCCATCTCCTTCAATTTCATTTGCTCAGATTTTGTTTAAGTGTTGAATTGAGAGTATATTGATAGTTGATAGCAAGATAGTTTTCAGAGAGTTGGGAATCCAATTTGTAGCAGAGGTATAAAACTCTTCGTTCATGATTTTCATTTTCTGTCAAATTCCAATTCTTGATTTTGATTACAATTCATGCTAGATTGGATTAGGACATGTTCTTAGTTGTTATATAGACTTATAAACATGTTTAAACCATAATGTGACTGCTTAGAACTATTTTTGTGAAGTAATTTTGTGGTTGGGCTGGAATCCTGCCGAAGCAGATTGTTCTTGGCTTGAACCAGGCGTGGCGCTGCTGCGCCGGTAATACAATGGGGCGCAGCCCCTGAACCTAGTTTCTGCATTCTGCTTAAAATCTGCTAAGTGATAGTTTATTTACATGGCTTAGACGAGCATATTAATGGGTTTAACATACTTATATGAGTATATGGAGATAATGTAAACACGATTTGGCTATGATTACATGCAAGAATTATGAAACGACAAATAGTGTTGAAGAAAACTTAAAGTTTCATGAACGAACGTTAACATATATGAAGCATGTTAGTATTCTAACTTTTGAGACATGTTAGTATGACCTAAAAACACATGAAATGCATGCTAACTTATGGATATAGGTTCCGTGATATAATATGAACATGTGAACCTAACTAGTGCACATTTCTAATGAAAATGTAAGTTTTGAAGGTGGACATTGACATGAAAATACCATATACACATTCTGATGTTATAAGCATCTTTAGATGACTTTGAAATGCATGAAAGGCCTGTTGACGTGCTTATATATGTTTCATAATATGACATGAGCATGTGGGCTTCATTTGTGAACTTTACTAGGTGAAAGTGTAAGTTTGAAACATAAATCTTGACATGTTATATCGAAGCATAGATTCTGAAAATTTTGGACATATTTGGTAGTGCTCATAACCTCATTAAAATGTTATAAACATACACATGCCATGTTCGATGCCATGAGAACTAGTTAGGCACAAGTGAAGCATGAATTAAGTTGTAACGGTGCTAGTTATATGTGTATAATATAGATTCTTGCAAGCATGCTTAAAACAAGTTATGTGATCACCTCGTATAACAAAGCAGATAGGCTTTGTGAATTTTATGACCTTGAATGACCGTAGGTTGTCGAAAGGGTTAACTTAGAAGCTATATCACATATGTTTGGAACGAGGCAAGGTTATACAAACATAAAAGTATTCTTTAACGTATATATGTTATGTGATATTATATGTTGTTATTTGAAACCGATTTTGACGGTTAACTTATAGAAATGCCATAACTTGCTAAAATAAAATGTATTTAGTATTGATTGTGGTTTTATATGATATTAATAAATATGAGAGTATGTTGCTAGTTGTTGCAATCTTATATGATATAAGAGTGTGTTTTAACTCAAAAGGAGGAACGTTAAGGATAGAAATTATATTAATATAATACTATATAACTGTGTCGCTAGGTCAAGACTTAGCTTATGTGATTATCGTATATACGAGATGAGATATAATGTTAAACTATATGACTAATGAATATCATATATACATAACTATATTGCGATAGGATTCAAAAAGTGTTGATTAATTTACGGGGATAAACTACGCTTAAGGCAAGTTTCCTAACTTACACTCTTTTACGGTGCAAGTATTCTATCCTTGTATATTGCGAACTAGTTTCTTTACTTTACTCGTTTGAATTGAATTAGCATACTTGAACTCTTATTTCATTAAAGCTATTATTCATGTTGAACTTGGTATTTTTCTTGAATATTATGAAAGTGTCTATGCCATTTGATTCGGCTAGACTTATATTATTGAAAAGCGACCCAAACCAATTGATTGGTGCGGGATCTCGTATTTGACTGAGAAGAACAACCTTCTTTGAATGGAAAATATAATTGTCGGAGAACCGATGTGCGCACTTGAGTATAATTGATTGTTATGCATAACGTAGGGTACTTTAGGCTGATCACCTGTTGTACTTATTTTTAATTTGGGTTATCAGTTTAATACTGTTAATTCTAGTAAAAGTTCATAGTCCTTAGTGACTGCTCAGTATTCAGTTATCTTGAAATCTTGAATTAATTTATTATTGAATCACATTGATATTATTCTGTCCTTAGAGACTGTTATTGAGAACTGTTGATATTCTTGTTATCCTTGAACTATTAAACCTTGCTATACCCTTTCGAGAATTGAGAATTATATTACTTAACCTATTGTATATTACTTGCTGAGCAAATTGTGCTCATTCTTGCTTTCCTTAAAAACATTTCAGTTAAGGCCGAGAAGTGCGGACCCTCTAGTACCGACAAGGGCAAGGGAAAGGCTACTGAGTAGCTTTGTTTATGTAGGACTTTATGATTGTAATAAAGAACTTCTGATATTATGTACTAGTTAAGGTTATTATTGCTTAAGATATGTAATCACTGTTTAAGTTATGAGACCTTGGGACGTGAATAATTATATTATTTAAATATAATTTATTCAGTATTAGTTGTGTATTATTCCGCTGTGCGATGCGATATTTAGTCGTATTATTATTGTGATGTGTTACCATGAGCACGTGACGAATCGAATTCGAGAGACCCCGTGACGGTCTTGACTTAAGTCCACGTAAATAACTTCTTTACCGACTTTAGGCATTACGACATTCAGAGATGTATTAATTCCTACAATTATCTCTTACAGTAAATTTACATTACCTTTTTCCTTCCTTCTAGCTCAACTTATTCGAATCATTACAACTATAATGTTTGGTAAGTCAATTATCATTCCTTATGGCTTTCTAACAAATAAATGTCATACCTCAGGATTATTCTTTTATCGTTCAAGTCATACAGTCTTTAGTATGCCAAGAGCTAACATTCAATGTATAAAAGCTATGAACGTATTGTTTTAACATTGAATGTTAGCTCTTGACATACTAATGACTGTATGACTTGAACGATAAAAGAATAATCCTGAGGTATGACATTTATTTGTCAGAAAGCCATAAGGAATGCAACAATTGTTACAGTAATTACTGTTCAATATTTTATATTATTGATTCAATAATTGCTATATTAATAATTGCATAATATTTTATTGATTCAATAATTGTCATGGCACAGTATTTCAAATTATCAAATCAATAATTCATATTATTTGAATAATATTATTAGATAGCATTATTGGCAATGTCTAAGAAAGTTCTGTCTAGGAGGGGTTATTTAATTGCGGCCAGTAAGGAGATATCCTTATCGAAAGGCCCCCTCTTTCCTGAGAACGACCTGGTTGTCAATATTGTAGTTCAGTAATATTATTTATGAATAACTAAATTGTTGATAAATATGATGAGGAAATATTTATTTCAATTTTGATATAAAAGGAAGAATTTTTAGTATGAGACATTTGTTGAAAAAATTATATTTTATCTTCTCTGATAAATTATTTATTCAAATATATTATTATAATATTATATTATAATTTTATAATGTGATAATATAATAGTACAATTTTATCATTTTGAGTGATAATATTTTTGTAATAAATTCATGGTATAAAATAAAATGAGATGGAAGAGAAAAGAATTGAATTGGAATTCTTTTAATAATTATAAATGTTATATATATATATATATATATTATATAAAGCATGTGGGATAATGTTTTTTTTCCACCTTGGTATGCTACCAAACTTGCCAAATTTTTCAAAGCTTGAGAAATTTCTCCGAAGGCTTAGTTTGTCAGCATTGGCATGCTAAGCTTTTTCTATAAATAGGGTGCTTAGTTAGAAATAAAAAACACACCAGAATCAGAAAATTTTCTCTCTATAATATCGAGCGTATTTCTTGTGAGTATTTAGATACTTTGAGTGTTGATAACAGTGCAAGTTTTCGTCCACATAATATCCGATATTCCAGCCAAAACTACTCTCCGGTTAAGGTAAGGGATGTTATTTTCTTTCGTAAATGATGTTATTCTTTTCAATATCATTATACCAAAATATTGTCATGGATTTTATTATGAAATTCTTACTTTTTCCGTCGGAGTTACTATTCACGTATACGACACTATTCACGTATACGGCACTATTCACGAAAAAATTAAATTTTCTTCTATTTGTCCAAGTTGCTTGTTAAGGTTCCTATCTTTGATTGGATCTAAGTTTTGATCTTCATTCTTGAATTTTGCTCCACAAAGTATTATTATAAAATATTCTTGAACTTGGATAAACTAAATTATGAATCCCTAATCTTTGTCCTTTATCTCACTGAATTCGTTATTTATATTATTTTTCATCATCCTCAGTCCTAAATGATGATATAACTGAATATCTTTGGCCTGTAGAGCAAAGATTAATGATTACCTGATGAATATCTTTGGCCCGTAGTGCAAAGATGAACAGGTGTTGAGATGAACATGACCAACTGATGATACAACTGAATATCTTTGGCCCGTAGTGCAAAGATGAATATTTGATTCGAGATGTATATTGATTGATGTTACAGGGATAAAATATTGATGATGGACTTTTAAATCATAGAAGAAAGTAGACTTTATTCTCTACTTAACTCTTCTAATGAATTGTTATTTCTGCTGCGAATATTGATCTAAAACTTGTTGTCAATAATATTTTATCTGAATTGTTGAAGACTAACGATAATTTATTTTCTATTATCTTAGTCATAATATTCTTTACTAGGCTAGTTGAGCTCACCCTTTTCATCTATTGTCCTCTTCAGGGAATGAGAATGTTGCGGGGACTAGTCGGGAAACAGTGTGATGATTAGAGTTAGATCTGTAGAAGTCCTCACTATTCTATAAAATAGTGGGATAATAATTGTAATGAATAAAGAATGAATTTGAATGTTTATATTTCGTATTATATACGATTTGCATTGAAATTCATAGTTGTATGGTCGTATTTCTCACGACCTTTTGTTATAAAAGATTTGTATTTAGAATTCTGTACCATGTATTTGGTGACTCAGAATGGGTTGGTATTGAACCTATTTTGGGAGCGTCACACCGGCGACAACCCCGGGATGTACAGTAACCCCAGTAACAACATCGGGAAACCAAAGTCAGCCCCGACAACAACACCGGGAGATCAAGTCAACCCCGTCGACGACACTGGGAGATCAAATCAACCTTCGGGGTCATACCCGAAGCATTAAATCATCCCCAGAGACAACCATGGGATATCAAGTCAACCTCGGAGGCAACCCTGAGGAATAACAAAGTCGGCTGGGATCAAACCTCGAAGATAACGTCGAGAAACAGTCAAAAACCCTGTCAATCCTTGAGACAACCATCGAAAGGGTAAAATGGTCATTTTATCGACTTGATATCAAATCAAAATTAAGTTAAATCAATGCCATGAAGGTCATGCAGAACAATAACGTCAATCCCGAGTGAAAATATCATAAGACAGCTCAACGGACGGACTGCAAAGACTGGAAGATCTGGACATGGATCCATCTTCTCAGATTCAGAAAAGGTCAAATTTCATGTCATTGTGTAGCTCTCGGAAAGGGCTTTCCGGAAAGGTAAAGCACACCTCGAATGGACTATCGAATTGAAAGTTTTGAAGGTTCAAAGTAGACAGCGCGTTGGTTGGAGTGCACGTACTTCGAGACAACGAGACCCACGGGACTGTGGCCCACTCGGGGAGCCGCACCTCTTCCCATGGCTGCCGTGAGTAGATCCGCGGCCATTTGGTCTATAAATAAGACCCCCCACTTAGCAAAAAAAAAGAAAAAAAAAACTCTACACATTTCGACCCTTAGCCCTACCTATAGTGCTCTAAACCACAATTTTATTCGTCCAATACGTTTGCATATGTATATATAGCAACATATAATGTTTTAACCGTTGGAAACAGAGATTTGAAGCCCTCCGAGTGATTTAAAGTTCGTAGCGCTACACACTGTAAGAATTTTTACGATAAGAAACTTTTTACTGCTTTATTATATATATATATATATAAGCGTATATATATAAGATATATATATATATATATATACACGTTTATGTATTTATAAGTATATATATACATTTTTTAATTGTTTGCGCAACCTGAATTGCTAATCCGTAGCTTTTATCGCTTTCATATATATATTTATACCAGCTTGTTCGGCCTGGATTGCTAATCTGTGGCCTATTCCGCTTCAATATATATATAACTAACTGTATATATATATACTAACATTCAATTCCGTCAAGCATGGATTGTAAATCCGTATATATATATATATATATATATATATATATATATATATATATATATATATATATATATATATTCTAACTTCGTTAGCCTTGATTGCTAATATGTGGCCTTTTATTGCTTTTATATATATATATATATATATATATATATATATATATATATACTAACTCGTTCGGCCTAGATTGCTAATATAGTCATGCCTGGATTGTAAATTCGTGGCCTTTTTTAGCTTTCATATATATATATATATATATTTATATGAAAATCTGTGGCTCTTTACAGCTTTTATATATATATATATATATATATATATATATTCTTTATTTAATGTGATTAAATATCTGTTTTAACTGTTCATTTGATATGAATCTGTTCTAATATAAATTTTATGGACTAGATTCATCTAAATCTAACCATTTCTAACTTTCAACCGGTTCAAACGGTATCCAACTGGAATCGTTGAGCTAGAATAACTAAGATTTATTTAAATATAGCTTTTTTTCTAGTTTTGTAAATATTAAAACGACTACGCTACCCTAGATCTATATCTAGAGGAAACGTGAAGCTTTGGCTATGCTCTTGCAAGGATTTAACTGATGAATCCTTTGTCTTGCGATGTCTAGAGTTAAATTTTCATTTTATGTCAGTATCTCTGTTGTGCCGGCTTTTTGATCATATTCTATGAGCCTAGGAATCATGGGATCTACGATCAAGCATATGAATAGAGATTAGATTCCCAAGATGGACAATTCGCACTGTAAATACAGCCTGCCTGTCTTTTTTTGTAAATATAAATTAGCGGGACCTTAAAACGGTTATCCGAATTTAAGATCTCAGCCTAGTAAAGTGTGGTTTGTAGTGCTCGGGTCACTTCGATGACTTTCAAGCCCATAAGGAGCTCGACACTTGTATATGCATTCTTTGGTCGAGGATGCCTCGCATCCTGATAATAAAATCAAAATCATCCAAAGGCATAATAAAATGGAAGTATCAAAAGGCTTCAATTCCTATGCGAGCAAAAGGGTTTGAAAACTATCTTTCAAAACATCACTTTTGTATCTTGTCTAAAATATAAATCAAAACCTTCGTATATAGGTCCAACAAAGCACAACACTAGTTATAAATCAAGCACGTAGGCTCAATTACTTGAAGCACACACACACACACACTACAAATAAAAAAGAGAAATTAAAAAGACGTGGTAACCGTGTTTCACGAAAGTCGGGGGGTGCCTAACACCTCCCCCCTACTTAATCAAGCCCACGAACTTTGTGAATCTCGGTTTCCAAGGCCAAGTTTTGACAAAGTCAAGTAATTGGACCTACTTGCACAATCAAATAAAACTCGGTTGAGTTGGTACAACCATTTTCAGACATACCAACTGGCGACTCTGTAAACCTTTCAAATCGTTGACATGATACATGTCGGCCTTTTCCTAAAGATTCACCCTTCAGATAAAACATATAAGACAAATAAGGGTAGAAAACACAAATTAGGGAAAGGAAGATTTGTCCCAAAGATTTTTTTGACGTCGACAACCTTAATAGAAGGTATTACTTTGTTTCTGAGTACTTGTTCTTTCCTGTCAACTATCTGAACATAAACTTCTTCGTATGTTAAATATTTATCAAATTGCAATGGTTTATAATCTATAATATGTTTGTAACCATGTTTGTACGGTTGTAACACCAAAATATGGAAAACAGTATGAATATGGTCTAATTCCGAAGGTAACGTCACCTCATAAGCTACCTCCCCAACCCTTCGCAATATTTCAAAGGGTCCAATAAATTTGGGACTCAGTTTCCCTTCTTTCCGAATCAAATCTTCCCCTTCCAGGGAGATACTTTCAGAAAAATGAAGCTACCCACTTCAAACTCTCGATTCTGACGATGATAATCAGCATATGTCTTCTGTCTATCCTGAGCAGCTACCAATCTCGCCTTGATCACCTTGACAATCTCTGTAGTTTGTTGTACCAATTCAGGTCCTAACAGTTATCGCTCACCAACCTCATCCCAGCATAATGGAGTCCTGTATTTTTTGCTGTACAATGCTTTGTAAGGCGGCATACCAATACTTGGATGAGAACTGTTGTTGTAAGCGAATTCCACCAACGGTAGATGGTCATCCCAACTTTCCTTGAAGTCCATAACACAAGCTATGAGCATATCCTCCAAAGTCTGGATTGTCCTCTCACTCTGCCCATCAGTTTGAGGATGATACGACGTTCTCATTCTCAACTGTGTTCCCAAACAATCCTGTAGTCTCTTCCAGAAGTTCGATGTGAATCGCGGATCTCTGTCTGACACAATTGATACCGAAACACCTTGTCTAGAAACGATTTCCTCAACATACAGCTTCGCCAATTGATCCAAATTGAATCTAATCTTAATTGGTAAGAAGTGTACTAACTTCGTCAGTCGATCCACGATAACCCATACTGTGTCAAAACCTCCTTGAGTCTTTGGAAGACCAACCACGAAATCCATCGTGATATACTCCCACTTCCATTCTGGAATCTCCAGCGGTTGTAACAATCCACTTGGTCTCTGATGTTCTTCTTTGACCTTCTGACATGTTAAGCATTTCTTAACACACTCAACAACGTCTCTCTTTATATTCGGGCACCAAAAATGTTGTTTGAGATCCTGGTACATCTTCGTACACCCAGGGTTAATCGAATATCTCAAAATTTCCTCTTTGATTTCTGGCACTGACGAAACCCAAATCCTTACTTCAAATCGCAGTAACTCCTCAGTATCTACTTTGAATTTTGTTTCTTCACCCCTTTTCTTGATTTTGTTACACTCCTTATCCCAGAGTTGTGCTTCCTTCACCTTATCCACCAAAGTTGGTTCGCTTTCTATTTGAAACAGTTTTTCATTCGAGTCCTTTGGACTCTTAACTTCCAACTCCAACTTAGCCATTTCATCCACTAGTTGCTCCTGAGCAGATATCCATATCAACTTCTCTCGACCCTTTCTACTTAAGGCATTGGCAACGACATTCGCTTTCCCTGGATGATACAGTATCTCACAATTATAATCTTTGATAAACTCCAAACATCTTCTTTGGCGCATATTCAAATCTTTTTGTGTAAAGATATAGTTCAGACTCGTATGGTCTGTATATATCTCACACTTCTCCCATATAGATAGTGTCTCCATATCTTCAGAGAAAACACCACTGCTGCCAATTCTAAATCATGGGATGGATACCCCTTTTTATAGTTCTTCAGCTGACATGAGGCGTACACAATGACTTTGTCGTTTTGAATAAGCACACAACCTAGTCCTTTATGTGACGCATCACTGTATACCACAAAATTTCTTGTGCTATCTGGCAAAGACAACATAGGTGTCGTACTCAACCTCTTCTTCAATTCTTGAAAACTTTCCTCACACATTTCCGTCCAAACGATGTTCACCGTTTTCCTAGTCAAATTAGTCAACGGAGTCGCGATTTTAAAAAAATCCTGAATGAATCTCCTGTAGTAACCTGTCAAACACAAGAAACTCCATACTTCCGACGACGTCTTTGGCTACTCCCAATTTATCATCGCTTGCACTTTAGATGAATCCACCGAAATTTTGTCCTTGTCAATTACACGCCCAAGAAACTGGATACGCTCCAACCAGAATCCGCATTTCAAAAATTCGCATATAACTTCTCCCGTCTTAGTGATTCCAACGCCAGGCTCAAATGTTTAGTGTGTTCCTCCTTAGTTTTGGAATATACTAAAATATCGTCGATGAACACCACCACAAACTTATCTAAAAATGGCTTAAACACCCTATTCATTAGGTCCATAAATGTCGTCGGTGCATTCGTTAAACTAAATGACATCACCAAGAACTCGTAATGACATACCGAGTTCTAAATGCCGTCTTCGGTACATCTTCCTTCCTAACCTTCAATTGATGATACCCACTTCTCAAATCTATCTTTGAAAAATACCTAACTCCCTTCAGCTGATCAAACAGATCATCGATCCTTGGTAACAAATATTTATTTTTAATCGTGACCTTATTCAACTCTCTATAATCAATGCAGAGGTTCATTGATCCATCCTTCTTCTTGACGAACAACACTAGCGCTCCCCACGGCGATATGCTAGGCTGAATATAATTCTTGTCTAGCAACTTCTGCAACTGCACCATCAATTCCTTCATCTCCACTGGAGCCATTCTGTACGGGGCTTTAGATATCGGGGCAGTCCCTGGCGCTAAGTTAATCACGAACTCGATCTCTCCATTCTGCCGAAGTCCTTGCAAATCACCTGGAAACACATCTACAAATTCATTAACGACTGGTATTTCTTCCAATTTTTCACTCATTTCTAGGTGTCTACTATGTAGGCTAAGTACCCCTCACATCCTTGTTTCAACAACTTCCTGGCCTGCATAATCATCAGACAACTCGATTGTCTAGGCGACTTGCTACCATAAAATACCACCTTCGACAGAGTTGTAAGGTTAACACACTTCTTTTGGCAATCAATTATAGCCCCATGGTTGAACAACCAATCCATTCCTAGTATAACGTCAAATTTCCAAAGTTTTATCAGAATTAAATCTATCATCAACTCGTAACCCCTAATATCCACCCTACAGTTCTTGTGTACAAACCTAATAGGAATCACCTCTATATTCACAATCTCTATGTTTAAAGGTTAATCTAATTCCTCTTTAGGCAAATTTAAATCCTTAGCAAAGTCATCAGATATAAATGAACAAGTAGCACCCGAACCAAATAATACATAAGCATTAATACTATTGACCGGAATGATTCCTGACACAACATTCTTTGACTGCATAGCATCCTGCACGGTCATATTGAATGTTCTGGCGGTTCTGTGTTGTTCTAGCAATAGTTAAAGTGATGTCATTGTTAGTATGTCTTCCTCCGCTCGACCCTCCAGTTGGCTTTTTAGGGCAATCAGGAGTCATGTGATCCTTTGACCCGTATATAAAACAAGCTCCCTTCTTCGGGTTAGGTCAATTCGGCGTAATGTGGCCTTCCTGACCATAGTTGAAACACACCCGCTTACCCCTCAGGCACAGTCCAGTGTTATTCTTCCCACAAGTAGGAGTCGGCTTCAAACTTTCTCTTTTGCTGATTTCCCTGTTGATTCCCAGCAGAAGCGCTGTCATTCCACTTCCTCTTCTGGTTGGTACCACTACCACCAGAATTATTCTCATTCTCATTCTTCTTCTTCTTATAATCTTGGTTGTACTTAGTCAAGGCATCGTTTCCACCTTCCGCGATGATCCCCTTTTCAAGCACTACTACAAATATATTCAGCTGAAACATCGAGACTTTGCTGTACAACCAGGGCTTCAATCCTCCTCGCCTTTCTCTCATCAGTGTTGACTTGATACGTCGCAAACCTTGCCAGCTCATTAAACTTTGAGGCATACTCCGGCACAGACATTGTTCCCTGCTTCAGCTCTAATAACTGAACCTCCATTTGGTTCCGCGAGCTTGTTGGAAAGTACATCTCAAAGAAAATTTCCTTAAATCGGTCCCACGATATTTTGCCTTCTCCTCCCCGAGCCTTATTTGCTTGCCACCAGTAGCTAGCCTCCGACTTCAACATAAATGTTGCGACAGAAGTCTTTTGGTCGTCGTTGACTCAGGAAACATCAAAGACTTTCTCCATTTCCATTACCCAAGTATGGGCCTCGATCGGATTCACGGATCCTTGGAACTCCGGCATTCCTGCCGCTTTGAATTCGTTGAAGGTTTCAACTTGAACTTGTGGCTGATTCGCAAGTGCTCCTATTAGCATATTTACATGTTGCTGAACTGGATTGGGATTAGCCTCGTTGTTATTGTTATTCGTAGACCGCTCTTGAGCTTGCTGACGTGTGGGTCTTCTTCTAGGAAGCATCTTTCTATTAAGACATACGCTTATTAGATCCTTACTTAACTCTTAAATATTTAAGATTTAACTTAAACATTTTAAGATTAACACTTAACCACATAACACTTCAATAAACTTCGGTATTTTATTCATTCATAGCTTTAAAACACAAAAAGGATAGCATCTCTGCTATTTACATCAACTTTCCTGAACTGTAAAAAGTTACAGGATTACATCATCATCTTGTCTTATTATTTATCACAAACTTTAGGACTTACATTTATTTAATACATAAATAACCACATAGCTTATTACTCTTCTATCTAGGCATATTAAGACATCGCACAGCCTCTCTACACTCCTCTTCCATGACATGAAACACTGTTCTATGATCCACCACATACCATGGTAAATCCTCGAACTGAGCTGGGTAATAAAAAACTCAATCCTGGGCCCTATCTATAGCTGAATGAAAAGCATAGTCCATCTCATTCATCCTGGCCTTCTTCGCTTGAACCCCGTCTTCAGCACGAATCACACGCTCAGTAGCCTTCACATAAGCATCTTCCGCTCTAGCGCGCTTCCCCGACTCCTCTTTCATGTCGCCCTTTACCTTCTCAAGATCAGCTAACAAATCATCCCTATGACTCTCTACGTGAACTCTTTCCCACTCCATGTTTTCAAGACGCTCATC
Organism: Panax stipuleanatus; assembly: GCA_020205555.1. Taxonomy (NCBI): domain Eukaryota; kingdom Viridiplantae; phylum Streptophyta; class Magnoliopsida; order Apiales; family Araliaceae; genus Panax; species Panax stipuleanatus. Next base: position 83,859,172 of record CM035118.1, read on the forward strand.
CAGGTCTTGAATTGTCTCATCCTTTTGCTCTATGGTGGTCTGGCGCACATCCACCAGCTCCTCGACTCTATCCTACAGCTCAATGTTGCGGTCATAAACCTTCTAGTACATCACATCACTGATAGAGTTTGGTGGAAACTCTTCGGGATCCTCCTCTTCCTCTATCTCCTCCTCATCCTCTTGGTCAAAGACAGGCTCATACTCCTGACCCACAACAGTGGAGATGGCTCTCTTTGAACCAACTGCTACAAAACATTATGGATGTCTCGGGGCTCCTCATCCCTAGGCATCTGGGGTAACTCCTTTCCAACCTGACTGGACTCTCCAACAATCGTCATCCTGAAAACAAAATTTAAAGTTTTAATTACTAATCGATACCACTCGGGAGCACCTAAATTACTAATACATAAGCACATAGCACATAGCACATAAGTATTTTATTATCTTTTCTTATCACCACTATCTTTTCGATCTCCTATAAGGCTACTACCTAAGGTTTCCTCACCTAAGGTTCATAACCTAAAGCTTTGATACCACCTTGTGACACCCCCAAATCTGGGTACTTCATTTCCACAAGATTTGGTGTTCACTGTCCAAATATCACATCCTAACTACCCACAATAAAGGATAACATTAAAATATAAACCTTAAATAATTTAAATAATAATCTTCCCTATTAAAGGGTTACAACCTTTAAAATAGTTCCAGCTAATCTCTAACCTTAACATCATTTAAATGCGAAAAAATGAACCAAACAGTTCCATTACAAAAATAAATCAATTAACATAAACAAGTCTTTAACACTTGTTCATCTTGCCCTTGCCCTTACTCGTGGACGGCTCGTCCACTTTCTCGACCTTAGCTGAAATGTTATTATATGCAAGAGTGAGCAAAACAAAGCTCATTGGAATAATCATGAACATTAACAATATATGAAATCACAACGAATAACATCAGCTGAACAATAGATATTTCCTGTCATAGATAAGTATGAACAGAAATTTTTATTAATTTATTTTTTTAATTTAGCAAAAAAAAAAGTATGAACAAAAAGCTCAATAGAAACTCAACCTCTGAATCAAGAATAGAATACGAGTTTAAAAGTATGTCTGAGGGTCGTATGACCACGAACTACGTCTTAGGTTGTCAAGTATTTCTACTTTAAACCTTTAATAGTCATAAGGCTATATGGACCTTACTTCTCGTACTCAGGGGGATCAACCCTTTGTACCATGTATTACGAACAAACATCTTAACACTAAGTGTAAATAATCCCCTATAATAGGGTTGTTCATCTCAGTTTTGATATTCGAGTCCGCACCAAGGAAAGTTTGGTTTTAATTAACTTCTAAACAGTTCTAAAATTTTAGAACGCTTCTTCAACCATGGACTAGTTGAGTCAATAAGGTTCACTAGCCATATAAAGGTTTTGTGCAACATAAGAGAATTAAATAATGATATCATGCTCAAAGATCATCAATAGTCAATTATAACTGAATAAGCATTTGAAACTTAGTAATGCTCTTCAAAGAGTTGCATCCTTGGAATAATCAAAGATACTCTATTTGAAATAGAGAATCGAGGCTTTCAACAATAATCAATGTAGAAGTAATGAATTGCTCAAGGAAAGCTTAAGTTAGAAAGCTTGCATAATATCAAACAAGATTAAAGATATGAACATGCGTAATTGTAATTAAGTTAGGGTAAGGAACTTGCCTCGTGCGTTAGCTAAACAATTAATACTCACGCTTCTCGAATACCCTACACATAACATTATAATTGTAATGTCGATTAGCTACACTAACATTAACTTAACAAGTTAAATTCCATCTTAGTTAAACTCGTTATCTTAGTTCAAGTTCTGACCATCATCATACACAACTCTAAAACCACAAGTTTTAGTAAAGCAATACAACACTTAATCAACATCTCTAGACTTTACAATAATAACTTAAAGTTCTCACAACTTACTAACTTTTTAATTTGAAATCATTAAATACATGTTAAGAATATGCTATAGCGACTTGTTACGTGTCTAACACATAACCATTATCATTAGACCAAATCAAATTTGGTTTTAAAGACTAAACAAATAAATAAAGCAAACTGCCTCTGCTCAGAGTCAGGCGCAGTTGCCCTTCCATAAGCCTTGGCACCGGCGCAGCTGCACTGGTGCTCGACTCAGAAAGCTCAGCAGGCGTAGCTGCGTCGTTCCTGCCTTTGCTGTCGGCTCAGCTGCGCCGGAACGAAGACATGAATGTTGCATGTTGCTCTTTGTTGCACTGTTCTTTCCCAAAACTCCAACAAACGGCAATTCAAAGCTACCCAAAAAATATAAACTAAATATATGCAACAACCGACATGTATAACATGACTCCAACAACAAAAAACATCTAAACAACCAAAATTAAAGATTTTTAAATCCAAATTTTGCTATTTTCCCAAAACTCATACATTTTTCAACCAAATCAATCTATAACGCATACATTGTTTTCGTTTTTAAAGATAATATCATAAACAACTCTCAATTTGCAGATTAAAACATAATTAAATCATCAATATTTAATTTTCACTCTAAAGATCAACCAAAACATAAATACTCCATAAGAACACAAATTCTCCATTTAAAACTTGTTTTATAATATCTTGAATTTTGAAAATCGTTTATAGTAGACATAATGAATTATAAACATCTACTAATTCATACAACACTTATCTAACAAAATCATCAACTACAAATTCTAATTTCATGAAACTCAAGAACATAAAGAACTAAAAACTAAAGGGTAAAAATTACTACCTTTAATCCTTGTTTATGCTTGTTAGATGATGAAAATTACTTTGATAATCCTTCTTGACTCTCAGAACCTCCACTTTCCTCTCAATTTTCCACTTCCAAACTCACAGAGTATATTTTTCTCTCTTTCAAACTCTCTGTTTTTCTCTTCTCTCTTTTTATACTAACTTATATATAGTATAACACGTTAAAATACATAAAGCCTACTTATGTTATATCAGTTACGTAAACAAAAAATCAATTCCATCAGATTTAAAATTCAAAAGTCATAAGGCTTTGTTTGGCAAAACACTTTAAACCTTCTTTTAATTTATTTTAATAACTTACATAACATATAGTTTATTTGTCTCTCTTTTAATTAATCAAACCTTAATATTTAAATTTAAATAAACTAAAATCAAAATTAACTTATAATTATAATTTTACTTAACAAATTATTAAATCTATAATTTAATTATTAAATTAAATTAGAACAACATTACAATTATTAAACAATTCATTTAATTTAATTATCTCAATTAAATTAAAAACTTTAACTATAAAATTATCCCACATTAATTTAATTAACATATAACACTTAATCAAATTAATCTACAACAATTTCATCATACATTTATTTAACTCATAAATAAATCAACTAAAATATTTATTTAATTCAATAAATATTTAAAATTAAATACAAAAATCTCGTTCGTTACATCCTTCCCTCCTTAAAAGGATTCTGTCCCCAGAATCACGTTTCAATTAATTCATTCGTCATAGACTACATCAATTATCTAGTAAGCAACGTTCTCCCGCCAGACTTGAATCGTCAACAGAAAAAGAAATTTTTGCATGAAGTGAAGAGATACATGTGGGATGAGTCATTCTTGTTTAGGTAGTATGCAGATCGTATGATTCGCAGATGCATCCCATTTAGTGAGACAGCTAGTATTCTGCACGTATGTCACTCATCGCTATATGGTGGTCACTACGGAACCGAAAGAACTGTTACTGGTAGCTGTCATCTAGCACTACAAAATTTACCTTAATCTTTATTCAACTAACTCAAGAATTAGTATAGTAACAAGCAAGGCATAGAGAGTGAATTATCTTATATCTATCCAAATATTTCCAATGAATTGGGGGTTTTAGTTTTAAAAAATATAATTAACTAAAGTGATTTAAGAAAATATCAATGAGTAAAATGCTTCAATTCTTCAGTTCAGTATCCCCTTTTCTCAATTATGAATTAATCAAGTAATTACATTATTTACCCTTTTAATGAGATAAATAACCCTAGATAACCGCGATCGCAAATTACCCAAAATTCTCCTTAAGTGTAAATCTAATGCGACGATCGCTAACAAAAGATTATAACTAGCATACAACCTAGAACTATCAGCCTAGATTTAATATGATAGAAGCATTAAGAATGAGAATTAGATTATTCCAAACAATAATTACATAATCATGAATTATTAAGCTTGTCTTCTAAAAAACCTTAATAATATTTAAAAGCTTGACCACAATAAAATATCATTAATTACTACTTTGATTAGACATACATCGTTTGCTTATTATATGACTTAATCTAGCAGATGATATCAATTTACTAATTTAATCCTGCAGAAACCAAATTAGTCAATTGAATAGCATACATGAAAATTTGTATAGATAATCAGAATAAATCTCAATATGAAAGAATAAATATTATAAATTTAATCAAACCATAAATTGATACTAAGGTTCAACATCCCTTCAGAATTGAAATCAAAGAACTTAGCTTGACATGCTTGAATCTTCAAAACTAGGGTTTGTAGCCTCCAAGTAATCCAAGTGAATATAGATTCCAAGATAGTCTAAACCTACTAAAATAACTCATATAAATAGCCTATCAAAACCCTAGTTTAATTAGACAAGTCTGCAATCCTATTCCTAATCAACTTTGTATTTTTAGCAACTAAATCTTGACAGCTTGTTCGTCTGGCTCGCCCCGCGCCCGACTTCCTCTATGAGCAGCGCGCCCCGCGCCTGGCATGCAGGAACTCTAATCTTAGAAGCTGCGCGGCCCGTGCCATTCTCCCTGTAATCCCAGCACGCCCCGCGCTTGACTACCATTTAGCCCAAATGTTGTTATTCTCTTCTTTTTCTGCCCAATCTCTCTCCTATCGTGCAGATACACATAAACACACGAAAAGTAACATGCAGACTTAAGTAAATGCAATATATAAAGCTAGGAAATACCTATTAAGTAGGTTTTTAACCTACTTATCAAATACCCCAAAACTTGAACAATTGCTTGTTCTCAAGCAAACAAACACATGAATGCAACTAACATAATGAATGCAATTTAATTCAATCGAGCAAAAAATCTCAGTAACCAAACACAATTTGTAAAATCCTCATGAATTAACACTTCAGCTTACAATCCATCTTGACTCATGACCAATCATAAACTCGCTTATCATCACATCACTTACATAACTCTAATCCTCTCTCGTGCGTGTGTGTCCAATTTTATATCAGCAGTTCAAAGTGATTCATATGATTATTCCCAACAAACATCCTACTTTCACTCAGATTACTACACAAATATAGCATCCACATAAGCATTATAGAAATCATGCTAAATAAGCAATAACAGAATAAACATCAAAGCTCATGCTTCGTGGGTGCGTTTTAACGCTCCATCCCACCAATTATTTCATATATCTGACTTGTGCAATGTTCAACCCCCTTAGGCTTTTCAATGTTACCCATGTAACGGAGTTTCGGCCAACGACTCCCAAACCCGAAGGCTTTAGGGCGCTAAGTGTTAAGACATCTCCTAGGGCTTACTTGTCCGAGTAACAAAGGCCACAAGGTTAAACTAAATCAATTTTTATTTCATAAGTATTTTTTTTTTCAATTTTTTTCCTTTCTTGATGTTCTTTTTTTCTTTTCTTTTATGAGCCACAATTCCCCCAAACTTATGTTTCAGCCAATGTTCTATTTTTAATCTGTGATTAAGTAAGTGTTCGTGTTCTTAATACACATAAATTCTTAATCACTACTGACAATCAATCGATGTGCTTGATAGTTGAGAGAAAACTACAATCATGCAATGAGGTTACTATGTTTGAAACTAATCAGATCATGAAGCTCAATTTTATGCAAGATTTAGTGAAAATATCAAAATCATCAACCATGTATTTCATTACCATAAATTACTGCTCAATATTTATGTATTATGCATGCTTCTACTGACAAAAATTCCTACATGAATGCAATATATATATTTTTTTAAATAAAATGCATATGAACTAAATGAAGTAAATCTACTCTACATGCAACCTAATCTATATGCTTAAAACACAAAAATTTGAAAAATTTCCCCCTAACATATTTCAGGTAATGTCCTCATTACATGGCATAAGAAATATTGAAAAAAAATGAGGACTTCCCTGAGCGACGAGTTAAAACTCATCGGAATCGTCATCTTCGGGTGGGGGATAGGTAGGCAGAACTGGAGGAATGGGCAACTGAACTGGATCATTTGGAGAGAAACGCGAGAAGGCGTCAGCCAATGCTGTAAATGCCCCAACATTGTACATATGCATTGCAACTTTGCGTTGGGCAAGTCGCATACACCTTTGTTAACTGCGTCTCTGAAAAGTGGCTGGCGACTCTGGTTTGTCCTCTTCAGCCATTGGGTCATCCGTTTTGAAGTGGTGGTGAGGGTGGTGTCGATGTCGGTATCATGATGAACCCCTCTCCCAGCGGATGTGATCGTGCCCCTGCCCATAGTCTGTACGACTCTATCGTAGGATGGTCAATGATGGCCATAGGTTGTTAGATAGGCTCAGAGGCCTGCCATTGATTAGGAAACCATGTAGTAACACTCCTGTGGTTCCCCCTCTCAGCGATCATTCAATGGACTCTTGTATACACAGCCCGATGTCGACGTTCAGAATCTCGACCTCATTATTGGACCTGCCCTCATGAGTTACAATACCATAGAGTAGTCATGCCCGTTCTTTAGTGACATCATTTTGGTGACGCGTAGGCATGAATCGGGAACACATGAAGGCATACCAGGCTTTCCCGTATCGACTCAAAGCGGCATATGGAAAAGAAATTTTTTTGTCAGTGCCTACTCTGGTGACCCACTGAGTGCCTGGCTCGCAGAGCCGCTCCATGATCTCATCAAGATTTGGCTGATGATCCTCATAGCAGTCTTCTGTGCTGTCTCCACCCCAAAATAGTCATTGATCGCCGCCATGTCAAATGACACCGGCTTGCCCCGAACCATAACCACATGATCAACATGCTCTATTGTGTTTGCATAAAATTCCTTCACAATGTTGATCATCACCGGCTTAGGTTGCTCTACCAATTGAAACCATTCACGCTCCACAATCATCAGTGACATGTCGCCGTCGAGATTTGTATTCGATTTCAGCCCTTGTTCTAGTACAAAAGTCTTCTTATTTATGACCTTGGCGTAGCGTGTTGACGTTCCCTCGCTCACAAACCTAGTAGCATCAAAGCATGGCGGGGCGCTAGAAGATGAAGTTCGTGGCCTTTTGGATGCCATTATGATGCTTTTATGTCGAATTGCTCTCAATGAATTGTAAATAGCTTGTGGAACCCTGTTAAAGAAAATAATCAAACACGTGGTGGGCGACAACGTCTCTCCTCCAAACTTAGTACAATTTATATAACATAACTTTCCCAAATACAAAAAATGTAATGCACCTTGGGTCTTTAGTAACCAAGTATTTCCAATGCAATTGTTAAGTAATTCAATGAAAAATATGATCCCTTAGGCAAGAAAAATCCAATTTCAAAGAATACTTTTGTTACCTCTTGATTATTTCTTCAATTGGATGTGTGTTGATTCAAATACTTTTCAATCCCTTGCTTATAATCAATGATGATGATGTTTGGTTGTTGTAGAGGAAATTCGGGAGTGGGTGGTGGTGTTTGACAAATTTGATGTGGTTGGTATATGGGGCGAATTTGAGTGAGGATGTAGAGAGAGAGAGTAGAGGTAGAATCAAATTTGGGGAAAAGAGTTATGTACTTGGATTAGGTTTAAGGGATTTGTATAGGGGTAGGAGTAGCAAGAGTTGGCCTAGAATTGATTTAGGTTTAAAGAAAGTAGACTTATATTAGGATTTGGAAAGGAAAAGAGGCGGCACCATCTGTTTAAAATGCGAACCAGCTGACCGGCGCGCCCGGCGCCCGGTCTTCACTTCATGTCGCGCGGCACGCGCTACAAGGGTTTGAAACGACTGATTTTGCTAGAGGTCTAGCGCTCCCCACGCCTAGAGTGGCCCACCCCGCGCTAGATTAGAATTTTTTTTTGTCTTTAAACGCTGGTGGGGTATCGCGCCTCGCACCTGGTCCTTTTTTCTTTGGGCGAGGCCCGCGCCAGTCTTGTTGATTTGCTGATTTTGCTTTGCTTGACCAGTTTTTCGACCACCTTCTGCATTGAAAATTATTTGCCTTAGGAGTTGATTATAATAGGCATATGAGAATGAAATATATATATATATAAACTTAAATAATAAAACTACTAAGGTTAAAGAAATTGGGTTGCCTCCCAATTAGCTTCACTTGTTTAACGTCGTTAGCTCGACTGTACTCCAATCAATTATCCGGAGGCCAGATCCATCAGCATCACGACCTCAACCTCCTCAACTTGAGTGTTATCTAGAAATGGCTTTAGCCTATGCCCGTTCACTTTGAATATATTTCATGTCTTCGAATTCTGGATTTCGACTGCACCTTGAGGAAAAACATTAGTGATAACAATGGTCCCTCCCAGCGAGAGCGTAACTTTCATGTAAATAATTTCAATCGTGAATTGAAAAGAAGGACTTTCTGTCCCACAGTGTAATTTTTCCTTAAGATCTGTTTATCATGAAACACTTTTTTCTTAGTTTTGTATAACTTAAGAACTCTTGTATGCTTCGGTCCGCAACTCCTCGAGTTCTTATAACTGTAACTTCCTATTGATGCCAGCTTGATCAGTGTTCCTATTGCACTGTTTGATTGCCTAGAAAGATTTATGTTTGAGCTTTACAGGTAGGTGGCATGGTTTCCCGAACACTAGCCTATAAGGCGACATACCTATCAGAGTTTTATATGCCATCCTATATGCCTATAGTGCATCGTCTAATCTAAGACTCCAATCCTTTCGGTTCGGGTTGACTATTTTCTCCAAAATGGACTTGATCTCTCGGTTGGATACCTCTGCTTGGCCATTGCTCTGCGGATAGTAGGATGTAGATACCCTGTGAAGAACGTTGTACTTCTTCAACAAGGTTGCTAACATCCTATTACAAAAATGTGTTCCGCGATCATTGATAATGGCCCTTGGTGCTCCAAACCTGACAAATATTTTAGTCCTGACAAAATCTGCAACAACTTTAGAATCGTTAGTCCTTGTGGTTTTAGCTTCCACCCAATTTGAAACATAATCAACTGCCAAGAAGATGTAAATATTTCCAAAAGAAACAGGAAAAGGTCCCATGAAATCAATACCCTATACATCAAAGATTTCAACAATTAGAATAGGGTTTTGTGGCATTTGATTCCTATGGGATATATTACAAGTTCTTTGACAATTTCCACACGATTTACAAAATAAATAAGAGTCTTTAAAAATTGAGGGACAAAAGAAACTATTCTCTAGCACCTTGCGTGATGTTCTCTTAAGTCCAAAATGACGTCCACTGTTGTCCGATTTATGTAACGACAATTAACGCGCAAGTATACGCGGTCAACAGGTAATATAAGATAAGTGGAGTGTCGTACCCACGAGGACGAAGTCTTAAGTGCCAATCAAATACTAATGTAAGTTCTATACTATCTTATCTAAACAAGTGATTACAGATGGTATGTTAAACTATGTGATTACAACTAAAGGAGGTGAGAGAAGTAGTTGTACTAGGGAGTCAAGTTAGGATTACAATTCCCCTAATGCATCGCCTAATCTCCTAACTCTCCACATTACAAACGAATCAAGGAATGGTCAGCCGAGAATAGAACTACGCATACGCTTCTGTCGAAGACCAAATGCACATCCCTAGCTAGATGAATCACAATATGTCTATTGATGAAAATAACTAGACTAGGGTCATTAAGCTTAGTCTCAAGGCTACACAAGGCAAATAGAGATATGTCTATCTTATTAAGCAGTTTATGCACACATTCCCTTAGGAAAGGTCATAACAAGTGTTCTTGTATTTTAAAAGCTAGATATTAATGTCCATTTTCAATATCCATTAATATCAATACCAAAAACTCTGTCAAGAAATCAGTCAATAAGCAATAAATACAACAACCCATTCCCAAAATGATTCATTAATATAAATAGGAGAGAAAGTTAATTAGGCTAAACAATGCGTTACATTGCAATCCTAAAAAGGAATTAGTTCATAACCATGGTGCTAATACACATTTCTATAACATTCAACATTGCTCAGTAATACATAAATAACTGAGAGATTTGGAATAAGAAAACTCCTGTTGTGAGGTTTTCTGTCTCCAATTCTTCTCTTCTCCGCGTAACTCCTGAGCTGTGTAGGATGCAATAACTATTCTCCCTTAAAGCACAGCTTCTTTCTGTTCTAGAAACTAATTAATACTACTCTGTTATCACTTTCTGTAATAAATCTCCTCGCTGCAGTCTTTTTTCTCTATCTGGTTCCTCCTTTTCTGCCTTTTTCTTTAGGTCATTAAAAGCGGGTCACTGGCTAGGCACCGGAGGTGGCGCTGCGGCGCGGAGACTAAAGCTGTTGGGTGGCGCTGCGGCGCCACGTAGGCTTAAAAAACCAGCACTCACACTGCGACGCGAGCTCAGGAAGGACCAGGGCCGCTGCAGCGCCAGATGACGTCAGCTTGGACAAGGAGGCGGCGTTGCGGCGCGAGGAAAAGGCAAGGCTCTGGCGCTGCGGCGCCAGAGTGTAAAAAATAACAATTTTGCCCATATAAGCTGGAAATGACCTAAACAGCCCTGCATCATACAGGATAAGCATAATAACAACAAAATATATATAAAATCAAAACAAATAACAGAAAACAAGCAGCGTCTTAAGCTTCAGAGAATCTGATTCGCGATATAAATACCACTCATCAAATACCCCCAAACTTAAGTTTTTGCTTGCCCTCAAGCAAACTATCTAAAATCCACACCTACATTACTGGAAGACGCGAATGGAAACTACTACTATAGAATATTACCACGGCTTCTAAGCTCAATTATAGAGCCTCTCCGAGAATAGGACAAACACCGACATGAATGGGGGCTTAATATCAAATTTGCAAGTATGAGACTGTACTCGATCCATTCTATGTGTGTGTGTGTGGAGACCAACCATCCTAACTAATCATAGCTCAAATAAGTTCACATAGTCGATTGTTAATGCCAATATGCACACTTCGTAACTTAAACATTCAACAAGCATTAAGACTAAGATGCAAGTGCAGGAAAGGATCAAAAGGCTCTAGCATGAAGACAGTAAAATCTGACTCGGCCATTCCTTAATTACCTTAGGCTATTCAGAGCTACCCATTAATGAGATTTTGATCAGTGACTCCCAAGTCAGATGACTTTAGGGCACTAGGTGTGGAACACCCCTATGAATCTAATAACTCTAGCAGCAAAGGCCACGTAATCAACATAAGCCAAATTAGACTTTACAACATTCGAAGATTATTTGGCGTGTGTATTTTATGCTCCATCTCAACATCGGTCCTGCGTTTATGGGCAAGTGCGTTTCACGCTCCATCTCGACCCACCGCAAGACTTTCGATATTCAATCTTCTTTTCTTTTTAATTAATTTTTTTTATATGACAACATGCCAGAATCCAAGATCCAAAATTGTATAAGCGTCTAAGTCTTTTATTACCTTGTAAAAATGAAAGATTATAAGAGTGAACATACTCTCAAAGTAATAAACACGCGAACTAAAATCAAAAAATAACTAGTTAACACAGTTGGTCGGTGCTTGCTAAGAAGGACGGATCAATAACAGTCTCAACTTATCGATTGAACAACCCCTAACTCATACATGCTTGACACGACTCTAAGAGATAGACATAATTACTTGGCGCCTGTCATTAGCCACGATCAAAAATTAATAGCTATAACACCCTCACCCAGCATATATACAGTTACAGAACGGGGTAAAAGGGTTAATCAAAACATTTAGGCAAGAAGTAACAAAAGAAAAAGCACCCTGCCAAAATAAGGTAAAGCCATAACACATGGCATCAAGTAAACCAATTATCTGCGCAATCCCCAAAATATGGCTATAAACGCAACAACCAAAAATGACATGATAACTATCGCAATCGCAAAATACTATATACAAAATAAAACAAAAGTATTTATATATTATAAACCAAAACATTCATATATATATATATTTAATAAAACCAACGTACTAATGCATCTTAACATGCATCCCAAAATAAACCAAAAACAACACAAACATGAAACAACCACAAACATCCACAAACACTGCATAAATAAAACATAGTCTGGGGCTATACCGCCCAAAAGAAACATAACTTCAATTCATATATAATAATACTTAAAAAGGAATCTCCCCCAAGCTTGAAATCTGCCAATGTCCTCACTGGCCTTCAACCTCCGCAGCATCATCATCATCGTCATCATCATCGGCACCCGCTAGCTGCTCCTCGCGATCCTCCCTTCTGGCCGAAAATGGTGGTGGATAAGGCGCAAAAATTGGAGGTTCTGGAAATTGAAAGGGCATGGACTTTGCATCATCTCCGCCCTGGGCATAATAGATACTGGAAACTATATTCGCGAATTTCGTATGATAGTGATTGAATTGGCTCTGCCATTGAGCCACAGTATCAACCTTGCAGTGTAGAAAGTTAAGGCTGCTCAAAATCTCTGTTAGGGCCCCGGGTAGCATAGCCTCAGAAGATGGGGGCTCAGGCACTTGAGCAGAGGTACCGGCCTTAGAGGAGGGAGGCGGCAGAGGTCCCAGTAAATAGCCCTGACCCTTTGGGTGCGACGGAGGTCCCCCATCCCATACTCCATATCGGGCTATAACGTGATGATCAATGATAGCCATAGGCGGCTGAGTGATATCGTCTTTCTCCCATACCACACCCGCCCTTTTGCATAGACGTGTGATTAGAGACGGGTGAGGGAGTCCGGAATTGACGTTTCTCCTAATGGCCTTTTTAATTGAATCCTGGATAAGAACCCCCACATCTACCTTCAGCCCCATGACAATTGCATACAGCAGAACTGCCCTCTCTCTTGTTACATCACTTAGGTGGCGTGTTGGCATGATATTGGCACAAATGAAGGAGTACCACGCCTTACCATAACGACTTAAGGCTTGATGGGGGAAATAGGTCTTTTCACAGTGGAATTCGTTGGTTTTCCAAATGATACCAGGCTTGCAGAGCTTGGTTATTATCTCATCTGTACTGTAACTCCGCATCCCAGGCTCCAGGTAGTCCCTACCATCGTAGTTTGGAGTCTCATACATAGTATTGATGGTACGAGTGTCAAATTTGATCAACTTACCCCGAACCGGCACCGTTGAAGGACCATCAGCATTAGCATTTGCGTAGAATTCCTTTACCACCAAAATAACTGCAGAGTCGGGCGGCTTGGTGAAGTGAATCCATTTCATAGTCATAATCATGGAATTCATATCGCCGTCCGTCTTGTCATCTGGCCTTAGCCCTCTTTCAGGCACCAAACTACGCTTTGAAAAATTTTGAGCATAGCGCTTCCAGGATTCCTTACTTGGGAATTTTATAGCATCCCCAAGGGAAGGAGGGGTTCTGGATATCGGAGGACGACCTATACTAGTGCGAGGCCGCTTTGAACCCATTGTCAACAAAACTCCAAGGATACAAAGAAAAATTTTAATAATCGAAATCCCAAACTCTTGCTCTATGAAGAATTCCTTACCTCATACGGCTTATAAATAGGTAGGCGCCAGAAGGAGAGTAACTGCACGACGGTTGGATGGCCCCGAACGGTAAGAAACTGAAGGGTAACGGTTGATTTGCCGAACGACTCTTTGGAAGAAGGGGGATATCTCTAAGAAAAAGAGGGGAACTAAAGTGAACTACTGCAAACAGAACCCAAAAGCCTTGTTTACACTCAAAAACACGCTACTGGCTGTGACACCCCCGAATAAGGGTCCTTTGACCCTGGTCCGGTCGCCACGATATAATACTAACATCCACCTCTAACAACATACGATAACTAAAAATGCAGAATATAATAGACGTACGTCGTTCATTCAAAAGGTGTTACTAGTCCCAAGATTCGATAACCTTAATACATCAATACAAACATACCCTAGAATAAACATTAGGGTTCATATTACATTAACAGTAATTAAACTAGACATAAAGATAAAGTCTGCTCCTTGCAAACCATCCTAAATCTTTCCTTTACCCTTGTCCTTCCCTGAGGGCTCGGGCTTAACTGCAATATAAGTCATGATATAGCAAGAATGAGCAACAAGTTTGCTCAGCAAGTTTAGATACAATAATAAAGGATATATCATGATGAATGGAAAAATATCTGACAACGATTTCAACAAAATGAATATCTTAAAGATTCAACAATATGAATATTAAAACGATTCAATAATATGAATATCTGAACGGATCAGTACGAATAATAGAATGATTCAATAATATGAATATTTGTAAGGTTCAACAACCTGTATGATTCAACACTATGAACATCTGAACAATTTAACAATATGAATATTAAAAGCAAAGATAATAATTGCCTTTAGAATGACTGATAGTCGAGTAGACTCTGAACTATAACTTTCCAATGGGTTCAATAGCTAATTGACCCTTTTTAGAATTACTGGCTTCTGGCTATAAAAACTTAGTACCTCGAGGAGATCAGCCTCGGGCACAACGTGAATATGCAAAACACTTAAATCTGCTTACTCGTATCATATATATTAGATACCTGGGCACACTCCTACATATGAGGGGTGTTCTGTTCCGTCTAAGAATCCTTACCATCAATTGGTTTGGATAGCTTCAAAGAAAACTTCATACACTAGTCTGACCGAGCAAAGGTTCAGACTCTTACTGACATGGTTCAAGAAATTTAGAACCTTGAATAATGTACAGGTCCAAGACTGTACGAGCTCAAATGCACTAGGTGCGGACATCAATAATATCGATGTGGAATAATTGATAAGTAATTAAACCACTAAATAACATTCTTGGAAATAAAGTTCAAGCAATTAAGTAAACAACTTTTAATTCAACAATAACCTACTCAATATAATATGAGAAGGATAGAGAACTTGCACAAAGTGAAGTTTAGAATTTGCACAATATAGGAATTTGTGTAAGTTCGGGGAACTTGCACAATACTCAATGTGTGAAGTTCGGGGAACTTGCACAATACTCAGCGTGTGAAGTTCGGAGAACTTGCACAATACTAGATTTCCTTGCATAAAATAACTGCATAGGCTTAGACACTTACAACATCAAAGAGTGAAATTCGGGGAATTTCACCATAACAGATCCCTTGCATAAAGTAAATGCATAGGTTAGGACATTTGCTTACAACGTTCTTTGAGTAAAGTAAACACAAAGATAAGATACTTGCACAATTTACGAGTTTGTATAAGTTTAGAGAACTTTCATAAACAAGAAATGAAGTTCGAGAATTTGCAAAATAACCAAAGTGTGAAGTTCGGGGAACTTTCACAATACTCAAAATGTGAAGTTCGGGGAACTTTCACAATACTCAAAATGTGAAGCTCGGGGAACTTTCACAATACAATAATAACCTGCTCAAAACAATATGAGAAGGATAGGAACTTGTACAAATAAGGTGAAGTTTAGAATCTCGCTTACTCGAGTAATTAAATAAGGTAGTGCAAGGATTTAAAATACTTGCACAATAAAAGTAGGGTTCGGATACTAGCTTATAATATCCGTTGAATAAGGTAATACAGGGGTCTAGGATACTTGCTCAAATATAACTTGAGGAAGATAGGGAACTTGCACAAATAATAAGTGTAAGTCAGGGAACTTGCAAATAATATAATAACGGGTTCAAAAGAACTTGCACAATCAAAGAGTGAAGTTCGGAAACTTGCCTGTTTGCTCAGCTACAAATAAATTCTAGCTTTAATTAAACTGCGTTGGAACGACCTAACATTAACAAGTCGGTCTCTTCCAATTAGTATGTATAAACTAATATAAGTCTACACTTAACAAACATCTAATCATTATATAATTCTATCACACAAGATCACGTTCAATATCAAACATACCATTTATAGCATCATAATATGTTAACTGTTAAAATCCGACTTAAGCAAATTGTTCGGGTCTGAAAGTGTCCCGGCGTAACCCTAGCATGCAACTATTGCCATTACACTAATACACATACTTATCAAGTTGAAATTTTTCATTCGAGACTAGCATGCTCATCCTAATCTAATTTAATAATCATATGTATTCATGCCGGTAAACCTTAAGTTAAACAAGTTCATACTTCACAGGTTTACTACTCCGGTCATACTATCTCAAAACAAGGCTACACAATACCTAATATGTATGCTTGGGTATACTACACAAATATACTTTAAATAACATAGTTCATATTTGAGACTCATTTTCTATGAATACGTGCATATGTGAAATCCATGCTTTAACAAAAGGATGCTCATGTCAATATGTCTATAGGCATAATGACATCCTAATAAACATGCTTATATGCTCACAACATGTCTCACATGGTATATAACTTTCAAATCTTAAGTTCTCCTTCAAAAGTATACTAAGTCCACAAAGATCGTTTAAGTATAATCAAAGTGTTTTGTAACTATGACTCACTTGCATTAGAAACACATACCAAAGCCACATGAATGCTCTCATATCACAAGACAAAATTATTGGTCAAGTTTACTTTTCAAAGTTCTTAAGTTTCTTATTTTAAAATATCTTAACTTATGATCAAGTATGCTAGTATGTTCTACCACATTAGACTTAGTGTTCATGTCCATTTGGACCATACTAACATACTTGTCCAATTAGAACGCATACACAATATCTATATGTTAAAGTTCACCTTTGAAACTTAGATCTTTCGTTAGAAATGTTCAATAGTGGGGTTCACATGCTTATATTATATTATGAAACTCGTATACCTAGGTCAACGTGTCTCCCATACAATTCTAAGTCATGCTATCATGCTTGCAAGGTCAGAATACAATCATGGCAAGTATACATATCGAGTTTGTTTCCATATTCGAAGTTAGTTTATGAAACGCTAAGTTTATTCCAAACTATAATTACTTATGCAACTATTAGTGAAACATGCTTACATTGCCTCAATACATCCATATATATATATCACTCATGCTAGTATGCTTAATCCAAACTAGTACCACAAGTTAGCATGAACAGGTAGCAAAATAGAAAAATTTTCTGCAGACAGGCACTGGCGCAGCTGCGCCGCTGGCCAGTGCAATACTGGCGCAGCTGCGCAGGCTGGAGGCCAGGCCAGAAGCTGTGCAGTTTCGGTAGTGAGCTAGCCCAAATCAAAATTTTCCAACCAAAATCGTTCCAGACAAGTCCTAATATAATTCTAACATATATAAAAACTTATATACCCCCTAACAATCATGTTCCAATCAACTTAACAATCAATCCATGATCAATTGAAATCAAAATCTAGAAATCTCAGAAACAGAACATGGAAACGAAATTGTACCTCTGTGAGAAATGGACTAGCTGCAATAATACTCTCCCTCAACTCAGTTGAACTCTCATAATACAAGCTCAATTCTAAACTTAGAGAAAATCTCAGCAATGTAAATTATGAGGGAGGAGAGCTCTTATATAGGCAAATGTATATCCGGTTCTTGCTTTTGTTCACCAAATCAAAACAAAGGATAGCAAGATTACATAATGGTCAAGGATTGGTAGGTGAGTAGTTGGTGATTCCACTCATGAATCCCACTCCCCATCTCATGATTAGCTAGCTTGGTTGAGTTTGAGGAGAAAGAGATAGAGTAGCATAGCATGTGGGTGTTTACGTATGAAGAATGAAGAGAAGAGGGGCTCTCATATAACTCAGCAACTTGCATTCCATGTACCAATGTTACATACATATAGTACATATTTAAGCTACATGTATCCATTCCATATACATTTAAATGGGAGCTACAATGTTATTTCTAATGTACAAATAATGATATAATGCATCAAGTAAGGTATATACATATAATCCATGTACATTATTTTACTAACACCAAATATAATATAATTCTGTATTGCTCATTATTCAATACCATAACTGTTATTATAACTTACTGAAATCATTATCAATTAATAATGTTATTGATATAATATAAAGTAATATGGTATACATATTAATGTCTATCCATGTATGGTCACATGCTCTTATGTACATATTACACTTATCAATCTCACATAATATAATTAAGGTTACTATATAGTCTATATATAATATACATAGTCATATCAAAGGTCACCTTGTATAACATACCTTATAGATAACTATCATATAATAAAGGTTTAATATAACATATACTTTCATATAACAATTAATCAATTAACCAAGTAAATATTATATATTTATTAATCTCTTACTCATTAATTATTATTTATTCATAATAATAATTAATCATCACATTATCAATTAATTACTCAAATATAAATAATTAATCTCGATTAAATCTCTACACTATATTCAAGAAATTTGAATATATAATTTACTAACACTTTTATTAATATTCTGATATAAAAGTCTCAGGGTTAATCTACTAATTTAAATAACCACTAGTGATTCCCTTTAATAAAATTCTAGCATTTATTAGCATAGGTTAAATCACGTAAGCACATAACCACAAAAGGTTTAAATAAGTTTGAAAAATTAACTCTCAAAAATTTAAAATCACATGTAAAATTAATAAGGAGCCTAAAATTCCTGGTCATTACACTGGCACTGCGGCTCGGTACATGGCGCTGCGGCGCGACCTTAGATCTGCCTTGGGGCTGCAGCGTCATCCTAGGCACGGCGGCGCGACTTTTTGGCGCTGCGGCGCGAAGCTCAATTAAAAACCTCAACGCTGCAGCGCAACTCTCCAGTAGCTATCAGCTTTTATCAACGCTGCGGTGGGAAATTTTTTAAAGGGATTAGCACTGCGGCGTGATATGGAATTTTTGGATAATGAACACGGCTCTGCGGCGCGAAATTTAGTTAACTTGCTGGCGCTGCAGCGTCATCCTTCTGATTTCCTGCACAGGCAAACATCCATATCACTGAATCAACACAAACATTCTAACTATTAGCCATAGACTACTAATCATACTAACAATTATACTACATACTAACATACTAATTCAGCATCTACAATTACTCTAAGGAAAACCAAGTGCACTAATGATAACTAAAGAAAACAACACTGAATGAAAATAATAAGGATATTTTTGATACTGATATGGGGTTGCCTCCCCATCAAGCGCTTGATTTAGAGTCATCGGCTTGACTTTCACCCCGCCTTACACCGGGTCTCCCAAGGTGATGGAGGTGTTTTATCGATCAACCTTGCCGCCCCAATAGTGTTTCAAACGCTGTCCATTGACTTTGAAGGTTTTGTCTGAGTGAGGGTCTTCGACCTCAATAGCCCCATGGGGATACACCTTAGCAATTGTGAATGGCCCTGACCATTGGGACTTCAACTTCCCTGGGAATAATTTCAACCGGGAGTTAAAAAGAAGCACCTTCTGGCCCTGCTCGAAATTCCTTTCGACAATTTTCTTGTCATGCCACCGCTTTATCTTTTCCTTATACAACTTAGCATTTTCATACGCGTGCAGACGAAACTCGTCTGATTCATTGAGTTGTAATAGTCTTCGTTCACCCACTGCATCCAGATCGAAATTAAGCTTTTGGATAGCCCAATATGCGTTGTGCTCCAGCTCCACAGGAAGATGACAAGCCTTGCCATAAATAAGCCTATACGGAGACATTCCGATAGGCATTTTATAAGCGGTGCGGTATGCCCACAAGGCATCATCAAGCTTCTTTGACCAGTTCTTCCGATTAAGGTTAACAATCTTCTCCAAGATACACTTGACCTCTCGATTAGAGATCTCTACTTGGCCACTTGTCTGCGGATGATAACTTGTGGCTATTTTATGGGTCACCCCATACTTAGCAAGAAGGGCTTTGAAATATTTGTTGCAAAAATGTGACCCTTCATCACTGATTATTGCCCGAGGAGTGCCGAAGCGAGTGAAAATATTTTTCCTTAAGAAATTAAGCACCACCTTAGCATCATTAGAAGGCAAAGCGACTGCTTCTACCCATTTGGAAACATAATCAACTGCAACAAGAATATAGAGATTGTTGTAGGAAGGCGGGAATGGTCCCATGAAGTCAATACCCCATACATCAAACAACTCTACTTCAAGGATATTCTGCAGAGGTAATTCATGCCTTTTTGAGATGGTTCCTACCCTTTGGCATCTATCGTAGTGCGACACATATATGTGTGCATCTTTGAACAGGGTAGGCCAGTAAAACCCAGATTGGAGTACTTTAGCAGCAATTCTTTGGCCCCCAAAATGTCCTCCATAATTTGAGGAATGGCAATGATGGAGCACACCTTCGATTTCCTCCTCTGGCAAACATCTCCGCAGAATCTGATCTAAACACTGCTTGAATAAGAAGGGCTCGTCCCACAAGTATTATTTTGCATCATTTAGGAATTTCTTCCTCTGTTGATAGCTCAAGATGGGAGGAAGCACTTGACAAGCGACAAAATTAGCAAAGTCCGCATACCACGAGGCTTTGCTTTGGACGACAAACAGTTGTTCATCCGGGAAGAAATCATTGATGTCTTTGACTACATCTCCCGAATGAGGAGGGTTTTCCAACCTTGACAAGTGATCTGCTACCTGGTTTTCTGTCCCCTTTTTGTCACGGATCTCCAAATCGAACTCCTGGAGAAGAAGGACCCACCTTATCAGCCTAGGCTTTGCATCTTTCTTCTCTATCAGATATTTGATGGCTGAATGGTCTGTGTACACGGTCACTTTTGTTCCAATGAGATAGGAACGGAATTTGTCAAAAGCATAAACCACTGCCAGTAGTTCCTTCTTGGTTGTGGTGTAATTTAACTGAGCATCAGTTAATGTTTTGCTGACATAGTAGATCGTGTGGAACACTTTGTCCTTTCTCTGTCCCAACACTGCCCCAATTGCAAAATCGCTGGCGTCGCACATGAGCTCAAATGGGAAAGTCCAGTCAGGAGCTACTACAATAGGAGTCGAAATGAGTTTTTCCTTCAATAGATCAAATGCTCAGAGGCAGGCTTCATCAAACTGAAAAGGCATATCCTTTTCTAATAGTGAACATAGCGGTTTGGTTATCTTTGAGAAGTCCTTGATAAACCGCCTATAGAATCCTGCATGTCCAAGAAAACTCCTAACCCCTTTCACTGATGTAGGCGGTGGTAGACTATTGATGACAACAATTTTAGCCTTGTCTACCTCGATACCACCATCAGATACTCTGTGGCCCAGAATAATGCCCTCCTTGACCATGAAGTGGCACTTCTCCCAATTCAATACAAGATTAGTTTCAACACATCTTTGGAGAACGGCAATCAAATTCACCAGACAGTTATCAAATGAACTCCCGAATACAGAAAAATCATCCATGAAAACCTCGAGGGTCTTTTCGACCATGTCAGAGAAGATGGACATCATGCAACGTTGGAATGTTGCAGAAGCGTTACACAACCCAAAGGACGTTCTCTGAAAGGCAAAGGTCCCATACGGACATGTGAACGTTGT
This sequence comes from Panax stipuleanatus, assembly GCA_020205555.1. Taxonomy (NCBI): domain Eukaryota; kingdom Viridiplantae; phylum Streptophyta; class Magnoliopsida; order Apiales; family Araliaceae; genus Panax; species Panax stipuleanatus. The sequence continues at coordinate 83,880,825 of CM035118.1, forward strand.
TTTCTCCTGATCTTCGGGAGCAATAGAAATTTGATTATATCCAGAATAACCATCTAGCAGACAATAGAAATCATGCCCAGCAAGTCTATCGAGCATCTGATCAATAAATGGTAGAGGGAAGTGATCCTTACAGGTGGACTTGTTCAACTTTCTATAGTCCATACATACCCTCCATCCAGTCACCGTTCTGGTTGGAATCAGCTCGTTACTCTCATTGGCTACTACCGTCATGCAGCCTTTTTTTGGCACGCACTGAATGGGACTGACCCAAGGATTGTCCGAGATGGGGTAGATAATGCCCGCATCTAGTAGCTTAATGATTTCCTTCTGGACCACCTCTTTCATTATTGGGTTCAACCGCCTCTGATGTTCAATGGTCGGCTTGGATCCTTCCTCCAGTAGAATTTTGTGCATACAAAGGGATGGACTGATCCCTTTAATGTCTGAAATCGACCACCCCAGTGTCGTTTTATACTGTTTAAGCACTAGCAGTAGCTTCTCTTCCTAGCATTCATCTAACGATGCAGATATTATAACAGGCATAGTGGATGATTCCCCCAAGTATGCCTACCTCAGATGATTGGGCAAGGGCTTTAACTCGAGGACAGGAGGTTCTACAATTGAAGGTTGGGCCTTGGAAGTAGATGCTTCTGGATCATTCAGAGACTCAAACTGTCTTTGGAACTGTATAGATCTCTGGGGTGCATCCAGCCAGTTAGCACATTCAACATTGGTGGCCTCTTCCATAGTACTGGTACCTGTTAGTGTAGCTTCTAAAGGGTCTGTCATGCATATTTCTGAGAATACTTCCCTGACTATATCATCAATCACTTTAATCTGGAAATAGTCTTCAGGGGTGTTTGGATATTTCATTGCCCTAAACACATTGAAAGTTACTTCCTGATCCTGTACTCTCATAGTCAGCTCCCCTTTCTGCACATCTATAAGGGTTCTCCCCGTTGCTAAGAATGGTCTGCCCAGTATTATCGGGACCTCGCTGTCTTCCTCAAAGTCCAGGACAATAAAGTCTGCTGGGAAGATTAACTAGTCCACCTTGACAAGCACATCCTCTACTATCCCCTTCGGGTAAGTGAGAGATCTATCCGCCAATTGCAAGGTAACACTTGTGGGTTTGGCTTCATTTAGCCCAAGCTTCTTATATATTGACAGAGGCATCAAATTTATACTCGCCCCCAAATCACATAAGGCCTTGCCAATGAATTGGTCCCCGATAGTGCATGGAATCGTGAAACTTCCAGGATCTTTTAGTTTTGGCAGAAGCTTGTTCTGTAGAATGGCACTGCATTCCTCTATCAGAGCCACGATTTCATAATCTCCCATTTTCCTCTTCTTTGACAATATGTCTTTCATGAATTTGACATAGCTCGGCATTTGCTCCAACGCCTCTGCAAACGGGATGTTTATGTGAAGCTTCTTAAACACTTCTAAAAACTTAGAAAATTACTTATCAAGCTTTTATTTCTGCATGCGCTGGGGGAATGGCAACAGTGGGATATGAGGACTAGCTGTGTTCACTGTAGGGGTTGGTGATGAAGGGCTATCTTGAGCATGTACCTCACGCCCAGACTTATCATCACTCTGCTCCACAATAGGTTCCTCTATAGTCACTTTTTCTTGCACTATAGGACTCTCTCCACCATTTTCATTTATAGTTCTCCCACTCTGGAGTGTAACTGCTTTGCATTGTTCCTTCCCATCCCGTTTCGGGTTGACAACAGTGTCACTCGGCAATGTGCCTTGCGGATGACTGTTCAAAGCAGAGGCCAACTGTCCCATTTGGACTTCAAGGTTCCAGATGGAAACTTCTTGATTACCGCTCCTTGTCTCATTTTGGGCAATATATCGTGATAGGAGATCTTCCAAACTAGGTTTTCTTTCCTGTTGAGGTGGTGGATGGTGGAACTGATTATGAGAACTCTGTGGTTGTTGGTTGTACTGATTTTGAGCTTAAAAACCCGGAGGGTTTGAGAAATTAGGCCTGGTGGTCGAAGGTTGTGCTTGATTGCTATTTGTGTTGCCCCAAGAAAAGTTTGGATGATTCCTCGAGCCCGGATGATAATCAGCGGGGAGACTTGCATTTTGCTACCGCCCGTAGTTGGAAACAAATTGAACTGACCCGGGGCTTATGGCACACTGATCAGTTGGGTGGCTCCCTTGACACAATTCACACGACACTGCGACACTCTGAACATTATGCACATCTTGCACTCCCATGGTGTCGAGTCTTTTGTTAGCGCTGCAACCTGAGCCGCTAGTTGTGTGACTGGGTCAACCTCATATATCCCTGCTGCTCTTCTAGGGGCCTGCCTATCATTTGGCCATTGATAATTATTGACCGCCATTGTTTCCACCAATTTATACCCCGCTGTGTGATGCTTAGACATGAAAGCTCCTCCAGAAGCGGCATCTATACTAGAACTAGTAGATTCGGATAACCCATTATAGAATGTCTGGATGGGAAGCCATTCTGGCAGTCCATGGTGGGAGCATTTTCTCAGAAGATCCTTGAATCGCTCCCATGAGTCGTACAAAGACTCTGACTCAAATTGGATAAAAGAGGTAATTTCGAGCCTGAGCCTGGCGATTTTAGCGGGTGGGAAGAACTTCGCCACGAACTTTTGAGCCAAGTCTGCCCATGTGGTAATGTAGCCTAACAGAAGTGAATGTAGCCAGCTCTTGGCCTTGTCCTTCAAGGTGAATGGAAACAATAGGAGTCTGATGGCATTGTCAGACACTCCATTGCACTTAAATGTATCGCAGATCTCCAAGAAGTTCATCAAGTGATCATTGGGGTCATCATTTGGTGATCCCCCAAATTGAATATTGGATCACATTTGGATGGTGCCCGGCTTGATCTCAAAATTGTTTGCTTGGATTGCGGGCCTGAGAATGGTCGCTTACAAATCTGCGATGTGAGGCATAGCATGCTCCCTTAAAGATTTCTGAAGTTCCTCAGCCATTATAATAGGCGTATGTATGTCCCGAGCTTTTTCTCTCTGCAGGCGTCTGTACGTTCTATCAACCTCAGGATCGAGAGGTATTATATTCCGACCCCTTCGAGGTGGCATACGCCGTAGAGATCACCTGAAAAGAAAATTAAATATATAATATTAGTCTAAATTAAGATCGTATTAACTTAGTTTTAATATTGATAACAAATAGTACTAAGTCCCCGGCAACGGCGCCAAAAACTTGTTGTCCGATTTATGTAACGACAATTAACGCGCAAGTATACACGGTCCACAAGTAATATAAGATAAGTGACCTACGAGGACGAAGTCTTAAGTGCAAATCAAATACTAATGTAAGTTCTATACTATCTTATCTAAACAAGTGATTAGAGATGGTATGTTAAACTATATGATTACAACTAAAGGAGGTGAGAGAAGTAGTTATACTAGGGAGTCAAGTTAGGATTACAATTCCCCTAATGCATCGCCTAATCTCCTAACTCTCCACATTACAAACGAATTAAGGAATGGTCAGCCGAGAATAGAACTACGCATAAGCTTCTATCAAAGACCAAATGCACATCCCTAGCTAGATGAATCACAATATGTCTATTAATGAAAATAGCTAGACTAGGGTCATTAAGCTTAGTCTCAAGGCTACATAAGGCAAATAGAGATATGCCTATCCTATTAAGCAGTTTATGCACACATTCCCTTAGGCAAGGTTATAACAAGTGTTCTTGTATTTTAAAAGCTAGATATTAATGTCCATTTTTCAATATCCATTAATATCAATACCAAAAACTCTGTCAAGCAATCAGTCAATAAGCAAGAAATACAACAACCCATTCCCAAAATGATTCATTAATATAAATAGGAGAGAAAGTTAATTAGGCTAAACAATAGGTTAAATTGCACTCCTAAAAAGGAATTAGTTCATAACCATGGTGCTAATACACATTTCTATAACATTCAACATTGCTCAGTAATACACAAATAACTGAGAGATTTGGAATAAGAAAACTCCTGTTGTGAGGTTTTCAGTCTCTAATTCTTCTCTTCTCCGCATAACTCCTGAGCTGTGTAGGATGCAATAACTATTCTCCCTTAAAGCATAGCTTCTTTCTGTTCTAGAAACTAATTAATACTACTCTGTTATCACTTTCTATAATCAATCTCCTCGCCGCCGTCTTTTTTCTCTATCTGGTTCCTCCTTTTCTGCCTTGTTCTTTAGGTCATTAAAAGCGAGTCACTGGCTAGGCACCGGAGGTGGCGCTGCAGCGCGGAGACTAAAGCTGTTGGGTGGCGTTGCGGTGCCACTTAGGCTTAAAACACCAGCACTCACGCTGCGGCGCGAGCTCAGGAAGGACCAGAGCCGCTGAAGCGCTAGATGACGTCAACTTGGACAAGGAGGCGGCGCTGTGGCACGAGGAAAAGGCAAGGCTCTGGCGCTGCGGCGCCAGAGTGTAAAAAATGATAATTTTGCCCCTATAAGCTGGAAATAACCTAAACAGCCCTGCATCATACAGGATAAGCATAATAACAACAAAATATATATAAAAGCAAACAAATAACATAAAATAAGTAGCGTCTTAAGCTTTAGAGAATCTGATTCGCGATATAAATACCACTCATCATCCACAAGCATAGGAATGACAGAAAGTTAGAATAGGGTTGAATTCATTATCAGGTACACAACGTCTAACTATCTGATCAGCACAAAATTTCCACAAGTATGGGTCATCCCACACATAATGTTTTGCATCACTCCTAAGCTTTTCTTTCTGGGATTTAGAAAACTCACTCGGTATATACGCACTTACCAAATAATTCACAATGTCGGCATACCAGGGAGTTATATTTCCAATGGAAAGTAGATGCTCGTCTGGAAATATGTCTTGTAATGGTAGTGCTTCCTCATCTTTAAGAATTCTGCTCAAGTAATCCGCCACCAAGTTATCCGCACCCTTTTTATCCTTAATCTCCAAGTTAAATTCTTGCAACAGCAAGATCCACCTTATGATTCGAGGTTTGGATTCCTTCTTGGTTAATAAGTACCTGAGAGGAGCATGGTCAGAATAGACTATTACTTTAGTACCAAGTAAGTATGATCTAAATTTTTCTAAAGCAAATACAACAGATAAGAGTTCTTTTTCTATTGTTAAATAGTTTATCTGAGTCGCATTCAATGTTCTGGAAGCATAGTAGATGGCATAGACAGCTTTGTCAATCTTTTGGCCTAAGACGGCGTCGATAGCATAGTTGCTTGCATCACACATTATCTCGAACGGGAGCTTCCAATTTAGTGGTTGAATGATAGGGGCAGACGTTAATAACTTCTTCAAGGTATCAAAAGCCACCTTGTATTCATCATTAAACTGGAATTCCTCATCTTTCTGAAGTAGCTTGCATAAGGGCAATGCTATCTTGGCGAAGTCTTTGATAAACCTGCGACAAAATCCTGCATATCCAAGAAAAGAACGTATCTCCCGTACACTAACGGGGTAAGGCAATGCAGATATAATATCAATTTTAGCTTTATCAACTTCTATACCATTAACTGACACTACATGACCAAGTACAATTCCTTGTTCTACCATAAAGTGACATTTTTTCCAATTTAACACAAGGTTTGTTTCTAATCATCTATCCAATACACGTGTCAGATTATCTAGACAGGCATCTAGCGAATCACCATGAACTATGAAATCATCCATAAAGACTTCAATGCATTCTTCTTAAAGATATGAAAAGATACTCACCATGCATCGTTGAAAAGCACCTGGGGCATTGAAAAGTCCAAAGGACATTCTCCGATAAGCAAAGGTTCCAAAGGGACATGTGAATATGGTCTTTTCCTGGTCTTCCGGTGCAATCGCAATCTGGTTATAACCTGAAAAATCATCTAGAAAACAATAATAAGAATGCCCAGCTAATCGTTCAAACATTTGATCAATAAAAGGAAAGGGAAAGTGATCTTTTCTAGTTACAGCATTTAATCTCCTATAGTAAATACACACTCTCCACCCTGTTTTCATCCGTGTGGGAACTAACTCATTATTGTCATTCTTTACAACCGTGATACCAAAATTTCTTAGGAACTACCAGCACCGGACTAGCCCATTGACTGTCAGAGATGGGGTACATGATTCCTACATTAAGTAATTTAATTGCCTCTTTCTTCACTACCTCCATCATTGGTGGGTTCAACCGTCTTTGTACATCTCTTGTTGGTTTAGCTCCTTCCTCTAAAAAAATTTGATGCATGCACATCGCGGGACTAATACCCTTGATGCCTGCTATAGTCCTACCAAACACTGTGATTTGGTCCCTAAGGACTCTCAATAATTTTTCTTCCTGCACTTTGGTTAGATTACTAGCAATTATCATAGGTAAAGTTTCATTAGTCCCTAAATATGCATATTTCAAGTGTGCCGGTAATTGTTTTAATTCAAGCGTTGGAGCTTGCTCAACAGATGGTAATAATTTTTGGTGAGACACATGTAATTAAATTAACTGAACTACATGCTTATCTATGAGTTTAGGCAATGACTGTAGTACAGCCACAGTTTCCTTCAATTCCTGACTATGCTCAAGTTTATACTTCCTCTCCATGTCCAAACTGCTGGAAATAGCAACCTCCAAACTGTCTATCTGAATTTGTTCAAAAGTTTCCTGCACTAAAGAGTCACACACATCAATTGCAAAAACCTAACAAAAATCTCTAGGGTACCTCATGGCATCATAGATGTTGAATTGGATCTTCTCGCCATCAAACTCCATTGTCAAGGTCTTATTGTGAACATCAATTATAGTCCTTGCTGTCTTTAGGAAAGATCTTCCTAGCAAGATGTGTGATGGGTTCGGGGATGTATCATCTTCCATATCCACTATGTAAAAATCTGCAGGAAAGATAAGTTTGTTCACCTGCACCAAGACATCTTCAACTACCCCTCGGGGGTAGGTGTTAGTACGATCAGCCAATTGAATAATTACACCAGTATTTTTCAAAGTTCCAAGATTCAGAGACTTATAAATAGATTATGGTATCACATTAATTGCAGAACCTAAGTCTAGCATGGCCTTCTCAAATCTAGTGTTTCCTATCTTACATGGGATCGTGAACATGCCTGGATCTTTACATTTAGGTGGCATTTTTCTTTGAAGAACTGCTGATACATTCTCCCCAACTGTGACTTTCTCATCATTTTCTAATTTTCGTTTGTTAGTGCATAATTCTTTTAAAAATTTTGCATACCGTGGAACTTGTTTAATTGCATTAAGCAATGGAATATTCACTTCTACTTTCCTAAAAGTTTCTAGAATTTCTTTTTCCTGTTCATCTTTCTTTGATTTTCTAGAATTTCTATGAGGAAAGGGAAGTGGAATATCTTTAAGCTGACAAGGATGGTTAGGATTTACCTTGGATTTTTTCGGTTCCTCCCTAACTTGCTCTTTCTCATACTCAACTATGGTTGTTGGTGTATCCATCTGTTTTCCACTCCGCAAGGTGATGGCACTGGCATTCTCCTTTGGGTTCACAACAGTTTGCGATGGAAGTTTCCCTGAACCTTGAGAGTCCAACTGACCGACAGTAGTGGATAATTGGCTCATTTGACTCTCCAAACTGTGGATGGAAGACTTCGTCTCTTGTTGCAACTGTTGTGTCTGTTGCATGAACGCCTTGAACATGTCCTCTAAGGATGTTACAAAATTAGCCAGTGCTGCTGGTCTGGGTTGGTACTATGACTGATTTGGCTGAAACGGTTGTTTAGTCTGGTAAAACCCTTGTGCCTGTGGCCTAGCACCCCCATAACTCAAGTTCGGATGATCCCTCCATCCTGGATTATATGTGTTGGAGAAAGGGTCATATTTCCTCTGCGGCTATGCTTGGTAATTCCCCACTGCATTAGCTTGCTGTGTATTATCTTCCTCTTGTAATGTCGAGCATGCATCTGTAGGGTGCCCCGCCATTAAACAGATTTGGCAACCTTGTGCAACTGGCGCGTTACCTGTAGCTAATTTTTTCACCAAAGCAGTTAAGTAAGAAATTTGTTGCTCTACATTAGTCGTGCTTACCTCACTTACCCTTTGCGCTGGATGATCATTCTGTGTTCCATATTGTTGTGCATTAGCGGCCATGTTTGCAATCAGATTCCTTGCAGCCTCCGATGTTTTGTCCACTAATGCTCCTCCACTAGCAGCGTTGATCATACTCCTATCCATGGGTATGAGTCCTTCATAAATGTAGATGATGAGGTGTTGATCGTCGATCTGATGGGGTGGACAGCAGGAGCAAAGCTTCTTGAATCTCTCCCAGTATTCATACAACGTTTCACCGCTGAATTGTCGGACTCCGCAAATTTCTTTCCTTATGTTGGCTACTCTTGAAGCAGGGAAGAATTTCTCCAAAAACAGCCTCTTCATGTCGTTCCATGATTATATTGATCCCGAGGGGAGATTATACAACCAATCTTTTACTAAGTCTCCTAGTGAGAATGGGAAAGCTCTTAGATTTATCTGCTCCTCCATAATATTATGTGGCTTCATGGTCGAGCACACAACATGAAACTCCTTCAAATGCTTGTAAGGATCGTCACCTGTAAGACCACGAAAAGTAGGCAAAAGGTGAATTAGTCCAGATTTTAATTCAAAAGCAGTATTTAAAGCAGGATATTCAATACAAAGGGGTTGTTGAGTAAGATTAGGAGTTGACAACTTCTTCAAAGTCCTGTTATTTGGCACCACCATATTCTCGTCTGACTCGCTTGAAGAATGGTCTGAAAGTAGTGTGAGTACGATGTTAAGGCCTGGTGATGAAGCTTCGTCGGAATCTGCAAGTGAACCTTGGGTTTTTCGAGCTTTCGTCCTAAGCCTTCGCGCGGTTCTCTCTATTTCTGGATCAAAGTTCAAGTCAAAAGAGTAAGAGGATCGAGGCATAAAAATAAAAATAAAAAATAATAACAATTGAACTAATAAAAACAAATAACACTCCCCGGCAACGACGTCAAAATTTGGTAGCTGTCGTCTAGCACTACAAAATTTATCTTACTCTTTATTCAACTAACTCAAGAATTAGTATAGTAATAAGCAAGGATCGATTTCACAGAGAGTGAATTGTCTTATATCTATCCAAGTATTTCCAATGAATTGGGGGTTTTAGTTTTGAAAAATATAATTAACTAAAGTGATTTAAGAAAATATCAATAAGTAAAAAGCTTCAATTCTTCAGTTCAGTATCCCCTTTTCTCAATTATGAATTAATCAAGTAATTATAATATTTACCCTTTCAATGAGATTAATAACCCTAGATAACCGCAATCGCAAATTACCCGAAATTCTCCTTAAGTGTAAATCTAATGTGACAATCCAAAATTTCAAAAATTATTAAAATAAGAATTTAATTAAATAAAATTCTAATTATGCGATACTTGATTTTGTAAGTGGAATTGTGTTGTGCAGCGTGATGATTTGTATAATAATAAATATATTATTATATTTATTAAAGAGTTAAGTAAAGGATATAAAATATTGTTTGCAAGGAAAAGAGTATATCGAAATAATTTACGAAATTAAATTATTTTAATATAGTAAATTTTTATCCATTAAATAAAATATTTTTATTTAATGTATAGTTTCGTTTGGTACGGAAAAGATTTTTAATATAATATTTAATGTGTAAGTCCATTTTATTGGAGCAAATAAGTAGTTATTAAAATGTAATATGTATGGAAATAAAGAATGTAGTGCATGTATTATATTTTTGAGTGGAAGGAATGCACTATGCAGGATAAAAGTGGGTATACCGTAATTAAGACTTAAGTCTTATAAATAATTATGTAATGTATATATATTGATTCATGAATGCTGAATAAGTAAAAAGAAATTAGGCATAGCTGAGTCATTATATTTCAAGAAGGAGGTGACGTGGGGTTAAGCTAGCAACACCCCACTAAGCATGTATATGAGGAATAAGAGATAACTAAGGAAATAACATAACTCTCCTGCTTTCTCATCCTATCTTTCGTTCCAAAAAGAGAACCCAATTCCTTCTACTCTCAAGCTACAAAGATAAGAGTTCGTTATTCCTTGTGAAAAATCTCACCAAACTAGAAGCAATTAGTTAAAGGTGGGGTTATAAACTGGAATTGGTTCAAGGTGTGGAGCGAATTTTTGCAAGAAATATTACGGATCAGTCAAATAAATCAAGAAGTAAGCCATTCACCTTTCAATTAAAGGTTTAAAGTATTTTTATTCCAGAAATTAGTTTTGTTTCTAGCTTTTAGTTAATTAATGTTTGCTATTGTCATGTCTGATTGTGGGTGTAATACTCGAGAATTTCTGAATATTATTAAATGAATATATAAATGGAAATGAATATTTATTCGAATATAAATGTTTATGTGGTGTGAGATGAGCTCATTCAAATGAATTCAAATCGAAGTTTTAATAGTTAAGAAGAATGTAGAGTCTATGATAAGCTCGTTGAATGCCTTGTGTGGCACGGGAAAAGAAACATTGATGAGTTAATTAATGAAGGAATTATTATGAGAACAATTAAGCTATATTAATTGTTAATTAATTGTTATTATGAGAAATAGAATATTAGTGGTTACAACTATAGAGTGCAATGTGACGCATCAATATGACTATGTTATATATACAAATTATATAGTAAGATTTATTAAGTTGTGAAAGCTACATGATTAATGACTATGTGGCAATGTGTGTGTGAGTGAAAATTAAATTAGTACCTCATGATTATGCAGTAAAACAATAGTTGATTAAATGAATAGTTCAATATTTGATATAATTGAATAATAGAATTGGGATGATATAATTACAGTTGGTGTTAACAAAATGTACATGGAGTATATATGTGCAAATTAAATCTACTACGTGGAAGTATTATTTAATTATTGGAATTACATTGTAACTCTAATTGTAATCTAAAAATATAGTATGTGTATATATGATAGCCTATGTATATAATACGTATGTGTATGAATTAAGCGTTGACATTAGTTTACTAGCAATGTTGAGTTGTATGGGTTGTTCCAAAATAAAAGACCCATTTCCTCCTCACGTGTGCACTCATTAAGCCTAAGCCTACTGCCTCTTCTCTCAAAATCAGCATTCTAGCCATCATGATCATGAGGGAAGTGGGCAGAATAGTGGAGATCACCAACTAATTACCAACCCTCCATTATCCTTCATACAATCCTTGATACCCATTAGTTTAATTTGGAGTGCAAAAGCTTTGTCTGTATAATAATTCTTCTATAAATATAGTCCCTCCTCTTCACAAATCAAATGCTAGGATTTTTTCTAAGTATAGAAGTGAGAGCAAATTATATATCAGTAATAGCATTCTAAGAATTGGAGAGAGTTCAGCTTAGCAAAGCTCAAATCGTATAACAGAGGTATAATTTCCTTTCCATATTCTTCGTTCTTATTTTCTGTCAAATTCCAACTCTTGATTATGGTTGCAATTCATGCTAAATTGGATTAAAACACGTTTCTTAGTTGTTATACAAACTTACAAGTATGTTTAAACTACAATGTGGCTGATTAGAACCGAGATTGTTGAGAAATTTAGAATTTGGCCTAGGTTCTACCGAAGCAGAGGCATTTCAGTTCGGACCAGGTAACGGTGCAGCTGCGCCCTGTTTATACTGGGGTGCAGCGCAGCTGCGCCAATCCCTGGCTTCAGTTTTATGTTTTTGTTAGTTATACTTCATACTAATATGTTGAGATCACTTATGCAAGCGTGGGGACATGACTAACGTGTATATATATGGGTACCTTGATATAGCATGAATATGATTTACAATGTTTGTATGCATGACTACCGAAGAGAACTTAGGCTCTGTCGAAGAGAACTTAGGCTCTGCCGAAGAGAACTTAGACTTTTCCTCGGGGACCTGTTATGATGTTCCTTCGGGTCCTTGCCTCTTAGTTAGCAAACCAAACTCAATAAATTTTGTGAACTTTGATTAATTAGATACTGTATGTCTCTAGAGGTGACCAACTTGTGCACACGTCTAGTAGACATGTAGTACAGATAGCTATGGAGTTTGAGGAGAAGTTATATGGGAGTCGGGACAGAAGAAGCGGTCTTAATCCCCAAGGACTGAAGCTGTTCTGAAGAGTCGACTTCGGACGATGTCTTCGACTTCGGAGTTGGCGTTTTTTACTTCTGATGATGTCTTCGGATTCGGAGATAGCATCGTGACCTTGGAAAAAGCTGGTATGAGCAAAAGTGCTCTGTATCCATATTGCGTTCGGACTATGAACTTTGACCATAGACCCATAAGACATATGAAGCTTATTAACCTCGTCATGTGTAGTGACAATTTTACCAAGACAGCCCCGACTGTCTGTCGACCTAGTGGCTTAAACTTGCTATCCATGACCTTGTTAAGTAAAGCCTGGCTGTATTTTGAAAAGTGTAAATGAAACCAAGTCTCAGAGGCCGTAGAGTGACAGTCCAAGATTGGTCTCTATATCAGACCTTAGACTTCTAAGACCTGTTGCGAAACATTTTTCTTTAGACCCATTAAACCAGAAACCTAGTGTTCCAGACCAAACCATGTTGTTAAGTTTGCTCAGATAAAATGAGTATGACCTTAGCTCTGTCAGTCAAAGACTTCTTTTGAAAAATGGAATTTAAATGCATGTCTTAGTCTCAGTATCGTAGAGTGAATTCTACTATCGTAGAGTGGTTTCACTCCAATCGTAGAGCTCACTCGTCAGTCGTAGAATGAAACCATAGAGCTCACTCACCAATCGTAGAGTGGACTCGACCATCGTAGAGTCGAAGATGACGAGTAACTTCGACAATCGTAGATTCAAAGCTATCGAGTGACTTCGAAGATCATAGAGTCGAAGCTGTCGAGTGACTTCGACCATCGTAGAGTCGAAGATGTCGAGTGACTTCGGCGATCGTAGAGTCTTACTAATAAATCGTAGAGTGTCTACAGAATTACCAAGCTGATATGCCATGTCGGTCGTAAAGACCTTAATTGATATACCGTGTGATAAATGAATGGTCAAATAGTATTGGTAGACAATGGGAGTTATGCAGTAGGACAATTAAATCATTTTATGATACTTGACAAAGGATAATTGGTAGAATGGCTTATGATTAATGTAGGTCATCCAAAGAACTGAATCGTAGAGTAATTGTAGCAGCAGCTCAGACAAGTTTCCTTGAAACCGTTCTTGTATTATTAATTACAAGTATCCTAAACCCTTGCATTACTTTATTCAACGGATATTGTAAGCATGTACTCGAACTTTATTCTTATTGAACATTTATTGAACTTGTGCTATTATTGTCGTACAGTAAGCTATTGGAATTGAAATTCATGTTTTATTACATAAATACTTTGTGGTTAAAGATAAAATCGAGTTATATTCTTCGAACTTTAATCTTGTGTTTTGAACTTATGATTGTTCTTATATACATTGAAAGAGCGGTTTATGCCATTCGATTCGGCTAGACTTATATTATGAATTTGAAAAGCGATCCAAACCAATTGATTAATGCGGAGTCTTATATTGACTGAGATGAACAACCCTGTTGAAGGGGAAGCTATATTTGTCAGGAGACCGACGTGCACACTTGAGTACGATTAAATATTATGCATAATGTAGGGTACTTTAGGCTGATCACCTGTTGTACTTGTTTTTGTTGAATTATCAGTATATCACTGTTAATTCTAGTAAGAGTTCATAGTCCTTAATGACTGCTCAGTATTCAATTATCTTAAAATATTGAATTGATTTTTTATTGAATCTTATTGATATTCTGCTGTCCTTAGCGACTGTTATTAAGAACTGTAGATATTTCTTCCTATCCTTGAACTTTCATATCTTGCTATACCCTTTTGGATTCAAGGACTATGTTACTCACCCTTGTTGTTATATTACTTTCTGAGTAAACTTGTTGCTCATTCTTGCTTTTCCTAAAACATTTTAGTTAAGGCAGAGCAGTGTGGACCCTTGGGCACCGACAAGGGCAAGGGCAAGGCTACTGAATAGCTTAATATTAAGTAGCATCTTATGATTGTAATAAAAACTTATGTTGTTATGTATTAGTTAGGTTTATATATGCTTAAGGTATATTTAAGATATGTAACCGATGATTAAGTTACGAGACCTTGGGACGTGAATAAATTATATTAATTAAATGTAATCTATTTGGTAGTAGTATTTCGTGTTATTCCGCTGTGTGTGATGCGACATTTAGTCGTATTACTATTATCATGGTGCTAGATTGTTATACGTGACGAACCGAATTCGAGAGACTCTGTGGCGATCCGAATTTGGGGGCATCACAGGTTGGTATCAGAGCTGTAGTTATAAGCCTTTGGAGCGAGAGTCCTTAGATTATAACTTAGAAGAACTTAGGATGTTAGAAGGAGATAAAACTCATGTAGAGTTTTCCTTGAGAGACTTAGTGTGTTAGAAAATATAACTTCATTCTATACAATGAAATTATGTTTTATTTAACATTCTAATGGAGTTGCTGTTTGTTTGGTTTGTGATTGTAGGATGGCAGACACAGGAGTACCTAGTAGAGTGGCAGAGGAGAAGCCCAGAGATATATATGTGGTATATGAGGCATCTCTAGAGGCTGTGCCTGTGCAGGCTGTTGTACCATCTGAGTATGACGACTGAGGACGAGATCGAGGTGGAGTTTGATCCAGAGGAGGAGCCTATGGAGGTCGATCCTGTTGAGGATGAGCTTATGGAGAGTGAGCCCATAGAGGACTCATATGAGCCTAACTTGGAGGAGCATATGCTAGGAGAGTACGAGGAATGTATTTTGGAGTTGGACTGCAGAGTCCAAGAACTGGAGGCTGAGGCCTAGGAGAGAAAGTCCAAGATCTAGAAGCTGAGGGATGAGGACCATCAGAGGAAGCTAGAGATGCAAGAGTTAGAGGTGGAGATTTCATACCGCAATGAGGCAGGAATCCGGATGGGGACCTTATTCCACAGGTCAGCGGCTAGGAACGTGGATCTGGTAGGAAAGCTGGAAGAGGTAGAACAGAGAGAGCTGAGTGAGAAGACCGAGAAGGAAGCACTCCGTACTCAGCTAGAATTAGAGGTTATGGATAGGATCCACTTCAAGGATAAGTGGGAAGCCGCAAATGAGAAGGCCGACGACCTAGAGGATGAGGTCAGGTGCAAGAAAAGGAAGATGAACAAGATGGGGTATGTGTTCTGTTCAGCTTTCAAGAGGGTAATCGATGGTGTATACCACTACCCAGCGGAGCAGGGACAGACCCTACATACTTTGAGCCGAGAGTTGATGGCATACATAGCGTAAATCGAGTATAAGAGCGCTATGGAGTGTGGGATGATGGGATGAGAGCCCTTAGTGTATCTAATAATAGTATTAGTAGTTCTTTGTATGTGATGATTATATTGTGATGTAATCCCACTCTTTTGTGTAAGATATGGGGATAGTGATGTAAACCCCGAGTAAGCTTATGTTAAAGGGGTAGTAGGTTGGTATATTCCCCGTCTTTTGTGATATTAGGGGATATGTGATAGCATTTATAGAAATATGCTAGGGATAATCATGTAATGAAATGATTTGGCATATGAATATAAATGAAGCTGATTTCAGAAACGTGTTATAATTTTATTCTTTTTAGTATTTAAAGAAATACTTAAGTAATAGTATTGAGTATTAATAAAATGAAAAATATGCAGAAAATGCCGCCCAGACGTAGATTAACTACACCTGAGGAATCAGTTAATAATGAGAGGGAACAAATAGACCCGATCTAGAAGCTAGTTGATCTGTTAGGAGAAGCTCTTAGGGGAAGGAACAACGAACCCGTTCGCCCCAACCTTCAAGCTGTTCCAGTGACAAGTTTTAAGGACTTTAGGAGTGTAGGACCCCCAGAGTTCGAGGGTACTACCGATCCAATAATCGCGCAAACCTGGATAAAATAAATAGAAAAGGCCTTTACCATCGCTCGCGTGGGTGAAGACCAGAAGATAGTATTTGGTGCGTTTATGATGAGAGGCGAAGCAAACTACTAGTGGAAGGCTAATCAGCAGAGAGATGGAGAAGGGACGATAACATGGAATAGGTTTAAGACGTTGTTCTTTGAGAATTATTTCCCAAAGAGCATGAAGAACCAAATGGAGGTAAAGTTTTTGGAACTTAAGCAAGGTGATATGACAATGGCGCAGTACGCGGCTAAGTTCAATGAACTAGCGCGATTTGCAGAACACCAAGTTGGAGATGAGGAAAGGAAGGCGAGGCGTTTTAAGTAAGGACTAATGTGACAACCCAAAAATTTATAAGATTTTAAATGATTAAATAAAGGTTAAAAGAATAAAACCTAGATGGAAATTTGAGGATTTCGTTAAAAAATTTAAAGAACCTATATGGTTTGACTTGAATTCTTAAAATGTGTATATGTATATATATATATATATATATATATATATATATATATATATATATTATGATGTGCTATAAATACTTTAGCAAGAGGAATGATAAGGATAAATATAGTATGAGATTTGTGGGATATGTCTCAACGTATTAAATTATTAGGTATGAGTATATTATTTGATTGCTCATATTTGTTTATTATATAATAAGTAAATAAAAAGAAACTAATATAACCTAATATATATATTAGGTATGAGATTTAAATAACCTAAGGGTTATAATAAAAAATGATATTAGTATTTAAAATATTAACTAAACTTAAGAGATTAATTTTATTATCTCAAGTTATTAATTTTATTAAAGCAAGTCTAATTGAGTTAAGCAATTAAAGGTATATGAGTAAGGAATTGATTTATAAATGTGGTGAATAGAAATCCTAATTAAATGATTAGGATATGATAAAATTAGAGAGGATGGAACTAAGTTAATTGTATGGCTCAAGGAATTATTTGAGTAGCCTAATTATTTAATTAAGCATTGGACTTGTAGCTAATTAGATTTAATAACAATTAAGTTATTAAGTGAGCCCAATATATCACGTATGAGAGATGTACTAAGATGGCCCCATTTAATTTTTGGTGGAATTCCAAATTTATTTTAGTTAGTAAGTAAATTAGGAATTTAAAGGAAGGCCCAAATGAATTAATGAAAGCCCAAGCTTTTGGCCCAAGTGGGAGGGGATATGATGGACATTAAGGAAGTTATATAAGGCATAAATGAGAAACAAATTGGAATTAAAAGGAGGCACATGGCCGATTTTTACAAGGATGAGAAAAGGAGATGCTTGTAATGATAGTTTTTACCAACTCCCACCAACTCCTTCTTAGGTGTCATTTGCTTATTCAACCAACAACTTTATGCAAGTGTGCAAGCAACCTCTTAATTAGTATGAGCGAGAAAGGGTAAGAGAAGTGGGAAGATCAAGATAGATATACTAAATATATCTACTCAAATTTACTAACACCAAATTCATTCTCTTTTATTTCATTTATTTTCTCTTTCCTCATAACTTAGCAAAATAAAAGCTAAACCAAGAGAGAGAGAGAGAGGAGAGGGACGGTGGGGAGAGGAAGAGAAAAGAAAGGGGATTTGATCTTCAAATTACCCAAGATTAACATTTAGTTTGGAAGAACAATGAAGGCTAGCAAGAAATCGAATATATAAACAACTTTTATCAAAGTTATTTTTAAATATTTTTAATCAAAACTTGGATCTAAGATTTCAAAACTCCAAAACCTTCGATCTATATATTTATAAGTGTTATATGTTTAGATCTATCACTTTTTATGATCAAAAGTTAGATCAAAAACAAGAAAAAGAAAATTATGTTTTAAAGGGTAGAAAACCTTGATTTTCTTAGTATAAATTATGTTTTGCTTGGATGTGGTGTATGTTTGGTGTAATAGATCATGAATCATGGTAGATCCATGATCTTAAGGTGTATTATTATGTATTATAATGGTTTATGATGGCTAATGTTTGATTGATCAAGAGATATTAAAAGATTTCTTAGAAAATTTAAAGATTTGAAAATCAAATTTTTGGGAAAACGAAACGTGAAATTCAAACAACTATATCTCCTTGTGTATTTTGAATTTTTGAGTGTGGTTAATTTTTAAACTTAGATCTATAATTCTTCTAACTTTTTCAAGTGGAATCACTGAAAAATTCTATGTAGATTTCCGTGTGGATTGTTTTGAATAAAGGACGTAAAATCTGAAAATGAATAAAAGCAATCTGTCAGGAAATTGTAAGGGCAGTTTCAGTCCCCTTAATTAATGTAATAAATTTCAATCTTTTGGGACAATAAAATATATTTTATAAAGTAGCTTGTGTCCAAAAATGAGCTCATTCCGACTTAAATTGAGCAAGTTATGACTATTTCAATATTTATATTTTTTTCGACTAAAATCGCTATAACCGAAGTTGTATAACTCTGATGTCCACGAAATTTAAACTGGAGGCTCACGTTAATACGTGTAAGATCCCACCAAGAGTTGGAAATTTCTGGAGTGAAGCACGATGTAGCAAATTTCTTAAGGAATTAACTAAAAATGGATTTTTGAAAAATACTAAAAGAAATTGAAAAATTCCTGAAAATTTATTTTTGTGTATGAAATACATGTATTTATGTATGGACAAAAGATAAAAAAATAAAAAATAAGATGATTTGGTTAAAAAAGGAGAATCCAACTTGCTGGATTGGCCATCAGGTTGCTGGATTGCAATCTAGTTTGTTGGATTGGGCATCAAGTTGCTGGATGAGATGTTTGGATAATCCAGGATGCTGGATTGGTCTGTTTAGACTATCCAGTTTACTGGATTGGATGTTAGTTGAATCCAGACTTGCTGGATTGGAGGTAAGTTGAATCCAGGTTTGCTGGATTGGATGTCAATTGAATCCAGTTTGCTGAATTGGAAAATAGTTTACTAAATTGAAATTCAGTTTGAATCCAGGCTTGCTGGATTGGAGCTCAGTTGTATCCAGTCTGCTGGATTGGGAATAGTTAGTAAATTGAAGTTCAATCTGAATCCAGGTTGCTGGATTAGGTATTCGGCTTACTAGATTATAATGAAAGACTTATAAAATGAAAGACTAAGTGTTAATTCACAAGTTATATGATACAGTAGTGTTAAGTCTAAGGTAGTACAGTCGTACCCTTTAATGGTTAATGTATAGTAGCTGGGCTAAACGACTCCTTCATATAGGAAAGGGATCTACGAATTAGTAACCGATCTAACTCACTGTGAAAATAGTGTAGACTAGACAGAAACTAATTTGTTAGTTGTTTGTGGGAAACCACTCAGTATACTATATTGAATATTATTAAAGACTCAATGTGTGCTAGGTTTAGACTTGTGTATATGTATAGTGTTAAGGTTATCTAATATTTGACTATGTGTTTAAATGTTAGATAGTTTACTTATAAGGTATGTTATGCTAATTGAAATATCAAACTTATAACTGATAGGTCTTTACAATAAAGCGATTAAATTATATTGCGTAGCAGTAATCGACGGTACATGCAAGTTTTCTCTAACTCAACTTTGAGTTATATTTCAAAGCATGTTCGTGAATAATTATTGTTAATTATTCACATCTATATTGATTATTGATTCTCACTTAGTGTATGTTGCATATGTTCATCAGGTATAAAAGACTGATCACCTTCATTACCATAAGGTTCAGTTGAATTTATTCATGTTCATTGTTGGCTATTCAGCATTATTGATTCATGTTCTTTAACAATTCTTATATTGTTGAAAGTTTGTCAGCTTATTATTCTTTTCAATCATGATATATCTTCATTTGAACTTAAACTTGTTAGGCAAACTCGTTGCTCACCCTTGCTATATCATAATAAACATTTCAGATTAAGACGAAACTTCGAACACAGACTAATGCAAAGACTAGTTCCAGGATTGAATTATTGTATGGTTAAAATGGTAATAGTATTGGATACAAATGACATTGTATGTCGTGTAGGATATTGAATGCAGGTATTAAGTTAAGGTTACAGACCTTGGGAATTATGTTATAAAAGTTATTGTATAAACAATTTATGCTTATATCTTCCGCGATAGTTATAGAAATGATGTATCGTAACGTACCAGGTCTGAGGTTCTGGGGACCCGGATTTGGGGGCGCTACAACTAAAGCCTTGGCTGTTTAACAAGGTATCAGTTCTTCAAATTGATTCCTTTGCAACGTTGCTAGAAAAGGCAATCATTACGGAAGGTGGCAGTGAGGCCTTAAGTCTGTATCTTAAGGAGAATAAAAACAAGAACACTGGTAGTGAGCATCGTGGAGGAAGTAGCAGCGGGGGAAGTAATTTGGGAAAGAGAAAGTGGGAAAACAATAACAACAACAATCAATCGGGGAATTTTCGTGGAGGTTTTAAGAAGAGGGCTGAGGGGTGCCTAAAATGTGGGAAGAATCATCAGGGCGAGTGCTAGAAGGGACGCGACACTTGCTACAACTACGGACAGGAGGGACACATTTCACCCAACTGCCCAAAACCAAAAAAGATCCAAGGATGCTTTGCATATGGCTCGACGGAGCACCGAATCAAGGATTGCCCGAAGAAGGGAAGTGGCGGAGGTAGCAGCCAATAAGGGGGAAAAAACTGATGATCGGCGGACCGGTAAAATCCAACCGCCCAACCTCCAGAACCTTTAACATGATCGTCCAGGACAAAGTGGCTGCGAAGGACGTGGTGTCAGGTATAATCCCAATCAATGATATAAATGCTTATGTATTATTTGATTCGGGTGCCACCTATTCTTTTGTATATGAAGAATTTGCTAGTAGACTTAATACACCCCTTGAACGATTAGAAGATCCCTTGAACATAGAAGTTATGAATAAAGAAGTAATCCCTGTAGAATTCATTTACCGAAATTATCGCGCAAACATTAGAAAACAAGAACTGAGCGTAGACTTGATTCCAATTAGATTGGGAGAATTTGACGTAATACTAGGAATGGATTGGTTGTATAACCATGCAGTAATAATCGACTGTCAGAACAAATGTGTGAACCTTCAGACTCCGAGTAAGTCTAAGGTAGTGTTTTATTGTAGCTCATCCCTTAAGCAATCGTGTTGCCTTACGATGATGCTGGGCAAGAAATTGTTAAGGAAAGGATGTGTAGGTTATTTAGCTTACATCATAGATACTCGGAAAAAGGGAGTAGAAATTAAGGATATAATCGTAGTGAATGAATTTCGAGATGTATTTCCAGACGATCTGCTTGGTCTTCTGCCAGACAGAGAAATCGAATTCATAATAGACTTAGCACCGAGAACTACACCGATTTTGAAAGCTCCATATCGTATGGCGCCAGCAGAAATGAAAGAACTGATGATACAATTGCAAGAGTTATTGAATAAGGGTTGCGTACGACCAAGTGTGTCTCCTTGGGGAGCACAAGTGTTGTTCGTTAAGAAAAAGGACGGAACGATGAGGCTCTGTATCGATTATCGAGAATTGAACAGAGTAACGATCAAGAACAGATATCCGTTACCGAGGATAGATGACCTATTTGATCACTTGAAAGGAGAAAAGTGTTTCTTGAAGATAGACCTACAGACAGGTTATCACCAACTGAAAGTACGGGAAGAAAACATACCAAAGACTGCATTTCAAACCCGTTATGGACATTACGAGTTTTTGGTAATGTCATTCGGATTGACTAATGCTCCGACAGCATTCATGAACGTGATGAATTGAGTTTTTAAGCCATACTTGGATAAATTCGTGGTAGTTTTCATCGTCGACATCTTGATCTACTAGAAGATAGAGAAAGAACACGCCGAACATCTGAAATTGTTTAGGATGCACTAAGGAAGGAGAAGATGTATGCGAAATTTTCTAAATGTGAATTTTGGATGGAGAAGGTTCAATTCTTAGGACACATGGTGGATAAGAATGGAGGTGAGAAGTTTCTTAGGGTTAGCTGGGTACTATCGAAGATTCATCCAGGATTTTTCTAAGACAGCAACCCCGTTGACCAATCTGACGAGGAAGATAGTGAAGTTTGTATGGACAGAAAAGTGCGAGGAGAGTTTTCAGGAATTGAAGAAGAGATTAAGCGAGGTGCCTGTGTTGTCACTACCAGACGATGCGGGAAATTTTGTGGTGTGTAGTGATGCATCGCACAAGGGACTTGGTTGTGTGCTTATGCAGCACGGCAAAGTCATTGCATATGCATCATGAAATTTAAAGGACTACGAAAAATGATACCCTACTCACGACTTAGAGTTAGCAGCAGTAGTTTTTGCGTTGAAGATTTGGAGGCATTATTTGTACGGAGAGAAATGTGAGATATACACGGACCACAAGAGTCTAAAATATATCTTCACACAGAAGGAGTTGAATATGAGTCAGAGAAGGTGGTTAGAATTGATCAAAGACTATGGCTGTGATATTCGTTATCACCCGGGTAAGGCAAACATGGTTGCCAATGCTCTAAGCAGAAAAGGAAGAGAGAAATTGTTTCTCTTAACAACTCATGAGGAGTTGATAAGAGAGATGCAGAAATTGGAAATAGAGGTAAAACGACCGAAAAGGTCAGAAGAAAAGTTAATTATAAAGGATGCTCGTCCGACATTGTTGGACAGAGTGAAGAAATCACAAGAAAAGGATGAAGAATGCCAGAAAATCAGGAAGAGGATCGCAGAAAATGAAGAAGAGAGATTCCGAATGGATAAAGATGGTATTTTGAGATTCGAAGGGAGAGTGTGGGTACCAGCGATAACTGAGTTAAGTAAAGAAATCATGCACGAGGCACACAATACGACGTATTTCGTTCATCCAGGAGGCACTAAGATGTACCGAGATTTGAGGCAACACTTTTGGTGGCCCAATCTGAAACGTGAAGTGGCAGAGTGCGTTAGTAGATGTTTGACTTGCAACGCGTTAAAGCAGAGCACAAGCGGCCGAGTGGTTTACTACAACCATTGGAAATACTGGAGTGGAAATGGGAGCATATTACGATGGACTTCGTGGTAGGACTTCCAGTCATACAGAAGGGATATGCCATTTGGGTTATCGTGGATCGACTTACAAAGACCGTACATTTTCTACCAATCAAGATCCTCTATAGTTTGAATCAGTTAGCGAGCCTATACGTAAAGGAGATTGTTTCACGACATGGAGTGCCGGTGTCAATTGTCTCTGATCGAGATCCGAGCTTCACGTCAAATTTTTGGAAAAGCTTGCAAGAAAGAATGGAAACGAAGTTGAGGTTGAGTACCACTTACCATCCTCAAACAGGCGGACAAAGTGAGCGAACAATATAAATGCTGGAAGACATGCTTAGAACTTGCGTGATGGATTTTAAGGGAAGTTGGGACGACCACCTACCCTTAGTAGAATTCACATATAATAATAGTTACCATGCGAGTATCGGCATACCACCATACGAAGCTCTTTATGGGAGAAAATGTAGAACACCGTTATGTTGGGACAAAGTGGGAGAGCGACGAATACTAGGACCAGAGTTAGTACAACAAACCGCAGACGTGATGACAGTGATAAGAGCCAGACTAGTAGCAGCTCAAGACCGCCAGAAAAAGTACGCAGACTCGCATCAACAAGATCGAGACTTTAAAGTCGGCAGTTTCGTATTCTTGAAGGTATCTCCATGGAAGGAAAAAATCCGATTTGACAAGAAAGGAAAACTGAGTCCAAGATTCATAGGACCATTCAAGATACTGAAGCGAGTGGGCGAGGTGGCATACAAGGTTGCATTACAACCCGACTTGGAGCACATCCACAACGTGTTCCATATCTCCGTGTTACGACCATACAAGGCTGACTACAAGCACGTGATTTCTTACAAGCCCATTCAAGTGGAGAAGAATCTAGCGTATGAAGAAATTCCTTTCCAAATATTAGATAGGAAAGAGCAAACCTTAAGAAATAAAGTTATTTCATCTGTAAAGATACTTTGGCGTAACCACGATGTCGAGGAGGCTACGTGGGAATTAGAAAATAGAATGATGGGGGATTATCCCCATCTATTTGTGTAACCTTATAGCAATTCCGAGGACGGAATTTTTATAATGGGGGAGGATGTAATACCCGAGAATTTCTGAATATTATTAAATGAATATATAAATAGAAATGAATATTTATTCGAATATAAATGTTTATGTGGTGTGAGATGAGCTCATTCAAATGAATTCAAATTGAAGTTCTAATAGTTAAGAAGAATGTAGAGTCTATGATAAGCTCGTTGAATACCTTGCGTGGCACGGAAAAAGAAACGTTGATGAGTTAATTAATGAAGGAATTATTATGAGAACAATTAATCTATATTAATTGTTAATTAATTGTTATTATGAGAAATAGAATATTAGTGGTTACAACTATAGAGTGCAATGTGACGCATCAATATGACTATGTTATATATACAAACTATATAGTAAGATTTATTAAGTTGTGAAAGCTACATGATTAATGCCTATGTGGCAATGTGTGTGTGAGCGAACATTAAATTAGTACCTCATAATTATGCAGTAAAACAATAGTTGATTAAATGAATAGTTCAATATTTGATATAATTGAATAATAGAATTGGGATGATATAATTAAAGTTGGTGTTAACAAAATGTACATGGAGTATATATGTGCAAATTATATCTACTACATGGAAGTATTATTTAATTATTGGGATTACATTGTAACTCTAATTGTAATCTAAAAATATAGTATGTGTATATATGATAGCCTATGTATATAATACGTATGTGTATGAATTAAGCGTTGACATTAGTTTACTGGCAATGTTGAGTTGTATGGGTTATCCCAAAATGAAAGACCCATTTCCTCCTCACGTGTGCACTCATTAAGCCTAAGCCTACTGCCACTTCTCTCAAAATCAGCATTCTAGCCATCATGATCATGAGGGGAGTGGGCAGAATAGTGGAGATCACCAACTAATTACCAACCCTCCATTATCCTTCATACAATCCTTGATACCCATTAGCTCAAATCGTATAACAGAGGTATAATTTCCTTTTCATATTCTTCATTCTTGTTTTCTGTCAAATTCTAATTCTTGATTATGGTTGCAATTTATGCTAAATTGGATTAAAACACGTTTCTTAGTTGCTATACAAACTTATAAGTATGTTTAAACTACAATGTGGCTGATTAGAACCGAGATTTTTGAGAAATTTAGAATTTGGCCCAGCTTCTGCCGAACCATTGGCATTTCAGTTCGGACCAGGTAACGGCGTAGTTGCGCCCTGTTTATACTGGGGTGCAGCGTAGCTGAGCCAGCCCCTGGCTTTAGTTTTATGTTTCTGTTAGTTCTACTTCATACTAACATGTTGAGATCACTTATACAAGCGTGGGGACATGACTAACGTGCATATATATGGGTACCTTGATATAGCATGAATATAATTTACTATGTTTGTATGCATGACTGCCGAAGAGAACTTAGGCTCTGCCGAAGAGAACTTAAACTCTGCCTCGAGGACCTGTTATGATGTTCCTTCGGGTCCTTGCCTCTTAGTTAGCAAACCAAACTCGATAAATTTTGTGAACTTTGATTAATTAGATACTGTATGTCTCTAAAGGTGACCAACTTGTGCACACGTCTAGTAGACATGTAGTATAGATAGCTATGGAGTTTGAGGAGAAGTTAGATGGGAGTCGGGACAGAAGAAGCAGTCTTAATCCCCAAGGACTTAAGCTGTTCCGAAGGGTCGACTTCGGAAGATGTCTTCTACTTCGGACGATGTCTTCGACTTCGGAGTTGGCATTTTTGACTTCTATGATATCTTTGGATTCGGAGATAGCATCGTGACCTTGGAAAAAGCTGGTATGAGCACAAGTGCTCTGTATCCATGTTGCATTCGGACTATTAACTTTGACTATAGACCCATAAGACATATGAAGCATATTGACCTCGTCATGTGTAGTGAAGATATTACCAAGACAGCCCCGACTGTCTGTCAACCTAGTGGATTAAACTTGCTATCCATGACCTTGTTAAGTAAAGCCTGGCTGTATTTTGAACTGTGTAAATGAAACCAAGTCTCAGAGGCTGTAGAGTGACAGTCCAAGATTAGTCTCTATATAAGACCTTAGACTTCCAAGACCTGTTGCGAAACCTTTTTCTTTAGACCCATTAAACCAGGAACCTAGTGTTCCAGACCAAACCATGTTGTTAAGTCTGCTCAGATAAAATGAGTATGACCTTAGCTCAGTCAGTCAAAGACTACTTTTAAAAAATGGAATTTAAATGCATGACTTAGTCTCAGTATCGTAGAGTGAATTCTACTATCATAGAGTGGTTTCACTCCAATCGTAGAGCTCGCTCATCAGTCGTAGAATGAATCATAGAGCTCACTCACCAATCGTAGAGTGGACTCGACCATCGTAGAGTTGAAGATGATGAGTAACTTCGATAATCGGAGATTCAAAGCTATCGAGTGACTTTGACCATCATAGAGTCGAAGATGTCGAGTAACTTCGACCATCGTAGAGTCAAAGATGTCGAGTGACTTCGGCGATCTTAGAGTCTTACTGATAAATCATAGAGTGGCTGCAGAATTACCAAGCTGATATGCCATGTCAGTCGTAAAGACCTTAATTGATATACCGTGTGATAAATGAATGGTCAAATAGTATTAGTAGACAATGAGAGTTATGCAGTAGGACAGTTAAATCATTTTATGATACTTGATAGAGGATAATTGTTAGAATGGCTTACGATTAATGTAGGTCATCCAAAGAACTGAATCGTAGAGTAATTGTAGCAACAGCTCAGGCAAGTTTCCTTGAAACCATTCTTGT
Organism: Panax stipuleanatus; assembly: GCA_020205555.1. Taxonomy (NCBI): domain Eukaryota; kingdom Viridiplantae; phylum Streptophyta; class Magnoliopsida; order Apiales; family Araliaceae; genus Panax; species Panax stipuleanatus. The sequence continues at coordinate 83,907,593 of CM035118.1, forward strand.
ATTATTAATTGCAAGTATCCTAAACCCTTGCATTACTTTATTCAACGGATATTGTAAGCAAGTACTCGAACTCTATTCTTATTGAACATTTATTGAACTTGTGCTATTATTGTCGTACAAGTAAGCTATTGGAATTGAAATTCATGTTTTATTAATTAAATACTTCATGGATAAAGATAAAATCGAGTTATATTCTTTGAACTTTAAATCTTGTGTTTTGAACTTATGATTGTTCTTATATACATTGAAAGAGCGGTCTATGTCATTTGATTCGGCTAGACTTATATTATGAATTTGAAAAGCGATCCAAACAAATTGATTGGTGCGGAGTCTTATATTGACTGAGATGAACAACCCTTTTGAAAGGGAAGCTATATTTTTCGGGAGACCGACGTGCGCACTTGAGTACGATTAAATATTATGCATAATGTAGGGTAATTTAGGCTGATCACCTGTTGTACTTGTTTTTGTTGAATTATCAGTATATCACTGTTACTTCTAGTAAGAGTTTATAGTCCTTAGTGACTGCTCAGTATTCAATTATCTTAAAATCTTGAATTGATTTTGTATTGAATCTTATTGATATTCTGCTGTCCTTAGCGACTGTTATTGAGAACTGTGGATATTTCTTGCTATCCTTGAACTTTCATATCTTGCTATACCCTTTTGGATTCGAGGACTATGTTACTCACTCTTGTTGTTATATTACTTGCTGAGCAAACTTGTTGCTCATTCTTACTTTTCCTAAAATATTTTAGTTAAGGCAGAGCAGTGTGGACCCTCTGGCACCGACAAGGGCAAGGGCAAGGGCAAGGCTACTGAATAACTTAATATTAAGTAGCATCTTATGATTGTAATAAAAACTTATGTTGTTATGTATTAGTTAGGTTTATATATGCTTAAGGTATGTTTAAGATATGTAATCGATGATTAAGTTACAAGACCTTGGGACGTTAATAAATTATATTAATTAAACATAATCTATTCGATACTAGTATTTCGTGTTATTCCGCTGTGCGATGCGATATTTAGTCGAATTACTATTATCATGGTGCTAGATTGTTGTACGTGACGAGCGGAATTCGAGAGACTCTGTGGCGTTCTGAATTTGGTGGCGTCATAGTGGGAGGTTATTTGAATGGCGAAATCAAATGCATTCAAGATACATAGGGAGAATTTTGAAAGGAGATGGCATAATTATTGGTTAAAATCCATGAAAAAACTGACTTTACATGCTATGAATGTTACATGTTTGTTAAAATGCCTAGAAAAGACTATAGTACTAAAACTTATCATCTACGCAATTTTAGTGAATGTTCTTTGCTAATTTCCAAACAGCAGCAAATAGTATTCTCGGTGGTTATGACCATATATGTTCCATATATATATGGTGGTTATTGTAGGAACGTATAATATTGTTACTTTAACTTTCCAACCAAGTGACCCCTTTTCCTTGGTACTATAGATCATGATGAGTTTTGAATTAGAAATTAGGTTTAATGCAATATCATGTTTAAAAAAAAGTAACAATCCCATACATCCTATGTACATAATTTAAGCGAAATTAATGGAAGGTTAATTAAAAATACTATGTAAAAGGTACTTGGGCTTATTTTATTTGGCTGAAAGATAAAAAAAAATATTCAAACTTTATTTCAAAATTATAATGGGTTATGGTTTTCTGTTGTTGAAAAGAAATGAAAATGACTGCTTAGCTAGTTAGCGCTGCAACAAGTGATAACTTACTGAAATTGATTAGACTAAAATTATTGAAATTTGAATGGGTTCTCGAATAATGCACCTAGTGCAATCTCTGAAAGAGGAAATAAATCTCATGAGCACAAGAAGTTTGTGTTTCTAAACTTGTTTAGGAAGATTACACTAAATGGTTGGAATCCACAAACTATTGTATATAACTCTATTCTTATATGCCTTTGCATATATGGAATACTTAAAACCCCTCTATAGTTGAGTGATAAGATGGTGAGTAAGGGCTGCTTATTTTATTCTATCACTTTTGTTGCCCTGCTACATGGTATCTATTTAGAAGGAAGATCAAAGGAATGGAAGAACATTATTTCATGCAACTTGAATGGGTCAGAGCTCAATGTTGCTGTTAAATAATCATTGATATTAGACCAATATCTACCTCATGGAGTGACTTCTAAAGCTTCACTAATTTTGCATACCTTGGTTGAAAACTACAAGTCTCCTAAACAAGAAGTAAATGATTTTGTTCTTTGGGAACTAGGTTGTGTTCAAATTTCTTATCAATTGGCTTTAAATTGAGAAACTTATACATGTATGAAGTAGCCTAATAGAACAAAACTTGGAAAAATTTCTCTGCCTTCCAGCGTAGGCCATGCTGAAAAATATATATATATATTAAAATAATAATAATAAAATAATAAATTATTATTATGTTATCTTGAAAAGAAAGGTCTTAATGCATATATATAAATTGATGTAATTAAGATATTAATGTATATAAACTAACTTATGTGTATATTGATGAATCCGAATTGGAATTCGATGTAGCATTTGAAAACTAATATATAGTGTATACTAAGTCTGAAACAGAAAGTGAAAATGTGATGATTGTTTAACGTGGACTAATTTATGTATAGGTTATACAGTGAATGAAAGTATAAGTTTTATACAACGATTGTGTGGTAAGTGTAAAATGACAAACGCCGAGCGATGGACGTCGAGCGTAAGCATAAGCAAGATTAGTTAATCACAGGCAAGTCTTTCAGTTATTATTTGCATTATGAACTTGGTAACCGATTGTTGTAATTCAGACTGTTTAATGTATGTGGAATTATGAATGATGCTTTATACTATGAAAGTCAATTTATGATTAAGCTGATTGGGTTATGGGACTCAATCTTTAATTGAGATATGAAGTACAACATGTATAATGTGTTTAGTTAAATGATTATGATGTATGATCTGAGAATGATATTATTTGCTATGTGATGCATGAAAACTGTTAGATTTGCTGAGGTATCGAGCTCATTCTTGCAAAATAACCATTTTGCAGGTCAAGGATTCAAGGTAATGATACGTGCTAATTGAATGATAGAGATCAATAGCAATTCAAGAAGATTATTTATTTTTAGATGAGAAATATATCTGATGGTTTGGATGTATCATAATTGTTGAGTTGTAAGTTGAGTTATCCGATGTATAATGGATATTGATTTATAATGTAAGATTTTGTTTATGCCTCTGATGAAGCGAGTCATAAAATAGATTTAATTCAAAGATATGTAAACGATAAAGGTTGTGATTCGGGGAAATGAAGAAAGAAAATAGAAAAGTTTTAATAATTTCGTATTTTATTAAGTTTAATATCGATTAATGATGTAAAGTTAGAAGTTCCATGTATTGTTAACGGCCAATGTCGAGAGTTGAATTATTGAAATTTTGGGGTCGTTATAGTTGGTATCAAAGCTGATAGGTTATACACCTTAGGTAAGAGTACCTTAGGCTATGACCTTAGGTTATAAGAATAAGAATTTAAGTTTAAGTAGTGGTACAGTCGTACTCTTAAATGGTTGATGCATAGTATCTGCGCTAAACGATTTTGTCAGAGAGCGACGATTAATACAAACTAGCAACCGATCTAACTCACTGTGTAAGACAGTGTAGACGAGATGGGAAACAAGTTTGTTGATTGTTTGTGGGAAACCACTCAGCTTACTATATTGAACACTGTTAGAGACTCGATGTGTACCGAGTATAGAGTTATGAATACGTATTATAAAAAGGTGATTCTTTTCACATACGTAGATGTATAAGATGAGTTAAGTCCTAGAATGTTATAAGAAGAAGATGAGAATGACGAGGAGTAAACTCGAATAAAATATTAAACAATGCAAATGAAGTTAGACATTCTTAAAGGAAGAATTGATTAATAAACAAGAAGAATCAAAGAAGAATCTTGAAGAGATATAAAGATAAGAATCAGGAGTTACCCAACTCCAATAATTAAGATGACGAATAATGATGAATAGACAAAGTCTATAAGATTAAAAGCATAAATGAAATCATAACATGATATGATGAAAGGGAAAGATAAGAAGATTGTAAAATAAAACTATCATAAATAGAAGAAGAATCATAAGTGAGATGATTATAGAATAAGATCATGGCGTGATCTTTTAAAGTTGTAAAAGATATATGGTCTGTAATAATTGAATGATTATAGTTTGATGCTATAAAGAGAATGTACTATGAGATAGTACGAGATAAACTCACGAGAAATTATAGATGATAAGATACATAAAATCCGTATCGAGCAAAGAGCAAAAGAAAATAGCAAGATGGAATTAATTTGGATTTCAACTGAGGACTCATGTGGTGGCTGAGTTGTACAAACCTTTGTATGGGCAGGGGTTTTGTGCTTATACTTGGTTTATCACATGGATAATCATTAGAATGTAGGCGTAACGCTATTGATATATATATGGTGAGAAGGTGATTCTTGTCCCATGTTTATATTTGATAGTTAGAGACTATTAAGATTAAATTAGATGATGTTAATATTAGGTGTGGTTCTTAAAACTCGCGCTTATAGTAAGCTTGTGACTCATAATCGTATGTATGCTTATGAACCCCTAAGCGTATGGACAGTCCCTGATCAGTTCTTGGACTACGTATCGCTAGGACAAATTCTTAAACTCATATTATTGTGGCAAGTTCCTAAACTTTCAAAGTGTGGTAAGTTTGATGAACTATACTGGGTATAGAAAGGTTATGGTATAGAGAGCATTGATGGTGCTGAAGATTGATAGAATGATTAAGTAATGGAACGGTGGAGTAAAGATTTAAATTGATGGAGAAAATTGGATATTCTAAATCTTCTAGCCATGCTAGATTTTTGAAATTATTGACTTTGTGCTGATGTTTGCACTTCTGAGTCTTTTGAAAAATATTGGATCAAATGATTGAACCAATGGATTTATAAAATAGTGCTATTATTCACATGTCTGTGCTAATTTCTTCAGCTAGACAAAAATAATTTGAATATTTCAAAATGTATTTTATATATTCTATGCATCATTTGATATGGTTATGAATAATAATCGAGTAAGTCATCAATGCAGTTGAACCTAGTGTTGGATGTGATGGTAGGATTGTCAGCCCACTATGGTATGATGTAGTATGACGACATCATATAATGACGAAATCCTCAACGTACCATTACGATGGTACGGTATCATGATATTATAAAAATATTTATTAATTCCCTAAAAAAATATTTATTGAGTTGTATATATATATATATATATATATATATATTTCAATTGATGTCCGAATTATTGCTAAAAGTCTACTCTACTTGATTCAACTAGACAAATATTGAAAGATGTTTATGAAATTCAAGCGTTCTTTGTTAAACTATGCCAAATCAAATTGTTTTGGTGCTGATTTCGATGTAAAGAAGCTGAGGTGAACAACCCTATAAAAGGGGATATGTTATCGTTGACAATAGTTCTGAAAGTAACGCATATTGTCGTTACGATGTTAAGATGTAATACGTTGTGCACGACGTAGTGGTACGATAGACTGATCACCTAGAGTACTTGCAGAGAGTGTTTTCAGTCTTTGTGATTGATAAATATTTAGTATAAGGTTTACAATGTTAAACCTAGAGAAGAGTTCAAGGTCTTGTCACCCCTCAGCATGATTTGGAATCTTTTAAATTCCTGAGTTATTTATATCGCTTCCCATTTATTGAGCAATTGTGAAAGATTCTTATTATATTGAAGGTGAGTGTGGCAAGAATGATATTCCTTAGAAAGAAGTAGTTGTAGAACGCAACATGTGATGGTGAGTAAATTAAGCAAAACATAATAATTCCAAGAAAGAAAAGAAATTCTAATGAGAGAAGGGATGAAGTTATCAAAGGAAATGTAAAATTTTTAAAAGAAAAAGATGTGAAGAATGTGGTAATTTTAGAAAGATCTTTAGAGAAAGAATTTAGTTATACAATCCAGTGAATAAAGATTAATGTAAAGTCTATTTTGGTAGATCAAATGAACGAAGATTAGTAAATAAAAATTTCGAGTACGAAATTCTTAGAAGAAGGGGTGAATGTGATATCTTGAATATTTGTACGATGCTAAATCAGGATATTAAATGATAACAACGAGTATGATATGCAATGATCCTAAATGAATACATTAAAGGGTTAAAGAATATATACTACTCGAAGTGTTCCAGGTTTAAGTGAAGGTAATAAAATAAAACCTACACTAAGGTAATGTGTCAAATTATTCAACGATAATTGTGAAAGAGATTTAGTGAAAATCGAGTAAGGGAGGTTTCGTTGATTCTAAGAACGGAATCCTTATAAGGAGGGAAGAATGTGACAATTCGAATTTTTGAAAATTATTAAAATAAGAATTTAATTAAATAAAAGTCTTATTATGTGATACTTGATTTTGTAAGTGGAATTGTGTTGTGTAGCGTGATGATTTGTATAATAATAAATATATTATTAAATTTATTAAAGAGTTAAGTAAAGGATATAAAATATTGTTTGCAATGAAAAGAGTATATCGAAAGAATTTATGGAATTAAAATATTTTAATATAGTAAATTTTTATCCATTAAATAAAATATTTTTATTTAATGTATAGTTTTGTTTGGAACGGAAAAGATTTTTAATATAATATTTAATGTGTAAGTCCATTTTATTAATAAGTAGTTATTAAAATGTAATATGTATGGAAATAAAGAATGTAGTACATGTATTATATTTTTGAGTGGAAGGAATGCAGCATAAAAGTGGGTATACCGTAATTAAGACTTAAGTCTTATAAATAATTATGTAATGTATATATATTTATTCATGAATGTTGAATAGGTAAAAAGAAATTAGGCATAGCTGAGTCATTATATTTCAATTAGGAGGTGACGTGGGGTTAAGCTAGCAACACCCCACTAATCACGTATATGAGGAATAAGAGATAACTAAGAATATAACATAACTCGTCTGCTTTCTCATCCTATCTTTCGTTCCAAAAAGAGAACCCAATTCTCTTCCCAATTCCTTCTACTCTCAAGCTACAAAGATAAAAGTTCGTCATTCCTTGTGAAAAATCTCACCAAACTAGTAGCAATTAGTCAAAGGTGGGGCTATAAACTGGAATTGGTTCAAGGTGTGGAACGAATTTTTGCAAGAAATATTACGGATCAGTCAAATAAATCAAGAAGTAAGCCATTCACCTTTCAATTAAAGGTTTGAAGTATTTTTATTCAAGAAATTAATTTTATTTCTAGCTTTTAGTTAATTAATGTTTGCTATTGTCATGTCTGATTGTGGGAGGTTATTTGACTGGTGAAATCAACTGGATTCAGGATACATAGGAGAATTTTGAAAGGAGATGGCATAATTATTGGTTAAAATCCATGAAAAATCTGACTTTACATGCTATGCATGTTACATGTTTGTTAAAATGCCTAGAAAAAGCTATGGTACTAAAACTTATCGTCTACGCAATTTTAGTGAATGTTCTTTACTAATTTCCAAACATCAGTAAATAGTATTCTCGGTTTTCCCCTCATAAAGAAGAATGACCATATATGTTCCATATATATATGGTGGTTATTGTAGGAACGTATAATATTGTTACTTTAACTTTCCAACCAAGTGACCCCATTTCCTTGGTACTATAGATCATGATAAGTTTTGAATTAGAAATTAGTTTTAATGCAATATCATGTTTAAAAAAAAAAGTAACAATCCCATACATCCTATGTACATAATTTAAGAGAAATTAATGGAATGTTAGTTAAAAATACTATGTAAAAGGTACTTGGGTTTATTTTATTTGGCTGAAAGATAAAAAAAAATATTCAAACTTTATTTCGAAATTATAATGGGTTATGGTTTTCTGCTGTTGAAAAGAAATGAAAATGACTGCTGAGCTAGTTAGTGCTGCAACAAGTGATAACTTACTGAAATTGATTGGACTAAAAGTATTGAAATTTGAATGGGTTCTCGAATAATGCACCTAGTGCAATCTCTGAAAGAGGAAATAAATCTCATGAGCACAAGAAGTTTGTGTTTCTAAACTTGTTTAGGAAGATTACACTAAATGATTGGAATCCACAAACTATTGTATATAACTCTATTCTTATATGCCTTTGCATATATGGAAGACTTAAAACCCCTCTATAGTTGAGTGATAAGATGGTGAGTAAGGGCTGCTTTATTTATTCTATCACTTTTGTTGCCCTGCTACATGGTATCTATTTGGAAGGAAGATCAGAGGAATGGAAGAACATTATTTCATGCAACTTGAATGGTTCAAGGCTCAATGTTGCTGTTAAATAATCATTGATATTAGACCAATATCTACCTCATGGAGTGACTTCTAAAGCTTCACTAATTTTGCATGTTTTGGTTGAAGACTACAAGTCTCTTAAACAGGAAGTAAATGATTTTGTTCTTTGGGAACTAGGTTGTGTTCAAATTTTTTATCAATTAGTTTTAAATTGAGAAACTTATACATGTATGAAGTAGCCTGCTAGAACAAAACTTGGAAAAAATTCTATGCCTTCCAGCGTAGGCAACGCTGAAAAAAAAAATAAAAAATTAAAATAATAATAATAAAATAATAAATTATTATTATGTTATCTTGAAAAGAAAGGTCTTAATGCATATATATAAATTGATGTAATTAAGATATTAATGTATATAAACTAACTTATGTGTATATTGATGAATCCGAATTGGAATTCGATGTAGCATTTGAAAACTAATATATAGTGTATACTAAGTCTGAAACAGAAAGTGAAAATGTGATGATTGTTTAACGTGGACTAATTTATGTATAGGTTATACAGTGAATGAAAGTATAAGTTTTATACAACGATTGTGTGGTAAGTGTAAAATGACAAACGCCGAGCGATGGACGTCGAGCGTAAGCATAAGCAAGATTAGTTAATCACAGGCAAGTCTTTCAGTTATTATTTGCATTATGAACTTGGTAACCGATTGTTGTAATTCAGACTGTTTAATGTATGTGGAATTATGAATGATGCTTTATACTATGAAAGTCAATTTATGATTAAGCTGATTGGGTTATGGGACTCAATCTTTAATTGAGATATGAAGTACAACATGTAAAATGTGTTTAGTTAAATGATTATGATGTATGATCTGAGAATGATATTATTTGCTATGTGATGCATGAAAACTGTTAGATTTGCTGAGGTATCGAGCTCATTCTTGCAAAATAACCATTTTGCAGGTCAAGGATTCAAGGTAATGATACGTGCTAATTGAATGATAGAGATCAATAGCAATTCAAGAAGATTATTTATTTTTAGATGAGAAATATATCTGATGGTTTGGATGTATCATAATTGTTGAGTTGTAAGTTGAGTTATCCGATGTATAATGGATATTGATTTATAATGTAAGATTTTGTTTATGCCTCTGATGAAGCGAGTCATAAAATAGATTTAATTCAAAGATATGTAAACGATAAAGGTTGTGATTCGGGGAAATGAAGAAAGAAAATAGAAAAGTTTTAATAATTTCGTATTTTATTAAGTTTAATATCGATTAATGATGTAAAGTACGAAAAAATAATATCCGTTACAAATACGAAAGCAATAATACCCCTTACGAGTAAAAAATCACATCCTTTACCAAAATATCCTTTACGAAAAATAATATCATTTACGAAAATAATATCATTTACGAAAAATAAGCTCCTTTACGAAATATAATAACATCCCTTACCTCAGTATAATACTGAATCTGACTGGAACATCGGATATTATGCTGACGAAAACTTGCACTGTTATCAACACTCAAAATACTCTTATACACACAAGAAATGCGCTCAACATTATAGAGAGAAAATTTTCTGATTCTGGTGTGATTTTCAATTCTAACTAAACACCCTATTTATAGAAAAATGCCAGAACACCAATATTGACTTTTTCACCAACGGATGAATTTTTCAAGCCTCCACTTTTGAAAATCCTTATAGCACACCAACAAGGAAATATATTAAGCCACCCACATGTTTATATAATATATATCTATATATATATATATATATATATATATATTAAAATATTTATTTTTAAAACTTCAATAATTCATAATAAATAGCCCTTTTTCAGAAAAATACGAACCTTATGTCCATTCAATATGAAATTTAATTCTCTACAACTTTGTAGAAGAAATTTTTTCAAATTTCGAACGAAAAATGACTCAAATTTACATACGGATGACTCAGCAGTATGCTACTTTTGAAAAACAAGCTACAACATACAACTTTTAAAAATTTCAAGCCTTCATCCATATTCCCACCAACCACATAAAATTATTATATTATCACATTATAATTTTATAATGTAATATTATAATAATATATTTGAATGAATTATTTTATCGGAGAAGATAAAATGCCAACTTTCAACAAATGTCACATGCTAAAAATTCTTCCCTTTTATATCAAAATTAAAATAAATATTTTATTATCATGTATATCAACAATTAATTATTCACAAATAATATTACAGAACTACAATATTGACAACCAGGTCGTTCCCAAGAAAGAGGGGGCCTTCCGATAAGGATTTCTCCTTACTGGCGCGCAATTAACTAACTCCTTTCCTAAACATAACTTCCTTAGATATTGCCAATAATGTTATCTAATAATATTATTCAAATAATATGAATTATTGATTTGATAATGTGAAATATTGTGTAGTGACAATTATTGAATACAAAATATCAACGTAGCAACTATTTAATCAATAAAATATTATGCGATTATCAATGTAGCAATTATTGAGTCAATAATATAAAATATTGAACAGTAATTACTGTAACAATTATTGAGTAAGTGACTTCTTGCGTAAGAATCAATAATTCAAAATACTGTGCAATACCGTGTGCTACTGTGCAACAACACGTATTACTGTATTTTTATCATCGGGTATTTCAACAGTTTAACGGTAACAGTTTTATCGTTATTTAAAAAAAAAATACTTCTGTCGTTTTCTATATTCGACATTCATTCCGATGTGGGGTCCACCAATGACTGCGCCGTCGTACGAATATTCTCCGACAAAAAGAATATTCCTCGACCAAATGAATATTTTCCGACACAACGAATATTTTATAACCACTTGCTTACTTTGTAAACTTTATATATATCACCCTTAACTTTAACCTTTTATCAATTTAACATTTATTGAATAATAATTATAAGAAAAATTGAATACTTTTATTTCATAAAATTCGGGGTCTTATAGCAGTAGTTAAATTTTATTTAGATAGTTAGCACCAAATCCCGTGGAATTGAAGTACCCGAATTTGGGGGTGTCATAATAATGCCCTCACTCTTGGTTTTTCTATAAATAGAAAGCCATTTGCTTGAATGTGTTAGATTATTCAACTAACACATTCAAGAGTAAAGGCAAATATAGAGAGGAGAGAGAGAAAATTAGATGGGAAGAAGAAGAAGAAGGAGGAAGGAAAGCTAGCTAATTTGCAAGCTTTGTCCATAAAGAAGAAGAATCAAGAAGGATTTGCAAGCTTAAATCATCAAGTGCACCAAGCAATCAAGAGGTAATAAACTATGAACCATAAGTATTCATCTTTTTCTATTTATAGATTTGATGTAAAGTGTTCTATTGATGGTTTTTGAATGATTCACTTGAATTATAACATTTTTTGTGAAATAAGGAAGAATTAGAGGACTAAAAACACTAATATACATGTAAAAGTGAAATCGTAATCCAAATATTGATTAAAAAATGAAGAACGAACGAAGAACACGAAGAACACGAAGAACGAACGAAGAACAAGTTGTTGATGGACAAAATTAAAATTATCCTAATTAGAGTTGTTGATGGACAAGTTTAAAACCAACGTGTATAAGTTAGTTGCAAAATGCTTGGTTAGGAGATTTTAGATGTGGTTAAGTTGTGTAAATGTTCCCTTCGGAATGAATTAAAAATACGTTATAATGAAGTTATGGCAAAAATTTTAGTAAAAGACGTTAAGAGTTAAAATCGTAGTTCGTTATAATTTTTAAATGAAATTGTAATGCCAAATAATGAACCTAAATAATTAAGGTTTCATAAGAATGTCAAAGAAAAAGAAAAACGTGAGTCGTGAGCTCAAGAACGAACTCAATTCGGGTTTGGATGAGTAAGTTACGAAGAAATGAAGAATAAATGCTAAGAACGCCAAGTTAAGAAAAATAGTCCAATGAGATACTTTTGGGCCATTATTTCGTCTTGTTAGAGGATTAGAAATGTGATGCCCCCAAATCCGGGTACTTTCAACCCACAGATATGGTGCTATACAGTACTATAAACTATACACTCATTCCAATGAAACTGCATCCAAATGAACATAATTACGACATTCTTATTACAATAAAAATAAAAAAATCCTTCCCAGGTTCTGTCAACCATTATATTGTTCATTGTCATAGTATAAGTTCATACAAATATACTATTTTATTACAGGATAATCTGCTTATCCATCTTGGCTTTACCTTTATCCTTACCGGAACACTCAGTCCGTTCGCTCTTACCTGCAATCATATAATTCATGCAAGAAGTGAGCATAACTTAGCTCATCAAGTCTAACAATATATAATTAACCACAAAATCAAGAATCATATGATTGAATCTTCAACAACAAAACAAATAGTTATTAAGTACTATGAACAATTGAAATAACACTTTTCATTCTCTTAAAACTATTCTTAACTACATATAGTAGCTTAAGAATTTTTGAGTTGGTCAAAAGACCATGAACATCCTCATTTCATTTTCATTCATGAAAAGGACATCCCAACACTAAGACTGTACATCCGATATAACTTACGAGCACTTCTAGGTGATAAGCATATAGTACTCTATGTTGATCAACACTCATCCGTTAAATGTATTTACGTTTAAGTTTTGGCAACCTCGCGTGCCCATCAAATAAATGGCGTAAAATACCTTTGTTTATTCTTACTCAGGCTTACCTTTGAATCCGTTCCAAATTTTTTTTGCATAGGATAGCGTTAACAATACTATATTGAAAGACTTGTAAATAAATCAATCAACTTTAAGATTCGTCTAGCCAAATTAAGAATGGCATCCACTCTTTTGTAAAATAATTTATGCACATATAACATGAACCACAGAAACTTGACTAACACAAAGGTTAGACAAGAGTTAAAAGAACTTTCCTTCGAGCGTCTTCTAATTTTAAGTTCAACCGTTCTCGGTCTTTACAGTTTCTACATGATATATTCACATAGCACACTGAAATTAGCTACCAAATAATCTACATATATTATTTATACTAACCTCTTTCTCTCTATAGCTTAATCAAAATTATTTCATTAATAACGTTCGTTTAAGGTATTCAATGTTTATTACGGCTTATTAACATACACACATCATAAAGCAACATTCATTAATCGTCGTTTAAGTACAACGATAGTCGAAACCCTAATTTATTTGTTAGTTCAGACACAATTCCCCCCGGATTCCCGTTATCTATCCCCGTATAGAGATTACATAAGTTTTATCTTCATTTCTTATCATTCTCATATCACGTATACCAATTACGTACCATGTAACCTTAAGAAATGCATTAAACTCGAGCACGATTCACGGTTTACGGTTTCTTATTTCAAGCTCTCCATTTAAATACTTTTAATCAACGTTTAATTTCTAAAATCATCGTTAAACATGTTGTTTAGGGATTATCTCTTCATGTATATTAAGTATATACTTGCCCCCATAATTACCACGCAAAGTTGGGTTAACAAAAGCTCGCGTCAGAAAAAATTAAGTTAAGGGCGTTGCGGCGCCACTCTCAATGTTAATGGCCGCGTTGCGGTGCAGCTTGGCAGTGCAAGGCCTTTCGACCCAGCGCTGTGGCCCGCCTATACAAAGCTTGGGGCGGCACAAAGGCGCCTGCTCTGATCCTTTGATTTTTTTAAGTTTTTCAATTCAATTCATTCCGGTGCTTGTAACGCGATCGTTATAACTTAAAACTTGCTCGTTCAAAATCCATTAACTCACATATCATACACACTAAGATTTCATCCGGACAGAATAAGTTTTTGAATCCCTTAACGATTCATTCATCCTTTAAATTCTTATTATCTGTTCGTGAGCGTTCTTCGCTCGTTTCTTCGTTTTAAGTCCAAATTCGAACGTTCTTGAGTCCACGACTCTTAAATACATAGTTCTTCGATACGCCATTAAAAACCTAGGTTTCTAAGTTAAACGACGACTTTGACTATCGTTCCAAAAATCCTAGTTAACTACGATTTCGACGATTAACATCTTTTCCTGTAAATTTTGCCATAACTTCGTTACAGGAGATTATTATACCAAACCAAATGGAATCAATCCATTGGTTAATCATCTAGGTTCTTAACCAAAAAATTGCACCTAATTTATACGCGATGGTTTTTAATTTGTCCATCAACAACAAGCTCTAAGTTGTATGCGTTTTCTTCGATTAATGCTTAATTAATCAATTTTGATTCTCACTTATACATGGTTTATTAATGTTTTTGTTCACTACTAGCCATCCTTATTCCCCCGGAAGAGACATGCTCCACCAATTCATAATTCTCTACAAAATCTTAATCGAAAAGAATTAAGAGTTTGAGTTTACGTGTTTTACCTTTGCGTTCTTCGTGTTCTTGACTTAGGGCTTGATTAGTTAGCTTTTCCTCTTCTTGATTCCTTATTATAGCTCTTTTCTCTCTCTCAATATAGTTGTTCAATGTTTGTAAAACATCAAATGAACTAACTAAGCTTGCTTTTATAAGAAAATCAAAGTGAGGGTAAAATGGTCATTAAGCCTCACCTCCTTACAATTCACACCTCCACAAATAAGCTTCTCTTGCAAGCCAAGGCCATGTGCCCCATGGGGGGCCCACATACGTTGCCTCATGGGTTTTTCCCATCTGGTGACCCATTGGTTTGACCCACGGGTTTGGTTCTTGGTTCGGGCTTATAATTAATTCATATCGGGCCTAACTTTGGGCTTGATTTAACTTATCATTGGGCCTTGATATAATTCATCATTGGGCCTCATTCATTGCTCCAATTGGGCTTGACAATTATCTATGTCTAATAGCTAAAGTCCATTAAGACTTATTCGTATTCGTATCGTTTAATTCTAGTATTCTCTTCGTATATACTTTTTATGATATTCATATTATACGTCGTATTGATCTTCGTATTATACTCATATAATAACTAGTATTATACTCGTATTCCTCATGTATAATAATCATTTTATTACACTTAAGCTTTTCTTTCTTAAATTTCACTTTCCCTAACCCTTAGGGTTTTAAGCCCTCAGGCGAAAATTTCGTTTACCATAATTGAAATATTATTGGATAATCCATCACGCCTCAGAATTCTATCATCACACTTTTCTCAGAAATTCCAAAATAATTCTCGAGTAGAAACGGATGAATAGTGTTTTTACAGAAATTTCTCAGAAAACTTTTATTTTCGTCTTGAAAATTTAAATCATTTAATTCTAGCACACAGCTAGAATCCTAACCACATTCGCACATTCTAGGTCATAGAACGACCTTTAAACAGCTTACTCACTTACATAAACATATAATTTCATTTAATTTGTATAATCAAATAAAATTAAATTCACATAATAATCTGATTTTCTCAGGCGTTACAAGAAATGATAACCCGTCCAGGGGAAGTTTTAAAGAATGTTTCAAGCTAGTATATGGCTCAAGAACGGACTTGTTTCGATAACGTAGGGTCAAATTATGACGTCGCAAAGTGGGTACGTCGTTAAGGATTAATTGCCCATTTTTGCTTCAGGAACGAGTTTTATACCAATGCAGACACTCCGCGACTGAAGTGTCTGGATTAGTATAAAGTCAATTACAATATGTTTTGAAATAAATTAGACACTTTGTGTCAATAGTTTAAACTGTCTAGATTAGTTGACAGGAAGATTTAAAGCTAAAACAGACGGTTTAAACCGTCTGCTTTATACCTGAACCGTTAAATGAAAAATAAAAGATGAGTAATGTAAACGTAAAATGTGTAAAAGCTATGAACGCATAGTATTCACGTCGGACGATCGTTCTTAGCATACAAAAGATCGTATGACTTAGACGTTAAGTAATGATAATGAACTTATTGTTCACATAATGTATCACTATTGTAAGTGATTAAAACCTTAAGTATAGGTTAAATTAAAGTTTAAAAGATGAACAATGTAAGCATTTAACACTTAAATTGATAATGACGTTGAATGTAAGTATAAGATGAACGTGATGAACATACACACAAGTGTATGGTTTGGACGTAGAGCAACGAAGGTGAAAGAAAGACGTGTAAACGTTGAAAAATCGAGTTAATTATAATAACTTGTAAAGTGTTCCGAGTCAAATAAGCCGGACATTTTAAGATACGAGATGGAGTTAATGTAAAACCATCATAGATGTTGTATATAAGGGTTATGACATCTCCAAATGTCGTAACGAAGAAAAGACGAGAAAATCATAATGAACGATAATGAATATAACGAATGTGAAAAGTAGTCTGAGTTTAATAACACAGACATAGAAGTAAATGAATAAAGCTAACGTAAGCCAGTAATTAATGACTTTACATAACTAATGGATGTATTATCCTTATGTGATATATAGGGATTAAGAAGAGCAGTTCAACGTAAACTATAAGTTGTAGCTGTGCTTAAGGAAAATTTTCTAAATTCATTCTTACTTTGATTGAATGCTAGTTTCTTTAACTTACTCAAATGTTGTATCTGAGTAAGTTATAATCTATGTGCAAACGTGTTATATTTGTACAAGATGTGTATCATGAATTGTGCCACGTGCCAATTTTTTGCACTTATATGCTTTTAAGATGGATTATTCTATGATTAAATTGTTTAAAGCGTAAGAGTTTTGTTTATTCATGAATTGTTTAAAGAATAAATTTGTTTTGATTATTTCAACAAGGCAAAGGTAAGAATGGTAAGTTATGTTTAAATTGTTATACGATCGTACTCTTTAATCGTTGATGTGTAGGATCTAAGTTAAACAACTCCTTTGTTATGGGCATAGGTTTAAGATGAATTAGTAACTGATCTAACTCGTTGTAAAAGACAGTATAAATGAAACGGGAAACTAATTCGTTAGTTTTTGGTGGGGAGCCACTCAACTTAATGTATTGAAAACTGTTGGAGACTCGATGTGTGTTGTGTATTAAGTTGTGTATACGTATGCTGAAAAGGTGATTCTTTTTACATATGTAGTTGTTTTGGATGTGTTAAGTCGTAGAAGTGTTAAGCGAAATGTGTTATGTATAGATAAATGTTAATGATGTATTAAAATGATAAGAACAAGAAATTAATCCTGTTGTTCGTGCTACTTCATAACTCTTGTTCAGTTATTGAAGTTTTCTAAATAGAGATTATATGATTATTGATTTTGTTGTTATTCAACTGCTAGAAATTGCTGAGCAATCGAATGCTCACACTTGCTTAGAATAAAATTTTTTTCAGTGACGACAGAACTGACTAAAGGATCTAACGAAGATATAAAGAGAAGATCAAGCCAAGTCTTGTAGTATAATTGTAATGTAATTAGTTAAACCTTTATGTATCTATGGTGGCATATTAAAGTCACACTTATAATTAAAGAATAATGTAATTATCATTATTTTTATGTAATAAGAATTTTAAGGTAATAGAATCTGGGATTTGAAGAAATATATTGTTATATTTGGAGTTTTAAATTATATCTTAAGGATATTTTGGATTTATGTATGGAATGAGAAGTACTCGTGATGCACTAAATTCGAGTTTAAAGATAAACCAGATTTGGGGGCGTTACATTGGTGGAAGAGGAAACAACAACAGTGGCTAGCTGACCATCACATGACCAGCATCGCCGACTCGACCAACTGCTCGAATGTTCAATATGACGGTGCAGGATGTTGTGCAATCGAAAGATGTGGTGTCAGGTATCATTCCGCTCAATGATATAAATGCTTGCATACTGTTTGCTTCGGGTGCTACTTGTTCGTTTATATCCGATGAATTTTCTAGGAAGTTAAATTTTCTTCGAGAATAATTAGAATATCCCATGAATATAGAAATTGCAAATAAAGAGGTGATCCCTGTTAAGTTTATAAACATAAATTGTAGTGTAAATATTAAGGGTCATGTAATGTCAGTGGATTTAATTCCAATTAGACTTGGGGAGTTTGATGTTATCCTAGGACTGGATTGGTTATTTAACCATGGAGAAATAATTGATTGTTAGAGGAAATGTAAAAATCTTATGACTCTGAAGAAGTCAAATGTAATGTTTTTCGGTAGTAGGTCACCTAGACAATCGAGTTGTTTGACGATGATGCAAGCTAACAGGTTATTAATGTGACTACCCGAAAAATCGAATTGTCCAGAAAGTTAAGTTTAAAAAATTATTAATTAAAAAAATTAATTTTTATTATTAATATTTTATGTTATATGTTTATTAGTCGATCTATAACCTAGGATAATTATAAAACGGGAGGATTCTGGCAATGGCCTAGAATGAACGAGTAAGAATTTTCAAGACGAAAATAAAAAAATTTCGAGAATAAAAACTTTTCTGAGAAAAAGACGAAATTGACACTATTCACCCAACAGAATCTAATGGTTTAGTGTTTGAATAATCTAAGCCTTCTTGAGAGATCAGTATGTCAGAATGACATTCTGTTCTTAAGTCTCATCTTGAATCCAAACATGTGTTGCGTCACTTTGATTAAAAAAATCATTAAAAGAGGAGATGTTACCTTGGAGCATGTAGACTTCCAAGACAACATTGCAGATTCATTTACTAAAGCTTTAACACAATAGCAGTTTGATCGTCACTTAGAGAAGATGGGTATGAGATACCATGGCGATTGGCTTTAGTGCAAGTGAGAGATTGAAAGTAGTATGCATACAAGCCAATCATGTACGATGATAAATCATATACTTTGTAAATGGTCTTTATTTATTTATTAATAAAAGTATTCATTTATTAAAGGCATTTAATTATCTACATGATGTTATTTTTATAATATGTAAATAACCAATAGTTTTAAGCAATACTTTTAGAATCATGATGTTGATCATGCTAATGAAATCTAAATTCTTAGAAAGCTTAAAACTAAAATAGTTCCCAATCATGGGATTACTAAAAAGAGGATTAGTAAATCCGGATAGATTGGTACATATGTTTCTTGCTTATTGGATGAGGATGATTGATCTCATGATCATTTGTGTGGAGACACTAAAGCAAGTATGTAGGTGCTTATTGGAGAATAAGTTCACTGAACGTGACTCACTATAGAATACCTAATGGAGTTTTACTTGCTTGTTAATAGGAATTCCTAATGTGATAGTAGTACAAGTGATCCTTGGACTTGAGATCATCATAGTATCTTGTATATAATGAATTATACTTTGACTTATTCCTTAAGACCCTTAGGGTATATCAAAGGGTATGCTTGGGTATAATGAGTTATATATGGAGATAATGAATGGTCAATAAAGAATCTACCACTTCTAGTAAAAGAAGCGATATGTCCTATGTGATTCGTTAAATGCATCCCAGTATTTCTTGGCCAAGACAGAATGAAATTAGAAAGGAGTTTCTAATTTGTATTATTTGGAGTTGTGCATTTTCTAATCGAAATACATATAATTAAATAAAATAAGACTTAACAGTAATTCCATGTCTTATATTTAATTGGGACATTGTATGGTGAAAGGATTGAATTGTACGATAATTATTAACTCACAGGTTCTTTTATGATTAATGTTGAAATCTATATTATCTAGAAAGTCGTTGATCACTAGGGAAGCTTATCCCTATTGTAGAATAAATATTATTTATTTAAATAAATTATTAGTTTAATTTTTTTATTTAAATAAGATTATAATTATTCTAATTGAATTATTTACAACCGGTTTAATATGAAGAACCTAAAGGGTTACACTATAAAAGGAAGCATAATTATTTAAGAAGGTAATGACATAATCGTAATAATGCATTAAGTGTAATTATTTAATTTATGGTGATAGAATAAATTAAATAGCTTAATGTTTATTATTTAATAATTTGGAAATATTAAATATAAATTAATAAGAGGAGTCTTATTAATATTATTACAATTATTATTATTTTAATTTCTAAAGGAGTTTAGAAATTAAAATAATAATATGAGGAGCGGATCTTAGAGTTGGACTGCAGAGTCTAGGAGCTGGAGGCTGAGGCCCAGGAGAGAGAGTTTGAGTTCCAGAAGCTGAGGGACGAGGACCACCAGAGGAAGTTGGACATGCAGGAGCTAGAGGTAGAGATCGCATACCGCAGGGAGGCAAGGATCCAGATGGGAACCTTATTCCACAGGTCGGTATCCAGAAATGTAGACTTAGCAGGAAAGTTAGAAGAGGTCGAGTAGAGGGAGTTGAGTGAGAAGACCGAGAAAGAAGCACTCCGTACTCAGCTAGAGTTGGAGGTTATGGATAGGATACACTTCGAGGAGAAGTGGGAAGCGACTAACGAGAGAGCTGACGACCTAGCGGATGAGGTCAGATGTAAGAAGAGGAAGATGAACAAGATGGGGTATATGTTTCGTTCGGCTTTCGAGAGAGTGATTGATGGTGTGTACCACTACCCAGCGGAGCAGGGACAAACCCTACATACTTTGAGCCGAGAGCTGATAGCAGATATAGCACATATCGAGTACAAAAGCGCTGTGGAGCGCGGGATGATGGGATGAGACCCTTAGTCAGTCTAGTCGTAGTATTAGTAGTATTTACCTTATGTGATGTATATACTATGATGTAATCCCAACTTTTTGTGTAAAGTGTGGGATAGTTATGTAAACCCCGAGTAAGCTTTTGTTAGAGGGGTAGTATGGTAGTATGTTAATGTTCCCCGTCTTTTGTGATATTAGGGGATATATGTGATAACATTTATAGAAATATGCTAGGAAAAATCATGTAATGAAACGATTTGGCATATGAATATAAATGATCTTATTTCAGAAACGTGTTATAGATTTTATTCTTTTAGCATTAAAGAAATACTTAAGTGATATGATTGAGTAATAATAAAATGAAAAATTTTATGATGCAGAAAATGCCGCTCAGACGTAGATTAACTGCACCTGAGGAATCAGTTAACAATGAGAGGGAACAAGTAGATCCCATTCAGAAGTTAGTGGACTTGCTAGGAGATGCTCTTAGGGGAAGGAACAACAAACCCGTTCGCCCCAACCCTCAAACTGTTCCAGTAACAAGCTTTAAGGACTTTAGGAGTGTAGGACCCCCAAAGTTCGAGGGTACTACCGATCCGATCATAGCTCAGACATGGGTTAAGGATATAGAAAAGGCTTTCACCATAGCATGTGTGGGTAAAGACCAGAAGACGGTATTTACTACGTACATGATGAGAGGAGAAGCGAACTACTGGTGGGAGGCGAATCAGCAAAGAGCTGGAGAAGGAATAATAGCTTGGGATAGATTCAAGACACTATTTTTCGAGAACTACTTCCCGAAAAGCATGAAGAATGGAATGGAGGTGAAGTTCTTAGAGTTAAACAAGGTGATATGACGGTGGCGCAGTACGCAGCTAAGTTTAATGAACTAGCGCGATTTGCGGAGCACCAAGTAGGAGATGAAGAGAGGAAGGCGAGACGTTTTGAACAAGGACTGAAGTCTTGGCTGTTTAATAATGTGTCAGTTCTTCAGATCGATTCCTTTGTGACATTGCTGGAGAAGGAGATCATTGCGGAAGGTGGCAGTGAAGCCTTAAGTCTATATCATAAGGAGAAGAAAAACAAGAACACTGGTAGTGAGCATCGTGGAGGAAGTAGCAGCGGGGGAAGTAATTTGGCAAAGAGAAAGTGGGAGAACAATAACAACAACAACAACAAAAATAACAACAATCAATCGGGAATTTTCGTGGAGGTTTTAAGAAGAGGGCTGAGGGGTGCCCAAATGTGGGAAGAACCATCAGGGCAAGTGCTGGAAGGGACGCGACACTTGCTACAACTGTGGACAGGAGGGACAAATTTCACCCAACTGCCCAAAATCGAAAAAGATCCAAGGATGCTTTGCATGAGATAGACGGAGCACTGGATCAAGGATTGCCCAAAGAAGGGAAGTGGCGGAGGTAGCAGCCAATAAGGGGGAAACAAACTGATGATTGGTAGACCGGCACAACCCAACCGCCCAACCGCTAGGACCTTTAACATGACCGTCCGGGACGTAGTAGCTGCGAAGGACGTGGTGTCAGGTATAATCCCAATCAATGATATAAATGCATATGTATTATTTGATTCGGGTGCCACCTGTTCCTTTGTATCTGAAGAATTTGCTAGTAGACTTAACACACCCTGAGAACGATTAGAAGATCCCTTGAACATAGAAGTTGCGAATAAGGAAATAATCCCTGTAGAATACATTTACCGAAATTGTCGTGCAAACATTAGAAATCATGAACTGAGCATAGACTTGATTCCAATTAGATTGGGAGAATTCGACGTAATACTGGGAATGGATTGGTTGTATAACTATGCAGCGATAATTGACTGCCAGAATAAATGTGTGAACCTTCAGACTTCGAGTAAGTCTAAGGTAGTGTTTTATGGTAGCTCATCACTTAAGTAATTGTGTTGTCTTACGATGATGCTGGCCAATAAATTGTTAATGTGACGCCCCCAAATTCCAGGACCGCCACTTGGTCTCTCGAATTCGGTTCATCACGTGCTCATGGTAATACATCGCAATAATGATAACTAAATATCACACAACCACAGCGGAAAATCTATTCTAGAATAATTTACAATGATTTATTATAATTATTCCCCAAGTCTCGCAACCTACAGTACTTAATAGATTACATAGCAATATCAATTAACGACTTGTTATATAATCTAACTTAAGCTTAAACATAAACAAATCCAGTCTTACTACATCGTCTTCACACAATATTAATATATTTGAAACATAACAGACATAAGCTAGTTGGTAGCCTTGCCCTTGCCCTTATCAATGCCCGAAGGTTCGCCATGCTCTGCCTTAACTGAAATGTTTTAGGGAAAGCAAGAATGAGCACAAATTGCCCAGCAAGTAATATACAATAAGGGTGAATAATAAGATTCTCAATTCTCGAAAGGGTATAGCAAGATTTGATAGCTCAAGAATAACAAGAATATCAACAGTTCTCAATAACAGTCGCTAAGGACAGGATAATGTCAATATGATTCAATAATAAGTCAATTCAAGATTTCAAATAATTGAATACTGAGTAGTCACTACGGACTATGAACTTCTACTAGAATTGACAGTAATAAACTGAAAATCCAACAAAAAACAGGTACAACAGGTGATCAGCCTAAAGTACCATCGTTATGCATAACAATCAATCATACTCAAGCGTGCACGTCGGTTCTCCGACAATTATATATTCCCTTCAAAGAAGGTTGTTCTTCTCAGTCAAATACAAGATCCCGCACCAATCAATTAGTTTGGGTTGCTTTCCAATAATATAAGTCTAGCCGAATCAAATGGCATAGACACTTTCACAATATTCAAGAACAATACTAAGTTCAACATGAATAATAGCTTTAATGAAATAAGAGTTCAAGTATGCTAATTCAATTCAACCGATTAAGTAGAAAACTAGTTCGCAATACACAAGATAGGATACTTGCATAGTAAAAGAGTATAAGTTAGGAAACTTTCACAATCATAGCTTTCCTTGCATAAAGTAAATGCGTCGGTTAGGATACTTGCACTTTAAGAGAGTGTAAGTAAGAGAACTTGCCTTTAGCGTAGTTTATCCACGAAAAGCAATCAACACTTTCGAATTCCTATCGTAATACAGTTACGTATATATATGATATTCATTAGTCATATAATTTAACTTCACATTTTCTCTTTGAATATACGATCAACACATAAGGTAAGTTTTACCTAGCTACACAGTTATATAGAATATAATTTCTATCCTTAACGTTCCTTCTTTAGAGTTTAAACGCATTCTCATATTATATAAGATCTCAACAATTAGCAAACATGCTTGCATATTATTAATATCACATAAGACCACAATCAATACTAAATATATTTCATTTTAGCAAGTTACGGCATCTCCTTAAGTTAACCGTCAAAATCGGGTTCAAGTAACATCATATAATATCACGTAGCATGTATTCATATTTAAAGGATACTTTACATGCTTGTATAACTTTTCCAAATCCAATCGTACATGGTATAGGTTCTTAAGTTAATACTTAAAGCCATTCAAGGACACGAACTCATATGGTCTAACATGGTCGTTTTTAAACACATAAGATATTCATATAACTTGTATTAGTCATGCTCATGAGTACTCGTATTGCATATATGTAGCTAGCATTGTTATTATCTTGAAAACATGCTTTGTTTATGCTAAACTTAATCACGACAACCAATCATGGTATATATATATGCATGACACATGAATGAGTCTAAGAGTACTATCACATGTGTCCATAAATATCAGAATTTAAATCTCCACGTATCGTGTTAATGCTCATGTGCAAGGCTTGTATTTCTATTAGTGAATCTTACTAATAGAGCCTAACATGTTCATGCTTCCTTACGAACTATATAAACACAAGTTAAGACTTCATTCATATATTTCAAAGTTATCTAAACATGCTCATAACATCAAAATGACTATATAGCATTTACATGATCATATCCACCTTCAAACTTATATTTTTGTTAGGAATGAGCACTAGTGAGGTTCACATGTTCATATTTTATTACGGAACCAATATAGATAAGCTAACATGCATTTCATGTGTCTCTAGGTGGTACTAACGTGCTTGCAAGGTCAGTATGTAAACATGCTTTATAATGTTAACGTTCGTTTATGAAACTTTAAGTTTGTTTTCAAACTATATGTCGTTTGGTTAACCATGCATGCTAATATACTAAAACATGCTTACATTGCCACATTAGGTTTATATATATGTATTAATCATGCTTCCATGCTTGTTTAAACAAAAATCAACCAATTAGTACATAACAGTTTTGTTGCAGAATGCAGAAAACTGAACACAGAGGCCGGCGCTGCGGCGCGGCAACAGCAGCAAACTCTGGCGCTGCGGCGCGGGTGGCGCTGCGGCGCGGGCTGCGGCGTGGGTGGGGCTGCGGCGCGGGCTGCGGCGCTGCGGCGTGGGGACAGTTCCTGCAGTTCAGACTGCAGCGAAACAGACCCAAAACCTCCCATTTTATCGATCTCGACATACCCATATGCTATTAGACTAACCTTTTTACCTTACTAACACATATATATTGTTATATAACAGTCAATCGCCCAAACGATTCCCAATTTGATGAACTCCAACTTATTTCACGAATTCGATGCTTTACAGAAATTACAGAGCAACAATGGAAATGAAAGTCAAGAAATCTATATAGTGGTTCCATCACGTATGTATGTTCATATAACAACAATATAAGGGTTCTACAAACCAATCATGAACCAATTTGGCATAATCAAAAATTTGAAGGAAACTTCGGAAACAGAAAACGAAAATGAAGAACAAAGGAAACTGTATTATACCTTCTGTTAGATTCTGAACTTGCTGCTACTCAAGAACACTGATAAATATATATATAACTCTTAACTTACTTAGCCAAAATTCTCAGCAAATGAATTAGGAAGAGGATGGGTTATATTTATAGAAGAATTTCATAACCAGGCAATGCAATTACATCCAAAATCAAACTAACAGATTATAGGAATGTTTGCTAGATAAGAGGGAGTTGGTAATTAGTTGGTGATCTCCACTATTCCACCCACTCCCTTCATGATCATGATGGCTAGAATGCTGAGTTTGAGAGAAGAGAGTAGGCTAGCTTCATGATGCATTTCACGTGTACAAGGTTTGTGTTTAATAATATGGGACAAGGCCATATACTCAGCATTTTATTAGTACACAACACTTAAATTATTACACACACATAACATACTTCCTACTCTTATGTTATATTATATATACTTATTGTCCATACATAGGTTATAACTTAATGTCACAATATAAATTTGCATAAGGAATACTTCAATATAGTGAAGGTGACTTGTACGCATATAATCCATGTACCTTCTGTTAATACCGGATATAATTTAATCAGATGTTAACACATTACACTGTCTCCTTTATTAAAACTAATTGTTTACAATATGTTCATGATATATTATACAATGTATACCCACATATTTATTGTCACACAAGTTATTAATCAAGTAGCTCACCTGGTTTAATAAGCCTTACCATATAATAGTGTCATATTACACTTCACATAATACATAGTCAGCTAATATATGCTACACATTTAATTCGCATGCTTGCACATATAATTTCTCATCTTATAAATTGAATATTAATTAATAATATACACATATCCTACATCAATCAATATAATTGTTAACCTCCATAACAATTTAATTAACCTTATATGATTAATTATCACTTTGATATAAATCTTATTATATTTATAAACACGTTGCTCATTATTATTATGTTTCTTGCAATAATAATAATCACACATTATTAATCAATCCTCATTAGTATTTTATAACAGTTAATTAATATTCTTCGATTAACAATTAATATAGATTAATTAGTTCGCTTAAATTAATATAATCATTCTTATATTACGTCACTGTGCCACACAAGGCAATCAACGAGTTTATCACAAACTCCACCAATTTCTCAATTATTATAATTATTCAATTATATATAATTGAATTAATTCATCTCATAACACAAAATCATTTATATTCAAATAAATTCTCATTTTCATTAATATAATTATTTAATAATATATGGAAATTCTCGGGTATTACAGTTAAGGAAAGGATGTGTAGGTTATTTAGCTTACATCGTAGATACTCAAAAAAAGGAAGTAAAAATTAAGGATATATCCATAGTAAATGAATTTCGAGATGTATTTCTAGACGATCTGCCTGGTCTTCCGCCAGACAGAGAAATCGAATTCGTAATAAATTTAGCACCAGGAACAACACCGATTTCGAAAGATCCATACCGTATGGCGCCATTAAAAATGAAGGAATAGATGATACAACTGCAAGAGTTATTAGATAAGGGTTACATTCGACCGAGTGTGTCTCCTTGGGGAGCACTAGTGTTATTCGTTAAGAAAAATGACTGATGTATGAGGCTCTGTATCGATTATCGAGAATTAAATAGAGTAACGATCAAGAACTGATATCCACTACCGAGGATAGACGACTTATTTGATCAACTGAAAGGAGCGAAGTGTTTTTCAAAGATAGACCTACAGACATGATATCACCAACTGAAGGTACGAGATGAGGATATACCAAAGACTGCATTTCGAACCCGTTATGGACATTACGAGTTTTTGGTAATGTCATTTGGATTGACTAATGCTCCGGCAGCATTCATGGACTTGATGAACCGAGTTTTCAAGCCATACTTGGAGAAATTCTTGGTAGTTTTTATCGACGACATCTTGATCTACTCAAAGACAGAAGAAGAGCACGCCGAACATCTAAAGATTATTTTGGAAGCGCTAAGGAAGGAGAAGATGTATGCGATGTTTTCAAAGTGTGAATTTTGGATGGAGAAGGTTCAATTCTTAGGTCACGTAGTGGATAAGAATGGAATCTCCGTAGACCCTGCAAAGGTCGAAGTAGTGAGTAATTGGGAGTAGCTAAGAACACCGACAGAGGTGAGAAGTTTCTTAGGGTTAGCCAGGTACTATCGAAGATTCATCTAAATTTTTTCTAAGATAGCCACCCCATTGACCAATCTGACGAGGAAGACGGTAAAATTTGTATGGACAGACAAATGCGAAGAGAGTTTTTTGGAGTTGAAGAAGAGATTAAGCGAAGCGCCTGTGTTGTCACTACCAGATGACGCGAGAAATTTTGTGGTGTATAGTGATGCATCGCACAAGGGACTTGGCTGTGTGCTTATGCAGCACGGCAAGGTCATTGCGTATGCATCACAACAATTAAAGGACTATGAAAAAAGATACCCTACTCACGACCTAGAGTTAGCGGCAGTAGTTTTTGCGTTGAAGATATGGAGGCATTACTTATATGGAGAGAAATGTGAGATATACACGGACCACAAGAGTCTGAAATATATCTTCACACAGAAGGAGTTGAATATGCATAAGAGGAGGTGGTTAGAATTGATCAAAGACTATGACTGCGAAATTCTTTATCACCCGGGTAAGGCAAACGTGGTTGCCGACGCTCTGAGCAGAAAAGGAAGGGAGAAACTGTTTCATTTGACGACTCAGGAAGAATTGGTAAGATAAATGGAAAGATTAGAGATAGAGGTAAGAAGACCGGAAAGGTGGGAAGAAAAGTTGTTCGTAATTGAAGCTCGTCCGACATTGTTGGATAGAGTAAAGGAATCACAAGAAAAAGATGAGGAATGCGAGAAAATCAGAAAGAGGATTATAGAAAATGGAGAAGAAAGATTCCGAATGGATAAAGATGGTATCTTAAGATTCGAAGAAAGAGTGTGGGTACCAGCGGTAACCTAGTTGAGAGAAGAGATTTTGCACGAGGCACACAATACGACATATTCCGTTCATCCGGGAGGCACTAAGATGTACCGAGATTTGAGGCAACACTTTTGGTGGCCCAATCTGAAACAGGAAGTCACAGAGTGAGTTAGTAGCTATCTGACTTGCCAGCGCGTTAAAGTAGAGCACCAACGGCCGAGTGGTTTACTACAACCGTTGGAAATACCGAAGTGGAAATGGGAGCACATTACGATGGATTTCGTGGTGGGACTTCCAGTTACGCAGAAAGATTATGATGCCATTTGGGTTATCGTGGACCGACTAACGAAGACCGCACATTTTCTATCGATAAAGATCCACTATAGTTTGAATCAGTTAGCGAGTCTGTACGTAAAGGAGATTGTTTCGCGACATGGAGTGCCGGTGTCAATTGTCTCTGATCGAGATCTGCGCTTCACGTTAAATTTTTAGAAAAGCTTGCAAGAGAGAATGGGAATGCAATTGAGGTTGAGTACCGCTTATCATCCTCAGACAGACGGACAGAGTGAGCGCACAATACAAATGCTAGAAGACATGCTTCGGACTTGCGTGATGAACTTCAAGGGAAATTGGGACGACCACCTACCCTTAGTAGAATTCGCATATAACAATAGTTTCCATGCGAGTATCGGCATGGCACCGTATTAAGCTCTTTACGGAAGAAAGTGCAGAACGCCATTATGTTGGGACGAAGTCGAAGAGCGACGAATACTCGGACCAGAGTTAGTACAACAAACTGCAGATGTGGTGACAATGATAAGAGCCAGATTAGTAGTAGCTCAAGATCGCCAGAAAAAGTACGCAGACTTGCATCGACAAGACCGGGACTTTAAAGTCTGCAGTTTCATATTCTTGAAGGTATCTACTTGGAAGGGAAAAATCCATTTTGGCAAGAAGGAAAAATTGAGTCCAAGATTCATAGGACCGTTCGAGATACTGAAGCGAGTGGGCGATGTGGCATACAAAGTTGCATTACCACCCGAGTTGGAGCACATCCACAACGTGTTCCGCATCTCCGTGTTGCGATCGTACAAGGCCGACTACAAGCACGTGATTTCTTATGAGCCCATTCAAGTGGAGAAGAACCTAGCGTATGAAGAAATTCTTGTCCAGATATTAGATAGGAAAGAGCAAACCTTAAGAAATAAAATTATTTCATCTGTAAAAGTACTTTGGCGTAACCACAATGTCGAGGAGGCTACGTGGGAGTTAGAAGATAGGATGATGAGGGTTTATCCCCATCTATTTGTGTAACCTTGTAGCAATTCCGGGACTGGAATTTTTATAAGGGGGAGGATGTAATACCCGAGAATTTATGAATATTATTAAATGCATATATTAATGGAAATGAATATTTATTTGAATATAAATATATATGTGTTGCGAGATGAGCTCATAAAAGGAATTCAAATTGAATATATAATAATTGAGGAAGAATGTGGAGTTTCTGTTAAAAACATTGAAATGCCTTGTGTGGTACAAGAATAGAAATAATAATGAGCATAATTAAGCTTAAGTGATAAGCCATGTGTGGCATAATTAATTTCCTAATCTAGTTGGGTCATTGAATTAATAATGTATTGAACTTAGGATATATCCAAGCCCAACAACATTGATGTGATATGTTATAAGAATTAAGAGATGTGGCCCAATCAATTTATGTGCTAGATTAAATAATAGAGTCCATGTGCTTTAGTGTGCTTAGCCTAATTGATTTAATTTGATGTGGCCCAATGTGTAATGTATGATGATAGGAATATGTATATATGTACATGTATATATATATATATATGTAGTTGTATAATAGAGGTTGTAAAATGAGGTGTGACATTGGAATGTGAATAATTATTATATAAAACTATATGATTAAAGTAAGCTTAACTTGTGTGAATTACTAAGTGGTATGAAAGAGTCTTATGTGACCCCATGATGTGTGCGGGAGTATTTAAATTGGTATTCTCAACCTATGAGGGAAAATGACATTTACTAAATAAAAAATTAATATTAAATGATTATTTTAATATTTATGTAGAATTGGAATAACGAGTTTTATGAAAAATACTATTGGTATCCAACTAAATTATTCTAGTTTATGGTAAATATTATTTGAAATAAACCAATGTACATGGATTATATAATTCTATGTGTGTAATGTATGAGTGAGTGTATATGTATGCTCATTTTGGGACAAATATCAAATAGACCCACGTATGCTAATAGTAATATAAAATACTTGTTTGAGTTGGAAAATTTATGGTTGAATATGTCAATTGATGCTAGATAATGTTAAGATGGTTGAATATGAAATCACCGAAAGTTAAACGAAGTAAATTGGTAAAGAACGAATCCGTAGCGAAGAGAATCACTAAATGGGTTAAACTTTGAAAAATGGCAAAAATCTTGAAATTGATTCTTGAATTTGATTGTTTATGTGTTTGGAGTTGTTGGAATCATGCTATGTATGTTGGGTAGTACGTTTATGGAGATTATATATAGTGGGTAGGCTTAAAATTGCTGTTTGATTGTGATTTCTGAAAGTTTGGTCCGCAGCAGAGGAAGAAATTTCGAACTGAAATAGCTATGCCCGCCCCGACGGGCTTCCTGTAGTGCAATTGCCCCGCCCCAGTGGGGGTTGGTCAAAGAACTCAGTAACCATGTCTGGGCAATGCAGCCCCGGCGGGCTTCCTGTAGTTCATCTGCCCGCCCCGGCGAGAGGTTGCCAGGGAACCAAAACTTAGATGTTATTTTTGGACCTCGTAACCTAACCTAACTTAACTTAAGGAGCTTACATAATCCTTAAACATGTGTTAATGCGTATTGCAAGTTGTTTTAGTAGGATTAGATTTTGAGTTATAATCTTTTGAAAGAAAAGTTAAAGGACGAAGACCATGTTTATAAAACCTTACGCCTTTTTGAAATCTAACCTCTTTAGCATGTATTCGCAACTTAGTTAGTTTTATAAATACATGTGAAATGTGAAATCAAGGTACTTTACATGCTTACCTTGTTGGTTATGAGATTTTAGTATTTGAAAACCAATTGAGATGAAAACTCTACAACTTGTATTGAGAACTATTGAACAAACTATGATAACCGACATATTCACACATCTAGTTAGACACGTTATAAACTACGCAAGCATGAACTAAAAGAGCTTCTAAGTAGAGAATTATACAACCAAATCTAATACATGCAAGCATGCGTAGAAAGACTGTTTAACATTATTGTGTGGTTTAATGAGTACTATGGTTAGTCTTTAACATAACAAGCTTTCTTGGCTTTGTAAAATGAAGATTTATGAATAGAACTATCCATTGTTGAAAGTAAATATAAAAGATCAAATCTAGTTTAAAAGATCCTCAACATGTATGTATGAATGCCTTAAGTTATAATACATGGCTCAAGCAATGTTTTAAGTGTTCAAGCATATAGTGACTTTATGGAACTAAGTTTTGCCAAGGTATTTCTAAGGTTTTCGAAACAATGTGGATTATACATCTATGATTTTAAATGTGTGTCGAATACATGGATAAACATATGTATAATAAAAGTATGTTGATATATGTTTATAAACTTTTGAATGTTAAGTCCAAAATGTATTTGCAAACTATAAAGCAATGATTAGAAACTATGTTATTTGACTACATGGTGATTTATAAACTAAAGTTTTGTACTATAAGTATGCAAGGTGTGTAGTGGAGTATGTAAAAAGTATACAACTAAGTTAGACGTTTATGTATGCGTTTAAATTTACATATCATGTATGAGTATACGTAACTAATGAATATCCTATAGCAGTCCGTTGTAAGTATTTTTACGATCAGAAAGTTATTCTTACTTCTTTGCACTATTTTGCACTTTCATATCAAGTTTCGTTTTCTAAAAATGCCCGGAACTTAGTTCCGTGCCCATTTTCATAAAAAAATTGGTATATTTTTGTACATAACTGTGTTTTTTGGCATTTTTACAACTCGAATTGACGATCTATCAGCTCTAACAGCTTCAGTGCACTAGCACCTTTGTTTTAAGAAACTTCGCTGGACTAGGTTATCTTCCCAGTTCGGGTTTGGCTTTTTTGTATATATTTAACTGTATATATACTAACTTTTCAATTCTGTGAAGCCCGGATGTCAAATCCAAGGTAGTTTACTGCTTTTATATATAAATATGCATATATAACCAGCCTTCTCCACCACTGGGTTCTCTTTCCAATCTTGGTTGACTACGTTTCTTTCTCTCTCTATATATTTATACATTTCAGTCCTCCCTGGATCATTTTGTGGTCTTTATACTGTTTTTACACCATTCACCATTACTGGGTTATCTTCCCAGTCACTGGTTGACTATTTTTCTGTACATTTACATTTCAGTTCGGCCTGGATTATTCTGTGGCCTTTTTACTGCTTTTGTATATAAATATGCATATATAAGCAGCCTTCACCACCACTGGGTTCTCTTCGTAGTCTTGGTTGATTACTTTTTTGCTAATATATATATATATATATATATATATATTTTAATTTTAGTTCGGGCACCAGCTTGAAAACCCATCGCCCCTTTACAGCTTTTGTATATATAACTATATATATATATATATATATATATATATATATTGCTTTACTCGCTTTAATTCAATTGTTGCTTTAAATATTCATTTTATATGAATCGGTACTGACATATCTTCGGGCGAACTAGATTTATTTAAATCTCGCCAATTCTAGCTTTCAAACGGTTCAAAATCGGTACAGACGAAATCGGGGGGCTAGAATGGCTGAGATTTATTTAAATCTAGCAATTTTTCTAGTTTCAGTTACAAAAGCAACCTCGCAGCCCTTAGATCTCTATCTAGTGGGAACGAGACGCTTCGGCCAGGTGCGAACCAGGATTTACTGAATGAATCCTCGGTTCTGGCGACACTTGGGATATATTTCTTTTTCTGTACAAATTTGAACTGTGCAGGTTTATTGGCTACTCATATGTGAGCCTAGGAATCGTGGGATTCATGGTCAAACTGATCAGAATCTGATTCCCACGATGGATAAACTCCGCTTTACAGATGTACCTTGCCAGTTTTTCTGTAAAATGTACATACAAAAGACCTTAAAACTGATATCCAAATTTAAGGTCTTAATATAATGGGAATAATGGTTTGCCGTGTCAGCGTCCCTCTGATGGTTTTCATGCCCATGAGGAGACCGACACTTGTATTTATTTCTGTGGTCGAGGATGCTTCGCAGCCCGACAAATCACCATTCAAATGCAAGCCTTAAGGCTATAAGGATAAAAAAATAGAAGTATCAACAGGCTTCAATTCCTATGTTAGCGTAAGGGTTTGATAACCATCTTTCAAAACATCATTTTCAATTCAAAACAAAAGAAAAGCTTTTGCAAATCAAATTAAACACTTTTGTAAATCAATTCAAAGACTTTTGCAAAATCAAATCAAACCCTTCGTATATAGGTTCAACGAAGCAAAGCACTACTTTCAATCAATCAAACATAGGCCCAATTTTCAAAATAGTATTCACACACGCATTTCAGTTTTAAGAGAAATATTGAAAAGATTGCGGTACTGTATTTACACAGGAGTTGTGGGGTGCCTAACACCTTCCCTACCCTTAACTAAGCCCCCAAACTCAAATTTTGTTTTCAAAGATCAAGTTTCGACAGTGTCCAGCAATTGGGTCTCCTTTAAATAAAACTTGGTTGAGTTGGTACAACCATTTCAAACCTATCAACTGGCAACTCTGTAAAACGTTCAAATTGTCGACATGATACATGTTGGCCTTTTCCTAAAAAACTCTTCAAAACCTTTTTTTTGCAATAAAAAGAGTGAGGGTAGAGATAACTTAGGAAGAGAGAAAGATCTGGGTTGTGACCCGACCCGCGGATTTTTTTCCGACGTCGACAACACATATATAATACTATATTCTACACGGATTGATTATGGACTTTGTAAGACCCCAACTTTTATGAATAAAAAATTAAATTTTCTCTATATATTATTTTGAAATAGTCAGGGATTAATTTGATAATGTGGAATGTTATGGGTAAAATGCGCAAATATTTTAAATAAGAAAGTGGTTATAAAATATTCATTGTTGTCGGGGAATATTCGTTTGGTCGTGGAATATTCTTACTACCAGGAAATATTTGTACGACGGCGCAACCAATTGTGGACCCCATAACGAAAAATTATAGGATGAAAAAAACGACAAGAATAAATTTTTTATAAATAACTGCGTAGTTGTTACCGTTAATACTGTTGGAATACTCGATGGGTAGAGTAAAGTAATACGCGTTGTTGCACAGTAGCACACGATATTGCATAGTATTTTTATATTATTGTTAATTCAATAATTGTCACTGCACAGTATTTTTCATTATTAGATCAATAATTCATATTATTTGAATAATATTATTAGATAACATTATTAGCAATGTCTAAGGAAGTTCTATCTAGGAGGGGTTATTTAATTGTGCGCCAGTAAGGAGAAATCCTTATCGGAAGGACCCCTTCTTTCGTGGGAACGACCTGGTTGTCAATATTGTAGTTCAGTAATATTATTTGTGAATAATTAATTATTGATTTATATGATAAGGAAATATTTATTTTTGTGGATATAAAAGAAGGAATTAGTGCTGATGTGTTTTATCAGTATTTTGTTAGATTGGAGGTGTGGAATCATCCGTATGTGGATTTCGGACAATTTATATTTGGAATTTGGAAAAAACTTTCTTATACAAAGTTGTAGAGAATTAAATTTCGTATAAAATGGACAGAAGATTCAAATTTTTCTGATAAAAGGGCTATTTATTATAAATTATTGAAGTTCCGGAATAATTGATTTTTGGGGTTATAAATATTTTTTTAATAAAAATGTTTTTTTGATGGTGGGCCCCACTTATGTGGGCTGATGAATTGGTCAAGGAGGTGTGCGGAAGATTTTTAATAAATATAATATTTTATTAAATTTTCTTCTATGACGTTCTAAGTATTTTTCTATAAATAGGGTGCTGAATTAGAATTTGAAAATTACACCAGAATCATAAGTTTCTTTCTCTATAATATCAAGCGTATTTTTGTGAGTATTTCGATACTTTGAGTGTTGCTATTCAGTGCAAGTTTTCTTCAGTATTATGTCCGATATTTTAGTCAGAAGTACTGTTCTTTTGAGGTAAGGGATGTTATTTTTTTCAAAAATGATGTTATTTCTTTCAATATCATGACACCGAAATATTGGTATGAATTTTATTGCGAAATTTTTACCTTTTCATATTGGAGTTACTATTCACATATATGACACTATTCACGTATACGACACTATTCACGATTACGGTACTATTCACAAAAAAATTAAATTTTTTTTTCTTTGTCCAAGTTGGCTATTATGGTTCATATTTTTCATTGGATCCAAGTTTTGATCTTCATTCTTGAATTTTGCTCCACAATTAATTATTATGGAGTATTCTTGAACTTGGATAAACTAAATTACGAATTCCTAATTTGTCCTTTATCTCACTGGATTCGTTCTTTAAAATATTTTTCATCATCTTCAGTCTTAAATGGTAATACAAAAGAATATCTTTGGCCTGTAGTGCAAAGATAGATGATTATTTGATGAATATCTTTGGCCTGTAGTGCAAAGATGAATAATTACATGATAAATATCTTTGGCACGTAGTGCAAAGATGAATATTTGATTCAAGATATATATTGATTGATGTTACAGGGATAAAATATTGATTATGGACTTTCAAATTATAGAAGATAGTAGACATTAGTTTCTACTTAATTCTTCTGTTGCATTGTTATTTCTGCTGCAGTTGTTAATCTAAAACTTATGGTCCATAATATTTTATCTGATTTATTGAAGACTAACGATAAATTATTCTTTATTATCTTAGTCATAATATTCTTTACTAGGCTAGTTGAACTCACCCTTTTCATCTATTGTCCTCTTCAGGAAATGAGAATGTAGCAGGGAATAGTCGGGGGACAGAGTGATGGTCCGAGTTAGAGCAGTAGTAGTCCTCACTATTTTTATTAAATAGTGTGATAATAATTTTAATGAGGACTTAGTTTGAATGTTTATATTTTCTACATATTTGTATTGACACTCACAGTTGTGTGGTCGTATTTTGCACGACCGTGTGATATCAAAGTTATAATTGGATTCTGTACCATGTATTTGGCGACCCAGAATGGGTTTGTTGGATTGGACCTATTCTGGGGGCGTCACAGTTGGTATCAGAGCTTAGGGATATGGTCTCTGGCGGAGATCGGGGAATAGAACTAGGAGGGAAGAGACGAGTAAATCCTTCACTAGTGTGTCCTACCTAAGCTTATGTGGTATTTAATTGGTCAATCGGAGCATAGGATTAATATGTGATATGTTAATTTGTTTAATTAACGCTTATTTTATGGCAGTATTTGAGAATGGCAGCTGAGAATGTTAACAATGGAGTGAATAAGACCGTGGAGACACCTTTAATCATCAACCAGGAGAACGTGCAACAGGAAGGCAATGTTCCTCCTGAAAACAACACTGATCAGACGATAAACGATGAGATGTTTATAAGCTTTTTGCAGTTCATGCAAAATCAGACGAGGGAGACTCGTGTACACAATACAAGTGAAAATAATAATAACTCGCGGATTGTCACTGCCAAGCAGTTCAAAGAGTTGGGACCACTAGAGTTTTAGGGAAAGCCAGATCCAATCAAGGCAGAGACGTGGGTTAAACAAATTACCAAGATATTTGATGTCTTGGGATGCACAGAGGAACAGAAGGTTCCATTCGCCACCTTTATGTTTTGTGGAGAGGCAGATTATTGGTGGGAGTCTGTGAAGCGTTCCCAGCCTGCGCACTCAAGATGTCTTGGGAAGCGTTTCAGAAACTGTTCAATGACAAGTACTTTCCTCAAAGTATTCGTCATATGAAAGAGGTGGAGTTTATCAGACTGGAACAAAACAACATACTGTGTCCCAGTACGAGGCTAAGTTCGCGGAGTTGTCCAGGTTTGCACCTCATTTGGTAGAGAATGAGGAACGTATGATGCGGATGTTTCTGAGAGGTTTGAAATTCAAAATTCGTCAATACCTCATTTCTCATAAATTTTCTCTCTATTCAGATGTAGTAAACAGGGCTCAGTTATTAGAACGAGATAATGAGTCCGTTCAACCAAGGTACCACAACAAGGGTCGTACCAGTGGCAGTAGTCATCAAAGCAATGACAACCAACGGGGTGGAAAGTATCATGACAAAAGCAGTAACCACTCCGGTGGTAATCGTGGCCATGATAATAGAAGAAGTGAGTCGGGGGGAGATTTCAAGAGGAGAAGGTACAACAATGAGAACGTGAAGACGTCGACATCAGCACCAGCATCAACTGTTTCTAGGGGAGCATCGGTCGTTTACTATAAATGCGGGAAAGAGGGACACATCAGCCCAAACTGCCCACAATAATTCAAGGTATGCTATAACTGTGGAAAGGAAGGACATATAGCTCGAGATTGTCGTGTAGCGAAACCAAGTCCAGCAGGGGTGGTGATTCCAAAGGCGGTTTCGGACAAGTCAAAGTCGGTGGTTCCTGGAAGAGCGTTTGTCATGACTGCCCAAAACGTGAGGAACCCGAATGAGGTGATCACAGGTAAGCTAATCATAAACTCTTGCGAAGTTTACGCTTTGTTAGATACCGGTGCTACCCATTCCTTTATTTCACATGCTTGTGCTCAACGTTTGAACTTGACTTCTGATAAATTAGACTTTGACTTATCTGTTGAAACTCCGTTAGGAGAAACCTTCGTTACATCTACAGTTTACAAATCTTGTTTGATTCAGATTGGTACCCTTACCTTACCTGTTGATCTTATATCTTTGAAAATACTTGCATTTGACGTGATTTTAGAAATTGATTGGTTAACCACTTATCATGCCAAAATTGATTATTTTCGTAAGTTTGTTAGTTTTCATATTCTAACCAACCTGTTGTGCGAATTTAAACCACCAAACCACTAAAATCAGTCAATGTCATTTCAAGTCACAAAGCTATTCGTTTATTGAAAAACGGATGTCAAGCTTTCTTAGCTCATGTCACTGATCTAAACCAGAATACGTCAGATTTGAATAATATTTCTGTTGTTAATGAGTTTCTTGATGTATTTCTAGAAGAACTTTCCGGTCTACCCCCAGAACGTGAAGTTAAATTATTTATTGACCTTGAGCCCGGTACAAAACCCATTTCTAAAACCCCATATCGAATGGCTCCTATTGAACTTCAGGAGTTAAAGGTCCAACTATAGGAGTTGTTAGACATTGGTTTCATTCATCCTAGTACGTCTCCTTGGGGTGCTCCTGTTTTATTCGTAAAGAAGAAAGACGAGAGTATGCGACTTGTATTGACTATCGGGAGTTAAACTATGCACCATCGGGAATAGGTATCCGCTACCTCGTACTGATGACCTGTTCGACCAGTTGCAAGGAGCACAATTCTTTTCAAAGATCGATCTTCATTCTGGATATCATCAGCTAAAGATTAAAACTGAGGATATTCCGAAGACTGCCTTCAGAACTTGGTACGGGCATTATGAGTTCTTAGTCATGTCTTTTGGATTGACTAATGCTCCTGCTGCTTTCATGGATATGATGAACCGTGTATTCAAGGAATATTTGGATCAGTTCGTGGTTGTCTTTATTGATGACATCCTCATCTATTCCAAAAGTTGTGAAGATCATGAGCACCACTTGAAGCTGACACTTCAAAGGCTTTGTGAAAACAAATTATATGCCAAGTTGAAGAATGCGAGTTCTGGCTTGAGGAAGTAGCATTCCTTGGGCACGTGATGTCAAAACATGGAGTATCTGTTGACCCAGCGAAGATTGAAGCAATACAAAGTTGGGAGCAACCGAAGTCGGTGATCGACGTACGTAGCTTTCTAGGCTTAGCTGGTTATTATCGGAGATTCGTGGAAGGATTTTCTCGAATCGCTACTCCATTAACTCAGTTGACTCGAAAAGATACAAAATTCGTATAGAGCGAGGAATGCGAGAAGAGCTTCCAAGAGCTCAAGAGGAGACTTATCTCGGCACCTGTTCTGACAATACCATCTGGTTCGGATAGATTTGTTATCTACAGCGATG
This sequence comes from Panax stipuleanatus, assembly GCA_020205555.1. Taxonomy (NCBI): domain Eukaryota; kingdom Viridiplantae; phylum Streptophyta; class Magnoliopsida; order Apiales; family Araliaceae; genus Panax; species Panax stipuleanatus. Next base: position 83,947,403 of record CM035118.1, read on the forward strand.
CTTCGGGCAAAGGGTTAGGATGTGTTCTAATGCAACATGGGAAAGTCATAGCCTATGCCTCGCGATAACTTAAGGAATATGAGAGGAATTATCCTACTCATGATTTAGAGTTGGCAGCAGTCGTTTTCGCGTTGAAGATCTAGAGACACTACCTGTACGGGGAGAAAATGGAGATTTATAAGGATCATAAGAGCCTTAAATATTTCTTCACTCAAAAGGAACTCAACATGCGGGAAAAGCGAACGTGGTAGCTGAAGCGTTGAGTAGAAGATCATATGTGGGAACGAGTGCGATGATGTCCACACAATGGCCTATTCTCTTGAATTACAAAAGTTAGAGATAGAGTTCAAGACTTCGGGGACCCACATGATGAAGTCAAGTATACGCGTAGAACCAGCTTTGATTGATAAAGTTAAAGCTGCTTAAGCTACGGATCCGGAGATGATGAATATGAAGAAGAAGGTGCAAGAAGGTGCGGTTCCAGAAGCAAGAATCGATGAAGAAGGAATACTCCTAGTCAACTCCAGACTTTGTGTTCCTAACGATTCTGATTTGAGGTATAGAATCATAATCGAGGCACACAACGCACCGTTTGCAATCCATCCTAGAAGTACCAAAATGTATCGTGATCTTCGACATACATTTTGGTGGAGCAATATGAAGAGAGAGATCGCGGAGTTTATTTCGAGATATTTAACTTGTCAACGTGTAAAGGCGGAGCATCAAGTGCCGAAGGGTCCATTGCAACCACTTGAGATTCCAAAGTGGAAGTGGGAACACATTACCATAGATTTCGTTACGGGTCTTCCCAAGGTTTCTCAAGGCATAGATGTGATTTGAGTTATTGTTGATAGATTAACCAAGTCTGCTCATTTCTTGCCGATACGGGAGACCTATTCCCTTGAACGTCTTGCTCGTATGTACGTGAATGAGATTGTGAGATTGCATGGCATGTAAGAACCCAACTTTTATAAATAAAGATTTAATTTTCTTTATATATTATTTCGAAATAGTAAGGTGTTGATTGATAAATGTGAAAATTATGGGTGAAATGTGCAAATATTTTTAAAATGAGCAAGTGGTTATAAAATATTCTTGTTATCAGAGAATATTCGTTTGGTCGTGGAATATTCTTGTTGTCGGGGAATATTCGTATGACGGCGCAGCTATTTGTGGGCCCCACAACGGAATAACTGTCGGATATAGAAAGCGACAGAAATAATCTTTTTATAAATAACGGCGTAGTTGTTACCGTTAGTACTGTTGAAATACCCGGTGGTTAAAATACAGTACGCGGTGTTGCACAGTAGCACACGGTATTGCACAGTATTTCGAATTATTGAGTCTTACGTGAGAAGGAACTTACTCAATTATTGTTACAGTAATTACTGTTCAATATTTTATATTATTGACTCAATAATTGCTACGTTGATATTTTATATTATTGACTCAATAATTGTTACATTGATATTTTATTGACTCAATAATTGCTACGATGTTATTTTATATGATTGATTCAATAATGGCTACAGTTGATATTTTGGTATTATTGATTCAATAATTGTCACTGCACAGTATTTCACATTATCAACTCAATAATTCATATTATTTGAATAATATTATTAGATAGCATTATTGACAATGTCTAAGGAAGTTCTGTCTAGGAGGGGTTATTTAATTACGCGCCAGTAAGGAGAAGTCCTTATCGGAAGGCCCCCTCTTTCCTGGGAACGACCTAGTTGTCAATATTGTAGTTCTGTAATATTATTTATGAATAATTAATTATTGATTTATATGATAAGGAAATATTAATTTTGTGGATATTAAAAAAGGAATTAGTGCTGATGTGTTTTTATCAGTATTTTGGTGTGAAAAATCATCTGTTTATGGATTTCGGATAATTTATGTTTGGAAATTGGAAAAACTTCCTTCTACAAAGTTGTAGAGAATTAAATTTCCTATGGAAGGACATAGAATTTGTATTTTTCTGACAAAGGGGCTATTTGTTATGAATTATTGAAGTTTCGGAAAATATATATATTTTTTAATGGGTGGGCCCCACTTTTATTGAAATTTTTTTTAGCCGCCAAGTGGCGGAATTTTTTTGAAAATAATAATATTTTATTATTTTAGTCTCCTTTGGCATCCTAAGCTTTTCCTATAAATAGGGTGCTTAGGTTAGAATTGAAAATCACACCAGAATCAGAAGTTTTCTCTCTCTATAATATCGAGCGTATTTTTGTGAGTATTTCGATACTTTGAGTGTTACTATTCAGTGCAAGTTTCCTTCGGTATTATATCCGATATTCCAGCTAGAAGTGTTATTCTTTTGAGGTAAGGGATGTTATTTTCTTTCGTAAATGATGTTATTCTTTTCAATATCATTATATCGAAATATTGGCATGGATTTTGTTATGAAATTCTTACTTTTTCCGTCGGGATTACTATTCACGTATATGACACTATTCACGGAAAAATTAAATTTTCTTCTATATGTCCAAATTGCTTGTTAAGGTTTTTATCTTTGATTGTATCCAAGTTTTGAGCTCTATTCTTGAATTTTGCTCCACAATTGATTATTACGAAGTATTTTGGAATACTAAAATACGAATCCTTAATCTTATCCTTTATTTCACTAGATTCGTTATTTATATGGTTTTTCATCATTCTCAGTCCTAAGTGGTGATATAACTGAATATCTTTGGCCTGTAGAGCAAAGATGAATGATTACCTGATGAATATCTTTGGCCTGTAGTGCAAAGATGACAGGTGTTGAGATGAACATGACCACTGATGATACAAATGAATATCTTTGGCCTGTAGTGCAAAGATGAATATTTGATTCGAGATGTATATTGATTGATGTTACAGGGATAAAATATTGATGATGGACTTTTAAATCATAGAAGATAGTAGACTTCATTCTCTGCTTAACTCTTCTAATGAATTGTTATTTTCGCTGCGAATATTGATCTAAGATTGGTTGTCCATTATATTTTATCTGATTTGTTGAAGACTAACGATAATTTATTTTCCATTATCTTAGTCATAATATTCTTTACTGAGCTAGTTGAGCTCACCCTTTTCATCTGTTGTCCTCTTCAGGAAATGAGAATGTTGCGGGAACTAGTCGGGGGACAGAGTGATGGTCCGAGTTAGAGCAGTAGTAGTCCTCACTATTTCTGATAAATAGTGTGATAATAATTGTAATGAGGACTTAGTTTGAATATTAATATTTTCTACATATTTGTATTGACACTCACAGTTGTGTGGTCGTATTTTGCACGACCGTATGATATAAAGTTTGTATTTGAATTCTGTACCATGTATTTGGCGACTCAGAATAGGTTGGGTTGACTGGACCTATTCTGGGGGGCGTCACAGTTGGTATCAAAGCTTAGGGATATGATCTCTGGCGGAGATCGGGAAATAGAACTAGGAGGGGAGAGACGAGTAAATCCTTCACTAGTGTGTCCTACCTAAGCTTATGTGGTATTTAATTGGTCAGTCGGAGCATAAGGTTAATATGTGATATGTTGATTTGTTTAATTAACCCTTGTTTTATGGCAGTATTTGAGAATGGCAGCTGAGAATGTTAACAACGAAGTTAATGAGACTGTGGAGACACCTTTAATCGTTAACCGGGAGAACGTGCAACAAGAAGGCAATGTTCATCCTGAAAACAACGCTGGTCAGATGATAAACGATGAGATGTTTAGAAGTTTTTTGCAGTTCATGCAAAACCAGATGAGGGAGACTCGTGTGCAACATACAGGTGGAGATAATAACAACACGCGAGTTGTCACTGCCAAGCAGTTCAAAGAATTGGGACCACCAGAGTTTCTGGGCAAGCCGGACGTGGATTAAATAAATTACCAAGATATTTGATGTCTTGGGATGTACGGAGGAACAGAAGGTTCCATTTGCCACGTTTATGTTCCGTGGAGAGGCAGATTACTGGTGGGAATCTGTGAAGCGTACCCAGCCTGCCGCACTCAAGATGTCTTGGGAAGCGTTCCAGAAATTATTTAATGACAAGTACTTTCCAGAAAGTATTCGTCATATGAAGGAAGTAGAATTTATTAGACTCGAACAAAATAACATGACGGTATCCCAGTACGAGGCTAAGTTCGCGGAGCTGTCCAGGTTTGCACCTCATTTGGTGGAGAATGAGGAACGTATGACGCGGATATTTCTAAGAGGTTTGAAACCCAAAATACGTCAATACCTCATTTCTCATAAATTTTCTTTATATTCGGATATAGTAAACAGGGCCCAGTTGTTAGAACGAGATAATGATTATGTTCAACCGAGGGACCACAACCAAGGTCGTACCGATGGCAGCAGTCATCGGAGCAATGACAACCAGCGAGGAGGAAAGTATGACAGAAACGGTAACCACTCCGGTGGTAATCGTGGCCATGATAGTAGAAGAAGCGAATCGGGGGGAGATTTCAAGAAGAGAAGGTACAACAATGAGAACGTGAAGACGTCGACATCAGCACCAGCATCAACTGTTTCGAGGGGAGGAGAACGACCACCGGTCGTATGCTTTAAGTGCGGGAAAGAGGGACACATAAGCCAAAACTGCCCACAACAGTTCAAAGCATGTTATAACTATGGAAAAGAAGGACATATAGCTCGAGATTGTCCTGTTGCGAAACCAAATCCAGCGGGGGTGGTGATTCTAAAGGCGGTTGCAGACAAGTCAAAGTCAGTGATTCCTGAAAGAGCGTTTGTCGTAACAGCCCAAAACGCGAGGAATCCACACGAGGTGATTACGGGTAAGCTAATCATAAACTCTTGCGAAGTTTACACCTTGTTAGATACCGGTGCTACCCATTCCTTTATTTCACCTGCTTGTGCTCAACGTTTGAACTTGACTTCTGATAAATTAGACTTTGACTTATCTATTGAAACTCCGTTAGGAGAAACCTTCGTTACATCTACAATTTACAAATCTTGTTTGATTCAGATTGGTACCCTTACCTTACCTGTTGATCTTATATCTTTGAAAATACTTGCATTTAACGTGATTTTAGGAATTGACTGGTTAACCACTTACCATGCCAAAATTGATTGTTTTTATAAGGTTGTTAGTTTTCATATTCCTAATCAACCTGTTGTGCGAATCCAAACCACCAAACCACTAAAATCAGTCAATATCATTTCAAATCCCAAGGCTATTCGTTTATTGAAAAACGGATGTCAAGCTTTCTTAGCTCATGTCACTGATCTAAACCAGAATACATCAGATTTGAATGATATTTCCGTTGTTAATGAGTTTCCTGATGTATTTACCGAAGAACTTCCCGGTCTACCCCCAGAACGTGAAGTTGAATTCTTTATTGACCTTGAACCCGGTACAAAACCCATTTCTAAAACCCCATATCGAATGGCTCCTATTGAACTTCAAGAGTTAAAGATTCAATTACAAGAATTGTTAGATATCGATTTTATTCGTCCTAGTACGTCTCCTTGGGGTGCTCCTGGTTTATTCGTAAAGAAGAAAGAAGGGAGTATGCGACTTTGTATTGACTATCGGGAGTTGAACCATGTCACCATCAAGAATAGGTATCCGCTACCTCGTATTGATGACCTGTTCGACCAGTTGCAAGGAGCGCAATTCTTTTCAAAGATCGATCTTCGTTCTGGATATCATCAGTTGAAAATTAAAACTGAGGATATTCCAAAGACTGCTTTCAGAACACGGTACGGGCATTATGAGTTCTTAGTCATGTCTTTTGGATTGACTAATGCTCCTGCTGCTTTCATGGATATGATGAACCGTGTATTTAAGGAGTATTTGGATCAATTCGTTGTTGTCTTTATTGATGACATCCTCATCTATTCTAAAAGCCGTGAAGATCATGAACACCATTTGAAGTTAGTACTTCAAAAGCTTCGTGAGAACAAGCTATATGCTAAGCTGAAGAAATGCGAGTTCTGGCTTGAGGAAGTAGCATTCCTTGGGCATGTGGTATCGAAACGTGGAGTATCTGTTGACCCGGCGAAGATTGAAGCAATACAAAGCTGGGAGCAACCTAAGTCGGTGACTGAAGTACGAAGCTTTCTGGGCTTAGCTGGTTATTATCGGAGGTTCGTAGAGGGACTTTCTCGAATCGCTACTCCATTAACTCAGTTGACTCGGAAAGATATAAAATTCTTTTGGAGAGAGGAATGCGAGAAGAGCTTCCAAGAGCTCAAGAGGAGACTTATTTCGGCACCTGTTCTGACAATACCATCTGGTTCGGATGGATTTGTTATTTGCAGCGATGCTTCGGGCAAAGGGTTAGGATGTGTTCTCATGCAACATGGGAAAGTCATAGCCTATGCCTCGCGACAACTCAAAGAATATGAGAGGAATTATCCTACTCATGATCTAGAGTTGGCAGCTGTCGTATTCGCGTTGAAGATCTGGAGACATTACTTGTACAGAGAGAAAGTGGAGATCTATACAGATCATAAGAGCCTTAAATATTTCTTCACTCAGAAGGAACTCAACATGCGATAACGACGTTGGCTTGAGCTGTTGAAAGATTACGATCATACCATCCAATACCATCCTAGAAAAGCGAACGTGGTAGCTGACGCGTCGAGTAGAAGATCATATGAGGAAACGAATGCGATGATGTCAAGTATACGTGTAGAACCAGCTTTGATTGATAAAGTTAAAGCTGCTCAAGCTACGGATGCGGAGCTGATGAAGATGAAGAAGAAGGTACAAGAAGGTGCCATCCCAGAAGCAAGAATCGATGAAGAGGGAATACTTCGAGTCAACTCCAGACTTTGTGTTCCTAACGATTCCGACTTGAAGTATAGAATCATGATGGAGGCACACAACACACCGTTTGCGATCCATCCTGGGAGTACTAAAATGTATCGTGATCTTCGACATACATTTTGGTGAAGCAATATGAAGAGAGAGATCGCGGAGTTCATCTCGAGATGTTTAACTTGTCAACGTGTAAAGGAGGAGCATCAAGTGCCGAAGGGTCCATTGCAACCACTTGAGATTCCGAAATGGAAGTGGGAACACATTACGATGGATTTCGTTACGGGTCTTCCCAAGGTTTCTCAAGGCATAGATGCGATTTGGGTTATTGTTGATAGATTAACCAAGTCTGCTCATTTCTTACCGATACGAGAGACTTATTCCCTTGAACGTCTTGCTCAAATGTACGTGAATGAGATTGTGAGATTGCATGGCATGCCAGTATCCATAGTTTCGGATCGTGATCCCAGATTTACTTCACGATTTTGGATCAGTTTGCAGAAAGCTATGGGTACGGATTTACGATTCAGTTCGGCTTATCATCCTCAAACAGACGGACAATCGAAAAGGACTATCCAAACTCTTGAAGATCTATTGAGACTCTGTGTTCTAGACTTCAAAGGGAGTTAGGATAAGTATTTACCATTGGTGGAATTCTCCTACAACAACAGTTATCAGGCAAGTATAGGCGTGGCTCCATTCGAAGCGTTGTATGGGAGAAAGTGTCGCTCTCCAGTATGTTGGAACGAGGTGGGTGAAACAACATTGTTGGGACCGGAGTTAGTACGTATGACTACGGAAAAGATCCAAATAATCCGACAACGTATACAAACAGCACAAGATCGACAAAAGAGTTATGCGGATCTTCATCGAAAGGACGTGGAATTTAATGTTGGAGACCATGTGTTATTACGTATTGCTCCATGGAAGGGAGTTACGAGGTTTGGGAAGAGAGTAAAGCTCAACCCACGATTCATTGGTCCATTTGAGATTCTTGACCGAGTAGGAAATGTGGCCTATAGACTCGCTTTACCTCCAAGCATGTCTCGTGTTCATAACGTGTTTCACATATCCGTGTTACGTAAATATGTGAAGGATCCAAACCGCATTATTGAGTTAGTACCAGACGAGATAGCTGAAGATTTAACGTACGAGGAGGTACCTGTCAAGATCTTGGATAAAAAGGAGCATGTCCTACGCTCGAAAATTATACCTCAAGTTAAAGTTTTGTGGAGAACTAGGCTATTGAGGAAATGACCTGGGAGTTGGAATCGGAAATGAAAGCGAGGTATCCTCACCTTTTCGACATACCAGGTACGTACGTCAATTTCGAGGATGAAATTTCATAAGGAGGGGAGGTTGTAAGACCCCAACTTTTATGAATAAAGATTTAATTTTCTTTATATATTATTTCGAAATAGTAAGGTGTTGATTGATAAATGTGAAAGTTATAGGTGAAATGTGCAAATATTTTTAAAATGAGCAAGTGATTATAAAATATTCTTGTTGTCGGGGAATATTCAGTTTGGTCGTGGAATATTCTTGTTGTCGGGGAATATTCGTACGACGGCGCAGCTATTTGTGGGCCCCACAACGGAATAACTGTCGGATATAGAAAGCGACAGAAATAACCTTTTTATAAATAACGACGTAGTTGTTACCGTTAATACTGTTGAAATACCCGGTGGTTAAAATACAGTACGCGGTGTTGCACAGTAGCACACGGTATTGCACAGTATTTCGAATTATTGAGTCTTACGTGAGAAGGAACTTACTCAATTATTGTTACAGTAATTACTGTTCAGTATTTTATATTATTGACTCAATAATTGCTACGTTGATATATTATATTATTGACTCAATAATTGTTACATTGATATTTTATTGACTCAATAATTGCTACGTTGTCATTTTATATGATTGATTCAATAATGGCTACAGTTGATATTTTGGTATTATTGATTCAATAATTGTCACTTCACAGTATTTCACATTATCAACTCAATAATTCATATTATTTGAATAATATTATTAGATAGCATTATTGACAATGTCTAAGGAAGTTCTGTCTAGGAGGGGTTATTTAATTACGCGCCAGTAAGGAGAAGTCCTTATCAGAAGGCCCCCTCTTTCCTGGGAACGACCTGGTTGTCAATATTGTAGTTCTGTAATATTATTTGTGAATAATTAATTATTGATTTATATGATAAGGAAATATTTATTTTGTGGATATTAAAGAAGGAATTAGTGCTGATGTGTTTTTATCAGTATTTTGGTGTGAGAAATCATCTGTTTATGAATTTCGGATAATTTATGTTTGGAATTTGGAAAAACTTCTTTCTACAAAGTTGTAGAGAATTAAATTTCCTATGGAAGGACATAGAATTTGTATTTTTCTGACAAAGGGGCTATTTGTTATGAATTATTGAAGTTTCGAAAAATATATATATTTTTTAATGGGTGGGCCCCACTTTTGTTGAAATTTTTTTTAGCCGCCAGGCGGCGGAAATTTTTTGAAAATAATAATATTTTATTATTTTAGTCTCCTTTAGCATCCTAAGCTTTTCCTATAAATAGGGTGCTTAGGTTAGAATTGAAAATCACACCAGAATCAGAAGTTCTCTCTCTATAATATCGAGCGTATTTTTGTGAGTATTTCGATACTTTGAGTGTTACTATTCAGTGCAAGTTTCCTTCGGTATTATATCCGATATTCCAGCTAGAAGTGTTATTCTTTTGAGGTAAGGGATGTTATTTTCTTTCGTAAATGATGTTATTCTTTTCAATATCATTATATCGAAATATTGACATGGATTTTGTTATGAAATTCTTACTTTTTTCGTCGGGGTTACTATTCACGTATACGGCACTATTCACGGAAAAATTAAATTTTCTTCTATATGTCCAAATTGCTTGTTAAGGTTTTTATCTTTGATTGTATCCAAGTTTTGAGCTCTATTCTTGAATTTTGCTCCACAATTGATTATTACGAAGTATTTTTGAATACTAAAATACGAATCCTTAATCTTATCCTTTATTTCACTAGATTCGTTATTTATATGGTTTTTCATCATTCTCAGTCCTAAGTGGTGATATAACTGAATATCTTTGGCCTGTAGAGCAAAGATGAATGATTACCTGATGAATATCTTTGGCCTGTAGTGCAAAGATGACAGGTGTTGAGATGAACATGACCACTGATGATACAAATGAATATCTTTGGCCTGTAGTGCAAAGATGAATATTTGATTCGAGATGTATATTGATTGATGTTACAGGGATAAAATATTGATGATGGACTTTTAAATCATAGAAGATAGTAGACTTCATTCTCTGCTTAACTCTTCTAATGAATTGTTATTTTCGCTGCGAATATTAATCTAAGATTGGTTGTCCATTATATTTTATCTGATTTGTTGAAGACTAACGATAATTTATTTTTCATTATCTTAGTCATAATATTCTTTACTGAGCTAGTTGAGCTCACCCTTTTCATCTGTTGTCCTCTTCAGGAAATGAGAATGTTGCGGGAACTAGTCGGGGGACAGAGTGATGGCCCGAGTTAGAGCAGTAGTAGTCCTCACTATTTCTGATAAATAGTGTGATAATAATTGTAATGAGGACTTAGTTTGAATATTAATATTTTCTACATATTTGTATTGACACTCACAGTTGTGTGGTCGTATTTTGCACGATCGTATGATATAGAGTTTGTATTTGAATTCTGTACCATGTATTTGGCGACTCAGAATAGGTTGGGTTGACTGGACCTATTCTGGGGGGCGTCACATGGCATGCCAGTATCCATAGTTTCGGATCATGACCCAAAGTTCACTTCACGATTTTGGGTTAGCTTGTAAAAAGCTATGGGCACAGATTTACGATTCAATTCGGCATATAATCCTCAAACGGACGGGCAATCAGAAAGGACTATTCAAACTCTTGAAGATCTATTGAGACTCTGTGTTCTAGATTTCAAAGGGAGTTGGGATAAGTACCTACCATTGGTGGAATTCTCCTATAACAACAGTTATCAAGCAAGTATAGGTGTGGCTCCATTCGAGGCATTGTATGGGAGAAAGTGTCATTCTCCAGTATATTGGGATGAGGTGGGTGAGGCAATATTGTTGGGATCGGAGTTAGTACGTATGACTACGGAAAAGATCCAAATGATCCGACAACGTATACAAACGACACAGGATCGACAAAAAAGTTATGCAGATCTTCATCGAAAGGACGTGGAATATAATGTTGGGGTTTATGTATTGATAGTAGTGTGCATACAAGCCAATCATGTATGATGATAAAGCACATACTTTGTAAATAATCTTATTTATTTATTAATAAAATATTCATTTATTAATGGCATTTAATTATCTACATGGTGCTGTTTTAATTATCTACATGGTGCTGTTTTTATAATATGTAAATAACCCATAGTTTTAAGCAATGCTTTTAGAATCATGATGATGATCATGCTAATATGATCTAAATTCTTAGAAAGCTCTAAAACTAAAATAGTTCCCAATCGTGAGATTACTAAAAAGGGGATTAGTAAATCCGGATAGATTGGTACATATGTTGCTTGCTCATTAGATGAGGATGATTGATCTCATGAGCATTTGTGTGGAGACACTAAAGCAAGTATGTAGGTACTTATTGGAGAATAAGTTCACTGAACGTGACTCGCAATGGAATACCCAATGGAGTTTTACTCGCCTGTCAATAGAAATTCCTAATGTGATAGTAGTATAAGTGATCCTTGGACTTGAGATCATCATAATATCTTGTATGTAACAAATTATACTTTGACTTATTCCTTAAGACCTTTTAAGGCATATATAGGGTATCCTTGGGTATAATGAGTTACATATAGAGATAATGAATGATCAATAAAGAATCTACCACCTCTAGTAAAAGAGGAGATATGTCCTATGTGATTCGTTAAATGACAACCCAGGAATCCTTGGCCAAGGTAGAATGAAATTAGAAAGGAATTTCTAATTTGTATTATTTGGAGTTGTGCATTTTCTAATCGAAATACATATGATTAAATAAAATAAGACATGACAGTAAATCCATGTCTTATATTTAATTGGGACATTGTATGGTGGAAGGATTGAATTGTACGGTAACTATTTACTCACAGGTTCTTTTATGATTAATGTTAAAATCTATATTATCTGGAAAGTCGTTGATCGCTAGGGAGGCTTATCCCTATTGTAAAATAAATATTATTTATTTAAATAGATTATTATTTTAATTTATTTATTTAAATAAGATTAGAATTATTCTAATTGATTTATTCACAACCGGTTTAATATAGAGAACCTAAAGGGTCACACCATAAAAGAAAGAATAATTATTTAAAAAGGTAATGGCATAATCGCAATAATGCATTAAGTATAATTAATTTAATCTATGGTAATAGAATAAATTAAATTGCTTAATGTTTATTAGTTAATATTTTAGAAATATTAAATATAAATTAATAAGATGAGACTTATTAATATTATTACAATTATTATTATTTTAATTTCTAAAGGAGTTTAGTAATTAATTTAATATCAGTACTCTCATTTATTCCTAATAAGATTAGGAGACAAATTAATTAAATGAATTTAATTAATTATTCCCAATGTGGTGGGAAGCCTAAATTAATTAAAAGAGTTTAATTAATTAAATAAAATTTCATGTCTAATAGGATTAGAAGGGTTGACCAATATCTATATAAGAGGAGTCTTATAATAGATATCAGTTGATGCAATTTCAATTGTTGGAGAGTACTTCTTTTCTATAAAGGATAGAAAACTAAGCCAACCACCCTCCTTCTTGATAATTCATCTTCCTTGGTGGATCACCTCTAGAGGCGAAACACTTGGGTGGCTAACGTTGATCAAAAGAAGGAATCTAACCCGGAAATTCAAGGAGAACACGAAGAACAAGGAGTTGAACTCGTACCTATGAAAGCTTTGTTCTACAAGGGTATGATTCCATAGCTTTTTATTTATCGTTTTAAATTAATAATTTGCATAAATGATGATTCGGGTAATGGTTTTCTAGAAAATTTTAAACTCTGATATACCATGCTTTCGCTAATTTTTGCAATTTGATTGCGTCACGATTTTGTACAAACCCAACATATATTGTTACGTGTTGCTCCATGGAAAGGAGTTACGAGGTTTAGGAAGAGAGGAAAGCTCAATCCACGATTCATTGGTCCATTTGAGATTCTTAACCGAGTAGGAAATGTGGCCTATAGACTCGCATTACCTCTAAGCATGTCTCGTGTTCATAATGTGTTTCACATATCTGTGTTACGTAAATATGTGAAAGACCCGAGCCACATTATTGAGTTAGAACCAGACGAGATAGCCAAAGATTTAACGTACGAGGAGGTACCTGTCAAGATTTTGGATAGGAAGGAGCATGTCCTACGCACAAATGTTATACCACAAGTCAAAGTTTTGTGGAGGAACCATGCTATTGAGGAAATGACCTGGGAGTTAGAATCGGAAATGAAAGCGAGGTATCCTCACCTTTTCGAAACACCAGGTACGCACGTCAATTTCGAGTACGAAATTTCATAAGGAGCAGAGGTTGTAAGACCCCAACTTTTATGAATAAAAAATTGAATTTCCTCTATATATTATTTTGAAATAGTCAGGGGTTAATTTGATAATGTGGAATATTATGGTAAAATGCGCAAATATTTTAAATAAGCAAGTGGTTATAAAATATTCATTGTTGTCAGGGGAATATTCGTTTGGTCGTGGAATATTCTTGCTGTTGGAGAATATTCGTACGACGGCGCAGCCAATTGTGGGCCCCATAACGAAAAACTGTCGGATGAAGAAAACGACAAGAATAAGTTTTTTATAAATAATGGCGTAGTTGTTACCGTTAACACTGTTGGAATACCCGATGGGTAAAGTAAAGTAATACGCGTTGTTGCACAGTAGCACACTGTATTGCACAGTATTTTATATTATTGTTAATTCAATAATTGTCACTGCACAGTATTTCCCATTATCAGATCAATAATTCATATTATTTAAATAATATTATTAGATAACATTATTGACAATGTCTAAGGAAGTTCTGTCTAGAAGGGGTTATTTAATTGCGCGCCAGTAAGAAAAAATCATTATCGGAAGGCCCCCTCTTTTTTGAGAACGACCTGGTTGTCAATATTGTAGTTCTGTAATATTATTTGGGAATAATTAATTATTGATTTATATGATAAGAAAATATTTATTTTTGTGGATATAAAAGAAGAAAATAGTGCTGATGTGTTTTATAAGTATTTTGTTAGATTGGAGGTGTGAAAAATCATCCGTATGTGGATTTCGGAGAATTTATATTTGAAATTTGGAAAACTTTTCTTCTACAAAGTTGTAGAGAATTAAATTTCCTATGGAATGGACATAAGATTTGAATTTTTCTGATAAAAGGGCTATTTATTATGAATTATTGAAGTTCCGGAATAATTAATTTTTGGGGTTATAAATATTTTTTTTAATAAAAATGTTTTTTTGATGGTGGGCAGCACTTGTGTGGGCTGATGAATTGGTCAAGGAGGTGTGCGGAAGATTTTTAATAAATATAATATTTTATTAAATTTTTTACTTTGGCTTTCTAAGTATTTTTCTATAAATAGAGTGCTGAATTAGAATTTGAAAATCACATTAAAATCATAAGTTTTTTTCTCTATAATATCGAGCGTATTTTTGTGAGTATTTTGATACTTTGAGTGTTGCTATTCAGTGCAAGTTTCCTTCAGTATTATATCCGATATTTTAGTCATAAGTACTTTTCTTTTGAGGTAAGGGATGTTATTTTTTTCAAAAATGATGTTATTTCTTTCAATATCATGACACCAAAATATTGGTATGATTTTTATTGTTAAATTTTTAACTTTTCATATTGGAGTTACTATCCACGCATACGGCACTATTCACGAATATGGTAATATTCACAAAAAAATTAAAAAAAATTTTCTTTGTCCAAGTTGGCTATTATGGTTCCTATCTTTGATTGGATCCAAGTTTTGATCTTCGTTATTAAATTTTGCTCCACAATTAATTATTATGGAGTATTCTTGAACTTGGATAAACTAAATTACGAATCTCTAATTTCTGTCCTTTATCTCGCTGGATTCGTTCTTTAAAATATTTTTCATCATCTTCAGTCTTAAATGGTAATACAAAAGAATATCTTTGGCCTGTAGTGCAAAATTGGATGATTATTTGATGAATATCTTTGGCCTGTAGTGCAAAGATGAATGATTACCTGATGAATATTTTTGGCTCGTAGTGCAAAGATGAATATTTGATTCAAGATATATATTGATTGATGTTATAGGGATAAAATATTGATTATGGACTTTCAAATTATAGAAGATAGTAGACATTATTTTCTACTTCATTCTTCTGATGCATTGTTATTTCCGCTGCAGTTGTTGATCTAAAACTTGTTGTCCATAATATTTTATCTGATTTATTGAAGACTAACGATAAATTGTTCTTTATTCTTTTAGTTATAATATTCTTTACTGGGCTAGTTGAGCTCACCCTTTTCATCTATTGTCCTCTTCAGGAAATGAGAATGTAGCAGAGACTAGTCGGGGGACAGAGTGATGGTCCGAGTTAGAGCAGTAGTAGTCCTCACTATTTTTATAAAATAGTGTGATAATAATTATAATGAGGACTTAGTTTGAATGTTTATATTTTTTACATATTTGTATTGACACTCACAGTTGTGTGGTCGTATTTTGCACGACTGTGTGATATCAAAGTTGTATTTGGATTCTGTACCATGTATTTGGCGACCCAGAATGGGTTGGTTGGATTGGACCTATTCTGGGGGCGTCACATACTTTATTTTAGTTTGGTTCACTAGAGCCACCAAGTGAACCAAAAGGTCAAACCTAGGGTGTAAGAATTAAATTTAAATATAACTATTACATTTAAATCATGAGCTCCATTACAAACGGGTCTTCACGTGCTCCTTGCTCCTTGATTTCTAATTCTTCAAGTAATTCTAACTAATCCTATTACATAAACTATTTACAATAAATAGAAACCTTGATTAGCAGTCAAGAGGAAGTACATAGGAGAGAGATATAATTTACATTAAGAAAAATTAGAGAATACGATGTACGCAGACCTCATTTATAAAATCCATACATTCAAGCATCCAACTAAAATAAAATCCAATCATATTGGTCAATAGTCCATAATCAACCTTATTTATTATCATACACATTAACATATCCATCAATAAATCAAAAATTCATCTCATGAATAATAAACATTCAATATATACATTGATATCAATTTAATGGGCAATTTTAGTTAACATAAAATTTAATTCTGAATTAAAATAAACTCTTTTATTTTAATCCAAATTTAAATTAAAATAAATCTTTTATTTTAATTTATCCATTTTTGAATAAAAAATAAACTCCTTTATTTTTAATCAAATTATTTAATTAAAAGAAACTCCTTTATTTTAATTAATATGGAATACAATTCCAAGTCAAAATAAACTACTTTATTTTAACTTTTAAAAACTGTTATGGAAAAAATAAAATATATGAAATCCAATTCCTTATCAAAATAAACTTCTTTATTTTGATTAATATGAAATCCTATTTCATATCTAAACAAACTCCTTTATTTAAGAAAACATGGAATCCCTTTCCTAATCACAAATAAACTCCTTTATTTTAGAAAACAAGGAATTCAATTTCATCTCCAATTAGTTATCATGGAATG
Organism: Panax stipuleanatus; assembly: GCA_020205555.1. Lineage (NCBI taxonomy): Eukaryota > Viridiplantae > Streptophyta > Magnoliopsida > Apiales > Araliaceae > Panax > Panax stipuleanatus. Next base: position 83,963,957 of record CM035118.1, read on the forward strand.
CAACTCCAACTCTAATTAGTTAGCATGAAATTAAATTCTAATTAAAATAAACATCTTTATTTTAATCCAATTCAAAATAAAAATAAACAACTTTATTTAAATTTGGAATTACTGGAAAAATATGGAATTTAATTTAAATAAACTTTTTATTTTAATTAGAAATTAAATTATTAAATAAAATAAAATTTTATTCAATTCTGGGTACCGGCGCTGCGGCGCCCCGAATAAACTGGATTCGGGCGCTGCGGGGTTGGATTACCCATTTTTTCAAAAATCTGTGACCAGCGCTGCGGCGCCCCATGTATACTGCAAACCGGCATTGCGGCACCAGGTCACCCATTTGAAAACCCGGACCAGCGCTGCAGCGCTCGAATTATACTATAATCTGGCACTGCTGCGCCATTGTCTAGAAACTATTTTTTCAATTCGCGAATTATGCAGTTTTTCTTCAAAAACATGATTCTATGCCAATAATTTTGCCCAAAAAAATTGTTCTAAACACATAACAATATACATATCAAATCTGAACAATTAATAACGTGCATAAAGGTTTGGCTCTGATGCCACTGTTAGATTTGTAATAATCATAAGCAAGCAACAACTTGCATATGAACAACGAAAGCGTGAAAAATTAGAGTTTTAAGTTTTTACAAACCTTATACCCGGATCATCCTTTATGTACAATTATTAATTAAACAAAAGATTAAAATAAGATTCATACCCTTGAAGATTCTAGCTTCCTCAAGTACGAGTTCAACTCCAAATCCTTTTCGCGTTCTACTTGAATCCACCGAGTTGTTTTCTTTCTCTAATCAATGTTAGCCACCCAAGTGTTTGACCTCTAGAGATGATCCACCAAGAAAGAACAAGAATTCAAGAAGAATGGTGTTTGACTAAACTCTAGTTTCTATCTCTATAGAATTATGTGTACTCTCCCAACTCTTGGAAAGATCATTAACACCAAATCAAAATAAGACTCCTCTTATTTATAGATGTATCAACCCTCCTAAATAATTTAGGATTAGGGTTTCATATTAAATAAATAAACTACTTTAATTAATTAGGCTTCCCAATCCTATTGGGAATAACTAATTAAACTCTTTAATTAATTAGCCTCCTAATCTTATTGGAAATATATATATATATATGAGAGTATCTTATTAATTAATTCTCAAACTCTTTTAGAAATTAAATAATAATAATAATAATAATAATTATTATTATTAAAAATAATAATAATAATAATAATAATAATAATAATAAGACTCCTCTTAATAATTTATATTTAATATTTCCAAAATATTAAATAATAAATATTAAGTTATTTAATTTATTCTATCACCATAGATTAAATTAAATGCACTTAACTTATTATTATGATTATGCCATTTGATTATTTAATAAATATTCTTCCTTTTATGGTGTGACCTTTTAGGTTCTCCATATTAAACCGGTTGTGAATAAATCAATTAGAACAATTCTAATCTTATTTAAATAACTAAATTAAACTAATAATTTATTTAAATAAATAACATTTATTCTATAATAAGTAGAAGCCTCCTTAGCGATCAACGACTTTCCATATAATATAGATTTCAACATTAATCATAAAAGATGTGACGCCCTGAAATTCGGTCTATCTTCACACTCGTATTTCGTACATCACGAGTACATCACACTCCATACATACATCATTATATCCTGAAGAATAATGATATATCCATTCAATTCCCAGGTTTTATTACTTTAAAATCTTCATTCATTACAAATAATGATAATTACATTATCCTTTTCATCTTACAAGTGTGACTTAACTAGTCACCATATCTACATAATAGTTTAACAAACTATTCTACAAGTCTTGGCTTGATCTTCATGCTCATTCATAAGACGAATGGCACTTCATCTTGTGACGCTAATGGTACTCGCAACCATAGCACCTTACCATAGCAGGACATCAATCAGATTAATCTTCACAGGGTCCTTTAATACATACTACCGTCATTCGCTGAATTTTTTTTATTTCAAGCAAGTGTGAGCATTCAATTGCTCAGCAAGTCATAGCAGTTGAATACCAACCAAAGCAAGAATCAAAATTCTTTTAAGACTTCAATAATTGAATAATGGATATGAAGCAGCTCAAATAATAGCAATACGATTTGATTCCTATCATTTTAAAGCATACATTACATATACTTTGTCATACTTTCATCCTTCTACCATTTTCATACATATTATGTCTGGCTAGAATCTTTAGCACAGACTTAACAAGAACAGTTCAATCACAGAACATTTCATCTCACAGAAACACCGAAGTGTTAATATTGTGGCACAAGGCCTCATACATACTAATACTTGTACAAATATCACACATTTGAACATAGAAAATACTTTCTCATGTTCAACATCTGAAAAAGTTAAGAAACTAGCATTCATATGAAAATGAATGAAGTTAAGAAACTTGCCTTAGCGCTGTATACCGCTTACGCTATACCATTTATCGAAATCCCTATATAACACATAAGGAATAACATGTATCCAATAGTCATATACTTGACTTATGCATTAGTTTAACTTCAATTTACTTCTTATGGTTCGCATTCTTATAATCTAAGTTTACGCGACCAACCCTCATATTCATTTCTTCTATTCTTTTAATAACATTAAACTTAGCACACATCGAGTCTCTAACAGTATTCAATATAGTACACTAAGTGGTTCTCCACAAACAACCAACAAACTAGTTTTCCGTCTCGTCTACACTGTCTTTCACAGTGAGTTAGATCGGTTGCTAGTTCATATTAACCGTCGCTCTCTGACGAAATCGTTTAGCCTAGATACTATATCTCAACCATTATAGACTACGATTGCATTAAAATTTAGACTTAACTTATCTGAACCATTATAACTATAATGTTCGTTAAATTAATCTTCATTACATATCTTAGAACGTCCAGTCCATTCAACTCGGAACGTCGATCAAGTTACTATTGTTAACTCGGCTTGTTAAATGTTACACGTTCTTCTTCATTCTCTTATTACCGTTCGTTACGGCTTATTACATCATACTATGCCAACATTCGTTAGCGTCTAAGTCATACCACCAAGGTATACTTAGAACATTCACTCGACGCCGATACGATTCACGAGAATCGTTCACGTATCCTGCGTCCCCGTTACTCGTCTCTTACTTCCACTAAACCTTTACTTATAGTTTAATTCACTTGTTTAAGTGTTACATTAGGTGAATTATATGTTCACTATCATTCCATGCACTTTCCCCAAGTGTTGAACCTTCAATATCTCTTCACTGGCTTTTCCCCTACACCGGAGTTGCGGCGCAGGTCCCCTTTAGTTAAGCCGCGCTGCGGCGCTGCACATGTAGTGGCCAACTTCCCTTACTGGCGCTGCGGCGCCATATTTTACTCTTGAAGGCGCGCTGCGACGCTGCACCTGCAGAGAGTTTTCTCCCGGGTAGGCGTTGCAGCGCCATCTCCATAGGCATGGGCGGCGCTGCCGCGCCGGCCCCCAACCTTAGAAAAAATTTCCAAACTTTGAACTTCCCGAGCTCGTAACGCGATCGTTATAACTTAGAATTGGCTTGTTCCAAAGACATTAGTTCACATATCTTATGTTCTACGATTCTATCCAATCTTAATTCATTTCTAAATCCGTTGGCTAGAAATTCGTCGTTTCGTCCATTTTTATGCGTTTGTTAAATGTTGTGAACGTTCGACACTCAATTCTTCATTTTAAGTCCGAATTAGTTCATTCTTGCTCTCGCAAGTCTTATTTACCTAATTCTACGATACGCCATCGAAAACCAAGTTTTTCGAGTTAAACAACGAGTTTTAACTTTCATTCTGGGAAAATTTAGGATTCGACGATTAACGTCTAATCTTGAAAAACTTCGCCATAACTTCGTTACTCGATAATTTTACTTCAAACCAAATGGAATCAATCCATTGGTTATTCTTTTATAATTCTAATCATCATAACCTTCTAAGTTTTAATGACTTTCTTCTTTAAGTTCCTTAACCATTTCATTATGGTTTTAACTCATTTCTTCATTAACTTCCTAACAATTCCATTATGGTTTTACTTGTTCTTGGTTATTAGTGTATCAAAGTCCACTAATATCCACCTTATCACTTTGAACTATTCATGCACCACCAATTATCACTACTGTATCAATGAGATATTGAAAGAAGAAGAAAATTGAAGGTTTAAACACTTGTACCTTTTAGTGTTCTTGAGTTCTTGACAAAGTCTTAAGTAGCTTCCCTTCTCCTTGGATTGCTTGTCAAAAGCTCCCCCTTTTCTCTTCTTTTCTCTCTCAATATGATTTGGTGATTTTGCAAACCCACCTTCCCTTTTATAGGATTTGCAAGACCAAGGGCAATATGGTCATTAAGGCAAACCCCCTTAACCTATGTCATGCCCATGTCCCCCCACATGCCTCCCATGTCCTCCCATGTGCTACCCATATCTCTCCCATATGGCATCATAGTTTGCCCCATGGGTTTTACCCACCCGTTTACCCATCGGTTCGACCACGAGTTCGGTTCTTAATTTGGGCTTAACCCTAATTCTCATTGGGCTTATTCTTTGGCTTGATTTAATAATCACTGGGCTTTAATCATTCACCAATTGGGCTTGACAAAATTCAAGTCCAATAGTTAAAGTCCATTAAGATTTATCGTATTCTCATCGTATAATTCTCGTATTCTTTTCGGATATATTTTGTATTCATCTTCGTACCATACTCGTATAATAACTAGTATTATACTCATATTCGTTATGTATAATAATCGTTATTATTACACTTAACCATTTTTACGCGTTTCTCAGAATTCAAATATTTTTGAATATTCCGTCTTTCCTCTACTGACTAAGTTTTACGTGTTATTTGAAACTTCAAAAAACTGAAAACCAATTTTTGACCTTCACGTTTTCCCCTAACGTAGTTAAACAAATGAAAAGTACATAACAGTATTTTTCGTTGTTTTTATGTCGTCCGATTTATGCGCGTTTTTAGAGAAAAACATTTATCGGCTAACTTAACTTTTCACGCCTTATTATCGTCAAATCTTTCGACAGAATGTCATTTCGACATCCCGATCTCCCAGAAAGACTTAGGGTTCTCAAACCCTAACCCTTAGGATTTCAACATATGAATAGTACTTATTTCGTCTTTTTCTCAAAAATATTTTTATTCCTGGAAATCTTTTATTTTCGTCTTAAAAATTCTGACTCATTCATTCTAGCTCGTAGCCAGAATCCTCTCGATTTCTAATCATCCAATGTCATAGAATGATTAATAAACACATAACATAGAATATAATCAATAAAAATTTATTTTATTAATTATTAATTCTTTAAACCTAATTTCTAGATAATCCGATTTTTCGGGTTGTCACAAAAGAACTTTTGAGTAAATAGTTATCGTACAATTCAATCCTTTCACCATACAATGTCCCAATTAAATATAAGACATAGAATTACTGTCAAGTCTTATTTTATTTAATTATATGTATTTCGATTCTAAAATGCACAACTCCAAATAATGCAAATTAGAAACTCCTTTTTAATTTCAATCCACCTTGGCCAAGGATTCTTGAGTTGTCATTTATCGAATCACATAGGACATATCTCTTCTTTTACTAGAAGTGGTAGATTTTTTATTGATAATTCATTATCTCTATATATGACTTATTACACCCCAAGCATACCGTTTGATATACCCTAAGGGTCTTAAGGGATATGTCAAAGTATAACTCATCATATACAAGATACTATGATGATCTCAAATTCAAGGATCAGTTGTACTACTATCACTACAGGAATTCCTATTAACAGGAAAGTAAAACTCCTTTAGGTACTACTTAGCGAGCCACGTTTAGTGAACTTATTCTCCAATAAGCACCTACATACTTGCTTTATTATCTCCACACAAATGATTATGAGATCAATCATCCTCATCCAATGAGCAAGCAACGTATGTACCAATCTATCCGGATTCACTAATCCCCTTTTTAGTAATCCAACGATTGGGAACTATTTTAGTTTTAAGCTATCTAAGAATTTAGATCTCAATAGCATGATCATCATCATGATTCTTAAAGTATTGCTTAAAACTATGGGTTTATCACATTTTATTATAACATCATCATGTAGATAATTAAATGTCTTTAATTAAATAACTCTTTTATTAATAAATGAATAAGATTGTTACAAAGTATTTGCTTTATCATCAAACATGATTGGCTTGTGTGTATACTACTTTCATCCGGACTATAGTGAAATTTTGCTAATGAACTTAGAAACCTAGGGTTTCGTTACTATATCAAAGAACTTTGAATTTAAGAGTCGTAGACTTAAGAACAGACGAATTCAGACGTAAAATGAATAAATTATGAATGAATAATCGAAGAATGCTCAAGAATGTAAAACGAACGATAAATGAAAATTAATCGAATGAAGTCCTCGTTAGTGGAGGCAAAAACTTATTCTGTCTGGGGGAAATCGAAGTATATAACCAATGTGAAAAAACGGCTTTTGAATGAACTAATTCCTAGTTATAACGATCGAGTTACGAGCTCAGGAAGTAAACGTTTTAGGAATTTGCAACACTTAGGAAAAATTTAAGGGAAATTAAAACCCTGCAAGGGTAGCGCGGGCCATGCTGCTTATAGCGCGGGGCGCACTATTTCTGGAAAGGGAGAGGTAAAACCCTACCGGTGTAGCGCGGGGAGCGCTACACTTGTAGGAAATTTAATTTTTTAAAATGTTTTGAAATGGATAGTACTAAATTCGTAAAGGGTGATTGAAAACCTTAAATGTTGAAGTGAGGTTATGAATGTGAATAATTGATATGTAGCCTGTATTCGGGAATACGAGAAACCCTATTCGAGTTAAATGAATGTTTAAGATTACATAGATTGTGATGATTTGAACATTGAACAAGGAAATGTAATTGTGACATGTAAATGTTATTAAGTCGTAATGAATGTTAAATAACCTAACAAATGTTATTAATGAAATAAATTTGATTAAGCAATAGAAGAGAAAGAAGTTGGTATCAATAATATGTATAGATTGTTTGGTAGCTAATTTGAGTGTGCTATGTGAATATATCATGTAGAACCTATAAAGACCAAGAAAAGTTGAGTTTAAGTTTGAAGACGCTTGAAGGCAAGTTCTTCTAACTCTTATTTGACCTTCGTGTTAGCCAAGTTTTGTGATTCATGTTATATTGTACATGAATTATTTACAAAAGAGTTGATGCCAATCTTAACTCGGCTAGATGAATCTTAAAGATTTGATTGATTTATTTACAAGTCTTTCAATGTATTATTGTTAACACTATACTATGTCAATTGCTTTGGTACGAATTCAAAGGTAAGCCTGAGTATTAATAAACAAAAGTATTTTACGTCGTTTATCGACGGGCACATGAGGTTGCCAAAAACTTAAATGTAAACACGTTTAACGGAGTAGTGTTGATAAACATAGACTACTATAGGCTGATCACCTAGAAGTACTCGTAAGCTATATCGGATGTACGTTCTTAGTGCCGGGATGTCCTTTTCATGAATGAAAACAACATGAGAATGTTCATGGTCTTTTGACCAACTCAGATTTCTTAAGTGACTATATGCACTATGATATTGTTTTAAGAGAATGGAAAGTTCTATTTCGACTGTTCATAGTACTTCATAACTATTTGTTCAGTTATAGAAGAAATATCATGTGATTCTTGATTTTTTGGTTGCGTTATATATTGTTAGACTTGCTGAGCTAGTTATGCTCACTTCTTGCTTGAATTGTATGATTGCAGCTAAGAGCGAACTGACTGAAGGATTCGGTAAAGATAAGGGAAATGCCAAAATGGATAAATAGTTATCCTGTAATAGAATTGTGACCCCCCCCCCAGAATAGGTCCAGTCAACCTAACCCATTCTGAGTCGCCAAATATATGGTACAGAATTCAAATACAAACTTTATATCACACGGTCGTGCAAAATACGACCACACAACTGTGAGTGTCAATACAAATATGTAAAAAATATTAACATTCAAACTAAGTCCTCATTACAATTATTCTCACACTATTTATTAGAAATAGTGAGGACTACTACTGCTCTAACTCGGACCATCACTCTGTCCCCCGACTAGTTCCTGCGACATTCTCATTTTCTGAAGAGGACAATAGATGAAAAGGGTGAGCTCAACTAGCCCAGTAAAGAATATTATGACTAAGATAATGGAAAATAAATTATCGTTAGTCTTCAACAATTCAGATAAAATATTATGGACAACAAGTTTAGATCAACAACTGCAGCGGAAATAACAATTCATTAGAAGAGTTAAGTAGAAAATGAAGTCTACTATCTTCTATGATTTAAAAGTCCATCATCAATATTTTATCCCTGTAACAACAATCAATATATCTCAAATCAAATATTCATCTTTGCACTACAGGCCAAAGATATTCATTTGTATCACCAGTAGTCATGTTCATCTCAACACCTGTTCATCTTTGCACTACGGGCCAAAGATATTCATCAGGTAATCATTCATCTTTGCTCTACAGGCCAAAGATATTCAGTTATATCACCATTTAGTATTGAGGATGATGAAAAATAATATAAATCACGAATCCAGTGAGATAAAGGACAAAGATTAGGTATTCGTAATTTAGTTTATCCAAGTTCAAGAATATTCCATAATAATACTTTGTGGAGAAAAATTCAAAAATAAAGATAAAAACTTAGACCTAATCAAAGATAGGAACCTTAATAAGCAACTTGGACAAATAGAAGAAAATTTAATTTTTTCGTGAATAGTGCCGTATACGTGAATAGTAACCCCAACGAAAAAAGTAAGAATTTCATAATAAAATCCATGACAATATTTTGGTATAATGATATTGAAAAGAATAACATCGTTTACGAAAGAAAATAACATCCTTTACCTTAGTAGAAACTGGATTTGACTGGAATATCAGATATTATTCTGAGAAAAATCTTGCACAAAAAGCTACACTCAAAGTATCCTTATACTCAAGAAAAATACTCACAATACTATAGAATAAGAATTTCTGATATTGAAATGGTGTGTTTTAGGAAGGAGGGTTACCCCTCTATTTATAGTGCAACGGAGGGAGAAAAAAAACAAAGCATTTTGCCTAACATTCCTCCGACACACACCTTCCTAATCTTTTTTTCTTCTTCTTTGCCAAATTTTGTCTAACTTCTCTCATCTTCAACAATTGGGGCCCACACTATTTGAAATTAAAGGAATGGTTTGTAGGAAACCACTTAGAAGAAAAAACAAGGCTACTATATATATATATATATATATATATATATATATTATAATAACATTATTATTTAAATATTTATAATATATTATAATAATATATTTGAATGAATATTTTATCGGAGAAATAATTGTAATTCCACAGAAAATATGCCAAACTTTCAACAATTATCTCTTTTGCTAAAAATTCCACCATTTATATCAAAATTGAATAAATATTTTCTTATCATATATATCAATAATTAATTATTCATAAATAATATTACAGAACTACAATATTGACAACCAGGTCGTTCCCAGGAAAGAGGGGGCCTCCGATAAGGACTTCTCCTTACTGGCGCGCAATTAAATAACCCCTCCTAGACAGAACTTCCTTAGACATTGTCAATAATGTTATCTAATAATATTATTCAAATAATATGAATTATTGAGTTGATAATGTGAAATACTGTGCAGTGACAATTATTGAATCAATAATACAAAATATCAACGGTAGCAATTATTGAATCAATCATATAAAATAGCAACGTAGCAATTATTGATATAAAATATCAACATAGCAATTATTGAATCAATAAAATATCATGCAATTATTGAATCAATAATATAAAATATTGAACAGTAATTACTGTAACAATAATTGAGTAAGTGCCTTCTTACGTAAGAATCAATAATTCAAAATACTGTGCAATACCGTGTGCTACTGTGCAACACTGCGTATTACTGTATTTTAACTACCGGGTATTTCAACAGTACTAAAGGAAACAACTACGCCGTTATTTATAGAAAACTCGTTCTTGTCGTTTTTTTCATTAGACAATTATTCCGTTGTGGGGCCCACAAATAGCTGCGCCTGTCGTACGAATATTCCCTGACAACAAGAATATTCCACAACCAAATGAATATTCCCCGACAACAACGAATATTTTATAACCACTTGCTCATTTTGAAATATTTGCATATTTCACCCATAACTTTTCATATTTATCAAATATACACCTTACTATTTCGAAATAATATATAAAGAAAATTAAATTTTTATTTATAAAATTCGGGGTCTTACATCCTCCCCTCCTTATAAAATTTTATCCTCGAAATTGACGTATGTACTTGGTATGTCGAAAAGGTAAGGATACCTCGCTTTCATTTCCGATTTCAACTCCCAGGTCATTTCCTCAATAGCATGGTTTCTCCACAAAACTTTAACTTGAGGTATAATTTTCGAGCATAGGACATGCTCCTTCCTATCCAAGATCTTGACAGGTACCTCCTCGTATGTTAAATCTTCGGCTATCTCGTCTGGTTCTAACTCAATAATGTGGTTTGGATCTTTCATATATTTACGCAACATGGATATGTGAAAAATATTATGAACACGAGACATTCTTGGAGGTAAAGCGAGTCTATAGGCCACATTTCCTACTCGGTCAAGGATCTCAAATGGACCAATGAATCGTGGGTTGAGCTTTCCTCTCTTCCCGAATCTCGTCCTTTCCATGGAGCAACACGTAATAATACATGATCCCCAACATTAAATTTCACGTCTTTTCGATGAAGATCTGCATAACTCTTTTGTCGATCTTGTGCGGTTTGTATACGTTGCCGGATTATTTGAATCTTTTTGTAGTCATACGTACCAACTCCGGTCCCAACAATGTTGCTTCACCCACCTTATTCCAGCATACTGGAGAGCGACACTTTCGTCCATACAACGCTTCGAATGGAGCCACGCCTATTGTGACGCCCCCAGAATAGGTCCAGTCAACCCAACCCATTCTGAGTCGCCAAATACATGGTACAGAATTCAAATACAAATTTTATGTTATACGGTCGTGCAAAATACGACCACACAACTATGAGTGTCAATACAAATATGTAAAAAATATTAATATTCAAACTAAGTCCTCATTACAATTATTATCACACTATTTATCAAAAATAGTGAGGACTACTACTGCTCTAACTCGGACCATCACTCTGTCCCCCGACTAGTCCCTACGACATTCTCATTTCCTGAAGAGGACAACAGATGAAAATGGTGAGCTCAACTATCTCAGTAAAGAATATTATGACTAAGATAATGGAAAATAAATTATCGTTAGCCTTCAATAAATCAGATAAAATATAATGGACAACCAATCTTAGATCAATATTCGCAGCGAAAATAACAATTCATTAAAAGAGTTAAGTAGAGAATGAAGTCTACTATCTTCTATGATTTAAAAGTCCATCATTAATATTTTATCCCTGTAACATCAATCAATATACATCTCGAATCAATATTCATCTTTGCACTACAGGCCAAAGATATTCATTTGTATCATCAGTGGTCATGTTCATCTCAACACCTGTCATCTTTGCACTACGGCCAAAGATATTCATCAGGTAATCATTCATCTTTGCTCTACAGGCCAAAGATATTCAGTTACATCACCTTTTAGAACTGAGGATGATGAAAAACATATTAAATAACGAATCCAGTGAGATAAAAGATAAAATTAAGGATTCGTATTTTAGTTTATCAAAGTTCAAGAATATTCTATAAAAATACTTTGTGGAGCAAAATTCAAGAATAGAGCTCAAAATTTAGATTCAATCAAAGATAGTAACCATAACAGACAATTTGGACAAATAGAAGAAAATTTAATTTTTCCATGAATAGTGCCGTATACGTGAATAGTAACCCCAACGGAAAAAGTAAGAATTTCATAACAAAATCCATGACAATATTTTGGTATAATGATATTGAAAAGAATAACATCATTTACGAAAGAAATAACATCCCTTACCTCAAAAGAATAACACTTCTGGCTGGAATATCGGATATAATACCGAAGGAAACTTGCACTGAATAGTAACACTCAAAGTATCTAAATACTCACAAGAATACGCTCGATATTATAGAGAGAGAAAACTTCTGATTCTGGTGTGATTTTCAATTCTAACCTAAGCACCCTATTTATAGGAAAAGCTTAGGATGCCAAAGGAGACTAAAATAATAAAATATTATTATTTTTTAAAAAAATTCCGCCGCCTGGCGGCTTTTCAAAAATTTAAATTTTCAACAAAAGTGGGGCCCACCCATAAAAAATATTTATTTTCCGAAACTTCAATAATTCATAATAAATATCCCCTTTATCAGCAAAATATAAATTCTATGTCCTTCTATAGGAAATTTAATTATCTACAACTTTGTAGAAGGAAGTTTTTCCAAATTCCAAACATAAATTATCCGAAATCGATAAACGGATTATTTCCACACCAAAATACTGATAAAAACATATCAGCGCTAATTCCTTCTTTTATATCCACAAAATAAATATTTCCTTATCATATAAATCAATAATTAAGTATTCACAAATAATATTACAGAACTACAATATTGACAACCAGGTCGTTCCAAGGAAAGAGGGGGCCTTCCGATAAGGACTTCTCCTTACTGGCGCGCAATTAAATAACACCTCCTAGACAGAACTTCCTTAGACATTGTCAATAATGCTATCTAATAATATTATTCAAGTAATATGAATTATTGAGTTGATAATGTGAAATACTGTGCAGTGACAATTATTGAATCAATAATACCAAAATATCAACTGTAGCCATTATTGAATCAATTATATAAAATGACAACGTAGCAATTATTGAGTCAATAAAATATCAATGTAACAATTATTGAGTCAATAATATAAAATATCAATGTAGCAATTATTGAGTCAATAATATAAAATATTGAACAGTAATTACTGTAATAATTATTGAGTAATGGCTTCTCACGTAAGAATCAATAATTAGAATTACTGTGCAATACCGTGTGCTACTGTGCAACACCGTGTATCACTGTATTTTAACCACCGAGTATTTCAACAGTACTAACGGTAATAACCACGCCGTTATTTTGTAAAAAAATTATTTCTGTCGCTTTCTATATCCGACAGTTATTCCGTTGTGGGGGCCCACAAATAGCTGCGCCGTCGTATGAATATTCCCCGACAACAAGAATATTCCACGACCAAACGAATATTCCCCGACAACAAGAATATTTTATAACCACTTGCTCATTTTAAAAATATTTGCACATTTCACCCATAACTTTCATATTTATCAAAACAACACCTTACTGTTTCGAAATAATATATAAAGAAAATTAAATCTTTATTCATAAAAGTTGGGGTCTTACAACCTCCCCTCCTTATGAAATTTCGTCCTCGAAATTGACGTACGTACCTGGTATGTCGAAAAGGTGAGGATTACCTCGCTTTCATTTCCGATTCCAACTCCCAGGTCATTTCCTCAATTGCATGGTTTCTCCACAAAACTTTAACTTGAGGTATAATTTTTGAGCGTAGGAAATGCTCATTCTTATCCAAGATTTTGACAGGTACCTCCTCGTACGTTAAATCTTCAGCTATCTCGTCTGGTTCTAACTCAATAATGCGGTTTGGATCCTTCACATATTTACGTAACACGGATATGTGAAACACGTTATGAACACGAGACATGCTTGGAGGTAAAGCGAGTCTATAAGCCACATTTCCTACTCGGTCAAGAATCTCAAATGGACCAATGAATCGTGGATTGAGCTTTCCTCTCTTACCAAACCTCGTAACTCCTTTCCACGGAGCAACACGTAATAACACATGGTCTCCAACATTAAATTCCACGTCCTTTCGATGAAGATTCGCATAACTCTTTTGTCGATCTTGTGCTGTTTGTATACGTTGTCGGATTATTTGGATCTTTTCTGTAGTCATACGTACCAACTCCGGTCCCAACAATGTTGTTTCACCCACCTCGTTCCAACATACTGGAGAGCGACACTTTCTCCCATACAATGCCTCGAATGGAGCCACGCCTATACTTGCCTGATAACTGTTGTTGTAGGAGAATTCCACCAATGGTAAATACTTATCCCAACTCCCTTTGAAGTTTAGAACACAAAGTCTCAATAGATCTTCAAGAGTTTGAATAGTCCTTTCCGATTGTCCGTCTGTTTGAGGATGATAAGCCGAACTAAATCGTAAATCCATGCCCATAGCTTTCTACAAACTGATCCAAAATCGTGAAGTAAATCTGGGATCACGATCTGAAACTATGGATACTGGCATGCCATGCAATCTCACAATCTCATTCACGTACATATGAGCAAGACGTTCAAGGGAATAAGTCTCTCGTATCGGCAAGAAATGAGCAGACTTGGTTAATCTATCAACAATAACCCAAATCGCATCTAAGCCTTGAGAAACCTCGGGAAGACCCGTAACGAAATCCATCGTAATGTGTTCCCACTTCCATTTCGGAATCTCCAGTGGTTGCAATGGACCCTTCGGCACTTGATGCTCCGCCTTTACACGTTGACAAGTTAAACATCTCGAGATGAACTCCGCGATCTCTCTCTTCATATTGCTCCACCAAAATGTATGTCGAAGATCACGATACATTTTAGTACTCCCAGGATGTTTCGCAAACGGTGTGTTGTGTGCCTCCATCATGATTCTATACTTCAAGTTGGAATAGTTAGGAACACAAAGTCTGGAGTTGACTCGAAGTATTCTATCTTCATCGATTCTTGCTTCTGGAATTGCACCTTCTTGCACCTTCTTCTTCATCTTCATCAGCTCCGCATCCGTAGCTTGAGCAGCTTTAACTTTATCAATCAAAACTGGTTCTATGCGTATACTTGACATCATCGCACTCGTTCCCACATATGATCTTCTACTCAACGCGTCAGCTACCACGTTCGCTTTTCCAGGATGGTATTGGATGGTATGATCGTAATCTTTCAACAGCTCAAGCCAACGTCGTTGCCGCATGTTGAGTTCCTTCTGAGTGAAGAAATATTTAAGGCTCTTATGATCCGTATAAATCTCCACTTTCTCCTCGTACAGTTAATGTCTCCAGATCTTCAACGCAAAAACGACAGCTGCCAACTCTAGATCATGAGTAGGATAATTCCTCTCATATTCTTTGAGTTGTCGCGAGGCATAGGCTATGACTTTCCCATGTTACATGAGAACACATCCTAACCCTTTGCCCGAAGTATCGCTGTAGATAACAAATCCATCCGAACCAGATGGTATTGTCAGAACAGGTGTCGAGATAAGTCTTCTCTTGAGCTCTTGGAAGCTCTTCTCGCATTTCTTGCTACAAACAAATTTTGTATCTTTCCGAGTCAACTGAGTTTATGGAGTAGCGATTCGAGAAAATCCCTCTACGAATCTCCGATAATAACCAGCTAAGCCCAGAAAGCTTCGTACTTCGGTCACCGACTTAGGTTGCTCCTAGCTTTGTATTGCTTCAATCTTCGCTGGGCCAACAGATACTCCACGTTTCGATACCACGTGCCCAAGGAATGCTACTTCCTCAAGCCAGAACTCGCATTTCTTCAGCTTGGCATACAGCTTGTTCTCACGAAGCTTTTGAAGTGCTAACTTCAAGTGGTGCTCATGATCTTCATGGCTTTTAGAATAGATGAGAATGTCATCAATAAAGACAACAACGAATTGATCCAAATACTCCTTAAATACACGGTTCATCATATCCATGAAAGCAGCAGGAGCATTAGTCAATCCAAAAGACATGACTAAGAACTCATAATGCCCGTACTGAGTTCTAAAAGCAGTCTTCGGAATATCCTCAGTTTTAATCTTCAGCTGATGATATCCAGAACGAAGATCGATCTTTGAAAAGAACTGTGCTCCTTGCAACTGGTCGAACAGGTCATCAATACGAGGTAGCGGATACCTATTCTTGATGGTGACATGGTTCAACTCCCGATAGTCAATACAAAGTCGCATACTCCCGTTTTTCTTCTTTACGAATAAAACAGGAGCACCCCAAGGAGACGTACTAGGACGAATAAAATCGATGTCTAACAACTCTTGTAATTGGACCTTTAACTCCTGAAGTTCAATAGGAGCCATTCGATATGGGGTTTTAGAAATGGGTTTTGTACCGGGTTCAAGGTCAATAAAGAATTCAACTTCACGTTCAGGGGGTAGACCGGGAAGTTCTTCGGGAAATACATCAGGAAACTCATTAACAACGAAAATATCATTCAAATCTGATGTATTCTGGTTTAGATCAGTGACATGAGCTAAGAATGCTTGACATCCGTTTTTCAATAAATGAATAGCTTTATGACTTGAAATGATATTGACTGATTTTAGTGGTTTGGTGATTTGGATTCGTACAACAGGTTGATTAGGAATATGAAAACTAACAACCTTACGCAAACAATCAATTCTGGCATGGTAATTGGTTAACCAGTCAATTCCTAAAATCACGTCAAATGCAAGTATTTTCAAAGATATAAGATCAACAGGTAAGGTAAGGGTACCAATCTGAATCAAGCAAGATTTGTAAACTGTGGATGTAACAAAGGTTTCTCCCAACGGAGTTTCAACAAATAAGTCAAAGTCTAATTTATCAGAAGTCAAGTTCAAACGTTGAGCACAAGCAGGTGAAATAAAGGAATGGGTAGCACCGGTATCTAACAAGGTATAAACTTCGCAAGAGTTTATGATCAGCTTACCCGTAATCACCTCGTGTGGATTCCTCGCGTTTTGGGCTGTCACGACAAACGCTCTTCCAGGAATCACCGACTTTGACTTGTCTGCAACCGCCTTTGGAATCACCACCCCCACTGAACTTGGTTTCGTAACAGGACAATCTCGAGCTATATGTCCTTCCTTTCCACAGTTATAACATGCTTTGAATTGTTGTGGACAGTTTGGGCTGATGTGTCCCTCTTTCCCGCACTTATAGCATACGACCGGTGGTCGTTCTCCTCCCCTCGAAACAGTTGATGCTGGTGCTGATGTCGACGTCTTCACGTTCTCATTATTATACCTTGTCTTCTTGAAATCTCCTCCCGATTCGCTTCTTCTACTATCATGGCCACGATTACCACCGGAGTGGTTACTGTTTCTGTCATACTTTCCTCCTCGCTGGTTGTCATTGCTCCGATGACTGCTGCCACCGGTACGACCTTGGTTGTGGTCCCTCGGTTGAATATAATCATTATCTCGTTCTAATAACTGGGCCCTGTTTACTACATCCGAATATAAAGAAAATTTATGAGAAATGAGGTATTGACATATTTCGGGTTTAAAACCTCTTAGAAACATCCGCGTCATACGTTCCTCATTCTCCACCAAATGAGGTGCAAACCTGGACAGCTCCGCGAACTTAGCCTCGTACTGGGATACCGTCATGTTGTTTTGCTCGAGTCTGATAAACTCTACTTCCTTCATATGACGAATAATTTTAGGAAAGTACTTGTCATTAAACAGTTTCTGGAACGCTTACCAAGACATCTTGAGTGCGGTAGGCTAGGTATGCTTCACAGATTCCCACCAGTAATCTGCCTCTCCACGGATCATAAACGTGGCGAATGGAACCTTCTGTTCCTCCGTACATCCCAAGATATCAAATATCTTGGTAATTTATTTAATCCACGTCTCCGCCTTGATCGAATCTGGCTTTCCCAGAAACTCTGGTGGTCCCAATTCTTTGAACTGCTTGGCAGTAACAATTCGCGAGTTGTTATTATCTCCACCTGTATGTTTCACACGAGTCTCCCTCGTCAAGTTTTGCATGAACTGCAGAAAACTTCTAAACATCTCATCGTTTATCGTCTGACCATCGTTGTTTTCAGGATGAACATTGCCTTCTTGTTGCACGTTCTCCTGGTTAGTGATTAAAGGTGTCTCCACGGTCTCATTCACTTCGTTGTTAACGTTCTCAGCTGCCATTCTCAAATACTGCCATAAAACAAGGGTTAATTAAACAAATCAACATATCACATATTAACCCTATGCTCCGACTGACCAATTAAATACCACATAAGCTTAGGTAGGACATACTAGTGAATGATTTACTCGTCTCTCCCCTCCTAGTTCTATTCCCTGATCTCCGCCAGAGATCATATCCCTAAGCTCTGATACCAACTGTGACGCCCCCAGAATAGGTCCAGTCAACCCAACCCATTCTGAGTCGCCAAATACATGGTACAAAATTCAAATACAAACTTTATATTATACGGTCGTGCAAAATACGACCACACAATTGTGAGTGTCAATACAAATATGTAGAAAATATTAATATTCAAACTAAGTCCTCATTATAATTATTATCACACTATTTATCAGAAATAGTGAGGACTACTACTGCTCTAACTCGGACCATCACTCTGTCCCTCGACTAGTCCCTGCGACATTCTCATTTCCTGAAGAGGACAACAGATGAAAAGGGTGAGCTCAACTAGCTCAGTAAAGAATATTATGACTAAGATAATGAAAAATAAATTATCGTTAGCCTTCAATAAATCAGATAAAATATAATGGACAACCAATCTTAGATCAATATTCGCAGCGAAAATAACAATTCATTAAAAGAGTTAAGTAGAGAATGAAGTCTACTATCTTCTATGATTTAAAAGTTCATCATTAATATTTTATCCCTGTAACATCAATCAATATACATCTCGAATCAATATTCATCTTTGGCATCTTTGCACTACAGGCCAAAGATATTCATTTGTATCATCAGTGGTCATGTTCATCTCAACACCTGTCATCTTTGCACTACGGCCAAAGATATTCATCAGGTAATCATTCATCTTTGCTGTACATGCCAAAGATATTCAGTTACATCACCTTTTAGAACTGAGGATGATGAAAAACATTTTAAATAACGAATCCAGTGAGATAAAAGATAAGATTAAGGATTCGTATTTTAGTTTATCAAAGTTCAAGAATATTCCATAATAATACTTTATGGAGCAAAATTCAAGAATAGAGCTCAAAATTTAGATTCAATCAAAGATAGTAACCATAACAGACAATTTGGACAAATAGAAGAAAATTTAATTTTTCCATGAATAGTGCCGTATACGTGAATAGTGCCGTATACGTGAATAGTAACCCCAACGGAAAAAGTAAGAATTTCATAACAAAATCCATGACAATATTTTGGTATAATGATATTGAAAAGAATAACATCATTTACGAAAGAAATAACATCCCTTACCTCAAAGGAATAACACTTCTAGCTGGAATATCGGATATAATACCGAAAGAAACTTGCACTGAATAGTAACACTCAAAGTATCTAAATACTTACAAAAATACGCTCGATATTATAGAGAGAGAAAACTTCTGATTCTGGTGTGATTTTCAATTCTAACCTAAGCACCCTATTTATAGGAAAAGCTTGGGATGCCAAAGGAGACTAAAATAATAAAATATTATTATTTTTAAAAAAATTTCCGCCGCCTGGCCGCTTTTCAAAAATTTGAATTTTCAACAAAAGTGGGGCCTACCTATAAAAAATATTTATTTTCCGAAACTTCAATAATTCATAATAAATAGCCCCTTTATCAGAAAAATACAAATTCTATGTCCTTCTATAGGAAATTTAATTCTCTACAACTTTGTAGAAGGAAGTGTTTCCAAATTCCAAACGTAAATTATCCGAAATCCATAAACGGATGATTTTTCACACCAAAATACTGATAAAAACATATCAGCGCTAATTCCTTCTTTTATATCCACAAAATAAATATTTCCTAATCATATAAATCAATAATTAAGTATTCACAAATAATATTACAGAACTACAATATTGACAACCAGGTCGTTCCAAGGAAAGAGGGGGCCTTCCGATAAGGACTTCTCCTTACTAGCGCGCAATTAAATAACCCCTCCTAGACATAACTTCCTTAGACATTGTCAATAATGCTATCTAATAATATTATTCAAATAATATGAATTATTGAGTTGATAATGTGAAATACTGTGCAGTGACAATTATTGAATCAATAATACCAAAATATCAACTGTAGCCATTATTTAATCAATCATATAAAATGGCAACGTAGCAATTATTGAGTCAATAAAATATCAATGTAACAATTATTGAGTCAATAATATAAAATATCAACGTAGCAATTATTGAGTCAATAATATAAAATATTGAACAGTAATTACTGTAACAATTATTGAGTAATGGCTTCTCACGTAAGAATCAATAATTAGAATTACTGTGCAATACCGTGTGCTACTGTGCAACACCGTGTATCATTGTATTTTAACCACCGGGTATTTCAACAGTACTAACGATAATAACCACGCCGTTATTTTGTAAAAAAGTTATTTCTGTCGCTTTCTATATCCGACAGTTATTCCGTTGTGGGGGCCCACAAATAGCTGCGCCGTCGTACGAATATTCCCCGATAACAAGAATATTCCACGACCAAACGAATATTCCCCGATAACAAGAATATTTTATAACCACTTGCTCATTTTAAAAATATTTGCACATTTCACCCATAACTTTCATATTTATCAAAACAACACCTTACTGTTTCGAAATAATATATAAAGAAAATTAAATCTTTATTCATAAAAGTTGGGGTCTTACACCTATACTTGCCTGATAACTGTTGTTGTAGGAGAATTCCACCAATGGTAAGTACTTATCCCAACTCCATTTGAAGTCTAGAACACAGAGTCTCATTAGATCTTCAAGAGTTTGAATAGTCCTTTCTGATTGTCCGTCTGTTTGAGGATGATAAGCCGAACTGAATCATAAATCCGTGCCCATAGCTTTCTGCAAACTGATCCAAAATCGTGAAGTAAATCTGGGATCACGATCCGAAACTATAGATACTGGCATGCCATGCAATCTCACAATCTCATTCACGTACATATGAGCAAGACGTTCAAGGGAATAAGTTTCTCGTATCGACAAGAAATGAGCAGACTTGGTTAATCTATCAACAATAACCTAAATCGCATCTATGCCTTGAGAAACATTGGGAAGACCCATAACAAAATCCATCGTAATGGGTTCCCACTTCCATTTCAGAATTTCCAGTGGTTGCAATGGAGCCTTCGGCACTTGATGCTCCGTCTTTACACGTTGACAAGTTAAACATCTTGAAATAAACTCCGCGATCTCTCTTTTCATATTACTCCACCAAAATGTATGTCGAAGATCACGATACATTTTACTACTCCCACGATGGATTACAAACGGTGTGTTGTGTGCGTCCATCATGATTCTATGCTTCAAGTCAGAATCGTTAGGAACACAAAGTCTGGAGTTGACTCTAAGTATTCCCTCTTCATCGATTCTTGCTTCTGGAATGACACCTTCTTGCACCTTCTTCTTCATCTTCATCAGCTCCGGATCCGTAGCTTGAGCAGCTTTAACTTTATTAATCAAAGCTGGTTCTACGCATATACTTGACATCATCGCACTCATTCCCGCATATGATCTTCTACTCAACGCGTCAGCTACCACGTTCGCTTTTCCAGGATGGTATTGGATGGTATGATCGTAATCCTTCAACAGCTCAAGCCAACGTCGTTGCCGCATGTTGAGTTCCTTTTGAGTGAAGAAATATTTGAGGCTCTTATGATTTGTATAGATCTCCACTTTCTCTCCATACAAGTAGTGTCTCCAAATCTTTAACTCGAAAACGACTGCTGCCAACTCTAGATCATGAGTAGGATAATTCCTCTCATATTCTTTGAGTTGTCGCGAGGCATAGGCTATGACTTTCCCATGTTGCATGAGAATACATCCTAACCCTTTGCCCGAAGCATTGCTGTAGATAACAAATCCATCCGAACTAGATGGTATTGTCAGAACAGGTGCCGAGATAAGTCTTCTCTTGAGCTCTTGGAAGCTCTTCTCGCAATCCTCGCTCCAAATAAATTTTATATCTTTCTGAGTCAACTGAGTTAATGGAGTAGCGATTCGAGAAAATCCCTCTACGAACCTCCGATAATAACCAGCTAAGCCCAGAAAGCTTTGTACTTTGATCACCGACTTAGGTTGCGCCCAGCTTTGTATTGCTTCAATCTTCGTCGGGTCAATAGATACTCCACGTTTCGATACCACGTGCCCAAGGAATGCTACTTCCTCAAGCCAGAACTCACATTTCTTCAGCTTGGCATATAGCTTGTTCTCACGATGCTTTTGAAGTACCAGCTTCAAGTGGTGCTCATGATCTTCACGGCTTTTAGAATAGATGAGGATGTCATCATTAAAGACAACAACGAACTGATCCAAATATTCCTTGAATACACGGTTCATCATATCCATAAAAGCAGCAGGAGCATTAGTCAATCCAAAAGACATGACTAAGAACTCATAATGCCCGTATCGAGTTCTGAAGGCAGTCTTCAGAATATCCTCAGTTTTAATCTTTAGCTGATGATATCCAGAACGAAGATCGATCTTTGAAAAGAATTGGGCTCCTTGCAACTGGTTGAATAGGTCATCAATACGAGGTAGCGGATACCTATTCTTGATGGTGACATGGTTTAACTCCTGATAGTCAATACAAAGTTGCATACTCCCGTCTTTCTTCTTTATGAATAAAATAGGAGCACCCCAAGGAGACGTACTAGGTCGAATAAAACCGATGTCTAACAATTCCTGTAATTGGACCTTTAACTCCTGAAGTTCAATAGGAGCCATTCGATATGGGGTTTTAGAAATAGGTTTTGTACCGGGTTCAAGGTCAATAAAGAATTCAACTTCACGTTCAGGGGGTAGACCGGGAAGTTCTTCGGGAAATACATCAGGAAACTCATTAACAACGGAAATATCATTCGAACCTAATGTATTCTGGTTTAGATCAGTGACATGTGCTAAGAAAGCTTGACATCCATTTTTCAATAAACGAATAGCTTTGTGACTTGAAATGATATTGACTGATTTTAGTGGTTTGGTGGTTTGGATTCACACAACAGGTTGATTAGGAATATGAAAACTAACAACCTTACGAAAACAATCAATTTTGGCATGGTAAGTGGTTAACCAGTCAATTCCTAAAATCACGTCAAATGCAAGTATTTTCAAAGATATAAGATCAACAAGTAAGGTAAGGGTACCAATCTGAATCAAGCAAGATTTGTAAACTGTGGATGTAACAAAGGTTTCTCCTAACGGAGTTTCAACAGATAAGTCAAAGTCTAATTTATCAAAAGTCAAGTTCAAATGTTGGGCACAAGCAGGTGAAATAAAAGAATGGGTAGCACCGGTATCTAACAAGGTGTAAACTTCGCAAGAGTTTATGATTAGCTTACCCGTAATCACCTCGTGTGGATTCCTCGTGTTTTGAGCTGTCACGACAAACGCTCTTCCAGGAATCACCGACTTTGACTTGTCCGAAACCGCCTTTGGAATCACCACCTCCGCTGGACTTGGTTTCACAGCAGGACAATCTCGAGCTATATGTCCTTCTTTTCCACAGTTATATCATGCTTTGAATTGTTGTGGGTAGTTTGGGCTGATGTGTCCCTCTTTCCCGCATTTATAGCATATGACCGGTGGTCGTTCTCCTCCCCTAGAAACAGTTGATGCTGGTGCTGATGTCGACGTCTTCACGTTCTCATTGTTGTACCATCTCTTCTTGAAATCTCCTCCCGATTCGCTTTTTCTACTATCATGGCCACGATTACCACCGGAGTGATTACCGCTTCTGTCATACTTTCCTCCCGGCTAGTTGTCATTGCTCCGATGATTGCTGCCACCGGTACGACCTTGGTTGTTATCCCTTGGTTGAA